>JAMXKT010000013.1:600000-1193913 GCA_024211575.1 Phytophthora melonis
TAGGAACCTGGTACGTTGATCTGGCTGAACAGATTCGAGCCTTTCAGCTCGGTATTACTCACGAGCAAACTGCTGAGTATTATCGCCGCATTGATAACCCTACAGTCTGGGAGCGTGTGTTTGACGCATGGAAAATCTACTACACCAAGCTCTACATCCTCGGAATCAGTACCGCCGAGCCGGGTGATGACGACTTCGAGTTTGAGGATGAGAATGACGTTGTGGATAACAACGCCAACTTTGCAGATGTAATCGCTCCATTCCACACAATTGCTGAGAAGCCTCACTTTGCTCAAGTGAATCACACCCTTATCAACGAAGCGCTTGGCAAGCGTGCCCACAAGCAGTTGTTCCAATCTCAAATCAGCGAAGAGCTAATCGCTGAAGCCATGCATCCACACCGTATGATGGCTCGCATGCAGATGTTCGAAGACATTGAAGAATTCTTTGAGTGCTGCTAAAAAAATTATGATGAGTCTTGCGACTCATTTTTTTTTACTTCAGCAATTCATCAACCTCAGCTTTAAGCTTAGGCATCTTAGTTTGGACGAAGTCATTTTTACTCAGCCACTCCAGATATTTAGTATCGATGGCTTGGATCTGTTTGATAGTTTTGGACCTGTATTTGCCCCAGGTCATGAGGAAAGATCCATCATCATTGTCGAACTTATCAGCCAAAAACTTTCCAATATCACTATCACTATCCACAAGACTCTTTTGAGTCAGCAACCAACGACAGTATCCAGGATCAGTAGCATATACTTCCTCAATAGTCTTCGATTTGTGCTTGCCAAAAGTTAATGTACTCATTGCTATCTATATAGATACCCCCATCTTTTTTTGAAAAATAAATTAAATAAAAAAATACAATGCAGGACTTACAAGAACTCATAAGCTATATTATTCAGTTCAGGTGTCAATCGACTAGTGCCATGGAATTCTAGGCCATATCATAAATTAATTTCCTTTGCATGAGAAGCCACCTCAGTCTGCGCGGAACACTTCTCCCGTGATGCGGTCGATCTCGAGAGTACGCTCGTATACAACCAACACCAAGAGGTTCGTTCCCTGAGTAGCAATGTTGGTACCACTAACCTTGATCGATTGAGGTACATCAGGCTCACTGATGCGCGAGCAATCAGCTACGAGGAAGCGCTGAGCAGTCTGCCACTTATCAATACCGATAAGGCCGTTCGAGATCTCACGCGATAGATCGCCGTTAATAGCGCCAATCTCGCTGAACTCGTCCATGAACGTCTGCCAGTCATACGAATGCACGTCCTGGAAAACATTCTTATTGCCGACCTGGACTTGCCATTCCCTGATCGATGATCCTGGCTGACACGTCCAGGGAGCTGAGTCGAAGGGAGAAGCAAACTGTTGAGTCTGATGAGCAGCAGCGAAGTTGCCAGCCTTGGTGTTAGCATAGGGAATGGCTACAACATATTTCACATTCTTATGAGAAGCACTAACAGGAATGCTGAACGTCTTGTTCGTAGTTAGAAGACCCTCGCCAGCCTCCCCGCTAGAAAACATCTGCGAGTAGCAGTCTAGGTACTTGATCGTCTTCATCGGCTTGGTCACTAGAGGAGTCGGGTTAGCTAGATCATAGAAAGGAATGTTCAGACGACTCTGAGTGAAAGGATAGTAGCTTCCAGCCGTGGCGATCGTCGTAATCGTGTTATGAACAGCGCCCCAAGCAACGCGAATGCTACTGCCAGTTGTGGGCGTGCTGATAACGGTGTACATGGCATCAGCTACAGCATTAGCTCCAGATCCAGAGTATCCAGCGCTACCTAGCATTACAGGACATACTGAACCAGCAATGAGGGTGGTCGAAGTCAGACTCATAGTACGAGCGCTACCATCAGCAGCACCTACAAGCGCAACATCCGAGTATCCGGTCTGTACCTTAAGCTCAAGCTTCAAGCTCGGATTGCCAACGAGTTCAAGCTCGGAGAAGATAGGATGGAGATCAACGAGTCTAATCTTCAACATATAAAACCACTCACCAAGAGTAGAACCAGCATTACCATCAGCACCCTTCTTAAAAGCACCAGTACCGCGCATCTGAGCGATGGCTTGCGAGGTAGTCTTGTTGAGCGACGGCCAGCCATGGGAGTTAGCACCATTAGTACCAGTGGCTACCTCAGGAGGATTGTTTAGCACACGACGGATGAAACCTGTGTTAGGACGCGTAGGCTCACCGCTCGATAGGAATAGAGAGCTGTTGCCGCTTAGTGCGTTGTTGGCATATCCATCGCCGTACGTGCCAGCCGCGGCAGAGTGCTTGATCGACTCCCAGTCGTCCGGGAAGAGAAGCATATCAGCTCCGTGCTTCTCTACTTCAGCAGTCGTCAGCTCAGCAATCGCACGAAAGTTCGACCACTGTTGCTTGAACTCAGAGGGAGTAATAATAGACTTGCCATTGAGGTAGACCTTAACCTCATCAACAACGTTTGCGATATTGCATTTGAGTCCTAGAGCGTAGCGACTAGGTAAACCTAGCGTATTAGTACCAGTGTTCTTCATCGATACAGTGAATGGGAGAGCAATATAGGCATCCTTAAGAGAGCCATAGCCATGCGAGCCGTTAAGAGAAGAAACGCAATCGAAGGTGACAATGCCAGACGAGTATCCAGTTTGCCCATCGTTGACTACCGCCACCGACTTACCTCGACTTACCTTGACAGATACGTCAGGCTTAAGAGACGATTGAAGTAAATACTGATCCGCGAGTTGAGTACTATCGGTCATGATTAGAATATATCTGATGCTACATAGTATCTGCGAAAAAATAAATAATGGCTCAGTACATCAAGCCTATTACATCTGATCATGATCTCATCGCATTAGCAAAACATCTCAATGTACATATCGATCAGATTCTGACTCTGCCAGAAATTAAAACTCCACTACCGGATCAAGGAACATATATAATTCTTCTCCGAAGCGACGGTGGCGTAGGGCATTGGGTCTGTCAGCATAACGGCAAATATTTTGATCCAATGGGAGTTGGTCCCCCATCAGTACTAGGAGACCTAGAATACAATGAAAAGCAGTTCCAATCGACATACTCACAATTTTGCGGGCCTTGGTGTATGCTATGGCTATATACTCAACAGCATAGTGAGCCAGAATTATTAAAGAAGTTCAATAATTTAGATACTGATGCAATATAATTTTCAGAAAAGTATCATATCTACTGATATATCATAACCAATGTACAAGGATATTCAAGTATCGAGCGATATCCCAGTAGCTAAGCTACGACGCGCAGTCAAGACCGGCGTTCTCAACCTAACCAAGGATCAGCTACATGGTTTTGGTGCTTCATTATCAGTCCATCCTGAAACGGAAATGAAGATTATGAAGGCTAAGCGCTCTGGGCGAGGAGTACGCATCATGATTACTCCCCATGAGATCGAATATCCCATGACTGTACTCAATGGAGGCGGCATTCATGGCGGGAGCATTTGGTCAAAAATTTGGAATGGAATCAAGTCTGGATACAAGGTTGCTCGAGACACTGGTATTCTCAGCAAGCTAGCTGATGCGGCTGTAGCTCCTGCCTCTGCATACACTGGCAACCCTGGAGCGGTTATGGCTGCTCGCCAGGGACTAAAGTCGCTAACTGGTATTGGAATCACGCTTGACGAGCCGGAAGGCGGTCGTCTCACTCTTGCTGATGTTAAATCAGCTGGCACGAAGGCACTATCTTACGCGAAGCGCAAGGGTATTCTCACAGATGCTGTTGATCTCGTTGAGAAGAAGCTGATCGAAAAGGCTGAGCGCCCTGAGCACGTTGAGATGATCAAGTCTGTTCGCCGCGGAGTCAAGAATCGCTTCGGAGTTGGCGTCCCTCAAAAAAAGAAGCTCGTTAAGGGTTCCGAGGAAGCTAAGGCTCACATGGCAGCTCTGCGTGCTAAACGGAAGACAGGAGGATCCTTTCGCCTATCATAAGCTAGAGCTCCTCTAAGCCTTATTTTTTTTCACTTCGGCGCCTCTCGGAAGATGAGACTAATCAAAAGGTTAGGATCACGGAACTTGATGAATCTTTCTAGCTGATCAACGATTGTAATTGTGATAGTAGAGTATGATCCATCATTGACTCGCATCCAACTAAACTCATTCGGCTGATAAGCAATGAGCTGACCAGCAGACGTGCCTTGGCTGTTAAACACAGTCAGAATATCCGGAGGAGCAGTAAATGTGTTATTGACTAGCGAGCAGCGCACTACATAAGCCGAAACGGGGTTTACCTCCGGCGCCAAATCACTGAGGAATGAAGCAGCGAATGTAGATGAAGCAGAAGGGTATTGACCAGCGCTGAAGCCAATCAATTTACCGAAAGCAGCGTTATCAACGATCAACCGCGGGACGCGACCCGTAGTCGGCAAGCCCGTTCCAGTAGCGCTATACAATCCAGTAGCGGGGCGGGTATATGTTCCAATCGCTGTAGGAACGGAACTGACATCGACCTGAGCCGCATAGTACGTCGCATTTTCAACAAGCTGGATCCAAAAGACATTATCGCCGTTGGGATCAACTAGGTATGCTCCTGCATTAACCAGAGCAGTCTGAATCATACGATTGATGTCAGTATAGGAGTAGATACCATCCTTGAGTGTGATACTGATGGTAGAGACAGTCGCTGCGGTAGGCATCTCGATCTTAAAGGTGTTATTGGCATAAGCTACGCTATCTACGTTGTACTGACTGTTGTACATGCTAATGGATTGAACAGCAACCTCAACATTTTTGAAGTTAGCAGCAGCTGGAAAGCTATAACGGTACTGATTATTGAATCCGTTGGATACCAAGTCCTTGCTACTAATTGCTACTAATGAACTCATAATTGATCGTCTTCAGTTTTATATTCATAGCGCGATTGTTTGATAGGCTTATCGAAATTAAATCTCATCTCACCCTTCACTGAATCTATGAATAAACACTGGCCCTTTTTGGCTGTGGCTTGCTCATAGGCTCTGATTAGTCCATCTTCAGTAGTTCCAGGGATATTGAAATCCTTGAACAGCAACTTCAAATCGCGCTTCGAATTAGCTTTTAGGATCGCCACATATTCCGAATTCAATCTGATCATCTTAGGACATGCAAAGTAGCTGTGGATAAGGCAGATAGTGCTGAGCTTAAGATGGCGACCTCTAGTGAAATAGTGGCTGAATAGCCTTTCCATTAGGATCTTATCGTTTGAATAGTCATCGATGATGACAAGCTCTACGCCTGCCTCCTTGGTTTTGCGGATGGTATCAACGCTAGGGGGATTCTCTGGATCATGTACCGTTATAAACCCGCTCAGCTCATCCTGGAGATATCGATACAATTCTTGATCAGGGTTGCGAGCGATGATATGGAGATGTGAGAAGCAATTGGGACTATGCTTGAGGATGTACATGCAGAGATTGTTCTTTCCACTAAATGACGGTCCAAGGATGATCATGCGAAAAAGTTTCTTGATACCAAGCTGCTTGATATCGCCTGCCGAGGGTGTTCGATACTGCTTAGGAAGAGCTGCTCCATAATCTGGAATAGATGAGCTCATGATTGCTTAATATCTATCGTTTATATAAGAGAGATTAGAAAACTATGGGATTTACATATCCACCAGTAATTCATGATTCTCAGATCTATAATCCACTATTCTATGCCTCGTTAGGTTCAGATAGTTTGCTTACCTATGACTACGCGCAGACCCTGTATCTGGGTAAAAACGACTATAGACTGAGCTACATCTCTGGAATCGTTCCTGGTACTGCCTACAGTGGCGTTGCCTTGGTTCCAGATGCTGGAAACAATATTAGCGGTCTCGGCGCAGTTAGCTGTACTAGTTTGACTATTAACGGATCAGCAATTGCAAGCGCTCCATCATATACCCTAGGCATCACGCCAGGAACTGCCGCTGTCAACAAAGCCCTTGTGCTTGGCGCATCAGGTGAAATCGCCACAATCAGCTCGCTAACAGCGACAAGCATCTATGGTACGCTACAGACCGCTGCTCAACCCAACATCACGTCAATTGGTACCTTGACTGGATTGACTATCGGAGGCAATCTTACATTCACAGGAGCATCGAGATCGATTACAGGACTCACTTCGCTGACAGCATCGAATCTTACTGGTACGCTACAGACCGCTGCTCAGCCCAACATCACCAGCCTAGGAACGCTCTCGTCGCTGACTGCAACGAACATCACTGGTACGCTACAGACCGCTGCTCAGCCTAATATTACCAGCCTAGGAACACTCTCGTCGCTGACTGCAACGAACATTACTGGTACGCTACAGACCGCTGCTCAGCCCAACATTACCAGCCTAGGAACGCTATCTGCTGTAAATTGCTCAGGCAATGTATCTGGTACTCTCACAACTGCTGCTCAACCCAACATCACATCTGTCGGAACGCTAATGAGTCTTAACGTAGGAGGTAGTATCAGCGTTGGTAGTACTGTTATCGTCGATAGCTCTCGTAATGCAACATTCGCGAGCATTACAGGAACGATACAGACAGCCGATCAGGGAAACATCACTAGTCTAGGTACTCTATCGAGTCTTAACGTTGGAGGTAATACCATTATTACTGTTCCTGCTGCATCAACACTATCCACAACTAGTCCAGCAAGCGCATATCCAGTTCAATTCAGAAACGTATCGAATGTTTCAGGAGCATCATGCGGTATATCATTTGCTATTCATGAGGAAGCAACTCTATCTACGATGACCCCATCTGCGGCCATTGTAGTATCAACCGATTCTACTGGTGCTTCTAATGCGCATAGTCCTGGAGTGATATCGTTCTATCAAAGAGGGCTTCAAATCCAGACCGATGGCTCAATGTATGAGCGCATGCGGATCCATTCGGATGGTAAAATAAGCTTCTCTAAAGAGATAGGAGATGGACATTGGAATTTTCTGCGTGGCAATGCGTTAGACGGTACTATCCGCTTCGGGAGTACTCTAACAGCGAAGAATTGTATTTCTCTCACTTGGAATTATCAATCAAGCGGGAGCAGCTTGAATTATCTGGGATTTAGCATCTACGGAACTACCAACGCTCTCACTATCCAAGCAAGCGACAGAGTTGGAGTTCGTACCGCTACGAATACGACCTGTTTCGATGTTGTTGGAGATTCAGCATTGTTAGATGGAACGTACCAACGAATCGCGCAGTTCAGAAACAATAATGCTTCGCCAATCGCTCTGGAAATACAAATATCTAACTCTGCTGCTGGATCAGGAGCAGCATGGCTGGACACGCAATCTACTGATGCGCTTCGACTCGGAGTGAACAATAATACGGTTATGTATCTAAACAGTTCTACAAGAGTCGGCATCAACAATACCTCACCGGAAGCTACCCTTCACGTGGGAGGCATGTCATGGAGTACTGGATTCCATTCGAAGCAGGACGGAGCTGCCTCGCCGGCTTTGAGTTGGCGTTCAATCCAGCTAACGAATTACATTGGCATCGGCCTCTATCAAACGAACACTGCTTCTATCAGACTAGGAACATGCGATGCGACCTTTGCTTGGAATGGATACGCTACGGTCTATGGTGGGTCCTACACGAACGCGTCTGATCGTGATTACAAGAAGGACATAGAGGACATCTCGTATGGGTTAGAGACCGTGCTTGCTATGCGACCGAGAGAATTCAGATGGAAGCAGGATGATCGCCGCTCGATTGGCTTCATCGCACAGGAGATGCTTGACGTTTGCCCTATCCCAGTGAGTGGAGATCCAGATCGACCGATTAATGAGAAAACAGGGATGCCAAACGATGGAATGGGAGTGGATCTAGGATCATTAACAGCAGTGCTATGCAAAGCCATTCAAGAACAGCAGCAACAAATCAATGATCTAAAAAAAATTGTTGCCACTCTACAATGAGAACGTTTTAGGCTTACGAGAGCGCTGCTCGTTTGCCCATACCGTGCCACCTGGCTTAGGTGCTCCATGGATCCACTCAGGAGACGGATGCTGCTTCGGAGATGCAACGACCGGATCCTTGATAGTCAGATCTGCAAGAATTTTTTTTAGTTCCTTGACATTCGCATTCGCCTGGCTGCTATAGCTATGACCAGGCTTGAACAGTTTCGGATTGATGACAATCATTCTTATAATAGAGCAGACATAATAGTTTTGAACTCAGAACTACTAATCATCTTTTGCTCAAACATATCCGTCGCCAGTCTGTAGAGCTCTCTCAGCATGTCTTTGTTGTTATTTCCTAGTTGAATCTCGCCGCGTAGCTTATCAAACTCAGCCTTCAGGGTCAGTCTGGGATCCTCAATCGGGGTTTGCAGCGTGTGCTGAACGTGAGTCTTCTTAACGATCTCATAGAAGACTCTCTGGTCTTCGATCGAAAGCGCACGATACGCCTGCTGGCTGATGTTATCGTTGTACAACAGATCCTTAACCATCTCAGTCAATTCATTGCTCATTGTACGAATTGGTCCAACACTGGTACGATTGGGAAAAACTAACTTGAGTCGATTGTTGTTCAGATCCTCCTTGCGGATGAACTTGGTACCGATTCGTTTATACTTGAGATCAGATGCTTTGCCAGATCCCTCAATGTCAGCAAGATTGTACGAACGGTTTTTCTTCACTCCAGCGCCGCGTAGACCGCGTCCAGTGAGCCCCTTCCCAGCAGGCTCGTAGGTGAAGTCCTTCTCCTTCTGCTTCTTTGCAGAAATGCTCTTCGATGCCTTCTTTCTCCTTTGATCCGGTGTTTGAAACGATGCTTCTTCAAACTTGAGTAGCGACTCTTCTTCGGCTCCCTGTTTCGGATCAATAACCTTGATGATATTAATAAGATGCTCCAATCGAAGATATAGCAACGATTGTTGCCTAGCATCCTTCTCCTTTCCTGCTAATAGATTTAGCTTCCGAGCTCCCGTCGATAGCTCTCCGATAATGTAGTTGAGCGTTGCATCCCAATCGACTCGCTTGTTGATATTGGCGAGACGATTCTCATCGATAATCTCTTGATCATCTGACACATTGAAGAACTTCATCTGATCACCTAGATAGATAATCTTCGCTTGACTGACTCCAGCCTTATTGATAACATAAGGTCTTAGCTTTAATTCATCGACACCATCTAAATTCTTGTAAATATACTCAACCTTTGCTTTTGCTTGGATTGAGGATAGTTCTGAACCCTTCTTACTCACTCTAGTATCGAGGGATACAGTTGAATCTTCGAGCGCTCGCTTTTTGCTCTCTTCATCGACGTCCATAAGCTCCTGCTTAGCCTGCCATTCATCGAATGCCGCTTTCTCTTCATCATTCATACTATCAACCATTTGTTGATCCTCAGCATTCAATCGACTACGAAGCGTAGGTCCCAGCTCATAAGCATTGTTATTCCATGTGTAGAATAATCTCTGCGCTCGTTCCTTATCTTCTAACGTTTTTCTGACATTATAGACTAACTCGCCCTTAGCCATCAAGCTAAATACCTTATCTCTAACAGCTTTCTCTGTCAACTCCCAATCCACTTCTCTCATCATCCGATTGTCGGCACGCATCTTATTTCCCTTATTATTAATGATCTCTCCATCCGGATATCGGAGTTTGTAGTCATGCTCAAGGATCTCACCATCGCGAATGATAATAGGCTTGAAACTGATATTGGATAGTTCTGGATGCTTCTTGAACGTAAAGACAATACCGTCTTTATACGTTTGTTGATTTTTCTGGGGCGGTAAATCCTTCTTCACTACTTCGGCTTCCTCTTGGAGCATCGGAACGTCCATGTCTTCGCTTCTCATCGCTTGGTTTGTTTCAGCTTCAGTAGGCTTACTCATCTCATCATAGATATCAGCTACGCTGGAAAAAAGGGGAGCAGCTGGCTTACTGCCACTATCAGATTCAGAATCTGTTGTTTTCGATGATGCTTTACTACCCATGGCAGACATGATTCGCTTGATGAGATCAGCGTTCTCCGTTGCATCTTTCTCCTTGGTAGATTCGCTATCGGTTGCCCAAATAGCGTTAGCATATGCTTCACGCTTCATCTCCTCCAGACGCTGATCGCGCGCGATCTGTGCTAAGAGAGCACTGTGCTTCGACGCACGGTCTTGCTTGTTTTCGAAGTTGGGATACATCTGTCCGTATATTAACATCGATTAAAAAAATAATATTAGTTAGATATAAATTCTTTTAGTCCTCAAATCATTCATCCCATCCATGGTAAATGGATGTACTAACGAGTTGCGCCTATTGAGCAATTAGTTGTAGTGATCTAATACTAGAGCAATATCCATGCCAAAGAGCTTCTCAACATCATCCTTGTGAAATGGATTGTCAATGATCGCCCTGAATGGACGATTGGCTCCGCCGATTTTTATGAGTTCAGCCTTGTAGTAGTCAAGTTTCTTGATATCGTTGATTCTTGTTGTTAGGTCATTAGTAATCTCCAGATATTTGCGTACTCGCTGATGCATCTTTGCCAATTCCTTCTTATACATCTTTATTTTAGCATCCTTGTCGTGCTGAGCGCAGAATCCACTCAGTAGAGCATTTCTAGAGCACTGTACATCATGTTTAGTAATGGCTTTACAAGTCATCGCGATTTTTTGGTCTATATATATAGACTATCAAATATTTTTTCATATGAGTGATGGTATTGAATTTCTTCCATTCGATCTATCAGACCTTGGTGGGGTGTATGACAACTCCTCAATCGAGGCAGAGGCGGATAAGATCGAAAAGAAGAACGCAGATCTGGCCAAGAGACGAAGAGATTCAAACTCGCAGCTTCGACAGATATGCATCCGAGCTGAGACGCCTCGCCCGGTCAAGTGCCCAGCAGATCTAAGATCGATCACTCTTTGAGTCCCAGTATTTACGCTCAAGAGTGCTCATTTGATTCTTGTTGATCAAGCGTAGATTATCTTGGGATTCCCATGATGGCTCATCATATCCATTCCATTTGACGTAGTATTTGTACTTACCGCTGCGCATTTTTTATGCTTCAGAATCGACTCTGCTTCCCAAATCTGGCCGTCATCGAGTGGGGCTTCGGTTAGCTCAGCCTTCACAACCCTTAGATCATTTACCGGCTTGTAGAGAATATGGTTATTCTTTGAACGAATTCGCATTTTTAGCCCATCCAATCCTATGACTTCATATGTAGTTTTTGAAAATTTTGCTCCTTCTTTATCGAATGGAGTTTTAGATTTCAAACGATATCGCACGATTGAACCGACTGGAATACCTGTTTGCACCTGTTTGACGATGCGATCGTTGTGAGCTAATTCATCAATCATAACCTTCCCCTTCATTTGATTTGGAGTAGCATCAATTGAGGAGTGATATGAAGAGTTGTAGTTAGAGATTGCTTCATTCAATATCTTTTGAGTCAGCTTGTTGAATTTATTGAACTCCTTCATCTTCGTTAGTATCGACTTGATCGTTCTGATGAAACGATCTATTTTCCCAAGAACGGTATGGTCGCCAACGAACGAATTGGCATGTGAAATGGATTTACTATCGAGGAACTTCTCGACTTTATTATTGGTGAATTCGCTTCCGTTGTCAGACATCAATGCCGATACATTGTGCTTCTTGATAAATTCATCAATAGCCTTTTGAACCGTATCTGCTTGTTTGTTTTTCAATGCCTTAGCATAGCCAATTCGGCTGTTGATATTCACTGCTATGAGAATTGGTTGCTTCTCCCAAAAAGCTAAATCCATCTGCCACTCGTTAGGATTATTGGAGGCAATTTTGAATTCAGGGAACTTTCTGGGTTGATTTGAAAACTGTTGAATATTAGATTGACTCTTATACCATGCTGAGACTTGTTTTTTGGTGATACTCTTATCAATTGCTTTAGCCTTTCGGTAGAGCTTGTCAGCTCCAATAAAGCCTGTCTTCGAATCAAAATAGAGTTTGCGGAGTAAAGCTTCCATCGTCCTTATATTTACTTGAATGAAACACTACGCGTGAAGTTCGAACGCTTCGACACGGTCTGCGTTTTGGAGTTGATGTTGATTGAGCATAGCTCAGTTAGATCAAATGTCATGGACTTACCATTGTATAGATCCAAGTATTTGTTGTATGCATCATCCTCAAGTAGCTTCGATGGAATACCCTTCATGCGGATGTGGAGACCCTCGACATCATTTCCATCGCATGCGAGGACATCTATGTAGCTTTTCTTGCCAAGGAAGATGCTTTCCTTAGCGAAGATATTTCCTGCGGAACCGTGGAGATCAAAATCAACGTGGAATTGGCCCATGTCCTTTCCGATAAGCTCCTTGCTGTAAGCATCCCTGTAGGCATCAGCGAGACGAGGAACCGCATCGTAGTCGATGTGCATTGAATCCGTGTCCTGATACCAAATATTGGCGTCGATGTCCTCTGCCAAGCACATGACCCTGTTCATGATATGCTTGCTGGAATCGAGAATCTGGATGCCGAGGTGAATAGGACTGAAATGCTGCGATAGAGCTTTGTGCTCTTCAAATAGAGCTAGGTTGTCGCTGATAGGAGTTCTGGCAATCATCTTGTGAATATTCTTGCGAGTGTATTCATCGATCTTCTGCTGACCTCCGCTGACGAATACTTTCTTCTTAACAATAGGCTTCATCAGAAGCTTACCATAGGATGAGTTCATCATTAGCTTCAGAACATTCTGAAGAGGATTGCCCTCAGATTTGTACTTGAGTCGAGCGTTGAACATCTTTCTGATCGTTTTGACGATCTGATCGTTGAATCCCTCATTCCAATAGACACCCTCGATAACAGTGTATTTGGCTTGCTGAAAACGCTGGATATCTTCGAGAGCTTGCTTGCCAACGATCATCGTTCTCCCTGCGATATCGTTAGTGAAGTTGCGAGAGCCATCCTGGTAGTAGCTCAGCAGAGGGAAGTGGCGATCGATACCAATAGATTCAAATCGAACACGAGCTACATAATAGTCAGCGTCAGATGGGATGGAGTCCTTGAAGAGCTTTGCTTTGCCCCTAACATATCCATTAAGCTCACTCATAGCCGATGGGTATAGACTCACTGCATCGAAATCAGCAACCTTATGCTTGATGTGATGCTTCTGGTTGTCGCGGGTCATAACGCGTCCGCCAACCGTGCCCTCACGGAGGAAGCCAAGAAGCACTGAGTTCATCTCAAAGCAGTCATCGAAGCACCCTTCGTTGTGCTGGTATGAGAGCGACAGCGAGGAAATGCTCAAGAAACGATACACATCCAGGTTGAATTCGCTATTGACGAGCTTCCTGAAAGCCTCAAAGCATGATCGTAGCACATCAACATCACGATTACAGTAGTGTGTAGCGTACATCTCACAATCGAACTTACCATTGCTGATAGCTCCAATCTTCGTCGCATTGGCGATGAGAATCTCCTTGTCCTTATAGGAGTTCAGATACACAAGCGACCAGTGAGACTTGTAATTATAATCATTGATCAGATTGTGCGGGAAGCACTCTTTCTCGAGTGAAATCGACTCCGATGCCTCTTTGAACATCTTGGGGAGACTGCTGAGACCTCCAGAGAGGAAGGACATAGCATCCTTAATAACAATCTCACGACCCCTGAAGAATCCATGTGCTTGCTTGATCTTCGTTCCGCAATCGATCATGTTAGTGTCCTTTGAGCTGAATGTCATGTGTTTCAGTAGGAAACGAGAATCAAATCCAGCGTTGTACGCCCAGAGGAGGTTGTAGCTTTTCTCTGGTAGTACCTCGAGGAATTGCTTCTCGCATCCGAATCCATAGATGTTCTTGGTCTCACTAAATGTGGGAGTAGAGAATGAAGAGTCATTCACTTCAGCAATACAGTACGAAACACAGTATGGAACGTGAATGCCATCAATGATGAGGGTTTCGAAATCGAAATAGATAACATTGAAATTGCTGACATCGTAGTACTCACGTGTCTTGCTGTTGAATGATCTAAATGGAGCCTGGCCGAGCTTCAACTCCTTTCCGGGAATTCTACCCATTGCTTTGAAGTTATTATCATTGAAATCTCCCTCATCCAATGAACGGACCTCCTGAAATTTGTTATTGAGTAAGCAAGGCATAATTTGCTGAGTAATCGGAGTTAGATGAGTCTCACGATGATGATATAGATAGCTGATCACCTCGTAGCTGTCGAGTAATTTGATCTTCTTATCGTTGAGGACAACTCGACTGCCTTTGATTCTGAAATCGCTTCGTCCATGCTCAATAACCAGCTCAGGGTTGTCAAGAGCACTCTTGGTGATGTTAGTTGGTAAAATGGCGAATAGATGCGCACCTACTGAACCGAGTTTGATGATGTTGTCGCTCTTCTCACCATATATGGTCGTTTGGTTATCTGCACGACCTGTTGCCGTTTTGATGCTATATTGCTTAACAGAGATGCAGAGGTTGAAAGCTTTGGCTGTCTTTCTGATGAAATCAACGGTGGCTCCTGAGCTGAACATCGTCTGCGAGATCTGCTTAACCACCTTTGGATTGACTCCTGCTTTGTGGAGAGCAAATAGAAAGCAAGGATAGTTATACCCCATAACATCGGGGTCTGTTTCAGGGTCGAAGGATTCATCATTATAGTCCTCCTCGATTGCGCAATCATCTGATGAGCAGACTTGGAATGCATCAAGGTTGTAATTAGCTTTCGTTAGATAGCGGAAGAAGTTCTTACGCTCCGAACGAGAACGAGGAGGGTTTGACAACCATTCGGTCTCAACCGTCGTTGATGGGAGAATATTGAGATCAACATCAGCACCAGAGCTGTATTGGTTCTCCTGATCGATGAAGAGGTTATTGATGTTGATGAGACGATCCTGGAGGTGATAGGTCTTCACAACTGCTCCGGTGGAATCCTTAAAATGGAGGAGGAGCTTCTTATCGGCGGGTGAAACGATATCCTTACGAATACGGTTGAAACGGCCGAGAGAGAGATTGACCTTACCCGTCGTGGTGTTGATGGCTTTGAGAGTTGATTGATCGTTGCTGATCTTAGAGGACTTGAGGGCCTTGACGATTGTCTTAGCTTTGGTGTTCTTGAAGGCATTAACAATCTCCTCCATCTTCTTAGTCTTCATATCCCAATGGACGGGGAGATTCTTAGTCTTGGCGAACCTGTATAGGTCGCTGCGGTGCTTTTGAGCCTTCTTGAGAGCTGATGAGATCGGCATAGTTGAGATGCTATATTATGAAATATTCTCTTAAGATGGGGTTATATATTATGGATTATTCTCTTAAGATGGGGATGAAATCTCAAAACTCTTTGAGAGTATATTCATCCAGTCAAAAAAAAATTGACCAGATCATCAACTCGTGGATTTAGTCTGGTATCGGATTTTATGTTTTTGACTAATCTCATCTTTATGATCGAGATAATACTGTCGCTGCTTCAAGAGCCTCGATTCGCGCGTCTTTTCATAGTATCTTCTATTCGCTTCGCGTCTCGCTTCGAGGCGCTGTTCGTCATTTTCGTATCGCGGCATGCTTTCTGTATATTAAAGAAAATTATGTCTTAAGATGGATATTAAAAAAAATGAGTGGAGCTAACTCACTCGAATAAATGACAGAGCTTATTTCTCTGAAGTCTCATCTCATTATAATATCTCCAGTAGTCGCTTTGCTTCCCAAAAATGTTGATCAATGTATCCTCGTTCGATCTACTTCTACAAAATGACTTAATCTCGGAATCATCAAATACATGCTTCTTCAATTGGCATTTTGCTAATTCATAACGCTTGATTAATGAATAACTCTCATAGTCTGCTTTCATAGACTCAACTTCGTTTCGCAATTTCTGCATCTCTGATTGTAGCTCATGCTTCTCTTTTTTTATTGCTTTGAGCGCGTCAATCTTCCTTGAGATTGTCTTGTTTAAATTTCTAATCTCATTGGTCTTGTGCTCAATCAGTGAATATTTCTTATGGATATGACAGATATCCTTGTTTGGTGAAATCATACACTTAGCTCCTTTCGTGGTAGTAAAGTTGCACATCGCTGGTATATTGATTACATTTTTTCTTAAGATAGTATTGAATGAGTTCGTTGATATCTACAAATGAATGAGAGCTGTTGAGAGAGTAATTGGATATTGTGGGAGTGAAAAGAAGTGTTTGCGTGATCTAAGAAGGAGAAGAAGTGTTGAGAGAGGTTTTAAAGAGAAGAATTGAAAAATGGGTAATCGGAGGTTGTGGTTATGTTAAATGGGTCTCTCGTTGTTCTTATAGCGAGAGAAAGTACAAGTGGACACAATGCCCGGTTAAGAGTATATACTAAGCTCTTGCTCGATCCTCGTCCTGGTCCTTGCCTGAGAACTCCTTCAGATCCGAGATCGCCGAGATCCGGACTCGTTGGATCAGGGCTGAGCTTGTGGATCCGGCCGCCGTGGTGGCTACAGTGGCTCGGGCTGTGGTCGGGAAGTCAATGTCATCAGGATCGAACTCCCAGTGTGGATCCGGATCCGACGACTCGGTCGACTCCATCTCGACGTCTTGAGATCCATGATTCTGGACCGCCTCCGGCGTTAGCGTTGGGGTCAAGGCTCCTGCTCTTTCAAGAACCTGCTCATAGCAGCCTGGAAGAACGACTCCAGCCTGCCAGTCGACATCTCGGATCCAGATATCGTGGCAGTCGGATCCACCGATGGAGCCGGCTGCTGCTTGGATCGGGATTGAGATCGGGGCTGGGGACTCGCTTCACGTTGGATCTGGGCTCGAGCGCGTAACATCGTGGCTCCCGAGGGTCCGAGTGACATGCGCCGAGGCTCCGAAGACGTGTCCGATCCAAGTTCTGCAGCCGACACATAAGGTGACGACGTCCGGCATCCTGTGGATCCTTCTTGTGGCGATCTTGGATCCGGGATTACGGGATCCAATTTCGGCTGGATCTCGCCCACCAGCACCTTCAGACGGTTGAACAGCATCTCTGTCGTAGCACGGAGTTGAATCGGATCGATCTCGTACATCACTGACGCGTCGAACGCTCCAGCCACGAGACCAGCATCTCTCAGCAACTGCATCAGGCGCTCCATCTCGGGTAGGATCCCTGGGCGCTTGGCGGGTGCCGGAAGTGCTAGTGGTCCCTGCAGGTCTCCGATCTGCTTCACGCCGAACTGTTGCATGATTGGATCCAGAGTCAGGAAGCCACGTAGCTGCCGCTCGTGGTAGTGGATCCATCCCGCCTCGGATTCATCCTGAGCAGGTGTCTTCGTATCTTCGTCCTCTGGATCCGGGGCCTTCATCTTCGTGCGCACCTTCGGCTTGGTTTTGTCGAAGGAGAAGAAGTAGGCGTCCGAGTTAACTGGTGAATCAGCAAATGCATACCGATCCTTGCCAGCCTTGGTTTGTTTTGTTGGTGGATCTTGACTCGCGTCGCGATCCACCGGGGTCCCCGAAGGGACCTGTGGAGGAGGTTGAGGTTTGTCTTCTGGATCCATGTCTGGATCCACCTCGGTTCCGCCGACAGAGGTCCTCCTTGCACTCTGCCGATCCGTGGATCTTGTTTCATTCAGCAGCGTCGTCGTCGATCCCAACTCCGATGACGCTTGATCCCCTTGTTCCTTCTTCACTCGAACTTCTTCTTGGGACTCACGGTGAAATCCCGAGTCACCAGAAGATCCGGGCACGCGCACCATTGTGGTGTAGCGGGATCAGCAAAATTTACAAGATCGCCGATCCAACTTCCCAACTGCGCCCGAACACCGACTTACGGAGGGGGTCCCCCGATGATCCGTGATCTGTGTGCTGAACTGGTCACCTTGTGTACCCGTAGGTAGGGCTGGATCTGCTCCTCTGGTGTCTGCTGAAGCGTCCGAGCCTTGAAGACAGAACAGTCTGGGCGAGACGCGGGGATGTGGGTGGAGCAGCGCGGAAATCTTCACTCTGCTCGCGGATGTTACTTCCGATCCAGTGGTAGTCGACTGGGATCGGGCGGCCTGGATCTGGATCCGGCCGGGTTGTTGCCTTTCGGTTGTTGTTGTCCTTTTCGTTGCCTTCGCAGGTCTTCCTTGGTCGTGTTTGCCGCCTCCAATGACGGTGTCGTTGACAGTTGAGAAGCGAAGGACGCACCGGCCAAACAGATAACTCCGGTGGATCTTGGATCCGCACTTGACAGTAGTTCACTAGGAAGGTTTTGGATCTGGCCAATGTATTACTCCAGTCTTACCACCAACCCTAGATCTGCTACGGCTAACCTCTCTACGCCGCGTAGGGCCAATGTAGTTCCCGTTTCCAGGCGAGGGAGGAAGCACTTGCGTTGTTCAAGGCAGATTCGTTTCTGATTTATGCTTAAGTTCGCTCCTATACCAAAGTCCTATCACCATGTGGATCCTATCATCCCATCTGTACCTACCGACTCTACGGGCTCTCTTTACCTCCATTGCGTGTCAGCTGCTTGCCCGTCGCGTTGTGTTCACGGTCTCTTGATTACGCCTGGGTACCGGACTGAACCCATCTTGGATCTGGATCTAATGGGTACAGATCCAGATCCATCTGATTCCGGATCCAGATCCGTCTGAGTCTGGATCCATTACCACTCAGTCACTTGCCATCTTCCATTTCCGAGAATTGCGCTTCACCACAGCTCTACATGGAGCGTGTGAAACCGGGGCTGACGAAGAAGCTGGCACATCGCTGGCACGGGCCCTTCCGAGTCAAGAAGAAAGTGGACGAATACGCGTACGAGCTGGCCTTGCCGGACCGAAGCGGTTACAGGTTTTACCCTGTGGTTCATGTTTCGCGGCTGAAAGCGGTGAATGAGTTCGGCGATCGACCGAGGACTCGACTTACGGCGGACATCACGGATGAAACGAGACTTGATTTCGATGAAGAGCTGCTACCCGAAGACAGCTTCGAACCCGACCATCTTGCGGGTGAGTATGAGGTTGAAGCCATCTTGGATGACCGAGTGCCACTCTCGACGAGCACTGAGCGAGCAGTCAGAGAGTTCAAAGTGAAGTGGATCGGCTACGATGAGCCTACATGGGAACCCGCGTCCAACCTATCTTGCGGAGGACTGCTGTACGATTACTTGCGCGCAAAGCGCAGCGACAGCCGGTTGCAGATGGTCCAAGTCGCAGACGAGGACTAGATGCGACGGGCACAATGTGATGAGCTGCCGGCGGGGCGATGCAGCCTGCCTCAGCAGACGAAGAGAACTACTGCACCAACATTACTGCATGTTTGCATATTGCATGTATTTCGAGTGGAATGTCCAAGTTGCTCAAGTGGAGAGATGGAGATTGCGCCTAGAATCGACCGTGACTCCCGTGGCCGTAACTTCCGCAACCAAGACTTCCGCAACTGTGTCTGCCGCGTCCGACGCCTGGGGCTCGCACTCTGCTACCGCAGCCTGAGATCGACCGACGCCTCGCCAGCGACAGCTTCATCAGGAGTGTAACGGGAGCCTCGCCGCTGGAAGCAGGACCATTGAGTGCTTGAGCGTTTGCAGGTTGCAGACGAGCTCCTGCAGCTGGCGCAGGGTACATCCGAGCCTTCGGAGACTGAATCAGGAGCTTGGCCGTTGCTGGCGCGTGAGCGAGGCTTCCTGGAACACTGCAGCAGTGTGAAGAACATTCAAGGACTCAGGTGAAGGCAGCGGAGACGCGCTCAAGCGACGACAGAGGCTTACACTCACCGTGACTTCGAAGCTGAGAGCGCGGATGGCGGTGGCTCGTGCTTCGCCCAGAGGAGTCGGCGCGCGTGCACGGCGGCAGGACAAGAGGACACCACGACACTCTCCACTTGTACCGGTTCGGGTCGATGTGGGGGCTGCTGTGGTATCGAGAAATTCCGGTCGAAGAACAGTCCCGCACCGAGTCTCAACAGTCCCGAACGTGCGAGTGAAAGCGAGCCTTCTGATTGGCTACTCACATTTATCGCATTAGAGTGACAGATGGATGGCCATTTAGTGACAAGGCACGGTGGGTCATAATAAATCCCCACCGAGTCCTCCAAGTAGACATAGTGGGTACAAAATTTGCCTCTCATTAGGAATTCGGATCTAGCCGAGGAGTCGTCGAGTCGTCGGATCAGCTCGAAGGCTCGGTCGATACTAGACTTTTGTATAGACGATAGGGATTAGCGATAGGGAAGGCCTCACAGTCTCTAATCACTAAATCAGAGCAGAAATTCCCCCCGAAGCCACACAAGGGTCAAGTCCGTCTACGGTAAGTCTTCGCTTAGCTGTAGAGTCTGGATACGCTCGGCCGACACGGGGTATGTCTGCCGGTGAGCATAAGGTGCATTGACCGAGTGTTCATCCCTGGAAAGGCCAAGAGTGAGTAGTGGCCGAGTGTTGGAGGTATTAGAGACCTCCCTGTACGTTTGTACGCTTGTCTGGGTGTGTGGCGAGGCCCCCAGTATATTTGACTTCCAGCCGAGACTTCGTCTCGGCGCCCCTGTCCGAGGCCTCGATTGGCCTGGTACCCTTCCTTCTGAGGGACCACAGTGGGTTACGTGTGAAAGCGCGTGTGTACATTGCATCCTAGCCGTTGCTCGTGGCTAAGGGTGCTCTTATATATTTGATTTACGGGCTCTACCTACCTGACCGACGACTCGCATAAGGCACATTCCAGCCCGGTGCAAGGGATCGGATCTGGTCTTCAGATTTTATCCCAACAATAAGCGCCGACCTTTTAGGAGGGAAGCGTGTTGTTGGTAGGGGCTCGTCCCAAAGGCCTTGGCTAGAGGGACGAGAACTCGTTAAATCGTGTTTTCCTACACGACAGTTCACTAGGAAGGTTTTGGATCTGGCCAATGTATTACTCCAGTCTTACCACCAACACTAGATCTGCTACGGCTAACCTCTCTACGCCGCGTAGGGCCAATGTAGTTCCCGTTTCCAGGCGAGGGAGGAAGCACTTGCGTTGTTCAAGGCAGATTCGTTTCTGATTTATGCTTAAGTTCGCTCCTATGCCAAAGTCCTATCACCATGTGAATCCTATCATCCCATCTGTACCTACCGACTCTACGGGCTCTCTTTACCTTCATTGCGTGTCAGCTGCTCGCTCGTCGAGTCGTACTCACAATCTCTTGATTACTCCAGAGTGTAGATCCACCCCGGATCTTGGATCTTGGATCGCTGTCAGCGTAGATCCAGATCCAGGTGTATCCATCTGTGGATCTTGGATCGCTGTCGTCGTAGATCCAGATCCATGTGTATCCATCTGGGTCGGTCACTCTTCCGCATTTGTGTCGAGGTCCCGATCCTTCAATCGTCCAATCACTTGCCATCACTCATTTCAGCGACTTGCACTTCTCCACAATCGCCTCCTGACCGTAGTTGTTGCCGACCAACGGCATCACTGCGGGCACATTCGTTCACTTCTTCCTCTTCCCGGCTCCGTCGACATGTCCAAGTCCGGACGCAGCTCCTCTCGCGCGTCGTTAGCGCGCAGCGATCGCCACGCAGATCGGGCTCCGTCGGATCCACGTGGCCCGGATCCACCCGGTCCAGATCCTTAGGACCCTCGCGAAGAAGAGCTGCGCGTTCTGCTCGCTTCCCCTGACGCCGCCGTTCGAGGCCAGGAAGAGATCGCAGCTCTGCTGCTACACCAAACGGGGGAGTTGGACGCAGCTCAGGCGCACATCTAACAGCAGAACGTAGAGCTGAGTCGCCTACGGTCGGAAGCCACTGCTCATCGCAGCCAGAACACCACTTCAGCAGACGGCGCAAGGCGGGCCCTACAACTCCAAACCCAAGTTGACCAACAGGTGAATGAGATCCGGGATCTCCAGCGTCGCATCGAGCAGATTGACCATGAGCGCGACCGTCTGCAGGAGAACAACGACCACCTGGCCTCCGAGGTGAACTTGGCCGCCACCGAGATCCAACAACTTCAGGACCGCAACTCCGATTTGGATCGCGACTTGGAGGACGCCAACCACGAGCGGGACATAGCTGAGCACAACGAGGATCGCCCACAGGCAGAGCTCTTAAGGGCTGAGACCGCGCTCCAGACAGGAGATCGACTTGCCTCGGAGGATCTGCAGCGGATTGAAGCCCTGACGCAAGAGCGGGACCGCGCTCGCGCCTCCTTGGCCGAAGTCACGCAAGAGCGAGATCGCGTTCGCACTTCCTTGGCCGAAGTCACGCGAGACTTCACCGAGGCGCGTGAGGATCTACTTGCGCACCAGCGGATGCACACGGAGGCTCGCAGCGAGCTGACTCAGCTGCGAGGTGTCCATAGAGCTACCATGTCGGATCTGGATCGGGCTGTACGAGAACGCGACAACCCGGAGTTAACTCGTCTGCGTGATCTCCAAGAGACGACCGTCGTGGATCTGGCGCGGGTATGTCGGGAGCGGGATGCCCTTCAACGTGATGTAGACCGCGTTCGGTCGGAATTCAACGATCTCCGATCCGACTTCGACACTTCCGAGCAGACCGTCACCGCAATGGGTCATCGGATCCAGGCGATTGAGTCCGAGAATCGGCGGCTGGCGCAAGATCTGATCCGCATGAGCCAGGAGCGAGACGTGCTACAGCAGGAGCTCTCGGTCGCACGATGGCAGTTGACTCCATCACCACCCTGGCGAGAGCGCGGCCTGGGGCGATCGAAGAGGTTCTGGATCCGGCATATATCCTCAGCCTCATCCGTATTGCACCCCGGATCTGCAGAACAGC
The DNA here is from genome assembly GCA_024211575.1 of Phytophthora melonis. Classification (NCBI taxonomy): domain Eukaryota; phylum Oomycota; class Peronosporomycetes; order Peronosporales; family Peronosporaceae; genus Phytophthora; species Phytophthora melonis. Next base: position 622,623 of record JAMXKT010000013.1, read on the forward strand.
AGCTTCCTGGTGAGACTTCCGATCCAGCTCGGCAGGATCCAGAGGAGAATCCAGAGTTGAGTCGGCGACTCAATTTCGGCGCCTCGAAACGGGATCGGGATCCGGAGACGCCCGATCCAGATCCAACACCGACCGCCAAGCGTCGCCTCTCCTTGCAGTCTTCCGAGCACGACGCAGCCATGGGTCAAGACGGTCGCCGTCGCAACTCCGGTTCAGCCACGGAGGCGGAGGGAGAGATCGACGACGACGGCAACCCCGAACAGGAAGATGACGACGACCGCAAGGGAAGCGACGACCAGGGGGATGGCGATGACCAGGAGGAGGGTGACGATGACCAGGAGGAGGGTGACGATGACGCGGAAGCTGAAGCTATGGCGAGTGAATTGTTCGAAGCTCAGACCCGGGAGGCGTTGTCTCGGTCGCGATCCGACGAGAGACGGCGCCAGCATGCTTCTCCTCGTCGCCAACAGTCTTCAGGTGCAGGGGGTGCCCCTGACGACGGTGATGGATGGGATCCGCATGAGGATCCCGATCCGACCCCTTCGCACGATCCCGATCCGCGCAGTCTTCGTCCGGATCGTGTCCGTCGGCCTCCGGTGCAGGACCCTCTGGCTCCTGTGGTTCCGTTCGCTCCTGACGTCGACTGTATCCCGGGTCGGGAGCACCCGCATGTACTCGTGTCGGCTGACTGCGGTCCTTGGCTTGCGGACCGGCTCAACAATGTGGCTATGGTGACTATGTTGGTCGACGTCTTGTTTCCGATCCTGCCCACAGCCCCGGGCTGGTTGTTCCCGTACTTCGAGCCTGCACAGGACCGCAAGCCGCGAGTCCAACTGAGTGACTACTGCTGGGAGCTCGTCACGGAAGAGAACGTACGCGCGTTGTTGGACACCCACCCTTGGGAAGTTCTCGAGAGCGCCGGCGACGCCATCTCGTTTGAAGCTAATGTGGGCGGTCGACTTGGGATCCTGATCCGCGAATACGGGATCTTCGAAGACACCCATCTCATGTCGTACTGGGAGTCAACCCACCACTTTCCCATTCCCGACGCAATGGCTCAGCAGCACCCGTGGCTACTCGTGTTCCAGAAGGAACGCAGCAACCGTAGATCTCACGCGGGCCGCTCTTGGAAGCAATTTTTGGAGTTGTTAATCACCGTCATGCGCGAGGGCTGGTGTGGTCTGGACATTCTACTGGATCCCCACTTCCTACATTTCCCGAAGCGGGCCGAGTCCGTAACGTGGTACCCGGGATTGGCCTCGCGTCGGGCCAACTTGGCGGATCGCACTCTGAACCGGCCCGAGCCTACGGATCTCTTGGAGGCATTGGATGAGTGCAACAACGAAGATCCATGGCGCAACCACTACCGGGATACCCCGCAATATCATCCTGCGCGCAACATCGCGCGTCTTCCCGCCAAGTTCTTCAATCTCCGCGCCGTTGGCGATCAGTAAGTGCTGGATCCATGGCGCCAGGTCCTGCGTAGATCCAGATCCACAGATCCTTGCCGGGAACTAGTTGCTTCGGAGCTGGATGTACTTCTGCATGTTGTAGTCGGCAATCACATTACCTCTGTTCGTTTCTTCTCTTTTCACTCCCTATCCGACTTCGTTCATCATGTCAGGACACCGCATTCTGCTTCTCGTTACCTAGATCCATTCTGCATCCCGGTGTACATCCAGTTCCATACCACATAGCTTTGCGATCCAGATCTACAGCTTTGCGATCCAGATCCATAATCGCACTCCGCTCACGATTCAGCCAAAGACGTCCTTGTCCTCTCCAGATTCCTCTTTCTTCCACCTCGTCCGAGAGCGACGAGCGCCTTGTTATTCCATACACAAATATAAAATTCCCCAATCCCCCAATCCGCAACCACCTTGCAGATCCATCACCACACTCTCTGCCCGAAGTGACCAGCTCACTTCGGGAGACCGCAGCCCCACTACTCCTCGTGGGACTGCATCACACCGAACCGGTTACGGTTGGTGCGGCTCCGCAAGAACTCGTGTAGTATAGCACCACAGTTGAGATCCGCTTAATCAACCCAGGATGGATCTTCATATCCGCGCCAGTGTACCAAAAATTCACGGTGGATCCGGCCGTAGCGAGTACGTTTCCCAGTTCTCACGTCCGTAATTTTCTCCACTTCGTACTCATCCTCATCCAGATCCTGGATCCAGCTATCCTCCGGCAATAGTGCTTCATCAAAATCGTATCGGTCTGTAGTGCCGTCAGTTAACTGGATCCGGGGCCGGTCCGGAAAGCTCTTCACCAACTTGAGCTTCGACACGTGAACCACGGGAAACAACCGGTACTCTGTGCCTGGGGTTTCGATCCGCACTGCGTACTCGCCGATCTTCTCTGCCACGCGGAACGGCCCGTGCCACATGTGGGCCAGTTTACGGGCGTACCCTTCCTTGACGCGATCCAAGTATAGCCAGACTCTAGATCCAGCCTCAATCTGGTGTGGGTGGATCTCCTCGTTGTGTCGATCCGCCCGGTCTGAGATCGCCTCCTGCAATCGAGCGTTCACTTCTGCTCGTGCCTGCTGATAGTAGCGCTGGATCTGGTATCTCCATCGTCTTGGATCCCGATCCTGACGGCGGGTACTGCCCACAGGGATCGTGGCTTCAAGGGTGGATCTTGGATCCCAGCCGTGCACCAAGTAGAAAGGCGTCTCTCCACGGATCCGATCCTGGGCGGTATTGAGCGCGAAAGTGAGACGCTCGGCGTAGTCGTCCCAGTCACGTTGATCCAGATCCTGAACATACATCTTTAGCGCACGAGTAGCTGTCTGCACCATGCGTTCCGCAGTCCCGTTCGCTTGCGGCCTGTACGCCATCGTCGTGCGCTGCCGCTGACCCAGGATCGGGTTGAAGGATCTGAAGAAATCGGCCATGAATCCCGGCTCACGGTCGTGCCTTATCACTTCGCTCGCACCGAAACGTCTAAACACACACTCTTCGTAGGATTCCGCGATCGTCTGTGCAGTCCGGGGGTTGCTGGCTTTTGCAATCACGTATCCTGTAAACAGATCCACCCAGATCAACAACTCGGTATTACCCTTGTTGGATCTGGGCAGCGACGGGATGTGATCCATCGCTATAATCTGGAACGGGTACGTAGCTTGGATGTTGCCGGGCGACTCGCCTTGGATCGTGGGTCGTCCCTTGCCGGTTTCGCAATCCACACACTCTCCGACATATCTTTGGACACTCCGATACAGACCCCTCCAATGAAAGTGATCACGGATCCGCTGGTATGTACGGCCGATCCCTTGGTGGCCCCTTCCAGGCTGACATGGTAGTGGTGTAAAACATCCTGCTGCAGGGTTTCCGGCAGTACCAGCCTCATCAATCCGTCGCGATCCGCCTCCACCTTCTTCGTCGGGGGGCAGTAGAACAACAGACCATTAAGATCCACTTCGTAATCCATCGCCATAGTACCGTAGGATCTGGCTTCATCTTGGCTGAGACCTTGGATCTCGCCTGCCAAATACCTCTTCAGACTGGAGATCCACGCCTCCTCGTCCTGCGCTTGGCGGATCTTGGCGATCCGAAGATCCCGCACCACTTCCTCTCGCAATACACTCGGGTTGGATCTGGATCTGGCTCGTGCCCTGGTTGTCACAGGTGAGACACGAGCGACGGGGGCTTCTTCTTCACGCTTTACAACCAGGATCTCGTCTAGGCGGTTCAACGTAACTAGATCCTGCAGATCCACTTCGTCCTCCACCATGATCCCAGCTTGGCGCTGAAGCGCTGCGCTGGCTAAGCTGTCAGCGCTGCCGTTCCAGTCGCGCTTTACGTGTACCAGCTCATGGTCAGGCCAGATCCGCAGCCGATCCAGGGCCTTCTGTTTCAGAAGCGTCAACCCCGGTGCCTTGCAGTCGATCTCCCCCCGGACTTGACGGACCACCAGGTTAGAGTCTCCGCAGATCACCAGTCGTCGTTGTGCCTCGCCTTCGAGCAGATCCAAACATAGAAGAAGTCCGTGATACTCGGCTTCGTTAACCGTCAGCCCTTCAGCATAGCCGGATCTAGCCTTCACGACGATCCATTCGGGTAACTTCCACAGAATCGCGCTGTAGGCGCCCCCACCGCGCTTGACACGGGCAGATCCATCAAAGCTGACCACGTGCAGTTCTTCCCCAGGTCGAACCGTCGGGATCGGTGCTTGGATCTTGCGTCGTGGCTCCTTCTTGGGTGCGATCCCGATCAACGCCTGATCCACCTTGGATCTAGGTGTGATGCTAGCTGCCAGAGTTCCTAGGATCTCATCTTCACCCTTTGTGCATTTCATAATTTCGAGCGTCCACGGCGAGAGCAGGGCAGCCCACTGTCCCAACCGACCTTGCAACCCCGTGGATCTGAATAGCCAGGCCAGGGTCGAGTGCCTCGTCAAGACTCGGATCTGGCGTCCGACTAGCATATTGTAACCCAGATCCAGGATCCGCAACAACGCTAACACCTCCTTCTCGACCACACCGTAGTTGAGCTCATTCGACTTCAGCGTGCGGCTAGTGAAGGTAACCGGATGATAAGTGCCTTCGTACTCCTGCACCAGAGCAGCCGAAATGGCCCACTCACTAGCGTACACCACCACTACCGGTAATAGATCTGCGTTGAAGTGTCGGAGGATCGGAGTCGTCGCCATTTTCCCTTTTAGCTTGGCAAAGGCCTGTAACGGGGTTACACGCACAAGTGGCTACAGCCACTTGCCACTCTAACAGACGCGATGTCTGTTAAAGGTTCAAACACTTCCTCGGCCTTGATGTACGTTACATCAAGTGCCACATTCATTTACGACCACCACGACGGGTGGTCCATAGACATTTAGGATTCCTATTGGTTGAAAGCAGCATCTTTTAACCAATGAGCGACATGCATAACAAAGGAATTCTGCCAACCAGCCGTTGGCAGATTCCCAACTTAGAATATTACATTTAGAGGAAGTCAGAAACATAAGACACAAATAACAGTTCTCATCTTTACCAAAATCAGCTATTTAGAGTCTTTATCTTGTTTAAAGTATACTCGTGGACCTCGAGTATACTTAACTCAAGTAAAAGAAACCTACGCTTCCTCATACACGTGCGCACACGTGTAAGCTGTTGTAGTGAGCCAAGGTAGGCCCACTACACCTGGTAGCACTTGTTGGTCCGTCCAACGACCGACTACCTGAACGTTCGTACGGGACTGTACGGACGGGGAGCTGAGAACCTTTCATGAACACGGAGGTGCTCATGGAAAGCTCCGCTACGCCTGCAACTCATGTTGCACGCGCTGACTGCCTCCACCTGTCGGATCCAGAGTGGGAGGCACTCCAACGACTGTCAACAGTCATTGGGGAGGCGGCAGTTGCTGCGATGCTGCGTACGTTATCGCCGACAGAGCAACATGGTGTTGCTCTGGGTTTCATCCTGAAGGAGCAGCGCGACGCTGCTGCCTCTACCGCGGTGCCGTCGGGGACGACACCACGCATGCAATCGTTGAAACTCAACGTGAGCAACTATGTAGGAAGAGAGGGCGAGCCTCTTCTCCGTTGGCTTGTCGAACTCGACACTGCCATTGCGGCTCGACGTATCGTCGACCCGTTGTCGAAGGTCGCGTTCGCCATGTCCTGTCTTGGCGGACGAGCGAGGAGTTGGGCGTACGGACGCCGACTCTCAGATCCTACGTGCTTCAGCACGTACGAAGCGTTCAAGGAGGAGCTCAGACAAGCGTTTGAGCCCCCACAAAATGAGTTCCGGTCGAGGGCGGAGTTCCTCGACCTGCAGCAAGGTAAGCATGATGTCCATGCTTACGCCCAGAGAGCACGGTACTTGGTCTCGAACATCGTGACCAACCCGATTGACGAGGCGACCAAGGTCGTCACGTTCATGAAGGGATTGAGAGATGGGCCTGTGAAGACCTATCTCTTCCGTGAGTATCCGAATACTCTCGAAGCTGCGATCACTCTTGCGATGCAGGAGGAGTTTAGTCTGAGGCAGGCTAAACTGCATGTGAATGCGCCGAGGCTGCAACCACCTCCGGTCGCGATGGCGGGAGGTCCGGAACCAATGGACCTCTCGAATGCAACGGGTGTTGACTATCAACGCCAACAAGGAAGCAATGTACGATGCTTCCGTTGTGGCGTAGCGGGATCAGCAAAATCTGCGAGATTGCCAATCCAACTTACCAACTGCGCCCGAACACCGACTTACGGAGGGGGTCCCCCGATGATCCGTGATCTGTGTGCTGAACTGGTCACCTTGTGTACCCGTCGGTAGGGCTGGATCTGCTCCTCTGGTGTCTGCTGAAGCGTCCGAGCCTTGAAGACAGAACAGTCTGGGCGAGACGCGGGGATGTGGGTGGAGCAGCGCGGAAATCTTCACTCTGCTCGCGGATGTTACTTCCGATCCAGTGGTAGTCGACTGGGATCGGGCGGCCTGGATCTGGATCCGGCCTTGGGGTTGCCTTTGGGGGCTTGTTGTTCCTTTCCGATGCCTTCGCAGGTCTTCCTTTGCCGTACGTGCCGCTTCCTATAGCGGGATCCGTAGATGTTGAGAGTCGAGGATGCACCCGGCCAAGTAGTAACTCCGGGTGGATCGGGGATCTGCACTTGCAAGTAGGTCACTAGGAAGGTTGCAGAACTGGCCAATGTATTATCCAGTCTTAACCAACGCTAGCTCCACTACCCAAACCTTGCTACGCCGTAGGGCCAATGTACGTTCCCGATTCCAGGCGAAAGCGAAGGCACTTGCGATGTCTAAGGCAAATTCTTCTCTGATTTATGCTTAAGTCCAATCCCATCACAAAGTCCTATCTCCCTATGGATCCTATCATCCCATCTGTACCTACTGACTCTATGGAGCTTGGTTACCTTCCTTGCGTGTCGCCTGATTGCTCCCGCCGTACCGTGACCCCCGATCCATCGTCCGCTTCTTCGATCCAGGGACCGCACCGATCCATCTGAGTCGGACTCAGAATCAGATCTGGATCGGGATGTAGCCAAGTCCACTTGACAGCTGCATCTCTTGGATCTTGGGTCTCGAGGCATGGCATCGCTTGGGTACACATTCGCGACGTCTGGTCGCACCCGTAGTGTCTTCTGTTGCGACTGCTAACACCAGGTACGGGGCCCGATCCGCCAGTCTGGTGGATCGGCGACGAAGTCTGGATCCATCAATCAGCCGATCACCCTTCGCCCCAATTTCTTGGATCCTGCTTCTCCACAATCGCCTCCTGTCTGTAGTTGTTGCCGACCAGCGGCATCACTGCAGACACGTGTCCTCACTTTCAGATCCACAAAGCCCATAAGACCATGGCAGACTCCGCCCACAGCGCTCCTCGCACCACCCCGGATGTTCATCGCCTCCACTATGACGAGTATACTCGTCAGATCCAAGATCTCCAGGACCAAGTAGCGCGACAGGCTCGAGAGATCCAAGGTCTCCGACATTATCTTGACCGACTTGAGTGTGAGCGGCAGCGCCTAGCAGAGAGCAACGACCATCTCGCGTCCGAGGTTAGCCTGGCCGGTGCAGAGATCCAAGAGCTTCAAGCCCGTTGCGCCAATCATGAACGAGATCGCGGAAACGCTGAGGATGACCGCAGGCTCGCTGAACACTGCTTGGAACGTGCGCAAGAAGCGCTGGAAAAGGCTGAGGCTGAGCTCTACACACTTCGCGCGGTCGATCGCCAATAAACCCCGATGTTGTGTCCTAATCGATCTCGATCTTCACTCCCCTGTTGCGTTCTCATTCGTTTCAACCGTGTTTGTTTGTACCGCAATTCGTCTGCTCACATCCGCCATAATCCACTTCACTTGTTCCGATCCGCCGTAGACAAAGCTATCGTGGGCGGAGATGGTGGATCCGGACTCGGGGGAACATCTTCTTCCCCAATCCACTCGTCCGTAGCGTACCTGACAGCTTGTCTTCTTCGATCCATTGCTATCAAGTCGGTCCGATCCAAATGCTCCGATCCAGATCCATGAGATCCATGCCCGCGAGGCGTCCACTCAACTTCGTCCAGAACTACCATCCACAGCGTTGGATCCAATGTTAGGAGCTTCCGTTAGCACCCAATCCATCTTCTTCTGCCTTGTTCAGACGCCATCCGCGTCCAATCCATACATGCATGTACGCAAAATCCCAATCCACCGATCTGCAACCACCTTGCAGATCCATCATCTCAGCTTCTCCCCAGAGCGACCAGCTCACTCTAGTGGATCCCAGTCTCACTACTCCTCATGAGACTGCATCACACCAAACCGGTTTCGGTTAGTGCGATCCCGCAGGAACTCGTGCAGTATGGCACCGCAGTTGAGATCTGCCTCATCCACCCAAGATGGCTCCTCGTAACCTCGCCAGTGCACCAAGAATTCGCGATGGATCCGTCCGTAACGTGTCCGTTTCCCTGTCCTCATGTCTGTAATCTTGTCCACTTCGTATTCATCCTCCTCCAGATCCTGGATCCAACTGTCCTCGGGCAACAGCGCCTCATCGAAGTCGTACCGGTCTGTAGTACCTTCGGTCAGCTGGATCCGAGGCCGATCCGGAAAACTTCGAACCAACTTCAGCTTGGACACGTGCACAACGGGGAACAACCTGTATTCAGTGCCAGGAGTCTCAATCCGCACTGCATATTCGCCGATCTTCTCCGCAACACGGAATGGCCCGTGCCACATGTGCGCCAGCTTGCGAGCGTATCCTTCCTTGACCCGATCCAAGAATAGCCAAACACGGGATCCAACTTCGATCTGATGTGGATGGATTTCCTCGTTGTGCCGATCCGCTCGATCCGCAATCGCCTCCTGCAATCGTATGTTGACCTCTGCTCGTGCCTGTTGGTAGTAGCGTTGGATCTGGTACCGCCATCGCCTTGGATCTCGATCCTGACGGCGAGTGCTGCCCACCGGGATCGTCGCTTCGAGAGTGGATCTAGGATCCCATCCATGCACCAAATAAAAAGGTGTCTCTCCTCGGATCCGATCCTGTGCTGTGTTGAGTGCGAAGGTGAGTCGCTCTGCGTAATCGTCCCAGTCGCGTTGATCCAGATCCTGCACATACATCTTGAGAGCTCGCGTGGCGGTCTGTACCATGCGTTCTGCCGTCCCGTTAGCCTGCGGCCGATACGCCATCGTTGCGCGTTGCCGTTGACCTAGGATCCGGTTGAAGGATCGGAAGAAGTCCGCCATGAACCCCGGCTCACGGTCGTGTCGAATCACCTCACTGGCACCAAATCTCCTGAAAACGCACTCTTCGTAGGATTCCGCAATAGTCTGCGCTGTTCGAGCGTCGCTGGCTTTCGCAATCACGTATCCAGTAAACAGATCCACCCAAATCAACAACTCGGTATTACCCTTATTGGATCGGGGCAGCGACGGTATGTGATCCATCGCTATGATCTGGAATGGGTACGTAGCTTGGATGTTACCCGGCGACTCGCCTTGGATCGTGGGTCGTCCTTTACCAGTTTCACAATCCACGCACTCACCAACATACCGCTGGACGCTCCGATACAAACCTCGCCAGTGGAAGTGATCGCGGATCCGCTGGTAGGTACGACCGATCCCTTGGTGGCCGCCTTCCAAGCTGACATGGTAATGATGGAGGACGTCTTGCTGCAGGGTCTCTGGAAGCACCAGCCTCATCAATCCATCGCGATCCGCCTCCACCTTCTTCGTCGGAGGGCAATAGAACAGCAGGTCATTCCGATCCACTTCGTAGTCCATCGCCACAACACCATAGGATCGGGCCTCCTCCTGCGTCAGACCTTGGATATCGCCGGCCAGATACTTCTTCAAGCCGGAGATCCACGCCTCCTCGTCCTGTGCTTGGCGGATTCTCGCGATCCGGAGATCCCTCACCACTTCTTCCTGTAGGACCCGTGGATTGGATGTAGGCTGGGAGTTGGATCGGGATCTTGCACCGGCTCGGGTTGTCACGGGTGACATACGAGCGATGGGAGCATCCTCATTGACCTTCACGACCAGAATCTCATCCAGGCGGTTTAGGGTGACCAGATCCTGCATATCCGCTTCATCCTCAACCATGATCCCGGCTTGGCGTTGAAGCGCTGCGCTGGCAAGGCTGTCGGCACTTCCGTTCCAGTCGCGCTTGACATGTACCAGCTCATGATTGGGCCAGACACGCAGTCGATCCAACGCCTTCTGCCTTAACAGCGTCAATCCAGGTGCCTTACAGTCGATCTCACCTCGGACTTGCCGGACCACCAGATTGGAGTCACCACAGATCACAAGTCGTCGCTGCGCTTCGCCTTCGAGCAGATCCAAGCACAGCAGAAGTCCGTGATATTCCGCCTCATTGACGGTGAGACCTTCGGCATACCCGGATCTAGCCTTCACCACGATCCACTCAGGCAGTTTCCAAAGGATCGCGCTGTAGGCGCCTCCACCTCGCTTGACACGTGCCGATCCATCAAAGCTGACCACATAGAGTTCTTCATCCGGTTGTACTGTCGGGATCGGAGCTTGGATCTTGCGTCGTGGCTCCTTCTTAGGCGCGATGTCGATCAGGGCCTGATCCACCTTGGATCGGGGTGTGATACTGGCAGCCAGAGTTCCTAGGATCTCGTCCTCACCCTTCGCGCACTTCATAATCTCGAGAGTCCACGGCGAAAGGAGTGCGGCCCATTGCCCCAACCGTCCTTGCAGACCAGTGGATCTGAACAGCCAGGCCAGCGTCGAGTGTCGAGTCAGGACCCGGATCTGGCGACCCACCAACATGTTGTAGCTCAGATCCAACATCCGGAGCAGGGCTAGTACCTCCTTTTCAACGACACCGTAATTGAGCTCGTTCGACTTCAGAGTTCGGCTGGTGAAGGTGATTGGGTAATGGATCCCGTCATACTCCTGCATCAAAGCGGCCGAAATAGCCCGCTCACTAGCATATACTACCACCACGGGCAGCCGATCCACATCGAAGTGTCGGAGGATCGGAGTCTTCGCCATCTTCTCCTTCAGTGTCGCAAAGGCCCGATGAGCCCGAATCCAACGCAGATCCACATTGTCTGGACCGCGCGCCTCCGGATCCAAAGTTCTCACCCCGACAGGATCCTTCGCCCCCAGGTCGGGAGTTTCAATGGATCGAAGTTGTAGATCCATCGTCTTCAGCCCTAATGGATCAGACGAGCCCCGATCCATTGGATCCGAGGTCACCACGTCCAGGGAAACTTGGATGCGCTTTTGGTTGTCCGGCTTACTCATCGCGGCGAAGTCCACTTCTCGCAGCTCGTATAGAACGGCAGCGTAGATCGCATAGTCCTCCAGGAAGCGACTGTAATAGTTTAGGCTGCCGAGAAACGACTGCATGGATCGGAGTGACCCTGGGAAGGGTAGATCCGTCAGAGCTGATAGGTCCTTAGGATTCGCCTCCAATCCAGCATGGGACACTCGATGGCCGAGATACTCCACTTTGCGCTTACCCCAGAAGCTCTTCACCACACTGATTGAGAGGTTCCACTTATCGCATGCATCCAGCAGCGCATCCACCCGATCGCACAAATGGTCCCAGGATCCAGCGGTCACCAAGATGTCGTCAATGTAGGATCGGCGTCCAAGTACTGACGGTTTACCAGAATCCTCAGGTTCTCCCGACGTCAGATCCAGATCCAGTGACTTCGATCCCATCCCACGTGTGACCTTTGATCCGCTGTTCGATCCCGATCCACCTTCGATTTGTGGGATCCGGGTGAATCCATACAGCGCGTTGTCCAGCATCCTTTGGTAGATCTGAGGGGCGTTCTTCAATCCGAAGGGCATCCGATTCCACTCGAACAATCCGAACGGGGTGATGAAGGCGGAAATCGCGCGAGCCCGATCCGTCATAGTCACCACCCAGAATCCACTGGCCATATCCAACGAGCAATACCATAGCACTTTGTCCAGATCCTCCAGTAAGTCGTTGATCAAGGGCATCGGGTAGATCATCAGTCTAGTCAGGCTGTTAACCAGTCGGTAGTCGATACAGAGCCTTATATCCACCCCGTTCTTCTTGATGATGACCACGATCGGCGATGCCCAGGGTGAAGTCGAAATCTGGATGATCTTGGCTCCGAGCAACCCCTTGATCAGATCCGACAGCTTCTCTTGGTACTGCGGGGCTACCTTGCGCACCCGTTGGGCAATAGGCTTCGCATCACCAACATCGATGTCACACACGACACCTCGTGCTGCAGGTGGCAGCGCATTACCCTTTCCAATCAGCAGGTGTCGGCGCCTCCAGATCCTCTGCCGAAGTCGATCGATCTCTTCCGCCGTATTAACATCCGGATCCCCCACCTGGATGTCTTCGATCGTTACTTCTTCCGTGGCCGGAGTAACTTCCGGCAGTACGGCCATCTCAGCTTCAACATCTTCTGCGTGCAGATCCCCACTCACATGGTAGCAGACTTGGTCATCCGCCTCTGAGTCGTTGCATCGCGGATTTTCGGTGGTCGCTGGATTGGAGCTGATCATTGGATCTGACGTCGGACCTGATTCCTGTCTCTTCTCTCCGCCTGGATTTGCACCCCGTCCCATCTCGCCATCTGCGACTTGACGTTCCACTGGATCCATGGCCTGTCCCGTAGCACCATCTGTCGAATCTGCGGATCCGCCCCCTGTCTCTTCGTGATTACCACCCGATGTGACAACGGGCTGGACCGCCTGCTCCACGTCAGCTGGATCCAGCGCCTGTCGTCCATCACCTGGTCCTTGTGCGTCTCCAACATCGGGCTCGGCACTTGGATCCAGGTCGAGCGTGCGTTCCACCGGAGCTTCATCAAGATCTGGAGCGGGCGTATCATCAGGCGCAGCGGTCTGGGCTTGCTGCATCTGGGTGGACGCTAATCGAGGCATCATCAGCTGTATCGCTTCGTCGTCTGCTTCTGACGTCGGATCTGACCTCGGTGGATCGTCAACAGCCTGATCGCCCTGTCCGCACCCAGGATCCTGGGATCGGATCTGGGGGGATGCGCTTAGGATCGACACCCGTCGCAACGCCTCGTCACCCAATACGACCTCCTTGTCGCATTCCGTCGATATCACAGTCGGAGCGGTCAGCACGCCCTTCCCAATGAGTCTTCATCCCTTGGATCGAAGTTCGGTGGGCCTTCGGCTGCCGGATCCAGACTTGGTAGACACTCGCGTAGCGCTTCCGGCTGTGAATCGGTAGCGTGAGCCGCGGTTGAAGCCTGGAGCGGCAGCATCCCTGTCATCCCGGCCGCGTATCCTTCGGTAGTCTGGTCAGGTGGATCCGACGACGAGCTGCCCTGCCCATCCTCAGTGTCCTCACCATCCTTGGATCTGGACTCTACATGTCGAACTTGAGCTGGATGCTGCCTCCTCAGTATTGCACGCGGCGTCGGGTACTCGGGGCGCTCCACCATCGGCCCTGGTGGGGTCTCCGGAGGCCCCGCCTCCCAGATCCGGCGTCGGTCGTGGCCTGCAGCGCGAGGTTCTGCCACTCCATGTAACGGCGGGATCCGACGGACACATAGCCTTGGATCCGCGGGACTCGATCTCCGGCCAGCCACATCCCGACTTGGTGGTTTTGACGCAACACCAGCTCCTTCTCGCCGATGTTCGTGATCTGGAGGTACTGTACCCTGCCTGGGCCCTTGATCACCGTTGGCACCCATCGATCCCCTCGGTAACCCACAACTTGTCATGCTCCGATCCTCGTAGGCGCATGGGCAGCTCCGCGGACTCTCCGATCCCAAGTTGCAAGTACCGATCCAGCTTCACCGACTGCGCTTTGTCGCTGTAGAGTGGACGGCGCCCGCTCAGCTGGATCCGGACTTCGTCGGGCAGGCAGAGGGTCCCGTCAGCCAGATCCAGCCGGATCCCGGCCGGGACCATGTAGTCCATGCCGAGGATGGCTTCCTGTCCCGATAGGTCTCCCACCCAAATGTCGAAGAAATATACCAGGTATCTGTCGTGTAGGAAAACACGATTTAACGAGTTCTCGTCCCTCTAGCCAAGGCCTTTGGGACGAGCCCCTACCAACAACACGCTTCCCTCCTAAAAGGTCGGCGCTTATTGTTGGGATAAAATCTGAAGACCAGATCCGATCCCTTGCACCGGGCTGGAATGTGCCTTATGCGAGTCGTCGGTCAGGTAGGTAGAGCCCGTAAATCAAATATAAGAGCACCCTTAGCCACGAGCAACGGCTAGGATGCAATGTACACACGCGCTTTCACACGTAACCCACTGTGGTCCCTCAGAAGGAAGGGTACCAGGCCAATCGAGGCCTCGGACAGGGGCGCCGAGACGAAGTCTCGGCTGGAAGTCAAATATACTGGGGGGCCTCGCCACACACCCAGACAAGCGTACAAACGTACCGGGAGGTCTCTAATACCTCCAACACTCGGCCACTACTCACTCTTGGCCTTTCCAGGGATGAACACTCGGTCAATGTACCTTATGCTCACCGGCAGACATACCCCGTGTCGGCCGAGCGTATCCAGACTCTACAGCTAAGCGAAGACTTACCGTAGACGGACTTGACCCTTGTGTGGCTTCGGGGGGAATTTCTGCTCTGATTTAGTGATTAGAGGCTGTGAGGCCTTCCCTATCGCTAATCCCTATCGTCTATACAAAAGTTTAGTGTCGACCGAGCCTTCGAGCTGATCCGACGACTCGACGACTCCTCGGCTAGATCCGAATTCCTAATGAGAGGCAAATCTTGTACCCACTATGACTACTTGGAGGGCTCGGTGGGGATTTATTATGGCCCACCGCGCCTCGTCACTAAACGGCCATCCATCCGTCACTCTAATGCGGTAAATGTGAGTAACCAATCAGAGGGTTCGGCCGGCTCTCACCCGGAAGTTCAAGACCGTTAGGCCTCGGCGCAAGCTCTCCGGTCATTTCTCGATCTCACAGCAGCCCTCACCGCGGCCCGACCCAGCCGAACTGGAGAGTGCCGTGGTGCACATCGTCCCCACTGCCATGCCGCGCGCGCCGAGTGCTTTAGAGGAGGCGCAAGCTGCCGCTCTTCGCGCCGTTGTTCTCGACCCTCGGTAAGCTCGAACCCTCGGTGCTGTCCTCGCTTGTCATGTGGCCCTGGCGTTCATCGTTAACCTTTGTCCTCTCTCCACCTTGCGCTCTTCGCTGTGTGCAGCCTCAGGCCATACCTCGTTCTTCTGCCGTAGGAGCTGACTCTTCCGCTCCTCTCCATGAAGACTCGGCCTCTTCTCCCGAGGACTCGGCGACACCAACTCCCGCCTCTGCTTCGGCAAGCGGGGTGTCTCGAGTCACGTCTGCGGCTGCTGTAGCGCCCGGCGTTCCTAGTGCTCCTCCGTCGCCAACTCCCGTCGCAACTGGTGTTGACGGGGCGTCGGTTCGGCACCAGGACTCGGTCGAGAATGCCCACTCTACGGGACTCGCTCCGTCCCCACCGTCGTCTCCGTCGAGCGTGAGGTCGGATGGTTCAGTCGACCCTGAGTCTGGCCCAGCGAGATTTTGTCGGCCAGCTGCCTCCGCTGCTCGTGGTCCAAGTCAACCCGGGCCCCCGACTCAAGGCGCTGGCAGCTCAACCGAGCCCTCGTCTGGGCTGGTTTCATGGCCGCTCACGGCCGCTGTCGAAGATTTGATTGACGCGAGCGTCACCAACACCGTCCTCCGCTCCGAGTCGCGTCTGGAAGAGCACTTGACCGCCAACTGGCAAGCCTCGGTCAGCTCATGGTGGGTCTCGTCCGCTTTCCACCGCTCCGAGTCGATTACGACCTCGACCGCGACTTAGCAGAAGCCCGAGGTCTCGCTGACGTCGTCCAAGCGGTCTCTCCGGACGTCCCGCTGCGTCCCCTCGGTCTGGACGAAGAGGTTGTCGCTCTCCGCAACGAGGTTCATCGTCTGGGAAGTCGTGGCTCTCGGCGAGCGTAAGCTCCGCGACGAGACCGACCTTCGACTCCGCACCGAGCGTCTGTGTGTCCAAGCGTCGTCGGAGCGGGAGGAATTGGCTACTGTCGCCAAGGCGCTGCGCGACGAGCGGGACTCCATCAGCCGGCAGCTCGCTACGGCGAACCGAGCCCTCGCTCAGAGTGTCGAGATCATCGACCATCTGAAGGCGCAGGTGTCGAAGAGGGACTCTTCGCTGGCGAGCCTCCACACAGTCATCAAGAAGGACCGACAGAGCTTCCGTGACGGGCTCTCGCGCTACTCTGACACGTTGAAGAAGTTCCACGCGTATCTTCAGGACCTGAACGAGCAGCGTTTCGTCCTGGCCAACCTGGACTTGGGTGATGACTCGTTGTTGCCTCCTGTGCTTCAAGAGTTCTTGCGGGATTTCGCGGCTATGGAGTTCGAGCTTTCTACCGCCACGTCTCCCTGGGCAAGCGTTCTCGCGAGGACTCGGTGGCTGTCATCCCGACTCCGTCTCCTAAGGCCAAGGCTCGGGTCCAGACTGACCCTGACTCCGACCCTGACGAAGTGCTCGGAGAGTTCGACTGTCTGTCTGAAGATTCGGACGATTCTGGTCCCGTGATACCGTCTCTGAAGCGCCGAAGGCGCTCGGCTGTCTCCCTCCTGCCGACGCGGCTTCGCCTGCCGCACCCAAGAAGCTGTCGGCGTCGAAGTCAAGGTCTCGGCTGGGTCGACGGTCGAATCCTCCTGTGAAAGGGTCCGTGGCACAAGTTCAGCCCTCGCCAGGCGCTCCTGAGGTCCGGCCTCGGAGCCCAACCGTCGCTTCGGCATCCTCGGCCGAGCAGACGAGCGCGTCAAGTTCTGCAGCAATTGCGCCAGCTTCCGTCGGTGAGGCATCGGTTCCTTGCTCACGAGCCGCTCCCCCGTCCCCGCATTCGTCCGACGCGTCCACGTCGTCTTTGCCCGGGTCGCCTGTTGGTCCCTCTGGTTCACCTGCGCCGACATCAAGTGGCGGTCGCGAGGAGGAGGATGGATTCGGCCCCCCGGCTCCGAACTACGACTCTCCGTACGAAGCATCGGTCGTCATCCAGCCCCGCAAGGATGGTCGGCCCGTACGTTCAGCGTCTACCGTGGCGTCTCTCCAGTCCAAGGTTGCGGTGGAGAGCGAGAATGCTCCTGACGACGTCGTCTTAGGTCTGGAGGAGCCGTCGGTTCGTCGGTCTGCTGAAGGGGTTTCGACTCAAGGCCCCGAGGCCTCGGACCGCGCTGTTGCTTCGTCGTCGGTCCCATCTCGCGGCGGGCCAGGTCGCAGCTCCGGCGAGGTATCGGCCAAGGCGACTACAGCGTCCTCTCGTCAACGTTCGGCTGCCCGATCTCCTTCAGCGGCTCAAGCTGCGTCGGCTGGTCGCTCGGTGGTCAAACCTGCGCGGCGTAAAACGGGTTTAGTTCCAGTCCGCCGGACGAGAGCTCAAGTGCGCCGCGCCGATGCCTCATCTCGCCCAGCCGCGTCATCCTCTCGCAGGGATTCGACACCTCGCCGCGGACATTACGACGACGCGCTCATCTCGCCCCCGTTCGCAAGTCCAGGAGCGGAGGAGTGCTGGCGTGAAATACTGGAAGTGCGGACCGCCCCACCAGTCCCAGCATCCGCTCAGGTCGAGTGCTCGGTCGAAGGGATCGCAGCCTTCTGCGACTGGACAGACCCGGGCCACCCGTTCTGGCAATTCGTGCAGAGTCTTCCGGCGGAGCCATGCCTGTTTGACGTCGCCGAGTTCATGCCGGACGTCCCGATCTCGATCCGTGCAACCGGCGTGGCGCTACTCACCAAGCTCTGGCGTCAATTCTGCTGTCGAGCCGTCGGTACCACCGAGAGCCACGACTTGTCGTTCGCACTGTTCGAGCGAGCCCACTGGGTATCGCCCGCTGCAGTCGAGCGATGGCTCAATCACTTTGGCCGACGAGTCGGCGAGGACTCGGCCGAGCTCCAGGCTGTCCGGGCTGCGTGGCTCAAGTACTTGGCCGAGCGCAACGCTCGGTCGGACCGCCTCCGGATCCAGATCAAGCGCTGGTGGGCTCAGTTACTGCCCGATGCTGATGGGAAGTTCGGCTACACTCCGGAGGTGCTGTTCGAGCCCTCGGTTCTGCACTACTCTCTCGAGACGCTCTCTTGGCTGCCCTCTTCGGCCAACTGGGTCGATGCGCTGGTGGAGATCGACGGCCACGAGCCTTGGCGCACTGGCTGGATCTCTGTGCCTAGCTTGCACCCGTACAACACCAAGTTCGCTCCGTGCAACCCGGGTGCAATGCTGTTCATTCCCCGAGGCTTCACACTCGAGCAAGTGGCGTCTGCGGTGGTGGTCGATCCTCGCTCGACAGGAGCCAGGTCTCGGCTCAGTGGGTGCGAGAATACACGGACTACCACGGGCCTCGGTCTATTGCTGAACGCTCGGACGGCCCGGGTCTCCTGATTCGGATCGCGTTTCGACTCCTCAGGCTGTCTCGGAGGGTGCTTCGGCGGACTCGGCAAGCGGCGACGACCGGAGCGAGGGCTCGGTGGATGGGACTGCATCTCTGTCGGATCCTCAGAGCCCTCCTTCTGGCTCTGGTCCTCTCCGAGTCCTCGCTCATGCTGCGTCCGCTTCGCAACCGTGAAGTCTCTTCGTGCAAGTCCTCGTTCTTTCTCCACTTCCCAGACTGGTACCGGGTTCCATGTCGTAGTTTAGCGTAACTCCAGTCTGCCAGCTTAATTTCCTTTCAATTCAATCACCTTTTGGCACGACATCTCCATCTCTCCACTTGAGCAATTCGTGAAATCCACTTCGAAAATACATGCAGCATGCAAACACGCAGTAATGTTGGTGCAGTAGTTCTCTTCGTCTGCTGAGGCGGGCTGCATCGCCCCGCCGGCAGTTCATCACATCGTGCCCGTTGCGTCTAGTCCTCGTCTGCGACTTGGACCATCTGCAATCGGCTGTCGCTGCGCTTTGCGCGCAAGTAATCGTACAGCAGTCCACCACACGATAAGTTGGACGCCGGTTCCCAAGTAGGCTCATCGTAGCCGACCCACTTTACTTTGAACTCTCTGACTGATCGCTCAGTGCTCGTCGAGAGTGGCACTCGGTCATCCAAGATGGCTTCA
Source organism: Phytophthora melonis (assembly GCA_024211575.1). Taxonomy (NCBI): domain Eukaryota; phylum Oomycota; class Peronosporomycetes; order Peronosporales; family Peronosporaceae; genus Phytophthora; species Phytophthora melonis. The sequence continues at coordinate 641,617 of JAMXKT010000013.1, forward strand.
ACCTCATACTCACCCGCAAGATGGTCGGGTTCGAAGCTGTCTTCGGGTAGCAGCTCTTCATCGAAATCAAGTCTCGTTTCATCCGTGATGTCAGCCGTAAGTCGAGCCTTCGGTCGGTCGCCGAACTCATTCACCGCTTTCAGCCGCGAAACATGAACCACCGGATAAAACCTGTAACCGCTTCGGTTCGGCAAGGTCAACTCGTACGCGTACTCGTCCACTTTCTTCTTGACTCGGAAGGGGCCGTGCCAGCGATGTGCCAGCTTCTTCGTCAGCCCCGATTTCACACGCTCCATGTAGAGCCAGACACGATCACCCGGCTTGAAGAGCGACCTCGAGGCCTCGGCTGACGAACCGTCGGTTGAGCTTGTCGCCCCCGAGCCCTCACCCGAGGGTTCGGTTCGGTCAGACGTCGGTATAGTCTCTCGTTCGCGCCGACTTAGAGTCTCATTGTGCTTCTCGGCCCGTTTGGCCTTTTCTGTCGCTTGATACTCTTTGGCCATCTCTAGTGCGATCTCCTGCTGTCGATTGACCTCTCGTCTCCAAGCCAAGGCGTCGGTTTGCCGACCGTGGCCTCGTCTCAGTGACGAAGACATAGCCCCAGTGTTGTCCGCGCGTCCCAGCCGTGTACAAGGTAGAACGGTGTGTCCTTGCGCGTGGCGTCCTGCGAGTTGTTGATCGCGAAGATCAGTTTTTCCACAATCTCATCCCAGTCCTGTTGCAGAGGGTCTTCGGCGTACACTCGGACGGACTGTATCACAGTCTTAACCGAGCGCTCCTGCTGACCGTTGGCTTGTGGCCGATAGCTCAGAGTGGCCCGAGACCTCGATTGCATCATTTCTGCGAACGCTTGGAAGACTTCGCCCATGAAGCGAGGGTCTCTGTCGTGTCGAATGAGGGTAGGGGCACCGAACCGTCGGTAGACACACTCTTCAAAGGCTTGCGCTACACAGGGCCGAAGTGTCGGCCATAGCCTTTCCCATTACAAACCCCGTGAAAGCGCACTGGAATAGCAGTAATGCCGTATTCCCCGCCGAGTCTTCGGCAACGGGATGACGAAGTCCATCGAGACAATCTGCAACGGCCTTTCGGCTAAGATGTTCCCGGGTGAGTATCCTCGAAGTTGTGGGCGACTCTTACTCGAGCTGCAGTCTGGGCACGAGCGTACATGCCGCTCTACATCGGCGAACAGTCCAATCCAGTAGTAGTCGGCCTTCACGCGATGGTAGGTCCGGACGATACCTTGGTGTCCTCCCTCCAGCGAGTCATGGCAGCTTTGCAGCACTTCCTGGACCATCGTCGTCGGGATCACCAACCGTAGTGTCGACTCTTCGGTCCGATCACGACCGAACCGACGGTTCGAACCGAGGAAGTACAAAGTCCATCCTCACTCAGCACGAACTTGTCGGACATTTTCCATGCCTCTCGTGCGGCTTTATAACCAAGTTTCGCTTCGTCTCCATTCAATACTGCTTTGAGATTTGCCCACCGGAGTTCTTCATCCTGCGCCGCACCAATGCGTCGGCGTCGTTCCTGTTGCACCACCACGGGCTCAATGTCTTCAGCGTTCGGCTCATGAACCACCGTCGCGTCAGGTCTCGGTTGCGACGGCTGGTCCGAGGGTTCAGTAGTGTCAGTCGTCGGTTGGTTCGAGAGTCTGGTATCGTCGTTTCGGTCGGACTCAGCGCCACGACTACTGGCTTCTTGAGGCATCGCCTGTTCTTCATCTACAAAACGGACTCGTCTCTCGCGTTCACTCGCCTGTCGTCTGGTCACTGCTGATACATGTAGCGGTTCCCGCACGAAATCGAAAAATTCTTGCGACGAGTGGCGTCCGATGCGTCTAGTACCCGGATTGAGCCTACGGCACGCACGGTCACCTCCCGTGACCTCTCGGTTGACGAAGTGTCGGTTGATGCCGAAGCCTCGGCTGGCGGTTCGTAGATGACTTCGTGGATGCGGTTCAGCCGCGCCAGCTCTTCTGTCCGAGTCTTGTCGTCCACAGTCACCGATACCTTCTTCTCCAACGTCTCGCTCGCCAACGAATCTGCTGCGGCGTTGAATTCGCGGATGACATGCAGGTACTTCACCGACCGAAACCTCGATCTCAGTTCCTTGTGTCGATTGAGTTGCGCCATCAGTGTTTCCTTACGACATGCGATCACCCCTAGGGATTGCTGGATTGCGAGTCTCGAGTCTCCGACAATCACCAACTCGTCAGCCCCAGTTTCTAAGGCTGCGGTCAAACCATTGTTCATGCCCGAGTACTCGGCCAGGTTCACAGTCGTAGCCTCGAGATAAGCACTCGCAGCGATCACTATCGTCCATTCCGGTAGTTTCCACAGAATCCATGCGCAACTTCCATAACCCCGTGCTTCTCAGTCTTGGCAGAACCGTCGAAGGAGAGCACATAGCCACAGTAATCACGGGGTAGTCGAGCATACAGCAAATGAGGGTCCATCCGAACACTCGGTGAGCCACGTGTCGGTGGGGTTACAGGTGCCAACGAGTCCTCAAGGTCGACGAAACTTGTGATCGACGACTGGAGGAGTTGGGCGAAGGCACAATCCTTCTCCTTTACGCGCGTGACCACCAAGTGCCACGGAGACAGCAGCACCGCAAACTGGGTTGCGCGTCCGAACAGAGACTTCGACCTGTGAACCCAATCGAGCGTCGAAAACCGCGTATAGACGTGGATGGTCCGACCTGCAAGCTGTGTGTAACACACCTTCAACAACTGTAGCAGGGCCAGGACCTCCTTCTCCGCTGGGTGATAGTTCATCTCGGCGTCCTTGAGGACTCGGCCGCAAAATCGGACTGGATGCATCGTTCCGTCGTGCTCCTGCATGAGCGTTGTGCTCAGCGCCCACTCATTTGCGAAAAGCATCACATGAACATCTCTGTCTCGATCGAAGTGTCGAAGGATCGGTGCGTCAGCAACCTTCTGTTGTAGCGCGGCGAAGCTTCGTCTGGCTGCAGCGAGGTCACCCCCGTCTCCGAAGTCTTCGTCTTTGAGCTGATAGAGCGCGGCACCATACACTGCAAAGTCCTGGATGAAACGGCTGTAATAGTTCAGCGATCCGAGGAATGCTTGCACTCCCTTCTTGGACCGCGGAAACGAGAGCTCGGTCAGAGCCTTCAGTTTCTTCGGGTCTGCTTGGATACCATTCCGCGTCACCACGTGGGACAGGAAGTCCACCTTGGGTTGCACGAAGATGCTCTTGGTGAAACTCACGCTGATACGGCACTCTTCGAACCGTGCTAAGAGTCGGTCCAGTGTGGCCAAGCAGCCATCGAACGACTCGCCCCGAAACAGATATCGTCGACGAAAGACCGTCGTTCGAATACGGGCACTAACGAGGATTCGTCAGGATCTCCATGGGCGAACATATCGGCGACAGGGCTGTTGATCAGTTCAGACACCGCCGTTCCGGGACCACCAGAACTGTTTCCTGCTTCGAACTTGGTCGGCGAAGACTCAGTACGAGGCGTCGGTTGGGCCGACGGCTCGGTCTGTCCTTGATTTGCTTCCCGATCACGCGATTCAGCTTCTTCCATCAGCGACGCATAGTGTTTCCATCCACCCTTCGGTTGCACAAAACCCCACAGAGCGTTGTCAAGCATCCTCTGATAGATCATGGGTGCATTCTTGAGCCCAAAGGGCATTCGAAGCCACTCAAAGTGGCCCAACGCGCACACGAACGCCGAGATCTGACGGGCTCTCTGTGTCATCATAATAGCCCAGAATCCACTCGCAGCGTCAAGCGAGCAGTACCACAGATACTTCTCTAGATCGGTAAGCAAGTCATCGACCAGAGGCATCGCATACTCCATGATTGCGGTGACGGCGTTCACCATCTTGTAATCAATGCACAATCTGATGTCGACTCCATTCTTCTTTAACACAATGACGATCGGTGAAGACCACGGGCTGTTTGAGAACGCAATCAGCCCCGCCTTCAGCAGCTCCTCGGAGTAGCTCGTAGAGCTTCTTGAGATGTCGGAGGGGTATCCGCCGAGCCCTCTGTTTGATGGGCGCGTGTCCTTGGACATCGATATCACACACCACCCCATAGGCTGGCGGAGGTAATGCATTGCCGCTGGAGATCAGAATCTTCTCGTGCTTCCGGAGCACCTTCACCACGCGGTCTTGCCGGCTGCAACTCAGGTCCGGGTGCCGCACGTTACCAGCCGAGTAGTCCAACTCTGTAACCGAGGCTTCGGTCAGGTCGGGTAGGAAGGCTAGTTCGTGAGCGTAATCCTCCAGGTTAATGTCATTCGCTCGATGCTCGGATGTAACCTCCTTCGCGTCGCTGCTATCTCCCTCAGCTGTTTCCGCAGTTGCCACTGAGACGTAGGTGCGCTCCAGTACCGTCATCGGGTCGTCGTCTCCAGCCGAGTCCTCACTTTGGCGCGAGTGCTCCGATCCATCATCATTACAACCATTGTCGTCATTACTCAGCATGTCGTCCGAGGCCAGGCTGGACGCTTTATCAGAGCCCCCAACACTGTCTGGGGAAATTGGCTCCGCTGCCGCCCCAGCCGAGGCCTCGGTTCGCACCTGTTCAAGTTCCGTAGGTTGAGAAGGGAGCGCCGCTGGATCATCACCCACTGGTGAGCCGTCAGCAGCGAGTTGCTCTCTCTCTTCCCTCTTCACGAGTTCACGTTCCCATTGTTCAGCGCAGCTTAGCCGGGGTCGCCGATCAGGCGAGTCCTCGGCTGGTCGAACCATCACTCCCGTTGGCAGAGTGTAAGTCGGCCGATCTACAGCCGGTGGTTGCGTGGCCAGCCACTTCGAATACGCCTCACACTCGCGCGCGAACGCGACTTCATCTCGGCTGCCTTCGAAGGCAAGCTTCTGCCAGTCTTCATATCGTGCTGACGTCAGTCGCACATAGCCATCGTTTCGTGGAAGATCGCCAATCGGTACCCACATGAGCACCGGAGTGTGTGCATGACACGTCGTTGGGTGGTCAGACACGTTAGTCAGCCGCACCCACTCGACTCTGCCCCGCCGAAACCTCGTCACCGTCGGCAGCAGAGACTTCGTGCGGCGTACCCACACTTCATGTGTATCCGGGTGTGGTTGGCGTCGCTGCACTCGGTACTCCACATACTCACGACTCTGAACAGGCAGGTCCTCGGATGGTCCACCATTAACATGTGGACCGAAGCCTCGGTCGTCTGGCGCGCCCAGAGTCTTGATGAGAGGAATGCTGACCTCATCCGGCAACCTCGCGGTCGCGTGAAACAGGTCCAAACGCACTCCAGCGGGGATCATAAAGTCTGTGCCGAGGACTACATCCACCCCAGCGCCATGGTCCATGATCCACAGCTCAAACTCGTACACACGCGCCCAGCCGAGGGTTATCTTGACGAGGGCTCGTCTCTCAGTCGCCATGGTTCCCTTCGTGAAACCCTGGATTTCCATGCAGCGGCCATGCCCTGAATGTCACGCAACCGCAACTGCTTCGCAAACTTCTCCGAAATCACACTTACGTTCGCCCCCGTATCCAACAGAAGCCTCGTTCTCGAGTCGTTGACCGCACCCTTGACCAGAGCTCTCATCCGAGCCCTCTTGTCGAACTTCTGCGCAGACCACCACCCCAGCCTCTCGCCTGGGAGTAACTTAGTCACTCCACTGGGCGTTCGGCCAGGCTGTCCACTCTGCACCGCACTTGAGACCCAAGCCTCGTTCACATCTCCATCTTCGTCGCTTTCATTTTCTACACAATTATCACCTCCACCGAGGGTTTCCCCTCTCTCCTTTTCAATTTCAATCCATTTCACAATTCCCTTGTCCTTGTCGTTCGGCCGTTTGCTTGTTCCCACAAACGCGTAGACGCAATCTGCATCAATCGCGGGAGCAGCTAACTGTGGCAGCCCGATTGGGACCAACCCAGTTTCAGTTGGCGGGCTGCCTAGTTTAAATTGCCACCGAAGACTAGGCTTTGGAGCTCGGGAGAGAGGTCCTTCTTCTCGACCTTCGTCCGAAGGTACGTGGTGAGTGCTTGGAGCGCTTCACACTTGCCGATGTCGTGGACCTGCTGACACAGTCTGCAGCGTCGGTAACAGTAGTGAGCCGAGTGCCCGGCACCACCACACGCTGCGCAGGGTCCATACTGACGCGGGCGACCATCGCGGTTGTCTCGGCTGAAGTGTCGGTTGGACCGGTCGAAGTTTCGGCCAGGTTCGCTACCCTGCGTTGACGCTGGTCGGACCGTGCGTACGTTCCTTCAGCTGCAGCACGTCTCTCCTGATCGTTCGCCGCCGCGACATGGCCTCCTTCTTCATCCGAGGTGTCAAAGTCACTGTAGTCACTGAGGTCTCGGTTGTCGTCGAAGTATCGGCTGCCACTGGAGTCACTACCACTGTCGTCGCGCGACTGCTCACGGGGCTCTGGGCGGCCAGATCGACCACTCTTCGTCCCACGGACCTGCAATTCGGCCATCAAATCGGACAGCGACGCTTCAGCCAGCGACACCCTCGGAGCATAGCGCGAATCCTCGTGTCTGCGTCCGAAGTCTCGGTCTCGGCGTTCGTAACGTTCACGGCGGTTATTGTCGCGTGCTTGTTCGCTCCGGCGCTCGTCCCGTCTGCGAGAGTGCTCGCGTCCACGCGACTGGTGAGACGAGGCGTCTCTGCTCTGTCCGCGCTCCTCCGACTTGAGGATGTCATTAATCATGTCCTCAAGCTCATGAATGTCCGAGACTCGGACGTGGCAAAGCCGCCGCTCGAGTCCTCGGTCACCGCACGTCTCGAGGAAGCGCTGCACGTGATCCTTCGCGTCGCGACCGCCCTTCTCGAACTGAAGACCAGCGTTGCGAGCGTAGCCATTCAGCCGATTTAGGTAGTCGCACAGATGTTCCGAACCGTCACGTCGCGCCGAATAGTAGCGAGCCTTCGCAGACTGGCTGAACTGCGTACAGTAATACTTGATGAAAGCATCACTGAGCAACTTCCACCGACGCTTCGTCTTCTTGGGGAGCTGACGGTACCAGTGCAAGGCACCGTCCCGAAGGCTCAGTTCGAAAGCCATGCACCACTCGTTGGGCGGAGTGTGCGTCCCCTTCATCTCGTAGACAAACGCCCGGAGCCACTGCATAGAGTTCTCACTCTTGTTACGGGCTCCGGAGAAGTTCTTGATCTGAGCGAGGGGTCGGTGAGTCGCTATCTCCAGTCGAGGGGTCGAGTTCAGCCGCTCCATCTCGCTCACTTCGCGCACCTGGCGGGCCAGCTCGTCGCTGGGACTGTCGAAGCCGTCGTCGTAGTCGGGCGTATCGTCGCCATCGTCATCCGACGAAGAGTCATCACGCGGGGTGAAACGACGGCTCGAGCGCCTCGGGAAGCCTCGGTTGGTGCTCCGTCCAGGTCGCGTCCCTTCGGTTTCGCGGGCAATGCGCTCGGTTCGACTAGTCGACCGAGGGGTCACCATATGCGAATCCTGGAAATACGGTGTGCCCTCCGTTTTAGCAGAGAACACTCCATCCGTCGTCTGGCGTCGGCTCGAGCGCTCGGTCGTCTTCTTCGGAGTCTGCGGCAGCGGAATTTTCGAGGGATCGGTCGGCTCTCTCACAGGGCGGGCGCTCGGCGGACGTCCCAGCGTAAGATCCGTCTCCCCGAAGCTCAAACGCAGTTTCCTCTTCCACTTGTGCAGCTCCTTGCCGGCCAGCTCCGGTGTCCAACTCTTGACCGAGACCTCGGACGGGCGAGTCATCGGCTCACACCCCATCGCTCGGAGGAGCGCCACCGTGTCTTCGGCCATTTGGGTGACTGAAGTCGGCTCCACCGGGTGCTGCAACTCTTCCTTCAGCTCTACCCACGTCGCTTGGCGCGCCATCTCCGGGCTGAACTGTCGGATCCACTCACTCGACTCAAGCATCTGCTCGAGCATTCGGCCGAGCACCTTGTTCGCAGCTGGGGTGCTGCTGTTCATCGACGGCCGAATTCCGCGGGATTCTTGAGGATCCTTAGTAACCTGCACCAGAGCCTTCGAGGTGAAGGCCTCGGTGCCATCCTCCGAGTCATCGTCCGCAAAGTCCGGCCGCGCCACTTCATCAAATTCGGAGACGAGGTTTCGGCTGAGGGAGCGTGAGCCCCCACTGCGTCCAGCCAACACCATCGCCGCCTCCTGGTCTTCGTACTCCTGCACGGGTGCGGGAGTCTTCTCTCCAGGTCATCGTAGTTCATCATCATGTCATCCTTGGCGTCCGAATCCTCGTCTACCGACTCTTCGAAACTGACCGACCTTTCGGAGATCGTCGACAGCCGAGACGTCAAGTCACTCGCGATCGTCGACAAGCCGTCGGTTGGCCCTCGTCCCGATTTCGCCGGCGTAGCTGGCACCGCTGACTTGGATCCTTTCGCCATCTTGTTCTTGTTCTTCTTGTTTCTCCTTCTCTTCTTCTCTTCTTCTTCTTCTCCTCTCAATGCTCGTTTGGGACAATACCTACACAGACCACAACACACAGTTCGGTCACACCAGTCCCGGGTCGCGGCACCAGTTGTCGTGTAGGAAAACACGATTTAACGAGTTCTCGTCCCTCTAGCCAAGGCCTTTGGGACGAGCCCCTACCAACAACACGCTTCCCTCCTAAAAGGTCGGCGCTTATTGTTGGGATAAAATCTGAAGACCAGATCCGATCCCTTGCACCGGGCTGGAATGTGCCTTATGCGAGTCGTCGGTCAGGTAGGTAGAGCCCGTAAATCAAATATAAGAGCACCCTTAGCCATGAGCAACGGCTAGGATGCAATGTACACATGCGCTTTCACGTGTAACCCACTGTGGTCCCTCAGAAGGAAGGGTACCAGGCCAATCGAGGCCTCCGACAGAGGCGCCGAGACGAAGTCTCGGCTGGAAGTCAAATATACTGGGGGGCCTCGCCACACACCCAGACAAGCGTACAAACGTACCGGGAGGTCTCTAATACCTCCAACACTCGGCCACTACTCACTCTTGGCCTTTCCAGGGATGAACACTCGGTCAATGTACCTTATGCTCACCGGCAGACATACCCCGTGTCGGCCGAGCGTATCCAGACTCTACAGCTAAGCGAAGACTTACCGTAGACGGACTTGACCCTTGTGTGGCTTCGGGGGGAATTTCTGCTCTGATTTAGTGATTAGAGGCTGTGAGGCCTTCCCTATCGCTAATCCCTATCGTCTATACAAAAGTTTAGTGTCGACCGAGCCTTCGAGCTGATCCGACGACTCGACGACTCCTCGGCTAGATCCGAATTCCTAATGAGAGGCAAATCTTGTACCCACTATGACTACTTGGAGGGCTCGGTGGGGATTTATTATGGCCCACCGCGCCTCGTCACTAAACGGCCATCCATCCGTCACTCTAATGCGGTAAATGTGAGTAACCAATCAGAGGGTTCGGCCGGCTCTCACCCGGAAGTTCAAGACCGTTAGGCCTCGGCGCAAGCTCTCCGGTCATTTCTCGATCTCACATATCCACCCAAGGTAATCTTGATCCGAGTTCTTCCTTCCGTTGTATACACGTTGTCTCCGATCCCAACGCACTCTTGGCTCTGACTCCTGTCGATGTAGCACCCAACCTTACGAGCAAAGGTGGTATTCACGATGGACACCTCGGCACCTGTATCTAGGAGTAAGATCGCTTTCTCATTGTTGATCTTGCCGTGGATCTTGGCTTGACGAAACCACTTGCCTGGCGAATGTCGTTTCCAGTATCCTCGGGATTCCCCGGGCAGGAGATATGAGGACTCTGGATCCGCGGTCCGCCGGTTCGCAGCAACACGCCTGAATCCGGATCCAGTAGTATCTTCACCTTCGGCAGGCTTAAACCACTGGTCTGGATCCTGCTGCTTCCAGTACCCCTGACGCGCATCCGGATCCAAATCCATTGCCACTGTCGTGTTGGATCTGGAGTAGTCATCAGCTTGTCGGAGACTTGAGACCACAGCAGTACGTTTCCCATGAAGATCACATGTATTACCGCGTAGATCCTGTCGTTGGCTAACTGGATCTGTCGATGTCTTGTTCACAAATGCATAGATGCAATATCTAGAACGCTCGGCTCGTACCGGATTCCAACCCGGCGAGCGTCCTAGTTTAACATCTTCTCAGCCATCTCTGGCAGCATCCCCGCATGCTTGGCTGGATTGAACCACTGGCGGATCTGGTTGTAGAACTCTTCCATCGGGCATCGGCCCACGTCATGGAGTTCCCCACATCCACGGCACACGAAGAGGCAGTGGTCACCTGGATGACCCTTCTTGCCGCACTTCTCACACGTCAAGCGTTTCCAGCAGCCGAGATGTGAGTGCCGTTTCGATCCACAGTGCGTGCAGCGACTACGTTCAGATCCATCCACATGCGTCCTGGATCGGGCATCGCGGGACGCCGGGTCTTGCTGCGGACGGTCTGGTGGGTTCCGATCCAGAGCCTTCCGCTCCTCCTCTGCCGGCTTTGCGTGATCTTGGGCTGCCGCGAGGTAGATCCTGCGATAATCGTCACATTCGGAGTCCGATCCATCGCTGGATCCGGACTCGGATTCCGAGTCGGGTTGGATCTGGATCGCGCGAACATGTTTAGCTGGAGCGGCCGATGCAGGCGTCGCGGGGCCTTCTGGCGGTACTTGCTGGATCCATACGCAGACTTCTTCTGCCGGTTCTTCGCCCGATCCAGTGCGCGGAGGACTTCTTCCAGCTCGTCAGCATCCGGCAGTCGCAGCAGGGTCAGCCGATCCGCCAGGTCCTGGTCACCCAAGGTCTCAATGAAATGGTCCACATGCTCTCGCTTCTCCTTGGATCCACCATCCTTGATCTTGAGTCGAGCGCGAAGCCCAGCGACGTTGAGTCGGTAGAGATAATCCAACGGAGACTCGTCAGAGCGCTTGCGCGCGTGGTAATACTGGCGAGCAACGGAGATCCCCAATCCACAGTACTGGGTTTGGAAACTGCGGAGCAGATCCGGCCACTTATTGCGTGTGGATCGAGGTAGCTGTCGATACCAGTTCCTCGCGGATCCGGACAGAAGGTCCGCAAAGGTCAAGCACTTCTCCTCGTCTGGGGCTTGGTCACGGAGGAATGCAGACTTCACCTTACTGATCCATGCTCTCGCCCGATCCTCATCCTGGTCCTTTCCTGAGAACTCTTTTAGATCCGAGACCGCGGAGATCCGGACTCGTTGGATCAAGGCTGAGCCTGTGGATCCAGTCGCGGTGGTGGCCACTGTAGCGCGAGCTGGGATCGGGAAGTCGATGTCATCTGGATCGTACTCCCAGTGTTGATCTGGATCGGACGAACCAGTGGACTCCATCTCCACATCCTGGGATCCGGGGTTCTGCGTCGCCTCCGGCGTCTGGGTCGGAGTCAACATGCCGTGCTCCTTCAAGAACCTGCCCATGGCGGCCTGGAAGAATGACTCAAGCCTGCCAGTCGACATGTCCGATCCTGAGGCTGTAGCTGTTGGATCTATCGAAGGGGCCGACAGCTTCTTGGATCGAGGCTGGGATCGGGGCTGGGAGCTCGCTTCACGCTGGATCTGGGCTCGAGCGCGTAGCATCGAGGCCCCGAGGGTCCAAGAGACATACGCCGCGGCTCCGAGGATGTATCCGATCCAAGCTCTGCAGCGGACACGTACGGTGACGACGTTCGGCATCCTGTGGATCCAGCTTGAGGTGAACTTGGATCCGGGGCTTCTGGATCCAGCTGCGGCTGGATCTCACCTACCAGCGCCTTCAGCCTGTTGAACAGCATGTCCGTCGTCGCGTGGATCTGGATTGGATCGACGTCGTAGATCGCTCTCGCGTCGAAGGCTCCAGCTACGAGGCCGGCCTCTTTCAGCAATCGCATGAGTCGCTCCATCTCAGCCAGGATCCCTTCGCGCTTGGCGGGCGCTGGAAGTGTCACAGGCCCTTGCAGGTCTCCGATCTGCTTAACGCCAAGTAGCCGCATCATCGGATCCCAATCCAGGAAGTCACGAAGCTGCTTCTTGTGGTAGCGTCTCCATCCTGCCACCTCGGATTCTTCGTGGGATGACACCTTTGGATCTTCGTCATCCAGATCCGGGGCCTTCATCTTCGCTCGTGTTACCGACTTGGTTGGATCGAGAGAGAAGAAGTAGGCATCCGGTTTAACTGGGGAATCAGCAAATGCATACCGATCCTTGCCAGCTTTAGTTTGTTTTGTTGGTGGATCTTGACTCGCGTCGCGATCCACCGGGGTCCCCGAAGGGACCTGTGGAGGAGGTTGAGGCTTCTCTTCTGGATCCATGTCTGGATCCACCTCGGTTCTGCCGACAGAGGTCCTCCTTGCACTCTGTCGATCCGTGGATCTTGGTTCATTCAGCAGCGTCGTCGTCGATCCCGACTCCGATGACGCTTGATCCCCTTGTTCCTTCTTCACTCGAACTTCTTCTTGGGACTCACGGTGAAATCCCGAGTCACCAGAAGATCCGGGCACGCGCACCATTGTGGCGTAGCGGGATCAGCAAAATCTGCGAGATTGCCAATCCAACTTACCAACTGCGCCCGAACACCGACTTACGGAGGGGGTCCCCCGATGATCCGTGATCTGTGTGCTGAACTGGTCACCTTGTGTACCCGTCGGTAGGGCTGGATCTGCTCCTCTGGTGTCTGCTGAAGCGTCCGAGCCTTGAAGACAGAACAGTCTGGGCGAGACGCGGGGATGTGGGTGGAGCAGCGCGGAAATCTTCACTCTGCTCGCGGATGTTACTTCCGATCCAGTGGTAGTCGACTGGGATCGGGCGGCCTGGATCTGGATCCGGCCTTGGGGTTGCCTTTGGGGGCTTGTTGTTCCTTTCCGATGCCTTCGCAGGTCTTCCTTTGCCGTACTTGCCGCTTCCTATAGCGGGATCCGTAGATGTTGAGAGTCGAGGATGCACCCGGCCAAGTAGTAACTCCGGGTGGATCGGGGATCTGCACTTGCAAGTAGGTCACTAGGAAGGTTGCAGAACTGGCCAATGTATTATCCAGTCTTAACCAACGCTAGCTCCACTACCCAAACCTTGCTACGCCGTAGGGCCAATGTACGTTCCCGATTCCAGGCGAAAGCGAAGGCACTTGCGATGTCTAAGGCAAATTCTTCTCTGATTTATGCTTAAGTCCAATCCCATCACAAAGTCCTATCTCCCTATGGATCCTATCATCCCATCTGTACCTACTGACTCTATGGAGCTTGGTTACCTTCCTTGCGTGTCGCCTGATTGCTCCCGCCGTACCGTGACCCCCGATCCATCGTCCGCTTCTTCGATCCAGGGACCGCACCGATCCATCTGAGTCGGACTCAGAATCAGATCTGGATCGGGATGTAGCCAAGTCCACTTGACAGCTGCATCTCTTGGATCTTGGGTCTCGAGGCATGGCATCGCTTGGGTACACATTCGCGACGTCTGGTCGCACCCGTAGTGTCTTCTGTTGCGACTGCTAACACCAGGTACGGGGCCCGATCCGCCAGTCTGGTGGATCGGCGACGAAGTCTGGATCCATCAATCAGCCGATCACCCTTCGCCCCAATTTCTTGGATCCTGCTTCTCCACACCGTTGCGGAAGGATCGGTCACTATGCCCGAGAGTGCACGGCACCCGTGCACCATCGTGGTCGACGCGGCGATGCTGGGCATCGTCGCGGAGAAACAAAAAACGCTGGAACCCAGTAGGCGCGGGGCGCCCTACTGGTGAAGCAGTCACGCGTGTCCAACTCGGACATGCGACACTGAGGACTGCAGCCCCAGTGAGGACCCTTCTCACTGTAAAATGCATGATGACAAACCAAGTCTTGTCATCTTGAACGTGTCGTCGAAAAGAGAGAGCAACTCTTTTCGTGCTTTGGTTGATTCGGGCGCGTCGAATAACTTTGTTCGACTGCGAAGTCTATCAAGGCTTGACTTCGAGGATTTAAAGATACCTCGAAGTATGTTGGAGGTACGACTGGCGACGGGTGTCGTCGTCAGGACCGAGAAGCGCATGGTACGCGTGCGCTTCATGTATAAAGGTCAAGAGTTTGTCGAAACCTTTATCGTCCTAGACCTGGACGATAAGTTTGACATTGTGTTGGGCATGCCGTGGCTTGCACGGCATGATCCGGTAATCGATTGGGAGAAGCGCACTTTAGTGCGCTTGGTCGCGACGGTGGAACAGAGAGCGATGGCCCTGTTACCACCACACACGCACCAGCAGGTGCGCGCGAATCTCTAGTCGAGACAGCGCCTAATGCCGCTGTCCCGGAACGCCCTGGACGCGCGCGAGCGCGCGCGCGAGACAAGTAGCGTCGGCGTCGCCGCCGACGGCTGAAGGAGAAAATGTGTCGATTTCGGAAATCGACACAAACATTTCAGCGAATCAGAATGAGTCTCCGGCCTCAAGAGGCCCGGATGACGAACATGTGTCACACGCCTCAGCCGTGGAGGCTGACGCGAATCTGATTGTGGACGTGTCTCCGGTCCGAAGGGACGCAGATGACGTAATCATGTCACACGCCTCAGCCGTGGAGGCTGACGCGAATGTGATTGGATCAGTCTTGGCCAATACTAACGGCCAAGGTGATGGAACGTCGTCGACTCCGGGAGTCGATGAATTTGATGTTTTTGATTCGTGGGCTCGGGGAGCCGACGCACCCTCCGTATTGGGGGTCTCCGCAATTGGAAGGCGTCGTGTTATTGAAGTCAGGTCGGTACCGGGAACCGACGCGGCGAAGAGACATTTCGCGTCGACTCCGGGAGTCGACGCACCCTTTGTAATGAAGGGCTCCGCCAATAACAGGCGTCGAGGTATTGAAGTCACGTCGGTTCCGGGAACCGACGCTGCGAAAGACATTTCGCGTCGACTCCGGGAGTCGACGCACCCTTTGCACGAAGGGCTCCGCCAATAACAGGCGTCGAGGTGAAGATGGCGTGTCGGTTCCGGGAACCGACGCTGCAGGCGGTGCGGACGGTTGCAAACGTTCCGTACCGGAAAAACTTGCATGCTGTCGTGCAGCCGGGCTGCACGACGAAGCGCCGGGCGACCAAGCCGGGCTTGAAGTCGCTCGCCCGCGGGATGAACCCGCCGGCGGTATTAAGAAAGAACACCCGTCCATGGCTGGGCCTGGACGAGGTCAGCGACCATGCGGAGCCGGGCTCCGCAAGTCAAGAAGACGGCGCATGCGAAGGTCGCTGCGCAAGTCTCGGCCCGGGGCCGAGACGCTACAAGAGATGTCTGCCGGGCAGACGAAGGCTGAAAAGCCGAACGTCGAGACGTTGAACGTCTTGACGCGTACCTGTGCCGGGTTCCGGCACAGGGAGATGACCCTCGCTAATCCTCCGACGCAAGCGTCAGAGTTGACTTCGCTTCCAGTCATGAGCTGGAAGCGCTTCGCGCGTGACTTGCACGATGGACGCATCCAGCAAATATGCATTCTCTCGGACGCCGAGAGAACGAAGAGCGAGAATGAGGAACTGATGCAGTTCTTCATGGAGAGCACCACTGAGAGTGAAGACACTCTCAGTGCCAAGACGAAGAAAGAACGCTTTGAAGAACAGAGCTGGGACTCGCTGAAGGCGAGTCCCTACTATGAGATTCTACGGGAGTACGCGGACGTACTTCCGGAAGAGATCCCTGCGGAGCTTCCGCAGGACAAGGGCATTCAGCACGAGATTGATCTCGTGCCGGGCACGAAATACTGTGTCACGCGGCAGTGGCCACTGCCGCGAGAGCAGGTCAAGGCGATCGACGACTTCTTCGAAAGTCGTCGCAAAGCTGGACAAGTGCGGGAATCGAAGTCCCCGCACAGTGCTCCGACGTTCTGTGTCAAGAAGCGACAGGGCGGCTGGCGCATCGTTCATGCGTACAACAAGCTGAACGATGCGACGATACCGGCGCAGACACCGATACCGCGAAACGATGTTATCATCGATTCGATGGCCAGGAGCACTGTCTACAGTGCTCTTGATCTGCGCGATGGGTTCTATCAGATCCTAATGCGTGAGAGCGATATCCCTCTCACGGCTGTGAGCACGCCGAGTGGCATGCTCTGGGAGTGGCTAGTGATGCCGCAGGGTCTGAAGAACGCCCCTGCGACCTTCAACAGGTGCGTGACGCACTTGTTGCGCTCGGTGCGCGACTTCGCACCGAGCTACTTCGATGACGTGTTCGTCCACAGCCGTGCTGCGGACGGGATGAGCGACGTTGAGATGCACAAGGTGCATCTCCGGAAACTGCTTGCGCTCATGCGCAAGCACAAGCTCTACGCGAACCTGAAGAAGTGCATCTTCGGGGCGAGCGAGATACCCGTGCTCGGGTGTCTCGTTGGGAAGAACGGTGTCCGCCCTGACCCTGAAAAGGTCAGAGTGATCAATGAGTGGCCGACGCCGACGAGCGTCAAGGAACTGCGGCAGTTCCTGGCGGCCACGTACTTGTGCAAGTACGTGAAGGACTACGCGGGCGTGATACGCCCGCTGTCACAGCTCCTGAAGAAGGACGCCGAGTGGATTTGGTCTGCTGAATGTCAGCAGGCATTCGATGCAGTCAAGCAGGGCTTGACTGAGGCTCCGATCTTGGCGGTGGCCGACCAAGATCACCCATTCCACGTTGTGTGTGACGTATCCGATTTCGCGATCGGATGTGCGTTGATGCAGCACGATCACGAGGGCCGTGATCGTGTCGTCTACTATCAGTCGCGTCAGCTGAAGCCAGCTGAGCGCAATTACCCGGTGCATGACAAGGAGCTCCTTGCCATGAAGTATGCACTTGCGAAGTTCCGAGTGTATCTACTCGGAAGTAAACCGTTCGTGGTCTATACAGACCACGCGTCGCTGCGGACGGCTATCAAGTCGCCGCACATCTCGCAAAGGATGGCGAGATGGCTATCCTTCTTCGCGGAGTATAACTTCCGGGTTGAGTACAAACCCGGAAGACTCAATGTGGTGGCCGACGCGTTATCGCGTCGACCTGACTAGAAGTCGACGTCAATGCCATTGACGCCATGCGATCGAGCACTCCCACGTCGTCGATCCTCGACGACGTGAAGGCCGCGTACGCACACGACGCGGACGCGAAGCTCTTGCTGGCCTATGGCTCAGTGCCTTCTGACGAAAGTTGCCAAGACATCTTCGTGCTCGTGCACACCGTTACCGGGTGCACAAGGGGTTGCTACTCTACAGCGCAGTCAACGACAACGCGGACCGCGTTGTCGTTCCCAATGATCATGACCTGCGACTCAGGATCATGTACGAGTATCATGATGCACCGGCTGCGGGGCATCCGGGCCATGAGAAGACGTATCTTCTTCTCACGAGGGACTTCTACTGGGCCCACCAGTACAAGTGGGTGCGCAAGTACGTCCGTGCTTGCGAGGTGTGTCAACGTGTGAAGCCTGCGCCGTTCGCGCAGGCTCCTTTGCAGTCACTACCGACTCCGTCGGAGTGTTGGCAGTCCATGTCTTTGGACTTTGTGTTTGGTCTTCCCCCGGATAGCCAGGGGAACACGGGCGTTGTGGTCTTTGTTGACCGCTTCCAGCAAGATGGTACATCTTGCTGCAGTACCCGCCGAAGTGACTGCGAAACAGACGGCACGTCTGTTCGTTGACATGGTGTTCAGACACCATGGCATGCCGATGGACATCGTGTCCGATCGAGACCCGCGCTTCACCGCGCACCTGTGGCAAGAAGTGTTCACACTTCTTGGCAGTCAGCTCTCGATGTCGACTGCGGATCATCCGCAGACGGACGGACAGACCGAGCGCGTGAATCGCGTGCTCGTGGATGTGCTCAAGAGCTACGCCCACTCGTTCCAACACTGGAGCGAGTGTCTGCCGATGGCGGAGTTCGCCATCAACAACTCGGTGCATGCCTCGACCGGGCATACACCGTTCTACGTGAATGCCTTGAGGCACCCACGCCTCCCGAGTTTACTCGGGATGCTGGCTCCTTCCTTAAGTGGGGGAGGATCTACGACTGCAACACAGCAGCCGCAGAATGCCGCTGACACCTGCACGGTGTCAGCCGCAACAACGCGAAAGAAGACTAAGACCGCGTCTGTGCAGGGCACAGACGCAACCAAGCAGAAGAAGACCGCGTCTGTGCAGGGCACAGATGCAAACAACAAGACGAAGACCGCGTCTGTGCAGGGCACAGACGCAACCAAGAAGAAGAAGACCGCGTCTGTGCAGGGCACAGACGCACACAAGCAGAAAGAAGAACGTGTCTGTGCGAGGCACAGACACCACATCGACGAACGCAGAGGCCGGGCCTACTGCTGGAAGCGAGCTGAACGAGTTCAGCTCGGACGCAATGAACTTCGTGCAGCGCAGACAAGCCGTCATTCGGTTTGTCCAGGACGCTATTGCAGCTTCTGTCGATCGACAGAAGCTGAACGCCGACAATGTTGGCAGGGCAACACAAATGAATTCAAGAAGGGTTCATTGGTTTTGTTAGCTACTCAAAACCTGCCTAAACATGCGGTTTCCGACTTCGGAGCGAGTAAGCTCGCTCCGCGCTTCATCGGGCCGTTCACAGTGTTGGAACGGCATGGCAACGCTTACACGCTAGACATCCCGTCTAGCATGCGCCTCCATCCGACGTTCTACGTCGGACGGTTGAAGCCATACCTGCAGCACGAGCTACCTAGCTCGGCTGAACCGAAGCAGAAGACTCGGCGGAAGCCATCATCTTCTCCAGCGCGAAGTCGCGCTGGAGCAGCAGGTCGAGCTGGAGATCCAGCCCGGCCGGGACGATCGAGGCGGTCTAGGAGACCGTCGCAAAGTAAGGATACTCAAGAGCACCGAGCGCAGCGCTCTGTAGCTACTCCACGACCGGAACTCGGTCGTGGGGAGAAGCGATATCAGGGTCAACACCAAGTTGACCACACACGGGGCGTGTTCCCACCACCGCCGCCACCAATTCGTGACGCACACGGCTCAACTCGATGGATAGTTGAGCGGATTGTTGACCACAGTATCCCGAGAACGAACTTAGAACCAGTTCGATTTCGTATTCGTTGGAGAGGATTTCCTCCCAACCAAGATACATGGGAGCCGCGGAACGTCTTGCTCGAAGACGTTCCGGACATGGTGGAGACTTACGAAGCCCACCATGCACTACACACTGGACAGTAATGCGAACGCTGTTGTTAACAACAGCGCCCGAAGACACTTCGAGGGCAGGCCGTGATGCCTGCCCCCGCGGCAGCGAAGCGCTTCGCACACTGCCGCGCATGATACTCAGCAGCAGAGAGGTCCTCCGCTGCTGCGCCAAAGGTCTTCAACTTCAACGTGCTCGTTCTATCACGAGCACGCTCTCGTCTAAACGTCATGCATTGACCAAACAGTCAATGGTGGTTGACGTGCCGAGACCGGCACGTCTAACCTTGACGGGGGGATGGTGTAACGGGGTTACACGCACAAGTGGCTACAGCCACTTGCAACTCTAACAGACGCGATGTCTGTTAAAGGTTCAAACACTTCCTCGGCCTTGATGTACGTTACATCAAGTGCCACATTCATTTACGACCACCACGACGGGTGGTCCATAGACATTTAGGATTCCTATTGGTTGAAAGCAGCATCTTTTAACCAATGAGCGACATGCATAACAAAGGAATTCTGCCAACCAGCCGTTGGCAGATTCCCAACTTAGAATATTACATTTAGAGGAAGTCAGAAACATAAGACACAAATAACAGTTCTCATCTTTACCAAAATCAGCTATTTAGAGTCTTTATCTTGTTTAAAGTATACTCGTGGACCTCGAGTATACTTAACTCAAGTAAAAGAAACCTACGCTTCCTCATACACGTGCGCACACGTGTAAGCTGTTGTAGTGAGCCAAGGTAGGCCCACTACAAGGCCCGATGAGCACGGATCCAACGTGGATCTACACTGTCTGGATCGCTCGCCTCCAGATCCGAAGTCTCTCGCTTCACAACGTTACCGGATCCAGAGTCTGGATCTGGTACGTCTAGATCCAGCAGGCCGGGCGAGATCCGCTCGGTTGGATCTGGGGCGGTTGAAGTCATCACTGCATGGATCCGTCCTTGGTTTTCCGGCTTACCCATCGCAGCAAAGTCTACTTCACGTAACTCGTAGAGAACTGCAGCGTAGATCGCATAGTCTTCTAGAAACCGGCTGTAATAGTTCAGGCTACCCAGGAACGACTGCATGGATCTAAGTGTCCCCGGGAAGGGTAGATCCGTTAATGCTGCCAGATCCTTAGGATTCGCCTCCAGTCCCGCGTTTGACACCCGATGACCGAGGTACTCCACCTTACTCTTGCCCCCAAAGCTCTTTACCACGCTAATAGAGAGATTCCACTTGTCACATGCGTCGAGTAATGTGTCCACACGATCACACAGATGCTCCCAGGATCCCCCAGTCACCAGTATGTCGTCGATGTAGGACCGACGTCCAAGCACGGACGGGTTGCCAGGACCCTCCGGTTCTCCAGGCTTCAGATCCAGATCCAAAGCAATAGATCCAGATCCATTCTTGGATCCCAGTTTCGACTCCGATCCAGATCCATCCTCCAGACGTGGGATCCGAGTGAAGCCGTACAGCGCATTGTCCAACATTCTTTGGTAAATCTGGGGCGCGTTTTTCCATCCAAAAGGCATTCGGTTCCACTCGAACAATCCAAATGGGGTGATGAAGGCGGAGATCGCACGAGCCCGATCCGTCATCGTCACCACCCAGAATCCACTAGCCATATCCAGAGAGCAGTACCAAAGCACCTTGTCCAGATCCTCAAGAAGATCGTTGATCAGGGGCATTGGGTAGACCATTAGCCGAGTCAAACTGTTAACCAGCCGGTAGTCAATACATAAACGTATGTCCACGCCATTCTTCTTGATGATCACCACAATTGGAGATGCCCATGGTGAAGTCGAAATCTGGATGATCTTGGCTCCGAGCAGCCCCTTGATTAGATCCGACAGCTTCTCTTGGTACTGCGGGGCTACCTTGCGCACTCGTTGGGCAATAGGCTTCGCATCACCTACATCGATGTCACACACAACTCCTCGTGCCGCGGGCGGCAGCGCGTTGCCCTTGCCAATCAGCAGATGTCGGCGCCTCCAGATCCGTTGTCGAAGTTGGTCAATTTTTTCCGCCGTGTTAACGTCTGGATCTCCCACCTGGATGTCTTCAATAGTCACCTCTTCGGTCGTCGAGGTGACTTCAGGTAGCACCGCCATCTCTGCTTCAACGTTTTGGGCATGTAGATCCCCACTCACGTGGTAGCAGACTTGATCGTCCGCCTCCGAGTCATTGCGCCTTGGATCTTCGGCAGCTGTTGGATCTACATCGACAGTTGGATCTGGTGTCGGACCTGATTTCTGCACCGTCACTCCATCTGGATCTGCACACTGTCCCATCTCACCATCCGGAACTGGGAGCACCTCCGGATCCATGGCCTGTCCCGTAGCGCCATATGTCGAATCTGCAGATCCACCCCCTGTCTCTTCGTGATTACCACCCGATGTGACAACGGGATGGACCGCCTGTCCCACATCATCTGAATCCAGCGCCCCTTCGCAACTCTGCGTGTCACCAGTTGGCTCTCGATTCGTCGATCCATCGTCTGGTCCCACCGCGTCGTTGACGCTCCGATCGCCACTTGGATCTGGGTCCGGTTGGCGCTCAGCAGGAACTTCGTCTGGATCCGTCGGGCCTGCGGTCGGCCTGAGTACTTGATCTCCTGTCGGCGCCTTGATTGACGCCTGCAACTGGGCCACACCCGGTGTCCTGGCTATGGATCTGGCGGTCGACTGATCGGGTGGATCCGGCGGCGACTTGCCCCGTCCACTCTCGGCACCTCTGGATCTTGTCTCCGCATGTCGGACTTGGCTTGGATCCGGCCTCCGCAATATTCCGCGCGGCGTCGGGTACTCAGGATGTTCCACCATCGACCCGATCGGGGTCTCTGGAGATGCCGCCTCCGCGGATCCAGCCTCCGTCGTGGCTTGCAGCGCGAGATTCTGCCATTCCAGATCACGTCGGGATCCAACGGACACATAGCCTTGGATCCGCGGCACCCGATCGCCGGCCAGCCACATTCCGACTTGATGATTCAGATGCAGCACCAGCTCCTTCTCGCCGATGTTCGTGATCCGGAGGTACCGTGTCTTGCCTGGACCCTTGATCACCGTTGGCACCCATCGATCTCCTCGTGTAACCCAAAGCTTGTCATGTTCCGATCCAGATCCTCGCAGTCGGGCAGGTATCTCTGTGGATTCTCCGATCCCAAGCTGCAGGTATCGGTCCAGCTTCACTGACTGTGCCTTGTCACTGTAGAGTGGGCGGCGTCCGCTGAGCTGGATCCAGACTTCGTCAGGCAGGCAGAGGGTCCCGTCAGCTAGATCCAGCCGGATCCCGGCCGGGACCATGTAGTCCATACCAAGGATCGCTTCTTGGCCAGACAGATCTCCCACCCAAATGTCGAAGAAATACACCAGGTATCCACCCAAAGTGATCTTGATCCGCGTTCGCCCTTCCGTCGTGTACACATTGTCTCCGATCCCAACACATTCTTGGCTCTGACTCCTGTCGATATAGCACCCAACCTTACGAGCAAAGGCGGTGTCCACGATGGACACCTCGGCACCGGTATCTAGAAGTAAGATCGTCTTCTCATTGTTGATCTTGCCGTGGATCTTGGCTTGACGGAACCACTTGCCTGGCGAATGTTGTTTCCAGTACCCTCGCGACTCTCCAGGTAGGAGATATGAGGATTCTGGATCTACGATCCGCCGGCCTGCAGCGACACGTCTGGATCTGGATCCTGAGGTGTCTTCGCCTTCCACTGGTTTGAACCACTGCTTTGGATCCTGTTGTTTCCAGTATCCTTGGCGAACTTCTGGATCCAGATCCATCTCCACTGTCGCGTTGGATCTGGTGTAGTCATCAGCTTGCCGGAAACTTGAAACCATGGCAGTACGTTTCCCATGAAGATCACATGTATTACCGCGTAGATCCTGTCGATTGCTAACTGGATCTGTCGATGTCTTGTTCACATATGCATAGATGCAATACCTAGAACGCTCGGCTCGTACCGGATTCCAACCCGGCGAGCGTCCTAGTTTAACATCTTCTCCGCCATTTCTGGCAGCATCCCCGCATGCTTGGCTGGATTGAACCACTGACGGATCTGGTTGTAGAACTCTTCCATCGGTCATCGGCCCACGTCATGAAGCTCACCACATCCGCGACACACGAAGAGGCAGTGATCACCTGGATGACCCTTCTTGCCGCACTTCTCACACGTCAAGCGCTTCCAGCAGCCAAGGTGCGAGTGCCTCTTGGATCCACAGTGCGTACAGCGGCTGCGCTCGGATCCTTCAGTGTGGATCCTGGATCTTGAGTCGCGCGCTGTTGGATCTTGTTGTGGGCGGTCTGGCGGGTTCCGATCCGGGGCCTTCTGCTCCTCATCCACGGGCTTCGCGTGATCTTGGGCAGCGGACAGGTAGATCCTGCGGTATTCCTCGCACTCGGAGTCAGATCCATCGCTGGATCCAGACTCTGATCCTGAGTCAGGTTGGATCTGGATCGCACACACATGTTTGGCTGGAGCAGCCGGTGCGGGCGTCGCGGGGGCCTTCTGCCGGTACTTGCTGGATCCATACGCAGACTTCTTCTGTCGATTCTTCGCCCGATCCAGCGCGCGAAGGACTTCTTCCAGCTCGTCAACATCCGGTAGTCGGAGTAAGGTCAGCCGATCCGCTAGATCCTGGTCACCCAAAGTCTCAATAAAATGATCCACATGTTCACGTTTCTCCTTGGATTCACCATCCTTGATCTTGAGTCGAGCGTGGAGTCCGGCGACGTTGAGACGGTAGAGATAGTCCAACGGAGACTTGTGAGAGCGCTTGCGGGCATGGTAATACTGGCGAGCAACGGAGATCCCCAATCCGCAGTATTGGGTCTGGAAGCTGTGAAGTAGATCCGGCCACTTGTTGCGTGTGGATCGGGGCAGTTGGCGATACCAGTTTCTTGCCGATCCAGACAGAAGATCCGCGAAGGTCAGACACTTCTCCTCGTCGGGGGCTTGGTCACGCAGGAACGCAGACTTCACTTTACTGATCCAAGCTCTTGCTCGATCCTCGTCCTGGTCCTTGCCTGAGAACTCCTTCAGATCCGAGATCGCCGAGATCCGGACTCGTTGGATCAGGGCTGAGCTTGTGGATCCGGCCGCCGTGGAGGCTACAGTGGCTCGAGCTGTAGTCGGGAAGTCAATGTCGTCTGGATCGAACTCCCAGTGTGGATCGGTATCCGACGACTCGGTCGACTCCATCTCTACATTTTGAGATCATTTATTCTGGACCGCCTCCGGCGTTAGCGTGGGGGTCATGGCTCCCTGAACCTGCTCATCGCTGCCTGTAAGAACGACTCCAGCCTGCCAGTCGACATTTCGGATCCAGATGCCGTGGCAGTCGGATCCACCGATGGAGCCGGCTGCTGCTTGGATCGGGATTGAGATCGGGGCTGAGGACTCGCTTCACGCTGGATCTGGGCTCGAGCGCGTAACATCGTGGCTCCCGAGGGTCCGAGTGACATGCGCCGAGGCTCCGAAGACGTGTCCGATCCAAGTTCTGCAGCCGACACATAAAGTGACGACGTCCGGCATCCAGTGGATCCTTCTTGTGACGATCTTGGATCCGGGATTACGGGTCCAATTTCGGCTGGATCTCGCCCACCAACACCTTCAGACGGTTGAACAGCATCTCTGTCGTAGCACGGAGTTGAATCGGATCGATCTCGTACATCACTGACGCGTCGAACGCTCCAGCCACGAGACCAGCATCTCTCAGCAACTGCATCAGGCGCTCCATCTCGGGTAGGATCCCTGGGCGCTTGGCGGGTGCCGGAAGTACTAGTGGTCCCTGCAGGTCTCCGATCTGCTTCACGCCGAACTGTTGCATGATTGGATCCAGAGTCAGGAAGCCACGTAGCTGCCGCTCGTGGTAGTGGATCCATCCCGCCTCGGATTCATCCTGAGCAGGTGTCTTCGTATCTTCGTCCTCTGGATCCGGGGCCTTCATCTTCGTGCGCACCTTCGGCTTGGTTTTGTCGAAGGAGAAGAAGTAGGCGTCCGGGTTAACTGGTGAATCAGCGAATGCATACCGATCCTTGCCAGCCTTGGTTTGTTTTGTTGGTGGATCTTGACTCGCGTCGCGATCCACCGGGGTCCCCGAAGGGACCTGTGGAGGAGGTTGAGGTTTGTCTTCTGGATCCATGTCTGGATCCACCTCGGTTCCGCCGACAGAGGTCCTCCTTGCACTCTGCCGATCCGTGGATCTTTTTTCATTCAGCAGCGTCGTCGTCGATCCCAACTCCGATGACGCTTGATCCCCTTGTTCCTTCTTCACTCGAACTTCTTCTTGGGACTCACGGTGAAATCCCGAGTCACCAGAAGATCCGGGCACGCGCACCATTGTGGTGTAGCGGGATCAGCAAAATTTACAAGATCGCCGATCCAACTTCCCAACTGCGCCCGAACACCGACTTACGGAGGGGGTCCCCCGATGATCCGTGATCTGTGTGCTGAACTGGTCACCTTGTGTACCCGTCGGTAGGGCTGGATCTGCTCCTCTGGTGTCTGCTGAAGCGTCCGAGCCTTGAAGACAGAACAGTCTGGGCGAGACGCGGGGATGTGGGTGGAGCAGCGCGGAAATCTTCACTCTGCTCGCGGTTTACTCCAAATCCAGTAGTCTTGTACTTGGATCTGGCGGCCTGGATCTGGATCCGGCCGGGTTGTTGCCTTTCGGTGGTTGTTGTCCTTTACGTTGCCTTCGCAGGTCTTCCTTGGTCGTGTTTGCCGCCTCCAATGACGGTGTCGTTGACAGTTGAGAAGCGAAGGACGCACCGGCCAAACAGATAACTCCGGTGGATCTTGGATCCGCACTTGGCAGTAGTTCACTAGGAAGGTTTTGGATCTGGCCAATGTATTACTCCAGTCTTACCACCAACCCATTTCTGCGACGGAGCCGGGAAGAGGGAGAAGTGAACGAATGTGCCCGCAGTGATGCCGTTGGTCGGCAACAACTACGGTCAGGAGGCGATTGTGGAGAAGTGCAAGTCGCTGAAATGATCGATGGCAAGTGATTGGACGATTGAAGGATCGGGACCTCGACACAAATGCGGAAGAGTGACCGACCCAGATGGATACACATGGATCTGGATCTACGACGACAACGATCCAAGATCCACAGATGGATACACCTGGATCTGGATCTACGCTGACAGCGATCCAAGATCCAAGATCCGGGGTGGATCTACACTCTGGAGTAATCAAGAGATTGTGAGTACGACTCGACGAGCGAGCAGCTGACACGCAATGAAGGTAAAGAGAGCCCGTAGAGTCGGTAGGTACAGATGGGACGATAGGATCCACATGGTGATAGGACTTTGGCATAGGAGCGAACTTAAGCATAAATCAGAAACGAATCTGCCTTGAACAACGCAAGTGCTTCCTCCCTCGCCTGGAAACGGGAACTACATTGGCCCTACGCGGCGTAGAGAGGTTAGCCGTAGCAGATCTAGGGTTGGTGGTAAGACTGGAGTAATACATTGGCCAGATCCAAAACCTTCCTAGTGAACTACTGCCAAGTGCGGATCCAAGATCCACCGGAGTTATCTGTTTGGCCGGTGCGTCCTTCGCTTCTCAACTGTCAACGACACCGTCATTGGAGGCGGCAAACACGACCAAGGAAGACCTGCGAAGGCAACGTAAAGGACAACAACCACCGAAAGGCAACAACCCGGCCGGATCCAGATCCAGGCCGCCAGATCCAAGTACAAGACTACTGGATTTGGAGTAAACCGCGAGCAGAGTGAAGATTTCCGCGCTGCTCCACCCACATCCCCGCGTCTCGCCCAGACTGTTCTGTCTTCAAGGCTCGGACGCTTCAGCAGACACCAGAGGAGCAGATCCAGCCCTACCGACGGGTACACAAGGTGACCAGTTCAGCACACAGATCACGGATCATCGGGGACCCTCCGTAAGTCGGTGTTCGGGCGCAGTTGGGAAGTTGGATCGGCGATCTTGTAAATTTTGCTGATCCCGCTACACCACAATGGTGCGCGTGCCCGGATCTTCTGGTGACTCGGGATTTCACCGTGAGTCCCAAGAAGAAGTTCGAGTGAAGAAGGAACAAGGGGATCAAGCGTCATCGGAGTTGGGATCGACGACGACGCTGCTGAATGAAAAAAGATCCACGGATCGGCAGAGTGCAAGGAGGACCTCTGTCGGCGGAACCGAGGTGGATCCAGACATGGATCCAGAAGACAAACCTCAACCTCCTCCACAGGTCCCTTCAGGGACCGGTGGATCGCGACGCGAGTCAAGATCCACCAACAAAACAAACCAAGGCTGGCAAGGATCGGTATGCATTCGCTGATTCACCAGTTAACCCGGACGCCTACTTCTTCTCCTTCGACAAAACCAAGCCGAAGGTGCGCACGAAGATGAAGGCCCCGGATCCAGAGGACGAAGATACGAAGACACCTGCTCAGGATGAATCCGAGGCGGGATGGATCCACTACCACGAGCGGCAGCTACGTGGCTTCCTGACTCTGGATCCAATCATGCAACAGTTCGGCGTGAAGCAGATCGGAGACCTGCAGGGACCACTAGTACTTCCGGCACCCGCCAAGCGCCCAGGGATCCTACCGAGATGGAGCGCCTGATGCAGTTGCTGAGAGATGCTGGTCTCGTGGCTGGAGCGTTCGACGCGTCAGTGATGTACGAGATCGATCCGATTCAACTCCGTGCTACGACAGAGATGCTGTTCAACCGTCTGAAGGTGTTGGTGGGCGAGATCCAGCCGAAATTGGACCCGTAATCCCGGATCCAAGATCGTCACAAGAAGGATCCACTGGATGCCGGACGTCGTCACTTTATGTGTCGGCTGCAGAACTTGGATCGTACACGTCTTCGGAGCCTCGGCGCATGTCTCTCGGACCCTCGGGAGCCACGATGTTACGCGCTCGAGCCCAGATCCAGCGTGAAGCGAGTCCTCAGCCCCGATCTCAATCCCGATCCAAGCAGCAGCCGGCTCCATCGGTGGATCCGACTGCCACGGCATCTGGATCCGAAATGTCGACTGGCAGGCTGGAGTCGTTCTTCCAGGCAGCTATGAGCAGGTTCAGGGAGCCTTGACCCCAACGCTAACGCCGGAGGCGGTCCAGAATCATGGATCTCAAGATGTCGAGATGGAGTCGACCGAGTCGTCGGATTCGGATCCACACTGGGAGTTCGATCCAGACGACATTGACTTCCCGACTACAGCTCGAGCCACTGTAGCCTCCACGGCGGCCGGATCCACAAGCTCAGCCCTGATCCAACGAGTCCGGATCTCGGCGATCTCGGATCTGAAGGAGTTCTCAGGCAAGGACCAGGACGAGGATCGAGCAAGAGCTTGGATCAGTAAAGTGAAGTCTGCGTTCCTGCGTGACCAAGCCCCCGACGAGGAGAAGTGTCTGACCTTCGCGGATCTTCTGTCTGGATCGGCAAGAAACTGGTATCGCCAACTGCCCCGATCCACACGCAACAAGTGGCCGGATCTACTTCGCAGCTTCCAGACCCAATACGGCGGATTGGGGATCTCCGTTGCTCGCCAGTATTACCATGCGCGCAAGCGATCCGACGAGTCTCCGCTGGATTATCTTTACCAACTCAATGTCGCCGGACTCCACGCTCGACTCAAGATCAAGGATGGTGAATCCAAGGAGAAACGTGAACATGTGGATCATTTTATTGAGACTTTGGGTGACCAGGATCTAGCGGATCGGCTGACCTTACTCCGACTACCGGATGTTGACGAGCTGGAAGAAGTCCTTCGCGCGCTGGATCGGGCGAAGAATCGACAGAAGAAGTCTGCGTATGGATCCAGCAAGTACCGGCAGAAGGCCCCCGCGACGCCCGCACCGGCTGCTCCAGCCAAACATGTGTGTGCGATCCAGATCCAACCTGACTCAGGATCAGAGTCTGGATCCAGCGATGGATCTGACTCCGAGTGCGAGGAGTACCGCAGGATCTACCTGTCCGCTGCCCAAGATCACGCGAAGCCCGTGGATGAGGAGCAGAAGGCCCCGGATCGGAACCCGCCAGACCGCCCACAACAAGATCCAACAGCGCGCGACTCAAGATCCAGGATCCACACTGAAGGATCCGAGCGCAGCCGCTGTACGCACTGTGGATCCAAGAGGCACTCGCACCTTGGCTGCTGGAAGCGCTTGACGTGTGAGAAGTGCGGCAAGAAGGGTCATCCAGGTGATCACTGCCTCTTCGTGTGTCGCGGATGTGGTGAGCTTCATGACGTGGGCCGATGCCCGATGGAAGAGTTCTACAACCAGATCCGTCAGTGGTTCAATCCAGCCAAGCATGCGGGGATGCTGCCAGAAATGGCGGAGAAGATGTTAAACTAGGACGCTCGCCGGGTTGGAATCCGGTACGAGCCGAGCGTTCTAGGTATTGCATCTATGCATATGTGAACAAGACATCGACAGATCCAGTTAGCAATCGACAGGATCTACGCGGTAATACATGTGATCTTCATGGGAAACGTACTGCCATGGTTTCAAGTTTCCGGCAAGCTGATGACTACACCAGATCCAACGCGACAGTGGAGATGGATCTGGATCCAGAAGTTCGCCAAGGATACTGGAAACAACAGGATCCAAAGCAGTGGTTCAAACCAGTGGAAGGCGAAGACACCTCAGGATCCAGATCCAGACGTGTCGCTGCAGGCCGGCGGATCGTAGATCCAGAATCCTCATATCTCCTACCTGGAGAGTCGCGAGGGTACTGGAAACAACATTCGCCAGGCAAGTGGTTCCGTCAAGCCAAGATCCACGGCAAGATCAACAATGAGAAGGCGATCTTACTTCTAGATACCGGTGCCGAGGTGTCCATCGTGGACACCGCCTTTGCTCGTAAGGTTGGGTGCTATATCGACAGGAGTCAGAGCCAAGAATGTGTTGGGATCGGAGACAATGTGTACACGACGGAAGGGCGAACGCGGATCAAGATCACTTTGGGTGGATACCTGGTGTATTTCTTCGACATTTGGGTGGGAGATCTGTCTGGCCAAGAAGCGATCCTTGGTATGGACTACATGGTCCCGGCCGGGATCCGGCTGGATCTAGCTGACGGGACCCTCTGCCTGCCTGACGAAGTCTGGATCCAGCTCAGCGGACGCCGCCCTGTCGTGTAGGAAAACACGATTTAACGAGTTCTCGTCCCTCTAGCCAAGGCCTTTGGGACGAGCCCCTACCAACAACACGCTTCCCTCCTAAAAGGTCGGCGCTTATTGTTGGGATAAAATCTGAAGACCAGATCCGATCCCTTGCACCGGGCTGGAATGTGCCTTATGCGAGTCGTCGGTCAGGTAGGTAGAGTCCGTAAATCAAATATAAGAGCACCCTTAGCCACGAGCAACGGCTAGGATGCAATGTACACACGCGCTTTCACACGTAACCCACTGTGGTCCCTCAGAAGGAAGGGTACCAGGCCAATCGAGGCCTCGGACAGGGGCGCCGGGACGAAGTCTCGGCTGGAAGTCAAATATACTGGGGGGCCTTGCCACACACCCAGACAAGCGTACAAACGTACAGGGAGGTCTCTAATACCTCCAACACTCGGCCACTACTCACTCTTGGCCTTTCCAGGGATGAACACTCGGTCAATGTACCTTATGCTCACCGGCAGACATACCCCGTGTCGGCCGAGCGTATCCAGACTCTACAGCTAAGCGAAGACTTACCGTAGACGGACTTGACCCTTGTGTGGCTTCGGGGAATTTCTGCTCTGATTTAGTGATTAGAGGCTGTGAGGCCTTCCCTATCGCTAATCCCTATCGTCTATACAAAAGTTTAGTGTCGACCGAGCCTTCGAGCTGATCCGACGACTCGACGACTCCTCGGCTAGATCCGAATTCCTAATGAGAGGCAAATCTTGTACCCACTATGACTACTTGGAGGGCTCGGTGGGGATTTATTATGGCCCACCGCGCCTCGTCACTAAACGGCCATCCATCCGTCACTCTAATGCGGTAAATGTGAGTAACCAATCAGAGGGTTCGGCCGGCTCTCACCCGGAAGTTCAAGACCGTTAGGCCTCGGCGCAAGCTCTCCGGTCATTTCTCGATCTCACAGCAGCCCTCACCGCGGCCCGACCCAGCCGAACTGGAGAGTGCCGTGGTGCACATCGTCTCCACTGCCATGCCGCGCGCGCCGAGTGCTTTAGAGGAGGCGCAAGCTGCCGCTCTCCGCGCCGTTGTTCTCGACCCCTCGGTAAGCTCGAACCCTCGGTGCTGTCCTCGCTTGTCATGTGGCCCTGGCGTTCATCGTTAACCTTTGTCCTCTCTCCACCTTGCGCTCTTCGCTGTGTGCAGCCTCAGGCCATACCTCGTTCTTCTGCCGTGGGAGCTGACTCTTCCGCTCCTCTCCATGAAGACTCGGCCTCTTCTCCCGAGGACTCGGCGACACCAACTCCCGCCTCTGCTTCGGCAAGCGGGGTGTCTCGAGTCACGTCTGCGGCTGCTGTAGCGCCCGGCGTTCCTAGTGCTCCTCCGTCGCCAACTCCCGTCGCAACTGGTGTTGACGGGGCGTCGGTTGGGCACCAGGACTCGGTCGAGAATGCCCACTCTACGGGACTCGCTCCGTCCCCACCGTCGTCTCCGTCGAGCGTGAGGTCGGATGGTTCAGTCGACCCTGAGTCTGGCCCAGCGAGATTTTGTCGGCCAGCTGCCTCCGCTGCTCGTGGTCCAAGTCAACCCGGGCCCCCGACTCAAGGCGCTGGCAGCTCAACCGAGCCCTCGTCTGGGCTGGTTTCATGGCCGCTCACGGCCGCTGTCGAAGATTTGATTGACGCGAGCGTCACCAACACCGTCCTCCGCTCCGAGTCGCGTCTGGAAGAGCACTTGGACCGCCAACTGGCAAGCCTCGGTCAGCTCATGGTGGGTCTCGTCCGCTTTCCACCGCTCCGAGTCGATTACGACCTCGACCGCGACTTAGCAGAAGCCCGAGGTCTCGCTGACGTCGTCCAAGCGGTCTCTCCGGACGTCCCGCTGCGTCCCCTCGGTCTGGACGAAGAGGTTGTCGCTCTCCGCAACGAGGTTCATCGTCTGGGAAGTCGTGGCTCTCGGCGAGCGTAAGCTCCGCGACGAGACCGACCTTCGACTCCGCACCGAGCGTCTGTGTGTCCAAGCGTCGTCGGAGCGGGAGGAATTGGCTACTGTCGCCAAAGCGCTGCGCGACGAGCGGGACTCCATCAGCCGGCAGCTCGCTACGGCGAACCGAGCCCTCGCTCAGAGTGTCGAGATCATCGACCATCTGAAGGCGCAGGTGTCGAAGAGGGACTCTTCGCTGGCGAGCCTCCACACAGTCATCAAGAAGGACCGACAGAGCTTCCGTGACGGGCTCTCGCGCTACTCTGACACGCTGAAGAAGTTCCACGCGTATCTTCAGGACCTGAACGAGCAGCGTTTCGTCCTGGCCAACCTGGACTTGGGTGATGACTCGTTGTTGCCTCCTGTGCTTCAAGAGTTCTTGCGGGATTTCGCGGCTATGGAGTTCGAGCTTTCTACCGCCACGTCTCCCTGGGCAAGCGTTCTCGCGAGGACTCGGTGGCTGTCATCCCGACTCCGTCTCCTAAGGCCAAGGCTCGGGTCCAGACTGGCCCTGACTCCGACCCTGACGAAGTGCTCGGAGATTTCGACTGTCTGTCTGAAGATTCGGACGATTCTGGTCCCGTGATACCGTCTCTGAAGCGCCGAAGGCGCTCGGCTGTCTCCCTCCTGCCGACGCGGCTTCGCCTGCCGCACCCAAGAAGCTGTCGGCGTCGAAGTCAAGGTCTCGGCTGGGTCGACGGTCGAATCCTCCTGTGAAAGGGTCAGTGGCACAAGTTCAGCCCTCGCCAGGCGCTCCTGAGGTCCGGCCTCGGAGCCCAACCGTCGCTTCGGCATCCTCGGCCGAGCAGACGAGCGCGTCAAGTTCTGCAGCAATTGCGCCAGCTTCCGTCGGTGAGGCATCGGTTCCTTGCTCACAAGCCGCTCCCCCGTCCCCGCATTCGTCCGACGCGTCCACGTCGTCTTTGCCCGGGTCGCCTGTTGGTCCCTCTGGTTCACCTGCGCCGACATCAAGTGGCGGTCGCGAGGAGGAGGATGGATTCGGCCCCCGGCTCCGAACTACGACTCTCCGTACGAAGCATCGGTCGTCATCCAGCCCCGCAAGGATGGTCGGCCCGTACGTTCAGCGTCTACCGTGGCGTCTCTCCAGTCCAAGGTTGCGGTGGAGAGCGAGAATGCTCCTGACGACGTCGTCTTAGGTCTGGAGGAGCCGTCGGTTCGTCGGTCTGCTGAAGGGGTTTCGACTCAAGGCCCCGAGGCCTCGGACCGCGCTGTTGCTTCGTCGTCGGTCCCATCTCGCGGCGGGCCAGGTCGCAGCTCCGGCGAGGTATCGACCAAGGCGACTACAGCGTCCTCTCGTCAACGTTCGGCTGCCCGATCTCCTTCAGCGGCTCAAGCTGCGTCGGCTGGTCGCTCGGTGGTCAAACCTGCGCGGCGTAAAACGGGTTTAGTTCCAGTCCGCCAGACGAGAGCTCAAGCGCGCCGCGCCGATGCCTCATCTCGCCCAGCCGCGTCATCCTCTCGCAGGGATTCGACACCTCGCCGCGGACATTACGACGACGCGCTCATCTCGCCCCCGTTCGCAAGCCCAGGAGCGGAGGAGTGCTGGCGTGAAATACTGGAAGTGCGGACCGCCCCACCAGTCCCAGCATCCGCTCAGGTCGAGTGCTCGGTCGAAGGGATCGCAGCCTTCTGCGACTGGACGGACCCGGGCCACCCGTTCTGGCACTTCGTGCAGAGTCTTCCGGCGGAGCCATGCCTGTTTGACGTCGCCGAGTTCATGCCGGACGTCCCGATCTCGATCCGTGCAACCGGCGTGGCGCTACTCACCAAGCTCTGGCGTCAATTCTGCTGTCGAGCCGTCGGTACCACCGAGAGCCACGACTTGTCGTTCGCACTGTTCGAGCGAGCCCACTGGGTCTCGCCCGCTGCAGTCGAGCGATGGCTCAATCACTTTGGCCGACGAGTCGGCGAGGACTCGGCCGAGCTCCAGGCTGTCCGGGCTGCGTGGCTCAAGTACTTGGCCGAGCGCAACGCTCGGTCGGACCGCCTCCGGATCCAGATCAAGCGCTGGTGGGCTCAGTTACTGCCCGATGCTGATGGGAAGTTCGGCTACACTCCGGAGGTGCTGTTCGAGCCCTCGGTTCTGCACTACTCTCTCGAGACGCTCTCTTGGCTGCCCTCTTCGGCCAACTGGGTCGATGCGCTGGTGGAGATCGACGGCCACGAGCCTTGGCGCACTGGCTGGATCTCTGTGCCTAGCTTGCACCCGTACAACACCAAGTTCGCTCCGTGCAACCCGGGTGCAATGCTGTTCATTCCCCGAGGCTTCACACTCGAGCAAGTGGCGTCTGCGGTGGTGGTCGATCCCTCGCTCGACAGGAGCCAGGTCTCGGCTCAGTGGGTGCGAGAATACACGGACTACCACGGGCCTCGGTCTATTGCTGAACGCTCGGACGGCCCGGGTCTCCCTGATTCGGATCGCGTTTCGACTCCTCAGGCTGTCTCGGAGGGTGCTTCGGCGGACTCGGCAAGCGGCGACGACCGGAGCGAGGGCTCGGTGGATGGGACTGCATCTCCGTCGGATCCTCAGAGCCTTCCTTCTGGCTCTGGTCCTCTCCGAGTCCTCGCTCATGCTGCGTCCGCTTCGCAACCGTGAAGTCTCTTCGTGCAAGTCCTCGTTCTTTCTCCACTTCCCAGACTGGTACCGGGTTCCATGTCGTAGTTTAGCGTAACTCCAGTCTGCCAGCTTAATTTCCTTTCAATTCAATCACCTTTTGGCATGACATCTCCATCTCTCCACTTGAGCAATTCGTGAAATCCACTTCGAAAATACATGCAGTATGCAAACACGCAGTAATGTTGGTGCAGTAGTTCTCTTCGTCTGCTGAGGCGGGCTGCATCGCCCCGCCGGCAGTTCATCACATCGTGCCCGTTGCGTCTAGTCCTCGTCTGCGACTTGGACCATCTGCAATCGGCTGTCGCTGCGCTTTGCGCGCAAGTAATCGTACAGCAGCCCACCACACGATAAGTTGGACGCCGGTTCCCAAGTAGGCTCATCGTAGCCGACCCACTTTACTTTGAACTCTCTGACTGATCGCTCAGTGCTCGTCGAGAGTGGCACTCGGTCATCCAAGATGGCTTCAACCTCATACTCACCCGCAAGATGGTCGGGTTCGAAGCTGTCTTCGGGTAGCAGCTCTTCATCGAAATCAAGTCTCGTTTCATCCGTGATGTCAGCCGTAAGTCGAGCCTTCGGTCGGTCGCCGAACTCATTCACCGCTTTCAACCGCGAAACATGAACCACCGGATAAAACCTGTAACCGCTTCGGTTCGGCAAGGTCAACTCGTACGCGTACTCGTCCACTTTCTTCTTGACTCGGAAGGGGCCGTGCCAGCGATGTGCCAGCTTCTTCGTCAGCCCCGATTTCACACGCTCCATGTAGAGCCAGACACGATCACCCGGCTTGAAGAGCGACCTCGAGGCCTCGGCTGACGAACCGTCGGTTGAGCTTGTCGCCCCCGAGCCCTCGCCCGAGGGTTCGGTTCGGTCAGACGTCGGTATAGTCTCTCGTTCGCGCCGACTTAGAGTCTCATTGTGCTTCTCGGCCCGTTTGGCCTTTTCTGTCGCTTGATACTCTTTGGCCATCTCTAGTGCGATCTCCTGCTGTCGATTGACCTCTCGTCTCCAAGCCAAGGCGTCGGTTTGCCGACCGTGGCCTCGTCTCAGTGACGAAGACATAGCCCGAAGTGTTGTCCGCGCGTCCCAGCCGTGTACAAGGTAGAACGGTGTGTCCTTGCGCGTGGCGTCCTGCGAGTTGTTGATCGCGAAGATCAGTTTTTCCACAATCTCATCCCAGTCCTGTTGCAGAGGGTCTTCGGCGTACACTCGGACGGACTGTATCACAGTCTTAACCGAGCGCTCCTGCTGACCGTTGGCTTGTGGCCGATAGCTCAGAGTGGCCCGAGACCTCGATTGCATCATTTCTGCGAACGCTTGGAAGACTTCGCCCATGAAGCGAGGGTCTCTGTCGTGTCGAATGAGGGTAGGGGCACCGAATCGTCGGTAGACGCACTCTTCGAAGGCTTGCGCTACACACAGGGCCGAAGTGTCGGCCATAGCCTTTCCCATTACAAACCCTGTGAAAGCGCACTGGAACAGCAGTAACGCCGTATTCCCCCGCCGAGTCTTCGGCAACGGGATGACGAAGTCCATCGAGACAATCTGCAACGGTCTTTCGGCTAAGATGTTCCCGGGTGAGTATCCTCGAAGTTGTGGGCGACTCTTACTCGAGCTGCAGTCTGGGCACGAGCGTACATGCCGCTCTACATCGGCGAACAGTCCAATCCAGTAGTAGTCGGCCTTCACGCGATGGTAGGTCCGGACGATACCTTGGTGTCCTCCCTCCAGCGAGTCATGGCAGCTTTGCAGCACTTCCTGGACCATCGTCGTCGGGATCACCAACCGTAGTGTCGACTCTTCGGTCCGATCACGACCGAACCGACGGTTCGAACCGAGGAAGTACAAAAGTCCATCCTCACTCAGCACGAACTTGTCGGACATTTTCCATGCCTCTCGTGCGGCTTTATAACCAAGTTTCGCTTCGTCTCCATTCAATACTGCTTTGAGATTTGCCCACCGGAGTTCTTCATCCTGCGCCGCACCAATGCGTCGGCGTCGTTCCTGTTGCACCACCACGGGATCAATGTCTTCAGCGTTCGGCTCATGAACCACCGTCGCGTCAGGTCTCGGTTGCGACGGCTGGTCCGAGGGTTCAGTAGTGTCAGTCGTCGGTTGGTTCGAGAGTCTGGTATCGTCGTTTCGGTCGGACTCAGCGCCACGACTACTGGCTTCTTGAGGCATCGCCTGTTCTTCATCTACAAAACGGACTCGTCTCTCGCGTTCACTCGCCTGTCGTCTGGTCACTGCTGATACATGTAGCGGTTCCCGCACGAAATCGAAAAATTCTTGCGACGAGTGGCGTCCGATGCGTCTAGTACCCGGATTGAGCCTACGGCACGCACGGTCACCTCCCGTGACCTCTCGGTTGACGAAGTGTCGGTTGATGCCGAAGCCTCGGCTGGCGGTTCGTAGATGACTTCGTGGATGCGGTTCAGCCGCGCCAGCTCTTCTGTCCGAGTCTTGTCGTCCACAGTCACCGATACCTTCTTCTCCAACGTCTCGCTCGCCAACGAATCTGCTGCGGCGTTGAATTCGCGGATGACATGCAGGTACTTCACCGACCGAAACCTCGATCTCAGTTCCTTGTGTCGATTGAGTTGCGCCATCAGTGTTTCCTTACGACATGCGATCACCCCTAGGGATTGCTGGATTGCGAGTCTCGAGTCTCCGACAATCACCAACTCGTCAGCCCCAGTTTCTAAGGCTGCGGTCAAACCATTGTTCATGCCCGAGTACTCGGCCAGGTTCACAGTCGTAGCCTCGAGATAAGCACTCGCAGCGATCACTATCGTCCATTCCGGTAGTTTCCACAGAATCCATGCGCAACTTCCATAACCCCGTGCTTCTCAGTCTTGGCAGAACCGTCGAAGGAGAGCACATAGCCACAGTAATCACGGGGTAGTCGAGCATACAGCAAATGAGGGTCCATCCGAACACTCGGGGAGCCACGTGTCGGTGGGGTTACAGGTGCCAACGAGTCCTCAAGGTCGACGAAACTTGTGATCGACGACTGGAGGAGTTGGGCGAAGGCACAATCCTTCTCCTTTACGCGCGTGACCACCAAGTGCCACGGAGACAGCAGCACCGCAAACTGGGTTGCGCGTCCGAACAGAGACTTCGACCTGTGAACCCAATCGAGCGTCGAAAACCGCGTATAGACGTGGATGGTCCGACCTGCAAGCTGTGTGTAACACACCTTCAACAACTGTAGCAGGGCCAGGACCTCCTTCTCCGCTGGGTGATAGTTCATCTCGGCGTCCTTGAGGACTCGGCCGCAAAATCGGACTGGATGCATCGTTCCGTCGTGCTCCTGCATGAGCGTTGTGCTCAGCGCCCACTCATTTGCGAAAAGCATCACATGAACATCTCTGTCGCGATCGAAGTGTCGAAGGATCGGTGCGTCAGCAACCTTCTGTTGTAGCGCGGCGAAGCTTCGTCTGGCTGCAGAGAGGTCACCCCGTCTCCGAAGTCTTCGTCTTTGAGCTGATAGAGCGCGGCACCATACACTGCAAAGTCCTGGATGAAACGGCTGTAATAGTTCAGCGATCCGAGGAATGCTTGCACTCCCTTCTTGGACCGCGGAAACGAGAGCTCGGTCAGAGCCTTCAGTTTCTTCGGGTCTGCTTGGATACCATTCCGCGTCACCACGTGGGACAGGAAGTCCACCTTGGGTTGCACGAAGATGCTCTTGGTGAAACTCACGCTGATACGGCACTCTTCGAACCGTGCTAAGAGTCGGTCCAGTGTGGCCAAGCAGTCATCGAACGACTCGCCCCCGAAACAGATATCGTCGACGAAAGACCGTCGTTCGAATACGGGTACTAACGAGGATTCGTCAGGCTCTCCATGGGCGAACATATCGGCTACAGGGCTGTTGATCAGGTCAGACACCGCATTTCCGGTACCCCCAAAACTGTTTCCTGCCTCGAACTTGGTCGGCGAAGACTCAGTACGAGTCGTCGGCTGGGCCGACGGCTCGGTCTGTCCTTGATTTGCTTCCCGATCACGCGATTCAGCTTCTTCCATCAGCGACGCATAGTGTTTCCATCCACCCTTCGGTTGCACAAAACCCCACAGAGCGTTGTCAAGCATCCTCTGATAGATCATGGGTGCATTCTTGAGCCCAAAGGGCATTCGAAGCCACTCAAAGTGGCCCAACGCGCACACGAACGCCGAAATATGACGGGCCCTCTGTGTCATCATAATAGCCCAGAATCCACTCGCAGCGTCAAGCGAGCAGTACCACAGATACTTCTCTAGATCGGAAAGCAAGTCGTCGACCAGAGGCATCGCATACTCCATGATTGCGGTGACGGCGTTCACCATCTTGTAATCAATGCACAATCTGATGTCGACTCCATTCTTCTTTAACACAATGACGATCGGTGAAGACCACGGGCTGTTTGAGAACGCAATCAGCCCCGCCTTCAGCAGCCCTCGGAGTAGCTCGTAGAGCTTCTTGAGATGTCGGAGGGGTATCCGCCGAGCCCTCTGTTTGATGGGCGCGTGTCCTTGGACATCGATATCAGACACCACCCCATAGGCTGGCGGAGGTAATGCATTGCCGCTGGAGATCAGAATTTTCTCGTGCTTCCGGAGCACCTTCACCACGCGGTCTTGCCGGCTGCAACTCAGGTCCGGGTGCCGCACGTTACCAGCCGAGTAGTCCAACTCTGTAACCGAGGCTTCGGTCAGGTCGGGTAGGAAGGCTAGTTCGTGAGCGTAATCCTCCAGGTTAATGTCATTCGCTCGATGCTCGGATGTAACCTCCTTCGCGTCGCTGCTATCTCCCTCAGCTGTTTCCGCAGTTGCAACTGAGACGTAGGTGCGCTCCAGCACCGTCATCGGGTCGTCGTCTCCCGCCGAGTCCTCACTTTGGTGCGAGTGCTCCGATCCATCATCATTACAACCATTGTCGTCATTACTCAGCATGTCGTCCGAGGCCAGGCTGGGCGCTTTATCAGAGTCCCCAACACTGTCTGGGGAAATTGGCTCCGCTGCTGTCCCAGCCGAGGTCTCGGTTCGCGCATGTTCAAGTTCCGTAGGTTGAGAAGGGAGCGCCGCTGGATCATCACCCACTGGTGAGCCGTCAGCAGCGAGTTGCTCCTCTCTTCCCTCTTCACGAGTTCACGTTCCCATTGTTCAGCGCAGCTTAACCGGGGTCGCCGATCGGGCGAGTCCTCGGCTGGTCGAACCATCACTCCCGTTGGCGGAGTGTAAGTCGGCCGATCTACAGCCGGTGGTTGCGTGGCCAGCCACTTCGAATACGCCTCACACTCGCGCGCGAACGCGACTTCATCTCGGCTGCCTTCGAAGGCAAGCTTCTGCCAGTCTTCATATCGTGCTGACGTCAGTCGCACATAGCCATCGTTTCGTGGAAGATCGCCAATCGGTACCCACAGGAGCACCGGAGTGTGTGCATGACACGTCGTTGGGTGGTCAGACACGTTAGTCAACCGCACCCACTCGACCTTGCCCCGCCGAAACTTCGTCACTGTCGGCAGCAGAGACTTCGTGCGGCGTACCCACACTTCATGTGTATCCGGGTGTGGTTGGCGTCGCTGCACTCGGTACTCCACATACTCACGACTCTGAACAGGCAGGTCCTCGGATGGTCCACCATTAACATGTGGACCGAAGCCTCGGTCGTCTGGCGCGCCCAGAGTCTTGATGAGAGGAATGCTGACCTCATCCGGCAACCTCGCGGTCGCGTGAAACAGGTCCAAACGCACTCCAGCGGGGATCATAAAGTCTGTGCCGAGGACTACATCCACCCCAGCGCCATGGTCCATGATCCACAGCTCAAACTCGTACACACACGCCCAGCCGAGGGTTATCTTGACGAGGGCTCGTCTCTCAGTCGCCATGGTTCCCTTCGTGAAACCCTGGATTTCCATGCAGCGGCCATGCCCCTGAATGTCACGCAACCGCAACTGCTTCGCAAACTTCTCCGAAATCACACTTACGTTCGCCCCGTATCCAACAGAAGCCTCGTTCTCGAGTCGTTGACCGCACCCTTGACCAGAGCTCTCATCCGAGCCCTCTTGTCGAACTTCTGCGCAGACCACCACCCCAGCCTCTCGCCTGGGAGTAACTTAGTCACCCCACTGGGCGTTCGGCCAGGCTGTCCACTCTGCACTGCACTTGAGACCCAAGCCTCGTTCACATCTCCATCTTCGTCGCTTTCATTTTCTTCACAATTATCACCTCCACCGAGGGTTTCCCCTCTCTCCTTTTCAATTTCAATCCATTCCACAATTTCCTTGTCCTTGTCGTTCGGCCGTTTGCTTGTTCCCACAAACGCGTAGACACAGTCTGCATCAATCGCGGGAGCAGCTAACTGTGGCAGCCCGATTGGGACCAACCCAGTTTCAGTTGGCGGGCTGCCTAGTTTAAATTGCCACCGAAGACTAGGCTTTGGAGCTCGGGAGAGAGGTCCTTCTTCTCGACCTTCGTCCGAAGGTACGTGGTGAGGGCTTGGAGCGCTTCACACTTGCCGATGTCGTGGACCTGCTGACACAGTCTGCAGCGTCGGTAACAGTAGTGAGCCGAGTGCCCGGCACCACCACACGCTGCGCAGGGTCCATACTGACGCGGGCGACCATCGCGGTTGTCTCGGCTGAAGTGTCGGTTGGACCGGTCGAAGTTTCGGCCGGGTTCGCCACCCCTGCGTTGACGCTGGTCGGACCGGGCGTACGTCCCTTCTGCCGCAGCACGTCTTTCTTGTTCGTTCGCCGCCGCGACATGGCCTCCTTCTTCATCCGAGGTGTCAAAGTCACTGTAGTCACTGAAGTCTCGGTTGTCGTCGAAGTATCGGCTGCCACTGGAGTCACTACCACTGTCGTCGCGCGACTGCTCACGGGGCTCTGGGCGGCCAGATCGACCACTCTTCGTCCCACGGACCTGCAATTCGGCCATCAAATCGGACAGCGACGCTTCAGCCAGCGACACCCTCGGAGCATAGCGCGAATCCTCGTGTCTGCGTCCGAAGTCTCGGTCCCGGCGTTCGTAACGTTCACGGCGGTTATTGTCGCGTGCTTGTTCGCTCCGGCGCTCGTCCCGTCTGCGAGAGTGCTCGCGTCCACGCGACTGGTGAGACGAGGCGTCTCTGCTCTGTCCGCGCTCCTCCGACTTGAGGATGTCATTAATCATGTCCTCAAGCTCATGAATGTCCGAGACTCGGACGTGGCAAAGCCGCCGCTCGAGTCCTCGGTCACCGCACGTCTCGAGGAAGCGCTGCACGTGATCCTTCGCGTCGCGACCGCCCTTCTCGAACTGAAGACCAGCGTTGCGAGCGTAGCCATTCAGCCGATTTAGGTAGTCGCACAGATGTTCCGAACCGTCACGTCGCGCCGAATAGTAGCGAGCCTTCGCAGACTGGCTGAACTGCGTACAGTAATACTTGATGAAAGCATCACTGAGCAACTTCCACCGACGCTTCGTCTTCTTGGGGAGCTGACGGTACCAGTGCAAGGCACCGTCCCGAAGGCTCAGTTCGAAAGCCATGCACCACTCGTTGGGCGGAGTGTGCGTCCCCTTCATCTCGTAGACAAACGCCCGGAGCCACTGCATAGAGTTCTCACTCTTGTTACGGGCTCCGGAGAAGTTCTTGATCTGAGCGAGGGGTCGGTGAGTCGCTATCTCCAGTCGAGGGGTCGAGTTCAGCCGCTCCATCTCGCTCACTTCGCGCACCTGGCGGGCCAGCTCGTCGCTGGGACTGTCGAAGCCGTCGTCGTAGTCGGGCGTATCGTCGCCATCGTCATCCGACGAAGAGTCATCACGCGGGGTGAAACGACGGCTCGAGCGCCTCGGGAAGCCTCGGTTGGTGCTCCGTCCAGGTCGCGTCCCTTCGGCTTCGCGGGCAATGCGCTCGGTTCGACTAGTCGACCGAGGGGTCACCATATGCGAATCCTGGAAATACGGTGTGCCCTCCGTTTTAGCAGAGAACACTCCATCCGTCGTCTGGCGTCGGCTCGAGCGCTCGGTCGTCTTCTTCGGAGTCTGCGGCAGCGGAATTTTCGAGGGATCGGTCGGCTCTCTCACAGGGCGGGCGCTCGGCGGACGTCCCAGCGTAAGATCCGTCTCCCGAAGCTCAAACGCAGTTTCCTCTTCCACTTGTGCAGCTCCTTGCCGGCCAGCTCCGGTGTCCAACTCTTGACCGAGACCTCGGACGGGCGAGTCATCGGTTCACACCCCATCGCTCGGAGGAGCGCCACCGTGTCTTCGGCCATTTGGGTGACTGAAGTCGGCTCCACCGGGTGCTGCAACTCTTCCTTCAGCTCTACCCACGTCGCTTGGCGCGCCATCTCCGGGCTGAACTGTCGGATCCACTCACTCGACTCAAGAATCTGCTCGAGCATTCGGCCGAGCACCTTGTTCGCAGCTGGGGTGCTGCTGTTCATCGACGGCCGACTTCCGCGGGATTCTTGAGGATCCTTAGTAACCTGCACCAGAGCCTTCGAGGTGAAGGCCTCGGTGCCATCCTCCGAGTCATCGTCCGCAAAGTCCGGCCGCGCCACTTCATCAAATTCGGAGACGAGGTTTCGGCTGAGGGAGCGTGAGCCCCCACTGCGTCCAGCCAACACCATCGCCGCCTCCTGGTCTTCGTACTCCTGCACGGGTGCGGGGTCTTCTCTCCAGGTCATCGTAGTTCATCATCATGTCATCCTTGGCGTCCGAATCCTCGTCTGCCGACCCTTCGAAACTGACCAACCTTTCGGAGATCGTCGACAGCCGAGACGTCAAGTCACTCGCGATCGTCGACAAGCCGTCGGTTGGTCCTCGTCCCGATTTCGCCGGCGTAGCTGGCACCGCTGACTTGGA
Organism: Phytophthora melonis; assembly: GCA_024211575.1. Taxonomy (NCBI): domain Eukaryota; phylum Oomycota; class Peronosporomycetes; order Peronosporales; family Peronosporaceae; genus Phytophthora; species Phytophthora melonis. Next base: position 685,208 of record JAMXKT010000013.1, read on the forward strand.
TCCTTTCGCCATCTTGTTCTTGTTCTTCTTGTTTCTCCTTCTCTTCTTCTCTTCTTCTTCTTCTCCTCTCAATGCTCGTTTGGGACAATACCTACACAGACCACAACACACAGTTCGGTCACACCAGTCCCGGGTCGCGGCACCAGTTGTCGTGTAGGAAAACACGATTTAACGAGTTCTCGTCCCTCTAGCCAAGGCCTTTGGGACGAGCCCCTACCAAAAACACGCTTCCCTCCTAAAAGGTCGGCGCTTATTGTTGGGATAAAATCTGAAGACCAGATCCGATCCCTTGCACCGGGCTGGAATGTGCCTTATGCGAGTCGTCGGTCAGGTAGGTAGAGTCCGTAAATCAAATATAAGAGCACCCTTAGCCACGAAATACGGCTAGGATGCAATGTACACACGCGCTTTCACACGTAACCCACTGTGGTCCCTCAGAAGGAAGGGTACCAGGCCAATCGAGGCCTCGGACAGGGGCGCCGGGACGAAGTCTCGGCTGGAAGTCAAATATACTGGGGGGCCTTGCCACACACCCAGACAAGCGTACAAACGTACAGGGAGGTCTCTAATACCTCCAACACTCGGCCACTACTCACTCTTGGCCTTTCCAGGGATGAACACTCGGTCAATGTACCTTATGCTCACCGGCAGACATACCCCGTGTCGGCCGAGCGTATCCAGACTCTACAGCTAAGCGAAGACTTACCGTAGACGGACTTGACCCTTGTGTGGCTTCGGGGGGAATTTCTGCTCTGATTTAGTGATTAGAGGCTGTGAGGCCTTCCCTATCGCTAATCCCTATCGTCTATACAAAAGTTTAGTGTCGACCGAGCCTTCGAGCTGATCCGACGACTCGACGACTCCTCGGCTAGATCCGAATTCCTAATGAGAGGCAAATCTTGTACCCACTATGACTACTTGGAGGGCTCGGTGGGGATTTATTATGGCCCACCGCGCCTCGTCACTAAACGGCCATCCATCCGTCACTCTAATGCGGTAAATGTGAGTAACCAATCAGAGGGTTCGGCCGGCTCTCACCCGGAAGTTCAAGACCGTTAGGCCTCGGCGCAAGCTCTCCGGTCATTTCTCGATCTCACAGCCCACTCTATAGTGACAAGGCACAGTCAGTGAAGCTGGACCGATACCTGCAGCTTGGGATCGGAGAATCCACAGAGATACCTGCCCGACTGCGAGGATCTGGATCGGAACATGACAAGCTTTGGGTTACACGAGGAGATCGATGGGTGCCAACGGTGATCAAGGGTCCAGGCAAGACACGGTACCTTCGGATCACGAACATCGGCGAGAAGGAGCTGGTGCTGCATCTGAATCATCAAGTCGGAATGTGGCTGGCCGGCGATCGGGTGCCGGGGATCCAAGGCTATGTGTCCGTTGGATCCCGACGCTATCTGGAATGGCAGAATCTCGCGCTGCAAGCCACGACGGATGCTGGATCCGCGGAGGAGGCATCTCCAGAGACCCCGATCGGATCGATGGTGGAGCGCCCCGAGTACCCGACGCCGCGCGGAATATTGCGGAGGCCGGATCCAAGCCAAGTCCGACATGCGGAGTCAAGATCCAAAGGTGCCGAGGATGGACGGGGCAAGTCGCCGCAGGATCCATCTGATCAGTCGACCGCCAGATCCATAGCCGGGACGCCGGGTGTCGCCCAGGTGCAGGCTTCAATCAAGGTGCCGACAGAAGATCAAGTACTCAGGCCGACCGCAGGCCCGACGGATCCAGACGAAGTTCCTGCTGAGCGCCAACCGGACCCAGATCCAAGTGGCGATCGGAGCGTCAACGACGCGGTGGGACCAGACGATAGATCGACGAATCGAGAGCCAACTGGTGACACGCAGAGTTGCGAAGGGGCGCTGGATTCAGATGATGTGGGACAGGCGGTCCATCCCGTTGTCACATCGGGTGGTAATCACGAAGAGACAGGGGGTGGATCTGCAGATTCGACATATGGCGCTACGGGACAGGCCATGGATCCGGAGGTGCTCCCAGTTCCGGATGGTGAGATGGGACAGTGTGCAGATCCAGATGGAGTGACGGTGCAGAAATCAGGTCCGACACCAGATCCAACTGTCGATGTAGATCCAACAGCTGCGGAAGATCCAAGGCGCAATGACTTGAAGGCGGACGATCAAGTCTGCTACCACGTGAGTGGGGATCTACATGCCGAAGATGTTGAAGCAGAGATGGCGGTGCTACCTGAAGTCACCTCGACGACAGAAGAGGTGACTATTGAAGACATCCAGGTGGGAGATCCAGACGTTAACACGGCGGAAGAAATTGACCGACTTCGACAACGGATCTGGAGGCGCCGACATCTGCTGATTGGCAAGGGCAACGCGCTGCCGCCCGCGGCACGAGGAGTTGTGTGTGACATCGATGTAGGTGATGCGAAGCCTATTGCCCAACGAGTGCGCAAGGTAGCCCCGCAGTACCAAGAGAAGCTGTCGGATCTAATCAAGGGGCTGCTCGGAGCCAAGATCATCCAGATTTCGACTTCACCATGGGCATCTCCAATTGTGGTGATCATCAAGAAGACTGGCGTGGACATACGTTTATGTATTGACTACCGGCTGGTTAACCGTTTGACCCGGCTGATGGTCTACCCAATGCCCCTGATCAACGATCTTCTTGAGGATCTGGACAAGGTGCTTTGGTACTGCTCTCTAGATATGGCTAGTGAATTCTGGGTGGTGACGATGACGGATCGGGCTCGTGCGATCTCCGCCTTCATCACCCCATTTGGATTGTTCGAGTGGAACCGAATGCCTTTTGGATGGAAAAACGCGCCCCAGATTTACCAAAGAATGTTGGACAATGCGCTGTACGGCTTCACTCGGATCCCACGTCTGGAGGATGGATCTGGATCGGAGTCGAAACTGGGATCCAAGAATGGATCTGGATCCATTGCTTTGGATCTGGATCTGAAGTCTGGAGAACCGGAGGGTCCTGGCAACCCGTCCGTGCTTGGACGTCGGTCCTACATCGACGACATACTGGTGACTGGGGGATCCTGGGAGCATCTGTGTGATCGTGTGGACGCATTACTCGACGCATGTGACAAGTGGAATCTCTCTATCAGCGTGGTAAAGAGCTTTGGGGGCAAGAGTAAGGTGGAGTACCTCGGTCATCGGGTGTCAAACGCGGGACTGGAGGCGAATCCTAAGGATCTGGCAGCATTAACGGATCTACCCTTCCCGGGGACACTTAGATCCATGCAGTCGTTCCTGGGTAGCCTGAACTATTACAGCCGGTTTCTAGAAGACTATGCGATCTACGCTGCAGTTCTCTACGAGTTACGTGAAGTAGACTTTGCTGCGATGGGTAAGCCGGAAAACCAAGGACGGATCCATGCAGTGATGACTTCAACCGCCCCAGATCCAACCGAGCGGATCTCGCCCGGTCTGCTGGATCTAGACGTACCAGATCCAGAGTCTGGATCCGGTAACGTTGTGAAGCGAGAGACTTCGGATCTGGAGGCGAGCGATCCAGACAGTGTAGATCCACGTTGGATCCGTGCTCATCGGGCCTTTGCCAAGCTAAAAGAGAAAATGGCGACGACTCCGATCCTCCGACACTTCAACGCAGATCTATTACCGGTCGTGGTGGTGTACGCTAGTGAGTGGGCCATTTCGGCTGCTCTGGTGCAGGAGTACGAAGGCACTTATCATCCGGTTACCTTCACTAGCCGCACGCTGAAGTCGAATGAGCTCAACTACGGTGTGGTCGAGAAGGAGGTGTTAGCGTTGTTGCGGATCCTGGATCTGGGTTACAATATGCTAGTCGGACGCCAGATCCGAGTCTTGACGAGGCACTCGACCCTGGCCTGGCTATTCAGATCCACGGGGTTGCAAGGTCGGTTGGGACAGTGGGCTGCCCTGCTCTCGCCGTGGACGCTCGAAATTATGAAATGCACAAAGGGTGAAGATGAGATCCTAGGAACTCTGGCAGCTAGTATCACACCTAGATCCAAGGTGGATCAGGCGTTGATCGGGATCGCACCCAAGAAGGAGCCGCGACGCAAGATCCAAGCACCGATCCCGACTGTCCGACCTGGGGAAGAACTGCACGTGGTCAGCTTTGATGGATCTGCCCGTGTCAAGCGCGGTGGGGCGCCTACAGCGCGATCCTGTGGAAATTACCCGAATGGATCGTCGTGAAGGCTAAATCCGGCTATGCTGAAGGGCTGACGGTTAACGAAGCCGAGTATCACGGACTTCTTCTATGTTTGGATCTGCTCGAAGGCGAGGCACAACGACGACTGGTGATCTGCGGAGACTCTAACCTGGTGGTCCGTCAAGTCCGGGGAGATCGACTGCAAGGCACCGGGGTTGACGCTTCTGAGACAGAAGGCCCTGGATCGGCTGCGGATCTGGCCTGACCATGAGCTGGTACACGTAAAGCGCGACTGGAACGGCAGCGCTGACAGCTTAGCCAGCGCAGCGCTTCAGCGCCAAGCTGGGATCATGGTGGAGGACGAAGTGGATCTACAGGATCTAGTTACGTTGAACCGCCTAGACGAGATCCTGGTTGTAAAGCGTGAAGAAGAAGCCCCCGTCGCTCGTGTCTCACCCGTGACAACCAGGGCACGAACCAGATCCAGATCCAACCCGAGTGTATTGCGAGAGGAAGTGGTGCGGGATCTTAGGATCGCCAGGATCCGCCAAGCGCAGGACGAGGAGGCGTGGATCTCCGGTCTGAAGAGGTATTTGGCAGGCGAGATCCAAGGTCTCAGCCAAGATGAAGCCAGATCCTACGGTACTATGGCGATGGATTACGAAGTGGATCTTAATGGTCTGTTGTTCTACTGCCCCCCGACGAAGAAGGTGGAGGCGGATCGCGACGGATTGATGAGGCTGGTACTGCCGGAAACTCTACAGCAGGATGTTCTACACCACTACCATGTCAGCCTGGAAGGGGGCCACCAAGGGATCGGCCGTACTTACCAGCGGATCCGTGATCACTTTCATTGGAGAGGTCTGTATCGAAGTGTCCAACGATATGTTGGAGAGTGTGTGGATTGCGAAACCGGCAAAGGACGACCCACGATCCAAGGCGAGTCGCCCGGCAACATCCAAGCTACGTACCCGTTCCAGATTATAGCGATGGATCACATCCCGTCGCTGCCCAGATCCAACAAGGGTAATACCGAGTTGTTGATCTGGGTGGATCTGTTCACAGGATACGTGATTGCAAAAGCCAGCAACTCCCGGACTGCACAGACGATTGCGGAATCCTACGAAGAGTGTGTGTTTAGACGTTTTGGTGCGAGCGAAGTGATAAGGCACGACCGTGAGCCGGGATTCATGGCCGATTTCTTCAGATCCTTCAACCGGATCCTGGGTCAGCGGCAGCGGGCGACGATGGCGTACAGGCCGCAAGCGAACGGGACTGCGGAACGCATGGTGCAGACAGCTACTCGTGCACTAAAGATGTATGTGCAGGATCTGGATCAACGTGACTGGGATGACTACGCCGAGCGTCTCACTTTCGCGCTGAATACCGCCCAGGATCGGATCCGTGGAGAGACGCCTTTCTACTTGGTGCACGGCTGGGATCCAAGATCCACCCTTGAAGCCACGATCCCTGTGGGCAGTACCCGCCGTCAGGATCGGGATCCAAGACGATGGAGATACCAGATCCAGCGCTACTATCAGCAGGCACGAGCAGAGGTGAACGCTCGATTACAGGAGGCGATCTCAGACCGGGCGGATCGACACAACGAGGAGATCCACCCACACCAGATTGAGGTTGGATCTAGAGTCTGGCTATACTTGGATCGCGTCAAGGAAGGGTACGCCCGTAAACTGGCCCACATGTGGCACGGGCCGTTCTACGTGGCAGAGAAGATCGGCGAGTACGCAGTGCGGATCGAAACCCCAGGCACAGAGTACCGGTTGTTTCCCGTGGTTCATGTGTCGAAGCTCAAGTTGGTGAAGAGCTTTCTGGACCGACCCCGGATCCAGTTAACTGAAGGCACTACAGACCGATACGATTTTGATGAAGCACTATTGCCGGAGGATAGCTGGATCCAGGATCTAGATGAGGATGAGTACGAAGTGGAGAAAATTACGGACGTGAGAGAACTGGGAAACGTACTCGCTACGGCCGGATCCACCGTGAATTTTTGGTACACTGGCGCGGATATGAAGATCCATCCTGGGTTGATGAAGCGGATCTCAACTGTGGTGCTATACTACACGAGTTCTTGCGGAGCCGCACCAACCGTAACCGGTTCGGTGTGATGCAGTCCCACGAGGAGTAGTGGGGCTGCGGTCTCCCGAAGTGAGCTGGTCACTTCGGGCAGAGAGTGTGGTGATGGATCTGCAAGGTGGTTGCGGATTGGGGGATTGGGGAATTTTATATTTGTGTATGGAATAACAAGGCGCTCGTCGCTCTCGGACGAGGTGGAAGAAAGAGGAATCTGGAGAGGACAAGGACGTCTTTGGCTGAATCGTGAGCGGAGTGCGATTATGGATCTGGATCGCAAAGCTGTAGATCTGGATCGCAAAGCTATGTGGTATGGAACTGGATGTACACCGGGATGCAGAATGGATCTAGGTAACGAGAAGCAGAATGCGGTGTCCTGACATGATGAACGAAGTCGGATAGGGAGTGAAAAGAGAAGAAACGAACAGAAGTAATGTGATTGCCGACTACAACATGCAGAAGTACATCCAACTCCGAAGCAACTAGTTCACGGCAAGGATCTGTGGATCTGGATCTACGCAGGACCTGGCACCATGGATCCAGCTCTTACTGATCGCCAACGGCGGCGTCACGGGAAGCGAGCAGAACGCGCAGCTCTTCTTCGCGAGGGTCCTGAGGATCTGGACCGGGTGGATCCGGGCCACGTGGATCCGACGGAGCCCGATCTGCGTGGCGATCGCTGCGCGCTAACGACGCGCGAGAGGAGCTGCGTCCGGCCTTGGACATATCGATGGAGCCGGGAAGAGGGAGAAGTGAACGAATGTGCCCGCAGTGATGCCGTTGGTCGGCAACAACTACGGTCAGGAGGCGATTGTGGAGAAGTGCAAGTCGCTGAAATGATCGATGGCAAGTGATTGGACGATTGAAGGATCGGGACCTCGACACAAATGCGGAAGAGTGACCGACCCAGATGGATACACATGGATCTGGATCTACGACGACAACGATCCAAGATCCACAGATGGATACACCTGGATCTGGATCTACGCTGACAGCGATCCAAGATCCAAGATCCGGGGTGGATCTACACTCTGGAGTAATCAAGAGATTGTGAGTACGACTCGACGAGCGAGCAGCTGACACGCAATGAAGGTAAAGAGAGCCCGTAGAGTCGGTAGGTACAGATGGGACGATAGGATCCACATGGTGATAGGACTTTGGCATAGGAGCGAACTTAAGCATAAATGAATGAGTACTGTACCTTGCGGATGGGGCCCTTCAAGCGACCCACCATCAAAGGATGTCGAACCGAATTTGCCTGGAAGAGCTCAAGTGGTCTGGACGGCTCGCCGGGGAAGCCCATATTGGCCCCGCACGACTCGCGCTGTGAAGATTGGATTTGGCTCCACACGACGTCCAAGGCTACCAAGCGTCCACAAGCGGTATCTCACCCCCCCAAAGAACCGAATCTGCCTTGAACAACGCAAGTGCTTCCTCCCTCGCCTGGAAACGGGAACTACATTGGCCCTACGCGGCGTAGAGAGGTTAGCCGTAGCAGATCTAGGAATCCCGTTAAAGCAACTTTAAGCTGAGACATTTGGGCTGCTTCCAGCGACTTTAAATCTAAAACGACTTTAAACTTGTTTTATACCGGTAATGCTTTTTTAGGGTACCTCTGCATCCTTGAACAGTTAATGTCGCTCTTAGAGTCGCGTAGCACGTTAAAGTCGCTAGGATATCTTAGAGTCGCAGACGCCCACACAGCAAGTTAAAGTCGCTGTGGTAAGTTAAAGTCGCTGTCAGAAGTAGCTAGACCCGCAGTAGTAAACTAAAGTCGCTCAAGCTACTTAGCCTCGCGGTAGCAAGTTAAAGTCGCTGTAGCAAGTCCTTAGCGTCGCGGTAGCACCTTTAAGTCCCTCTAGAAAGCTAAATCGTAAAGTAACTAAGATTGGTTGTAGCCTCTTAAAGCGCTGCAGTCAGTAAAAGTAGCTGTAGAATTTAGTTAGTGCCGAAGTAGCTATAGTTGCTGGAACATGTTAGTGTCGCAGTGGCCCAGACCATCAAGTTGAAGTTGTGCTGGCATATAGCTGTTCAATTCGCTGGCTATGTTGTTTGATGCCTTGATAAAGTTCACATAAGAAAAAAATATTGAATACAGACATGTGCACAAAGTAGTAGTCGACTAAACGTAGAAGTAGATCGTATTTTTGTCTAATCAGTCATTCATCTCTTTCCTCTTTCAGAAAGGCAAGCGCTAGCTTTGCATCCGTAGTAGTTGCGGCAGCTTTATCTTCCTCGTCTATTGCACCCACAACAGAGTTGCACATAATTATCCACAGTAATCGCAGTCGCATCACCTCCACCGTTTCTTTAGAAACCTTTTCGAACTCGAATTTGCGTTGTCCCTGCACGTAGGAATACGCAGCCGCTGTAATCATAACACCGCAGCTCGATCCATCAGGCTGGTTGGGTTTGTTGATCCAATGCGTAGCAACAGTCGGATTATGTCCACCAACCGTGTCCTTGTGCCAGCGCTGCATGAACGGCCAAAACTTTTCCTCCCACGTCGACTCGATTTCGGTCTTGTATGGATGTCCCGGAAGCGGGTCGTAAAAGTGGACGTTCAGCTTCCTTGAATTCGAATAATGCACGGTGACCATTATGAGTGACCAATGAATGCCCTTGTTGTTGACTGGGAGGATCACAATGGTCATGTCAGACAATTTCTGTGTCTGCTTTCGTTTGGGGAAGCCGTTTTTCCTCAACACATGCGATGGTAGAATTCGAACGTCAGGTCGGCAGCCCGCCATAGCTTGAAGTCCATAATTTACTGCTGAATCATTCAGCCACACGTCCCCAGCACGATAGCCAACGATTTCCCAGAAGAAAATCGTCACATTCGTTGATGGAACGGAGTGGTACGATTGTAGGCAAGCGGATTCAAAGCCCGCAATCACGCTATCCACCAGTCGTTCGTGTAGCGCTTTGATTTTCCCTCTGCTTAGCCCCCGGGCGCCGACTTCATACGCAAATAATTCCACATCGACAGCGTTGTTTTCCGACCAATCTTTCTTCAGCCACGTTAAGTCCACATCCAAAACGTGATTTGCTTTTTGCAGTTGTAAAAGCTCCTCATAGCATCGACATAGTTGCTGAACGGTAACACATTTACCAGAAAAATTAGTACTGTATCATATTCCACCAACGCAGCATTCAAAAACACGTACCTGGAAAAACAAGGCCCAGACGCTTTGAATTTCACAATTCTCTCCCGCTCGTCGATCGGACTTGAGTCGACGTCAATTATCTCAGACTTCGGCTGGGATGGATTGATTCCTCGTGTCCCGGATTCTAGCGTCATAGCAGATCCGTCGGCAAGAAGCGCCGCCGACATAGATTTTACTAGACCTTCGGGGACGACAAATGCATGGCAACTTGTTCGTGCAGCGGTGCGAGAAGTAACTTCAACGATATGCGCTCGGCTTTTAAGCGCTCGTTTCCTCATCGTGACCGGATTGCGGTCTAGCATGTCATCCACTTTGTGTAAGGGACGTGTGTGTTTGGCCCAATGCACAAGCTCAACAATATTTGCAGGAGCAGCTACATCGGGAGATGAACCATCCACATATCTTCTGTTTGAAGATTTGCTTGCCCAATATGATACTGGCTCTCGCTTGGGATTCCCCTGAACTACAGGCTTCGGAAGATTCATCATATCGATAGCCCCGCGCCGTATCAGCTTCTCATTTTTCTCTCCAATAGCTGTTGTCGAAATCGATCTGCTAGCATCTTCAATCGAGGAAACCTCTACACGTTCGGCTAAGGTTTGCGGCGGCGATGAGGACTCCGTCACGTTGGTATCACTCGGGTCAAACGGGCGTGGAATATGCACCATCGGAGTGGGTTTTATCCAAAATATTTCCTCCATTAGAACACTTGGATCTGGTTCTTCACTGCTGACAGCGGACCTTGGTACTTCCCACGTGGCTACGTCGTCTATAATCGCAGCAAGGTCGACCGGATCAATCATACTTAGGGTGTCACTTTCTTCGTCATGTCCATGATCTAAATCGCTAGGGCTTTCTTCATCTTCACTTAGACCTTGCTGCACGAGCTTCTGCCAAAAATCAAGTGCAGCATAGAATTTTTCACTCCCTAAGTTCTGTAGGTACGTGATCACAGGCTGGAAACAGGATACAGCAAAATTGTACTTCTCGCGTGATGACAAAATTGCCAAATTCCCGCGCTGCTCGCGCTGGAGATGGACAATCTGCTTAACCTTCCGGGACCCCCCACCACGGTCCTCGAATGGCGTGCTGTATGATGCTGAATCAATCTCCACCGAGCTGGGTTCAGGAACATCGGCCGAGTCGCTCGTCAAACGTTGGTGCTTAACATCAAGCAGCATCTTCATTTCACAGGGTTTGCTCATCATTAGCACGTCCACAACTTCATCTATTGCAGAGGCGTTCTTGTCGTTTTTATCATGCAATCCATATGCGTGCTCCATGTTCCACCTCGTCGCTAATGCCCTCACCGGTAGTTCATCAAACCCCTTGCCTTTTTGGGCGACAACCATCATGTGTTCGCACGGAAGAAGGTGGCTTGTATAAAACCAGCACGAACAGGACCACAGGTCATCGTTACAGATAAAACGACGACCGCTCGAATACACCTCCCAATCACACGAGCTTGGAACCGGGGTCAAATTCATATTCGCGCCATGGATCATAAAGATATCCCACCTTCGGCGCACCTTGGCCAGCACAAAATTGCTCATAACTCCAGCTACGTTTCGTAAAATGCGAGGCACACTGGCAGGCGAGCGTGAGCTCCTAGCGCTGCAAGCGAATCCATGAGCTATCTGGCTTAGCACATGCGCTTGGTGCTGCAGGAGTGCGGAAACACACTTGTCAATACTTGTTCGCTTTCCTAGAACCATCTTGAGCTGGTTCCAATTTGATTCAATACGATTAGTTGTCGTATTTCCAGCGCTGAAGCATTTGCTGCGCTCAAAGTTTGCCCACATCGGCAAACAAGTCTTCCAGTTTTTATCAAAATAGTTTTTGACATTCACCCTGTGACCTGCTTCACAGAAAGTAGCAAACTTGGAGTATACCTGCTCAAAACGATCCACCGTCGAGCTTATTCATACATCCGTTAGTGGTTGTCTCGCACCCGAAGCCAACAAAAAGCTAGGCGTACATACCTGTACAGCATGTCGGCGAAAACCTTCTGAACCTGGTCTTTCTCTGACGTAGTGAGGCGAAAGCGGCGCTTTCGGAGTAGCTTTTTCCAAAACGCTATAGCGTGGAACTGACATAGTAGCACCCAGGCGGATGGAAAACACTTGTTCAGAACTCTCCATTCAGTGAAGTGCTTGTCGATGACAAACGACTGTACATCTCTCCATTTGCCATTCATCTTCTTGAAGTAGTCGAATATAGCTTCCATGGTCTCGGCCTTCTCGTTTAATGCCATGAAGTCAAATACTGGAACACCACGACCGGACGGGGTTGTGGCAACTAAAGATCCTGTACAAGGCATTAGCACCACAAACGTATGAGCACTACTGTTAAGCACACAATCCACTGAAAACGTTGTTGTTTACCTAGGTGGAACCCCAGATTATTGGTCGAATGTGTCCAGTCCATTGCAAGCGTTTGACCCCACTGCTCAAAGCAGACCTTCTGTGCAGCTGTCTGGATGACGATGCCACACGTCAGGTCTAGCTGGTCTTGGATCAGCATGACGTCGTTGCCTTCCACCTGCACAAGGGCGTGCAGAAGTTGTTTTAGGCGATCCTGACTCGATTTGTTGTTGCCAATCCGTTTAAGTAAGTTCTTCGTCTCTTGGGGTGTAAACTTTCGACCTATACATACGTACCAACACTGTTAGCATTTGTTGAACATATCTCGGAGTGTTCGTACATTCATGCACACTTGCCTAAATGCCTGCCCAAAAACTTTCCGATGTCCCTTGTGCTTGCGTTTGCGTCTGCTAGCAATGAAGCCGTCTCAGCTAACGGACCAACCAGAGGAATGTCCTTCACGCGCGTGTGGGTTTCACCAATGGTTGGGTGGTTGTGGGTCCGATACTCACTCTCAATAAAGATCCGCCAAGTATCGCGGGCACCAGTGCCTTGCGGTCCGACATTCATCAACCGTGCGGTGAAACGAGCCTTGCATCCGGTGTATCCCGAATTTCGGTTGCGGTCACCTTTTGCTCGGGATTCTTGATAAATCCCGTTCGCACAACAGAAGTTCCTAAAGCTAAAGCCCAGGTTATCTGGGAGCTGATCAGAATATAATCTAAGTGTTCACCGACAGAATATCGTTATCAATGTGCCCCTCGAAGTCGAAAGTAGCTTCAAGGAACGTACTCGTTGTAGTCGGAGACAGTCTCACTCGTTCGAACTCGGTAATGAGTCTTTGTAGCCTTCTCGTATTCCGATATAGTTTCTCTGATTTTGTCCCAGCTTGTGTACGCCAGACGTGGCATGGGGGCAATGCGGTTGACAACAGCGCGATGCGCTTGCTCAATTTTGGCCCGCTCCCCGGTCGTCTTTCCTCCACGATCACGGGGTACTTTCTCCTCGAGGTTAAGCAGTTGCGGTGGACACGTATCACCAAGCGTGTGGCAGGAGTTGGCTCTCGGACGCTTGCTTTTGGCGTCAATATCATCGTCGCAGTCGGCCTTGCACTTTTTGCCTTTTTTTGGATAAACATGAACATCAGTGTTAGCGTTGTTGGTAGCAAACAGTTCGTCCATGTAACTTCAAAAGATTTACCGGTTGCATTATCTTGGAGTTGGTCCGATTCTCGAGTTTGTAATTCAAGGAACGCTGCTACATTAGCAATTCAAGGTTATTTACTCGATGTAAGAGATCTCTAAGCGGATTTTAGCTTCATTACCTCTCTTCTTAGCGGCGGCTCCAATTTTTCTGGTTCGGTTCGGGTCTCTCTGCTTCTTTGTGCCGCGGAATCCACCAACTTTACGTCTACCTGAGCTCGGTGATCCACCTTCAGTCTGCACAACGTGCGATGCAGCAACTGTCTACCTCATTAATATCGATACTTATCGGACAGACACAGCAGCGTAGTACAACAGCGTACCCTCAACACTTGGCCCGGTGCTCTTCACAATGTTTGCATCACGTGCGATCGAGCCTGCATCATTTTCTTCAGAGGCCTCCATACTCCCAGCTTCTATATGATGGCATAACATACCCTAGCACAGTAAGTTTTACATCGCATTTTAAGGAACCGATCGGCAAGTACACACATCGCCCCTTCTTGCGTTTCGACTTGGCGCGACTCGGGGTGCTGTCGCTGCTACCAGTGCCACTTTGTCGTCTTCCTCTCCCTGTGTACGCCAATTGATTAGCAGTTACAGACACTACGACGCCTAGGGAGCGTTTAATGCAGGGCTTCGCTGAGCTGCAAGCGCTTACCGTTCATGCTCATGGCGTCACGAGATGTGACGCCTGCCAATCAATACTGCCGGTAAAACTGGTGTAAACTGGTAGCTGTCATGACTCTTCATTCGGCGACTTTACCTCATTAGCGACTTTATAGTACATAGAATCGCTTGAGAGTGTCTCAGCTTTGTCTCAGCCTAAAGTCGCTTTAACTACTTCGGCAGATCTAGTGTTGGTGGTAAGACTGGAGTAATACATTGGCCAGATCCAAAACCTTCCTAGTGAACTACTCTCAAGTGCGGATCCAAGATCCACCGGAGTTATCTGTTTGGCCGGTGCGTCCTTCGCTTCTCAACTGTCAACGACACCGTCATTGGAGGCGGCAAACACGACCAAGGAAGACCTGCGAAGGCAACGAAAAGGACAACCACAACCGAAAGGCAACAACCCGGCCGGATCCAGATCCAGGCCGCCAGATCCAAGTACAAGACTACTGGATTTGGAGTAAACCGCGAGCAGAGTGAAGATTTCCGCGCTGCTCCACCCGCATCCCCGCGTCTCGCCCAGACTGTTCTGTCTTCAAGGCTCGGACGCTTCAGCAGACACCAGAGGAGCAGATCCAGCCCTACCGACGGGTACACAAGGTGACCAGTTCAGCACACAGATCACGGATCATCGGGGGACCCCCTCCGTAAGTCGGTGTGTTCGGGCGCAGTTGGGAAGTTGGATCGGCGATCTTGTAAATTTTGCTGATCCCGCTACACCACAGACGCGTCAAGCGACATGGGCTGAGCTGAAGGAGGAGTTGCAACACCCCGTTGAATCGACCTCGGTCACCCAGGTGGCCGAGGATACGGTGTCCCTTCTCCGAGCCATGCGATGTGAGCCGATGCCTCGTCCTTCCGAAGTTTCGATCAAGAGTTGGACGCCGGATCTCGCTGGCAAGGAGTCGCACAAGTGGAAGAGGAAGCTTCGTCTGACTTTCGGTGAAACGGATCTGACCTTGGGACGTCCGCCGAGCGCTCGTCCTGCAAAGGAACAGGTTGACCCGTCGAAGATTCCGCTGCCGCAAACTCCAAAGAAGTCAGCCAAGCGCTCAAACCGCGGCCAAGCAACGGACGGAGTGTTTTCTGTCAAGACCGAAGGCACTCCGTACTTCCAGGACTAGCACATGGTGACTCCTAGGTCGGCGAGTCGCGCCGAACGTATTGCGGGTGAGACCGAAAGCTCGCAACGCGGGCGGGGCGCCCAACGAAGCTCCACGCGGCGCTCGAGCCGTCGGTTCACACCGCGGGACGAGTCCTCGTCGGACGATGATGACGAAGACGCTACTTACTACGACGATGGGTTTGACAGCCCGAGCGACGAGCTGGCCCGGCAAGTGCGCGAGGTGAGCGAGATGGAGAGACTGAGTTCAACTCCTCGGCTTGAGATCGCCACGCACCGACCGCTCGCGCAGATCAAGAACTTCTCAGGATCCCGCAATCGGAGTGAAAACTCTATGCAGTGGCTCCGAGCTTTTGTCTATGAGATGAAAGGGACGCACACTCCGCCAGATGAGTGGTGCATGGCTTTCGAGCTGAGACTTCGGGACGGTGCCCTCCACTGGTGCCGTCAACTTCAGAAGAAGACCAAACGCTATTGGAAGAAGCTTAGCGATGCGTTCATCAAGTACTACTGCTCCCAGTTCAGCCAGTCTGCGAAGGCTCGCTACTACTCTGCGAAGCGTGAGTCCTCTGAACTGTGGTGTAGCGGGATCGGCCAAAATCTGGTTAAGGCCTGATCGAGCTTCCCACCAGCGCCCAGACACCGACTAACGGAGGGGGTCCCCCAACGATCCGTGATCGGCTGAACTTGTTCTCACCTTGTGTACCCGTCGGCGGGCTGGATCTGCTCTCTCGGGGCTCCGAGGATGCAGCACTTGGTGAAGATCGAATGTCTTGGCGTGACGCGGGGATAGTCCGTGGAGCAGCGCGGGAATCTTCGCTCTGCGTCCGAGTATTCGTCCCGATCGAGGGTTGTTCGCTGCGATCGGTCGGCCTGGAGTCGATCCAAGGCCTGTAGTTGCCCTTTCGGGTGTGTTCCTTCCTTCCTTGAGTTGCCTGCCGCTTCCTATAGCGGGATCGAGGTTGATCGAGAGGAGGATGATCGCCGGCCAAGCAGTATCCGGACGATCGAGGGTTCGCACACAAGAAATAGATCACTAGAGTAGGTCAAGCTGGCCAATGTATTAATCCAGTCTTAACCGTACCACTAGTTCACTGTCCAAAGTGTCGACGCTTGTCGAGGCCAATGTAGTTCCTGGGACTTGGTGACTTGAGGGGACTTGTGCTCTTCGGTGCAAATTCTCTTCTGATTTATGTTTAGTCGGCTTCTCCCTCTACCGCTACCATCTTGTCTACCATCCTACAACTAAACAACAACTGGATTCCTGTCCTATCTTCGCCCCTCTTGTGCTTCCCATCTTGACCGATCGGCGATCCCGATCAACGATCCTGTTCGGTGATCCCGATCGGCGATCTCGTTCGGCGATCCCGATCAGCGATCCCGATCACCGATCTCGATCGACTCTCGATCGAGGACTTGAGCGCATCTTCATTCACCGTCGATCCGCCTACTTCCATCCTTGGTCGTTCCGGATCACCGGTGTTCGCCTCCAGTAGGGGCTTGCGCCTATGCCGATCTTGGACATCCATCAGGGATCGATAGGGCGCGATCCGCCTCTGCACAATCCGTCTCTGCACGATCCGCCTCTGCATATGTTGTACCCGACGCGCCGGCGTCACTTGATCTCTCGCTGATCTTCAGTCCACGCCTGACCCACGCAGCCTGTCTCTCGATCGCTGATCGATTGTCGATCTTCCATTCGGGACCTCTGTCGACCGGCCTTGCCGCCTTTCTCGGAGAACACTTTCCGTTCGAGACGGATTTCTTATTCGGTGCTTCTCCACATCCGCCCCCTGTCCGGAAGTTGTGTCGCACGGCGGCTCACTTCGGACAACGTGCCCCGTTCATTCCTCAATCCGTTGGCTCCCGCGCAGATCACACACAATGAGCACGCCACCGTCCGGTCCTCCCGCACAGCCACCCCCACCGTCGGAGGGCGACGGGTCTCCGCCCGGCTCGCCTCGATCAGCCCACTCGACACCTCGATCGACTCGTTCAACGGCTTCTCGACGGGCTGCGGCTTCTCCGGACGCTGCCCGCCGGATCGCCCGGCTGGAGGAGGAGCTGACGCTTGCCTACGCTTCTCGGTCCACCATGATCCGCGATCGGGCCCGCCTGGACGACACTGTCCGCGAGCTGACGTCGAACCTGCAGGATCTCTCGAGCGCTACCGCGGGTCCCAGGAGGACGAGATCCGCCGTCTCCAGACCGAAGTGAGTGACCTCCAGCAGAGCGCCCAAGGCCAAGGACCGCAACTGATCCAGGATCTCCGAGGCCAGATCGCTCAACAAACCGCTGAGATCCAGGACATGGATCGCCGGTTGACACGCACCCAAGACGAACTCGCAGACACGATCGCCACTCGGGACCGCTTCGACCACTAGCTAGACCTCGCCGCCACGGACATCTCCGATCTCCGGTCGCCGATCACACGGCAGGCACATGATCTGGACATGTTGCAATGGGAGTTAGACACGACGCGAGGCAGCTTCGATCGCGTTCAGGCGGCGCTTCAGACGGCCGAGGCGGCCCTGGCCCAACGAAGCCCGTCTTCGACAGCCAGCTCTCGGGCCAGATCGGCCTCTCCACCCCCAGCTTGCCCCCACCCCGATGTCGATCGGCTGCAAGCCGACCTCAACCGGACGGAGGGGAACTACGTACGGCCCGTGCCGCCCTCGATCTCCGCCCCAGCTTGCCCCCACCCCGTTGTCGATCGGCTGCTAGCCGACCTCAACCGGACGGAGGGGGAACTACGTACGGCCCGTGCCGCCCTCGATCTCCGCCCCCAGCTTGCCCCCACCCCGATGTCGATCGGCTGCAAGCCGACCTCAACCGGACGGAGGGGGAACGACGTACGGCCCGTGCCGCCCTCGATCTCCGCCCCAGCTTGCCCCCACCCCGATGTCGATCGGCTGCAAGCCGACCTCAACCGGACGGAGGGAACTACGTACGGCCCGTGCCGCCCTCGATCTCCGCCCCAGCTTGCCCCCACCCCGATGTCGATCGGCTGCAAGCCGACCTCAACCGGACGGAGGGGAACTACGTACGGCCCGTGCCGCCCTCGATCTCCGCCCCAGCTTGCCCCCACCCCGATGTCGATCGGCTGCAAGCCGACCTCAACCGGACGGAGGGGAACTACGTACGGCCCGTGCCGCCCTCGAGGCCAACCAAGATCGCGACGTCGCGCTTCGGGAAAACGCCGATCTCCGTACGTAGATTCTGTGGCTCTCGTTCTCTTGTTGATCATCTCTGACGCGATCGTCGTGCTGTAGGTGCATGCGTCGAAAGTGCGCAACAAGTGATCCGTGCACAGGACGCCCACTTCGTCGACGTCCAAGACGCCTACGCCCTGCTCCGGCGTGCCAGCGATCGATCCAGCGAGGATCTCGACACCATCGCGAACACCTTATCCAGCGTAACACACTGGATCGCACTGCGCCAGCGTAGACCGCTCACACCTGCTCGCTGCGGTCGTAGTCCTTCCGGATCACCCGATCGCGCTCCGCGGCCCCCAAACGTTCACGATCGGCGCCTCCATCACGCAGTCGATCGCCGAGCCGATCGTCCCCTCGTTCTCCGTCGCCGGCCTTCTCGCTGCCGGATCATGACCAAGGACCGCCCGCCGAGAGCCTGCCGCAGTCCGATCGCCGTAAGCCCGACGATCAACATGAAGAGGAGGAATCGGATCAGGAGGAAGAGGAGCCGGATCAAGAAGAGGAGGAGCCGGATCAAGAAGAGTCGAGCCCAGCTCGTAGTGCAAGCGCTGGCCAGTCGCAGAAAGGCTCGTCGTCAGCCGAATCCGGTTCTGATGAGGAGGAATCCGAGTCCGAGGGCACGGATCAGGAGTCCCTCGCCGCGTTGGCTCGATCCCGGGCTGAGGCTCGGCGTCGTCAATCCGCTTCGCCAGCTCGGACCCGTACTCCGCCGATCCGTTCACGATCACCGTCGGTCATCTCAATACACTCTCGAACCGGATCGGCGCGTTCTCGGTCGCCCCCAAGGTCGCCTCCAGGATCGCCCCCGGGATCGCCGCCAAGATCTCCGCCGGGATCGCCCGGACGTCAGCCTCTGGTTCCGCCACTGTTCCCGATCGGCACCATGATCCAGGGCTTCAACGCACCCCGAGCTCTCACTCCAGGTGACGCGGATCCGTGGCCCGTGGGACTGGTACGTCAGCTGCAGATCACCGGCATGATCTTGTCGACATTGACCCACCACCTGCTCCTGCCTGCGAATTGGCTCTTCCCAGCCACGGTTCGCGGTGCTCGACAGCCTGCGGCCGGGATCGGTTACCGGGATGACTTGATCACCGGGCCGAACATCACCGCTCTCCTGGCCGATCGCCCGTGGGAGGCCCTCCAGAACCCGCGAGATCCATTGACATTTGATCTGGCACTCCACCGAGGCGCCGCAACTCCGTTGGGTCGGATCGCCACCGCCTACCTGCAACTCGAGGAGCAACACCGTCAGGCCTTCTGGGAAACAACCCATTACCTCCCGATCACCCGTGGGCAGCGTCAGGATCCGGTCATCCAACAGTACCATGCCGAGCGTCGAACCCGGCGGATCCGCCTCGGCGATCGGTGGCGCCAATGGTTGGACACGACGTTGCCGATGATGAGAGCGATGTGGGCCGACATCGATCTGTTGTTGGATCCGTTCTTCTTGCACCTTCCGGTGCGTCCGCGAGACTCGGTGACTTGGTACCCCGGGGCGGTGTCTCGCGCGGCTAACGCCAACGACCCTACCCAGCATCAGGGTGAGCCGACCGACCTCCGGGCTGCCCTGATCGAGGCTGACACGCACGATCCCTGGCGAGACCAGTACCGCGATCACCCTCAAGACCACCCTGCCAGGCGGATCCCACGTCTTCGCAACAAGTTCAACCCCAACATCAGTGCCCAGCAGCCGTGATCTAGCGTTCGTGATACCAGCTTAGCTTGCGCGATCAGATCTAGTGATCGACGCGTCGATCGGCAAGCCCACTCAAATTCATAGTCATTCAGAAGTTGATCTGCTCCAATAGCCGTTCCACCATTCCAGATCCACCCTTCCCGTTGTAATATCTCGTTTCTTGCGCTGGGCGTCACATCCCTGCGTCGATCCACTTCTTACCCGACATGATCAATCCGGACCTTCCATCGTTCCACCTCTCAGCGACTCCATAATCTCATGATCTGCACTTTTACACACATACACATTCACATACCACCTTTTCCTCCGATCGACGGCGTTCCCGCCGATCCGCCACCAATCTCACTCACCAAGGCGACCAGCTCGCCCTGGCGGTCCGATCTCACTCCTCCTCGTGAGACTGCATCGCGTTGAATCGGTTCCGGTTCACACGATCTCGAAGGAACTCGTGCAATAAAGCTCCACAGTTGAGATCCGCTTCGTCGATCCAGTCAGGATCGTCGTAACCCTTCCAGTGTACCAGGAATTCTCGATACGTCCGGCCGTACCGTGTCCTTCGACCCGTCCGCATATCCGTGATCTTCTCCACTTCATACTCGTTCGCACCTCGATCTGGAGCCCAGCTGTCCTCCGGAAGTAGGATCTCGTCGAAATCGAGTCGATCTGCCTCGTCCACCGTGAGCTCGATTTGCGGTCGATCGGGGAAGTCTCTGACCAACTTCAGCTTCGAGACATGCACGATCGGGAACAGGTGATAGTCTGTGCCAGCGATCTGAAGCTTCATCGTGTACTCGTTCACCTTCTCAGCCACACGGAATGGACCATGCCACAAGTGAGCTAGCTTCCGGGCGTACCCCTCCTTCACACGATCCAAGTACAGCCACACCTGGGATCCAGCCTCGATCGAGTGCGGTCGAACCTCTTCGTTGTGTCGATCGGCCCGATCCGCGATCGCCTCGCGTAGACGAGCATTCACCTGACTTCGAGCCTGATCATAGTGCCTCTGGATCCGATAACGCCACCGTCGCGGATTCCGATCCTGGATTCGAGTACTACCCAAAGGGATCGTCGCTTCCAGCGTCGATCGAGGATCCCAGCCATGTACCAGATAAAAAGGAGAGTCTCCCCGAACGCGATCATGAGCCGTATTGATCGCGAAGGTCAATCGCTCGGCGTACTCATCCCAATCCCTCTGATCCAGATCTTCCACAAACATCTTCAAGGCTCTCGTCGCCGTCTGCACCATTCGTTCCGCAGTACCGTTCGCTTGGGGCCGATATGCCATCGTCGCTCGCTGACGCATACCTAGGATCTTATTAAAGGCGCGGAAGAAGTCAGCCATAAATCCCAGCTCGCGATCATGCCTGATCACCTCGCTGGCACCGAATCGCCGGAACACACACTCTTCGTAGGATTCGGCGATCGTCTGCGCCGTTCGAGAGGAGCTGGCCTTCGCGATCACGTATCCTGTGAACAGATCGACCCAGATCAGCAGTTCGGTGTTGCCTTTGTACGACTTGGGCAGCGAAGGTATGTGATCCATCGCTATGATCTGGAACGGGTACATCGCCTGGATGTTCCCTGGCGACTCGCCCCTGATCGTGGGTCGCCCTTTACCGGTCTCACAATCGACACACTCTCCGACATACTTCTGCACACTCCTGAAGAGACCTCTCCAGTGAAAGTGATCACGAATCCGCTGATAGGTACGTCCGATCCCTTGGTGACCACCTTCCACAGTAGAGTGGTAGTGGTGCAGGATATCCTGATGCAGTGTCTCCGGAGCGACCAGCCTCATCAACCCGTCTCGATCTGCCTCTGATCTCTTGGAAGGGGAACAGTAGAACAACAGATCATTGTCATCGATCTCGTAGTCCGCCGCAATGTTGCCATAAGATCGGGCCTCATCCTGCGTCAGATCAGCCACGTCTCCCATCAGGTACTTCTTCATGCCCACGATCCACGTCTCTTCATCTTGCGATCGACGGATTCGATCGATCCGTAGTCCCCGCACAAATTCTTCCTGTAGGACAGTCGGATTCGGTCGTGATCTGGCGTTTGATCGAGTAGTCATCGATGATAGCCGGGCAATCGGTTCGTCAGATCTGACAACCAGGATCTCATCGAGTCGGTTCAATGTCGTCAGATCCACGTGATCGGCCTCATCCTCAACGACGACGCCACCTTCACGTTGAAGCGCTGCGCTAGCCAAGCTGTCTGCGCTGCCGTTCCAGTCCCGTTTCACATGTAACAGCTCATGATCTGGCCAGTTCCGTAACCGATCGAGCACCTTCTGCTTCAGTAACGTCAGCTTGGGTGCTTTGCAGTCGATCTCACCTCGTACTTGCCGGATCACCAAGTTGGAGTCACCGCAGACCACCAGCCTGCCTCGATCCATGCCATCCAAGAGGTCGAAACCCAGCAGCAGGCCATGATATTCCGCTTCATTGACGGTCAGCCCATCGGCATAGCCCGATCGTGCTCTCACCACACTCCACTCAGGCAGCTTCCATAGGATCGCACTGTACGCGCCCCCACCTCGCTTGACGCGGGCAGATCCATCGAAGCTTATCACCAGCAGTTCTTCATCCGCGCGTACAGTCGGGATCGGGGCTTGGATCTTCCGCCGGGGTTCCTTCTTCGGCGCGATCGCGATCAGTGCGTCGTCGACATCCGATCGAGGCGTAATACTGGCGGCGATCGCCCCCAATATCTCGTCCTCTCCCTTGGTGCACTTCGTGATCTCCAGCGTCCAGGGCGATAGAAGTGCGGCCCACTGACCCAATCGGCCCTGAAGGCCAGGTGATCGGAACAGCCACGCCAACGTTGAGTGTCGAGTCAGGACCCGGATCGATCGTCCAACCAGCATGTTATAGTTCAGATCTAGGATCCGTAACAGAGCCAGCACCTCTTTCTCCACCACGTTGTAGTTCAGTTCATTCGACTTCAACGTTCGACTGGCGAAGGTAACCGGGTGATAGATCTGGCCGTGTTCCTGCATCAGTGCGGCCGAGATCGCCCAGTCACTCGCGTACACGATCACCACCGGAGTCCGATCGCGATCGAAATGCCGCAGGATCGGCGTCGTCGCGATCTTCGTCTTCAGTGTCGAGAAGGCGCGATGAGCACGGATCCAGCGCTCGTCGCCAACCTCGACTCCATGAATGGGCGGTGTCCGATCGGGATCTGCCGAGTTCCGATCTACTGAGTTGAACACTTGACCGTCCATGATCTGGCGCAGATCTGGACGCTTCTTCAACTCGGCGAAGTCTACCTCGCGCAGTTCATACAGGATCGCCGCGTAGATCGCGTAATCCTCCAGGAAACGGCTGTAGTAGTTAAGACTGTCCAAGAAAGACTGCATTGATCGGAGCGATCCAGGGAACGGTAGATCTGTCAGAGCCGCGAGGTCCTTCGGGTTGGCCTCCAGTCCATCGTTCGAAACGCGATGTCCTAGATAGTCCACCTTGCGCATCCCCCAAGAGCTCTTCTCCACACTGATCGAGAGGTTCCACTTGTCACAGGCGTCCAACAGGTGATCCACACGATCACACAGCTCATCCCATGATCCAGCCGTCACCAGAATGTCGTCGATGTACGATCTGCGGCCTAGCACTGACGGACGCCCCGGATCTTCTGGTTCGCCCGACTCGATCAGGTCCGTGGTGACTTCCGAGTTCGACGATCGCGGGATTCTGGTGAACCCGTACAACGCGTCATCCAGAAGTCGCTGATAGATCTGAGGAGCGTTCTTCAGGCCGAACGGCATCCGATTCCATTCAAACAGACCCTAAAGGCCGAGATCGCACGAGCTCGATCGGACATGGTCACCACCCAGATTCCACTAGCCATATCCAAAGAGCAATACCAGAGCACCTTGTCCAGATCTTCCAGCAGATCGTTGATCAGGGGCATTGGATACACCATGAGCCGGGTCAGACTGTTGACGAGCCGATAATCGATGCAGAGTCGGATATCCACGCCGTTCTTCTTGATGATCACGACGATCGGCGAGGCCCACGGTGATCGGGACTTCCGGATCATTTTGGCTGACAGCAATCCTTTGATCAGATCCGACACCTTCTCCACAAACTGAGGGGCGACCTTCCGGACTCGTTGGGCGATCGGTTTTGCATCGCCGACGTCGATGTCACATGTGACGCCCCTGGCTGCTGGGGGAAGTGCATTGCCCTTGCCGATCAGCAGGTGCCTCCTGTGCCAGATCTTCTTTCGCAGTCGATCGATCTCCTCCGGGGTGTTGAATTCCAGATCTCCCACCTTGATGTCGTCGATCTTCACCGCATCCGTCGTCGAGATCACGATTTCCGGAAGCACAGCCAGTTCGCCTGCGACGTCTTCTGCTGATAGACTCCCGCCCTCGTGGAAGTGGACTTGATCATCGACGTCAACATCTCCATCTGGTTCAGCTGCGGCAGGATCGCCCCGGTTGACAGTGGGTTTGGTCTCTATTTCCACCTGATCGCCTCCGTCGATCGACATTGGAATGCCGTCAACTGTGATGTCACCTCTTGATCTCGACTCTTCCGTCGTTAAGGTCGCCACATGGGGTACCCGATCGGCACTCCCGCCCCCGAGATCTGGTTCGACGGCGCAACCGTCGACCTGATCGGCCGATGGCAAGTGAGGGGACATTGTTTCATCGCTCTCCTCCACATCGCGAGTGCAGTCATCTCGCGGCTTATCGCCATCCATCGCTTCGCACCCTGATCCGGAGGGTTTGGCCGACGACCTTGTAGGATCTGACCGTAGGCCCGTCGATTCTCCGATTGAGGTGGTTGAAGTAGACGATCCGGATTCTTCGGCCACGCGGTCACTCTCCAGCGGCGATCCACCCCTGATCTAAGCGTATCAACAACAGCTACCTCCAGATCAGGGCACCTCGCCCCGATTCGGTTGTGGGGTCGGGTAGGCTGATCGAGCGATCGACGATCGGGGAGACCTCGGATCTCCGGAGAATCGCTCGGGGTGTCGGATACGTCGGTCGCTCGACAGCCGATGCTGGTGGTACGACTGACGCCTCCTCATTAGCTCGCGGTTCCTCCGTCGTGGCTTGGAAGGCCAAGTTCTGCCATTCCATGTAGCGACGGGACCCGATCGACACATACCCTGGCACCCGGGGTACCCGATCGCCGGCCAACCACATGGCGATCCGTTCATTCCGGTGTAGAACGATGTCCTTATCACTAATGTTGGTAAACTGGAGGTACCTGATCCGGCCAGGTCCTCGAACCACAGTCGGCACCCAGCGGTCTCCACGAGTGACCCATAGCTTCTCGCGATCCGTTACCTTCATTCGGAGTGGCAGTTCGATCGAATCACCGATCGCGATCTGCATCCCTTGTTCCACACACACATGTCTGACGTTGTCGTTGTACAGTTGTCGCCGTCCGCTAAGTTGGATCTTGACTTCGTCAGGGAGGCAGATGGAGCCGTCCGCAAGATCGAGGCGGATCCCCGTCGGGACCATGAAGTCCATACCCAGGATCGCATCTTGCCCTGATAGATCGCCAACCCAGATATCGAAGAAATACACCAGCGATCCTGCCAGCGTAACTTTGATCCTGGTCTTTCCCTCCGTCATGTACACGCTTTCGCCAATTCCCACACATTCCTGGCTTTGACTCGTGTCGACATAGCACCCCACCTTACGAGCAAAGGCGGTGTCCACGATGGACACCTCGGCGCCGGTGTCTAAGAGTAAGATCGACTTCTCATTGTTGATCTTGCCAGCGATCTTGGCCTGACGGAACCATTTACCCGGCGAATGATGTTTCCAGTACCCTCTGGACTCCCCTGGGAGGAGATCGGGTACCACATCGCCAGATCTGCGGTGTTCACTGACGCGAGGCAGACTTCGATCGCGATCATGTTTCGGGATCTCGGCCGTCAACTCTCCGTCAGCTGGCGTAAACCATTCCTCAGGTCTGCGTTGCTTCCAATAACCTCGAGTTTCTCCAGACTGGAGATCCAAGGGCACTTCGGCGTCAGAACGGCTGAAGTCGTCCGATCGGTGTAGACTTAAGACCTTGGCGGCAGATTTCTCATGCAGATCACATGTATTACCGCGTAGATCAGTCCGTCCACTTACTCGATCTACCGTGTTCTTGTTCACGTATGCATAGATGCAATACCTAAAACGCTCGGCTCGTACCGGATTCCAACCCGGCGAGCATCCTAGTTTAACATCTTCTCGGCGATCGCGGGCAGCATGCCTGCGTGTTTCACCGGGTTGAACCATTGACGGATCTGATTGTAGAATTCCTCCATCGGGCACTTGCCCATCTCGTGCAGCTCACCACATCCACGACACACAAACAGGCAGCGATCCGCCGGATGTCCTCGCTTTCCACACTTCTCGCACGTCAAACGTCTCCAGCAATCCAGATCCGTGTGCTTCCGTGATCCGCAGTGCGAGCAGCGGCTCGATCGGTCCGATCCATCGGGCGACGATCGCGATCTTGGGTCTGATCGAGGTGAGTCATGACCGATCGGCGCTTGAGTGCTGCGATCCTGCTTCGTCGTGTCGCCCCCCGCTTTGCGAGACTTGTCCTCAGCCGACGCTAGGTAGACGCGACGTAGATCACCTTCCGAGTCCGATCCGTCCGATCCCGTGTCCGATCCAGACTCTTGGTTCGCGATCTGGACTGCACGCACTGCCCGCTTGGTGGCAGCGGCCGGAGCAGAAGTCGGGACTTTCTGGCGATACTTCGATCCGAAGGCAGATCGTTTCTGTCTGCTCTTCGCGCGTTCTCGAGCGCGCAGAACTTCCTCCAGATCTTCGGCATCCGCGAGCCGAAGTAGGGTCAACTGATCGGCCAGATCGGGATCGCCCAGTGTCTCGATAAAATGTTCGACGTGTTCCCGACGGGCCTTGGAATCTCCATCCTTGATCTTCAGTCTCGCACGCAGAGCCGCCACATTCAGTCGGTAGAGGTAGTCCAACGGCGATTCATCTGATCGCTTGCGAGAGTGATAGTACTGCCAAGCCACCGATACTCCTAGGCCGCAATACTGGATCTGGAAACTCCGAAGCAGATCGCTCCACTTGTTCCGTGTCGATCGTCCCAGCTGGCGGTACCAGTTCTTCGCCGGCCCTGTCAGCAGATCCGCGAAAGTCAGGCACTTCTCTTCATCCGTAGCTTGATCGCGCATGAAGGCCGATTTCACCTTGTTGATCCACGATCGGGCGCGATCTTCGTCTTGATCTTTGCCGCTGAACTCCTTAAGATCCGACATCGCCGAGATCCGTACACGCTGGATCAGTGAAGACCCGACGGACCCCGATGCGGCGGTAGCCACCACGGTCGGAGCTGAGCTCGGTAGATCGATGTCGTCCGGATCATATTCCCACTGCGAGACGTCTCGATCCGGCGATCCGGCGGATTCCATTTCCACGTCCTGTGATCCGACATGGTCCGTGGTCACCGGGGCAGGTGTGGCCACTGCGCTCTGCTGTTCCTTCAAGAAACGGGCCATCGCGGCCTGGAAGTAAGTTTCCAGGCTGCCGTTCGACTCGTCCGCCCCAGTCGCGCTGGTCGTCCGATCGATCAACTTAGGTTTCGGCTTCCGAGGCCCTGATCGCGTACGTTCCTGACGCTGACTACGTGATCGAGCGTCCAGCATAGCCGATCCGGAAGGACCAAGCGGCATTCGCTGGGGTTCCGACGACGTGTCGGACACATGTTCGGCTGCCGAGACGTAAGGCGATGATGATCGATATCCTGTCGATTCAGCCCGCGTCGACACCACTGGAGCTGACGGCGCTTGATCTGGTGCGTCTGTGTCCTGATCGTTCGTGATCACGTCGACGAAGGGTCTCAGCTTTTCGACTAATGTCTGGATCGACGTCTGGATCACTTCGAGCTCTTGATCGAAGAGGTCATTCGCGTCAAAGGCTCCAGCCACCACGCCGGCCTCCTTCAGCAGCCCGAGCAGGTTCTTCACTGCCGTCAACTTGTTGTCCGTCATCCGGGGGGCCCGAGATCGAGCCCTTCGGGTCGCCGATCTGCTCTGGCCGCACGATGATCATGACGGGATCTTGACATAAGAAGTCCCGCAATTCTTTGAAGTGATACTGACGTTCCAGGTCATCCTCAGACCAGTCGAGCACCAGCGATCTGGGATCTTCATCGTCCATGCCTGGCGCTCGCAGTTTCCTTCGCGCGATCTGGGCCTTGTCCGCGATCGCGTCCAGGTAGTCAGGATCGAGCCTGATCGGCGAGTCTGCGAATGCATATCGGTCCGATCCGGCCTTGGTTTGTTTTGTTAGTGAATCTCGGTTCGCACCGAGATCCACCGGGTCCTCGAAGGGACCTGGGGAGGATGTTGAGGTTTCTCTTCTAGATCTGTTTCCAGATCGCCCTCGATTCCGTCGACAGAAGTCCTCCGAGCACTCTGTCGATCCGCGGATCTCGTTTTGTTCAGCAGCGTCTTCGTCGATCCGATGTTCGACGACGCCTCTTCCCTGGTTCTTTCTTCACTTGCGCATCTTCTGCGGACTCACGGTGAAATCCGGAGTCCCCAAGAGATCCGGGCACGCGCACCATTGTGGTGTAGCGGGATCGGCCAAAATCTGGTTAAGGCCTGATCGAGCTTCCCACCAGCGCCCAGACACCGACTAACGGAGGGTCCCCAACGATCCGTGATCGGCTGAACTTGTTCTCACCTTGTGTACCCGTCGGCGGGCTGGATCTGCTCTCTCGGGGCTCCGAGGATGCAGCACTTGGTGAAGATCGAATGTCTTGGCGTGACGCGGGGATAGTCCGTGGAGCAGCGCGGGAATCTTCGCTCTGCGTCCGAGTATTCGTCCCGATCGAGGGTTGTTCGCTGCGATCGGTCGGCCTGGAGTCGATCCAAGGCCTGTAGTTGCCCTTTCGGGTGTGTTCCTTCCTTCCTTGAGTTGCCTGCCGCTTCCTATAGCGGGATCGAGGTTGATCGAGAGGAGGACGATCGCCGGCCAAGCAGTATCCGGACGATCGAGGGTTCGCACACAAGAAATAGATCACTTGAGTAGGTCAAGCTGGCCAATGTATTAATCCAGTCTTAACCGTACCACTAGTTCACTGTCCAAAGTGTCGACGCTTGTCGAGGCCAATGTAGTTCCTGGGACTTGGTGACTTGAGGGGACTTGTGCTCTTCGGTGCAAATTCTCTTCTGATTTATGTTTAGTCGGCTTCTCCCTCTACCGCTACCATCTTGTCTACCATCCTACAACTAAACAACAACTGGATTCCTGTCCTATCTTCGCCCCTCTTGTGCTTCCCATCTTGACCGATCGGCGATCCCGATCAACGATCCTGTTCGGTGATCCCGATCGGCGATCTCGTTCGGCGATCCCGATCAGCGATCTCGATCGACTCTCGATCGAGGACTTGAGCGCATCTTCATTCACCGTCGATCCGCCTACTTCCATCCTTGGTCGTTCCGGATCACCGGTGTTCGCCTCCAGTAGGGGCTTGCGCCTATGCCGATCTTGGACATCCATCAGGGATCGATAGGGCGCGATCCGCCTCTGCACAATCCGTCTCTGCACGATCCGCCTCTGCATATGTTGTACCCGACGCGCCGGCGTCACTTGATCTCTCGCTGATCTTCAGTCCACGCCTGACCCACGCAGCCTGTCTCTCGATCGCTGATCGATTGTCGATCTTCCATTCGGGACCTCTGTCGACCGGCCTTGCCGTCTTTCTCGGAGAACACTTTCCGTTCGAGACGGATTTCTTATTCGGTGCTTCTCTACAGAACACCTATGCGACTATCTCAATCGACTGAACGGCTACGCTCGTAACGCTGGCCTCCAGTTCGAGAGTGGTGGTCGCGATGCGAAGGACCATGTGCAGCGGTTCCTAGAGACATGCGGTGACCGAAGCCTCGAACGCCGGCTTTGCCACGTTCGAGTGAAGGACATTCATGAGCTCGAGGACATGATCAACGACATCCTGAAGTCTGAAGAGCGCGGACAGCCCCGAGAGACCTCGTCTCACCACCCACGTGGTCGGGACCAACCGCGCCGTCGGGATGACCGCCGCCACGAAGCTTCGCGCGACGGTTACCGTCGTGACCGTGACCGCAGTTATGATCGCCGTCGTGAGGACTCGCGCCGACGTGACGATTCGCGTCGTCGCGATGACTCGCGCCATGTTCCGCGCATTTCGCTAGCTGAAGCCTCGCTGTCTGGTCTGGTTGCTGAACTACAAGTCCGCGGTACCAAGGGTGGTAGAGCCGAACGCTCTTCGCCACGTCGTGCCTCGTACAACGACAGCGACAGTGACGCCAGTGATTACTATTACCCTGAGAGCGATCCGAGTGATGGTGGCTACAGTGACGTGTGGAGAAGCACCGAATAAGACATCCGTCTCGAACGGAAAGTGTTCTCCGAGAAAGACGGCAAGGCCGGTCGACGGATGCCCCGAACGGAAGATCGACAATCGATCGACGATCGAGAGACAGGCTGCGTGGGTCAGACCGGGACTGAAGATCCGCGAGAGATCAAGTGACGCCGGCGCGTCGGGTACGACATATGCAGAGGCGGATCGTGCAGAGGTGGATTGTGCAGAGGCGGATCACGCCCTATCGATCCCCGATGGATGTCCAAGATCGGCATAGGCGCAAGCCCCTACTGGAGGCGAACACCGGTGATCCGGAACGACCAAGGATGGAAGTAGGCGGATCGACGGTGAATGAAGATGCGCTCAAGTCCTCGATCGAGAGTCGATCGAGATCGCTGATCGGGATCGCCGAACGAGATCGCCGATCGGGATCACCGAACAGGATCGTTGATCGGGATCGCCGATCGGTCAAGATGGGAAGCACAAGAGGGGCGAAGATAGGACAGGAATCCAGTTGTTGTTTAATTGTAGGATGGTAGACAAGATGGTAGCGGTAGAGGGAGAAGCCGACTAAACATAAATCAGAAGAGAATTTGCACCGAAGAGCACAAGTCCCCTCAAGTCACCAAGTCCCAGGAACTACATTGGCCTCGACAAGCGTCGACACTTTGGACAGTGAACTAGTGGTACGGTTAAGACTGGATTAATACATTGGCCAGCTTGACCTACTCAAGTGATCTATTTCTTGTGTGCGAACCCTCGATCGTCCGGATACTGCTTGGCCGGCGATCGTCCTCCTCTCGATCAACCTCGATCCCGCTATAGGAAGCGGCAGGCAACTCAAGGAAGGAAGGAACACACCCGAAAGGGCAACTACAGGCCTTGGATCGACTCCAGGCCGACCGATCGCAGCGAACAACCCTCGATCGGGACGAATACTCGGACGCAGAGCGAAGATTCCCGCGCTGCTCCACGGACTATCCCCGCGTCACGCCAAGACATTCGATCTTCACCAAGTGCTGCATCCTCGGAGCCCCGAGAGAGCAGATCCAGCCCGCCGACGGGTACACAAGGTGAGAACAAGTTCAGCCGATCACGGATCGTTGGGGACCCCTCCGTTAGTCGGTGTCTGGGCGCTGGTGGGAAGCTCGATCAGGCCTTAACCAGATTTTGGCCGATCCCGCTACACCACAATGGTGCGCGTGCCCGGATCTCTTGGGGACTCCGGATTTCACCGTGAGTCCGCAGAAGATGCGCAAGTGAAGAAAGAACCAGGGGAAGAGGCGTCGTCGAACATCGGATCGACGAAGACGCTGCTGAACAAAACGAGATCCGCGGATCGACAGAGTGCTCGGAGGACTTCTGTCGACGGAATCGAGGGCGATCTGGAAACAGATCTAGAAGAGAAACCTCAACATCCTCCCCAGGTCCCTTCGAGGACCCCGGTGGATCTCGGTGCGAACCGAGATTCACTAACAAAACAAACCAAGGCCGGATCGGACCGATATGCATTCGCAGACTCGCCGATCAGGCTCGATCCTGACTACCTGGACGCGATCGCGGACAAGGCCCAGATCGCGCGAAGGAAACTGCGAGCGCCAGGCATGGACGATGAAGATCCCAGATCGCTGGTGCTCGACTGGTCTGAGGATGACCTGGAACGTCAGTGTCGTGTAGGAAAACACGATTTAACGAGTTCTCGTCCCTCTAGCCAAGGCCTTTGGGACGAGCCCCTACCAACAACACGCTTCCCTCCTAAAAGGTCGGCGCTTATTGTTGGGATAAAATCTGAAGACCAGATCCGATCCCTTGCACCGGGCTGGAATGTGCCTTATGCGAGTCGTCGGTCAGGTAGGTAGAGCCCGTAAATCAAATATAAGAGCACCCTTAGCCACGAGCAACGGCTAGGATGCAATGTACACACGCGCTTTCACACGTAACCCACTGTGGTCCCTCAGAAGGAAGGGTACCAGGCCAATCGAGGCCTCGGACAGGGGCGCCGAGACGAAGTCTCGGCTGGAAGTCAAATATACTGGGGGGCCTCGCCACACACCCAGACAAGCGTACAAACGTACCGGGAGGTCTCTAATACCTCCAACACTCGGCCACTACTCACTCTTGGCCTTTCCAGGGATGAACACTCGGTCAATGTACCTTATGCTCACCGGCAGACATACCCCGTGTCGGCCGAGCGTATCCAGACTCTACAGCTAAGCGAAGACTTACCGTAGACGGACTTGACCCTTGTGTGGCTTCGGGGGGAATTTCTGCTCTGATTTAGTGATTAGAGGCTGTGAGGCCTTCCCTATCGCTAATCCCTATCGTCTATACAAAAGTTTAGTGTCGACCGAGCCTTCGAGCTGATCCGACGACTCGACGACTCCTCGGCTAGATCCGAATTCCTAATGAGAGGCAAATCTTGTACCCACTATGACTACTTGGAGGGCTCGGTGGGGATTTATTATGGCCCACCGCGCCTCGTCACTAAACGGCCATCCATCCGTCACTCTAATGCGGTAAATGTGAGTAACCAATCAGAGGGTTCGGCCGGCTCTCACCCGGAAGTTCAAGACCGTTAGGCCTCGGCGCAAGCTCTCCGGTCATTTCTCGATCTCACAGCAGCCCTCACCGCGGCCCGACCCAGCCGAACTGGAGAGTGCCGTGGTGCACATCGTCCCCACTGCCATGCCGCGCGCCGAGTGCTTTAGAGGAGGCGCAAGCTGCCGCTCTTCGCGCCGTTGTTCTCGACCCTCGGTAAGCTCGAACCCTCGGTGCTGTCCTCGCTTGTCATGTGGCCCTGGCGTTCATCGTTAACCTTTGTCCTCTCTCCACCTTGCGCTCTTCGCTGTGTGCAGCCTCAGGCCATACCTCGTTCTTCTGCCGTAGGAGCTGACTCTTCCGCTCCTCTCCATGAAGACTCGGCCTCTTCTCCCGAGGACTCGGCGACACCAACTCCCGCCTCTGCTTCGGCAAGCGGGGTGTCTCGAGTCACGTCTGCGGCTGCTGTAGCGCCCGGCGTTCCTAGTGCTCCTCCGTCGCCAACTCCCGTCGCAACTGGTGTTGACGGGGCGTCGGTTCGGCACCAGGACTCGGTCGAGAATGCCCACTCTACGGGACTCGCTCCGTCCCCACCGTCGTCTCCGTCGAGCGTGAGGTCGGATGGTTCAGTCGACCCTGAGTCTGGCCCAGCGAGATTTTGTCGGCCAGCTGCCTCCGCTGCTCGTGGTCCAAGTCAACCCGGGACCCCGACTCAAGGCGCTGGCAGCTCAACCGAGCCCTCGTCTGGGCTGGTTTCATGGCCGCTCACGGCCGCTGTCGAAGATTTGATTGACGCGAGCGTCACCAACACCGTCCTCCGCTCCGAGTCGCGTCTGGAAGAGCACTTGGACCGCCAACTGGCAAGCCTCGGTCAGCTCATGGTGGGTCTCGTCCGCTTTCCACCGCTCCGAGTCGATTACGACCTCGACCGCGACTTAGCAGAAGCCCGAGGTCTCGCTGACGTCGTCCAAGCGGTCTCTCCGGACGTCCCGCTGCGTCCCCTCGGTCTGGACGAAGAGGTTGTCGCTCTCCGCAACGAGGTTCATCGTCTGGGGGAAGTCGTGGCTCTCGGCGAGCGTAAGCTCCGCGACGAGACCGACCTTCGACTCCGCACCGAGCGTCTGTGTGTCCAAGCGTCGTCGGAGCGGGAGGAATTGGCTACTGTCGCCAAAGCGCTGCGCGACGAGCGGGACTCCATCAGCCGGCAGCTCGCTACGGCGAACCGAGCCCTCGCTCAGAGTGTCGAGATCATCGACCATCTGAAGGCGCAGGTGTCGAAGAGGGACTCTTCGCTGGCGAGCCTCCACACAGTCATCAAGAAGGACCGACAGAGCTTCCGTGACGGGCTCTCGCGCTACTCTGACACGTTGAAGAAGTTCCACGCGTATCTTCAGGACCTGAACGAGCAGCGTTTCGTCCTGGCCAACCTGGACTTGGGTGATGACTCGTTGTTGCCTCCTGTGCTTCAAGAGTTCTTGCGGGATTTCGCGGCTATGGAGTTCGAGCTTTCTACTGCCACGTCTCCCCTGGGCAAGCGTTCTCGCGAGGACTCGGTGGCTGTCATCCCGACTCCGTCTCCTAATGCCAAGGCTCGGGTCCAGACTGACCCTGACTCCGACCCTGACGAAGTGCTCGGAGAGTTCGACTGTCTGTCTGAAGATTCGGACGATTCTGGTCCCGTGATACCGTCTCTGAAGCGCCGAAGGCGCTCGGCTGTCTCCCTCCTGCCGACGCGGCTTCGCCTGCCGCACCCAAGAAGCTGTCGGCGTCGAAGTCAAGGTCTCGGCTGGGTCGACGGTCGAATCCTCCTGTGAAAGGGTCCGTGGCACAAGTTCAGCCCTCGCCAGGCGCTCCTGAGGTCCGGCCTCGGAGCCCAACCGTCGCTTCGGCATCCTCGGCCGAGCAGACGAGCGCGTCAAGTTCTGCAGCAATTGCGCCAGCTTCCGTCGGTGAGGCATCGGTTCCTTGCTCACGAGCCGCTCCCCGTCCCCGCATTCGTCCGACGCGTCCACGTCGTCTTTGCCCGGGTCGCCTGTTGGTCCCTCTGGTTCACCTGCGCCGACATCAAGTGGCGGTCGCGAGGAGGAGGATGGATTCGGCCCCCGGCTCCGAACTACGACTCTCCGTACGAAGCATCGGTCGTCATCCAGCCCCGCAAGGATGGTCGGCCCGTACGTTCAGCGTCTACCGTGGCGTCTCTCCAGTCCAAGGTTGCGGTGGAGAGCGAGAATGCTCCTGACGACGTCGTCTTAGGTCTGGAGGAGCCGTCGGTTCGTCGGTCTGCTGAAGGGGTTTCGACTCAAGGCCCCGAGGCCTCGGACCGCGCTGTTGCTTCGTCGTCGGGTCCCATCTCGCGGCGGGCCAGGTCGCAGCTCCGGCGAGGTATCGGCCAAGGCGACTACAGCGTCCTCTCGTCAACGTTCGGCTGCCCGATCTCCTTCAGCGGCTCAAGCTGCGTCGGCTGGTCGCTCGGTGGTCAAACCTGCGCGGCGTAAAACGGGTTTAGTTCCAGTCCGCCGGACGAGAGCTCAAGTGCGCCGCGCCGATGCCTCATCTCGCCCAGCCGCGTCATCCTCTCGCAGGGATTCGACACCTCGCCGCGGACATTACGACGACGCGCTCATCTCGCCCCCGTTCGCAAGTCCAGGAGCGGAGGAGTGCTGGCGTGAAATACTGGAAGTGCGGACCGCCCCACCAGTCCCAGCATCCGCTCAGGTCGAGTGCTCGGTCGAAGGGATCGCAGCCTTCTGCGACTGGACAGACCCGGGCCACCCGTTCTGGCAATTCGTGCAGAGTCTTCCGGCGGAGCCATGCCTGTTTGACGTCGCCGAGTTCATGCCGGACGTCCCGATCTCGATCCGTGCAACCGGCGTGGCGCTACTCACCAAGCTCTGGCGTCAATTCTGCTGTCGAGCCGTCGGTACCACCGAGAGCCACGACTTGTCGTTCGCACTGTTCGAGCGAGCCCACTGGGTATCGCCCGCTGCAGTCGAGCGATGGCTCAATCACTTTGGCCGACGAGTCGGCGAGGACTCGGCCGAGCTCCAGGCTGTCCGGGCTGCGTGGCTCAAGTACTTGGCCGAGCGCAACGCTCGGTCGGACCGCCTCCGGATCCAGATCAAGCGCTGGTGGGCTCAGTTACTGCCCGATGCTGATGGGAAGTTCGGCTACACTCCGGAGGTGCTGTTCGAGCCCTCGGTTCTGCACTACTCTCTCGAGACGCTCTCTTGGCTGCCCTCTTCGGCCAACTGGGTCGATGCGCTGGTGGAGATCGACGGCCACGAGCCTTGGCGCACTGGCTGGATCTCTGTGCCTAGCTTGCACCCGTACAACACCAAGTTCGCTCCGTGCAACCCGGGTGCAATGCTGTTCATTCCCCGAGGCTTCACACTCGAGCAAGTGGCGTCTGCGGTGGTGGTCGATCCCTCGCTCGACAGGAGCCAGGTCTCGGCTCAGTGGGTGCGAGAATACACGGACTACCACGGGCCTCGGTCTATTGCTGAACGCTCGGACGGCCCGGGTCTCCTGATTCGGATCGCGTTTCGACTCCTCAGGCTGTCTCGGAGGGTGCTTCGGCGGACTCGGCAAGCGGCGACGACCGGAGCGAGGGCTCGGTGGATGGGACTGCATCTCTGTCGGATCCTCAGAGCCCTCCTTCTGGCTCTGGTCCTCTCCGAGTCCTCGCTCATGCTGCGTCCGCTTCGCAACCGTGAAGTCTCTTCGTGCAAGTCCTCGTTCTTTCTCCACTTCCCAGACTGGTACCGGGTTCCATGTCGTAGTTTAGCGTAACTCCAGTCTGCCAGCTTAATTTCCTTTCAATTCAATCACCTTTTGGCACGACATCTCCATCTCTCCACTTGAGCAATTCGTGAAATCCACTTCGAAAATACATGCAGCATGCAAACACGCAGTAATGTTGGTGCAGTAGTTCTCTTCGTCTGCTGAGGCGGGCTGCATCGCCCCGCCGGCAGTTCATCACATCGTGCCCGTTGCGTCTAGTCCTCGTCTGCGACTTGGACCATCTGCAATCGGCTGTCGCTGCGCTTTGCGCGCAAGTAATCGTACAGCAGTCCACCACACGATAAGTTGGACGCCGGTTCCCAAGTAGGCTCATCGTAGCCGACCCACTTTACTTTGAACTCTCTGACTGATCGCTCAGTGCTCGTCGAGAGTGGCACTCGGTCATCCAAGATGGCTTCAACCTCATACTCACCCGCAAGATGGTCGGGTTCGAAGCTGTCTTCGGGTAGCAGCTCTTCATCGAAATCA
This sequence comes from Phytophthora melonis, assembly GCA_024211575.1. Lineage (NCBI taxonomy): Eukaryota > Oomycota > Peronosporomycetes > Peronosporales > Peronosporaceae > Phytophthora > Phytophthora melonis. The sequence goes on from JAMXKT010000013.1 coordinate 722,033, forward strand.
AGTCTCGTTTCATCCGTGATGTCAGCCGTAAGTCGAGCCTTCGGTCGGTCGCCGAACTCATTCACCGCTTTCAGCCGCGAAACATGAACCACCGGATAAAACCTGTAACCGCTTCGGTTCGGCAAGGTCAACTCGTACGCGTACTCGTCCACTTTCTTCTTGACTCGGAAGGGGCCGTGCCAGCGATGTGCCAGCTTCTTCGTCAGCCCCGATTTCACACGCTCCATGTAGAGCCAGACACGATCACCCGGCTTGAAGAGCGACCTCGAGGCCTCGGCTGACGAACCGTCGGTTGAGCTTGTCGCCCCCGAGCCCTCGCCCGAGGGTTCGGTTCGGTCAGACGTCGGTATAGTCTCTCGTTCGCGCCGACTTAGAGTCTCATTGTGCTTCTCGGCCCGTTTGGCCTTTTCTGTCGCTTGATACTCTTTGGCCATCTCTAGTGCGATCTCCTGCTGTCGATTGACCTCTCGTCTCCAAGCCAAGGCGTCGGTTTGCCGACCGTGGCCTCGTCTCAGTGACGAAGACATAGCCCTAAGTGTTGTCCGCGCGTCCCAGCCGTGTACAAGGTAGAACGGTGTGTCCTTGCGCGTGGCGTCCTGCGAGTTGTTGATCGCGAAGATCAGTTTTTCCACAATCTCATCCCAGTCCTGTTGCAGAGGGTCTTCGGCGTACACTCGGACGGACTGTATCACAGTCTTAACCGAGCGCTCCTGCTGACCGTTGGCTTGTGGCCGATAGCTCAGAGTGGCCCGAGACCTCGATTGCATCATTTCTGCGAACGCTTGGAAGACTTCGCCCATGAAGCGAGGGTCTCTGTCGTGTCGAATGAGGGTAGGGGCACCGAACCGTCGGTAGACACACTCTTCAAAGGCTTGCGCTACACACAGGGCCGAAGTGTCGGCCATAGCCTTTCCCATTACAAACCCCGTGAAAGCGCACTGGAATAGCAGTAATGCCGTATTCCCGCCGAGTCTTCGGCAACGGGATGACGAAGTCCATCGAGACAATCTGCAACGGCCTTTCGGCTAAGATGTTCCCGGGTGAGTATCCTCGAAGTTGTGGGCGACTCTTACTCGAGCTGCAGTCTGGGCACGAGCGTACATGCCGCTCTACATCGGCGAACAGTCCAATCCAGTAGTAGTCGGCCTTCACGCGATGGTAGGTCCGGACGATACCTTGGTGTCCTCCCTCCAGCGAGTCATGGCAGCTTTGCAGCACTTCCTGGACCATCGTCGTCGGGATCACCAACCGTAGTGTCGACTCTTCGGTCCGATCACGACCGAACCGACGGTTCGAACCGAGGAAGTACAAAAGTCCATCCTCACTCAGCACGAACTTGTCGGACATTTTCCATGCCTCTCGTGCGGCTTTATAACCAAGTTTCGCTTCGTCTCCATTCAATACTGCTTTGAGATTTGCCCACCGGAGTTCTTCATCCTGCGCCGCACCAATGCGTCGGCGTCGTTCCTGTTGCACCACCACGGGATCAATGTCTTCAGCGTTCGGCTCATGAACCACCGTCGCGTCAGGTCTCGGTTGCGACGGCTGGTCCGAGGGTTCAGTAGTGTCAGTCGTCGGTTGGTTCGAGAGTCTGGTATCGTCGTTTCGGTCGGACTCAGCGCCACGACTACTGGCTTCTTGAGGCATCGCCTGTTCTTCATCTACAAAACGGACTCGTCTCTCGCGTTCACTCGCCTGTCGTCTGGTCACTGCTGATACATGTAGCGGTTCCCGCACGAAATCGAAAAATTCTTGCGACGAGTGGCGTCCGATGCGTCTAGTACCCGGATTGAGCCTACGGCACGCACGGTCACCTCCCGTGACCTCTCGGTTGACGAAGTGTCGGTTGATGCCGAAGCCTCGGCTGGCGGTTCGTAGATGACTTCGTGGATGCGGTTCAGCCGCGCCAGCTCTTCTGTCCGAGTCTTGTCGTCCACAGTCACCGATACCTTCTTCTCCAACGTCTCGCTCGCCAACGAATCTGCTGCGGCGTTGAATTCGCGGATGACATGCAGGTACTTCACCGACCGAAACCTCGATCTCAGTTCCTTGTGTCGATTGAGTTGCGCCATCAGTGTTTCCTTACGACATGCGATCACCCCTAGGGATTGCTGGATTGCGAGTCTCGAGTCTCCGACAATCACCAACTCGTCAGCCCCAGTTTCTAAGGCTGCGGTCAAACCATTGTTCATGCCCGAGTACTCGGCCAGGTTCACAGTCGTAGCCTCGAGATAAGCACTCGCAGCGATCACTATCGTCCATTCCGGTAGTTTCCACAGAATCCATGCGCAACTTCCATAACCCCCGTGCTTCTCAGTCTTGGCAGAACCGTCGAAGGAGAGCACATAGCCACAGTAATCACGGGGTAGTCGAGCATACAGCAAATGAGGGTCCATCCGAACACTCGGTGAGCCACGTGTCGGTGGGGTTACAGGTGCCAACGAGTCCTCAAGGTCGACGAAACTTGTGATCGACGACTGGAGGAGTTGGGCGAAGGCACAATCCTTCTCCTTTACGCGCGTGACCACCAAGTGCCACGGAGACAGCAGCACCGCAAACTGGGTTGCGCGTCCGAACAGAGACTTCGACCTGTGAACCCAATCGAGCGTCGAAAACCGCGTATAGACGTGGATGGTCCGACCTGCAAGCTGTGTGTAACACACCTTCAACAACTGTAGCAGGGCCAGGACCTCCTTCTCCGCTGGGTGATAGTTCATCTCGGCGTCCTTGAGGACTCGGCCGCAAAATCGGACTGGATGCATCGTTCCGTCGTGCTCCTGCATGAGCGTTGTGCTCAGCGCCCACTCATTTGCGAAAAGCATCACATGAACATCTCTGTCTCGATCGAAGTGTCGAAGGATCGGTGCGTCAGCAACCTTCTGTTGTAGCGCGGCGAAGCTTCGTCTGGCTGCAGCGAGGTCACCCCGTCTCCGAAGTCTTCGTCTTTGAGCTGATAGAGCGCGGCACCATACACTGCAAAGTCCTGGATGAAACGGCTGTAATAGTTCAGCGATCCGAGGAATGCTTGCACTCCCTTCTTGGACCGCGGAAACGAGAGCTCGGTCAGAGCCTTCAGTTTCTTCGGGTCTGCTTGGATACCATTCCGCGTCACCACGTGGGACAGGAAGTCCACCTTGGGTTGCACGAAGATGCTCTTGGTGAAACTCACGCTGATACGGCACTCTTCGAACCGTGCTAAGAGTCGGTCCAGTGTGGCCAAGCAGCCATCGAACGACTCGCCCCCGAAACAGATATCGTCGACGAAAGACCGTCGTTCGAATACGGGCACTAACGAGGATTCGTCAGGATCTCCATGGGCGAACATATCGGCGACAGGGCTGTTGATCAGTTCAGACACCGCCGTTCCGGGACCACCAGAACTGTTTCCTGCTTCGAACTTGGTCGGCGAAGACTCAGTACGAGGCGTCGGTTGGGCCGACGGCTCGGTCTGTCCTTGATTTGCTTCCCGATCACGCGATTCAGCTTCTGCCATCAGCGACGCATAGTGTTTCCATCCACCCTTCGGTTGCACAAAACCCCACAGAGCGTTGTCAAGCATCCTCTGATAGATCATGGGTGCATTCTTGAGCCCAAAGGGCATTCGAAGCCACTCAAAGTGGCCCAACGCGCACACGAACGCCGAGATCTGACGGGCTCTCTGTGTCATCATAATAGCCCAGAATCCACTCGCAGCGTCAAGCGAGCAGTACCACAGATACTTCTCTAGATCGGTAAGCAAGTCATCGACCAGAGGCATCGCATACTCCATGATTGCGGTGACGGCGTTCACCATCTTGTAATCAATGCACAATCTGATGTCGACTCCATTCTTCTTTAACACAATGACGATCGGTGAAGACCACGGGCTGTTTGAGAACGCAATCAGCCCCGCCTTCAGCAGCCCTCGGAGTAGCTCGTAGAGCTTCTTGAGATGTCGGAGGGGTATCCGCCGAGCCCTCTGTTTGATGGGCGCGTGTCCTTGGACATCGATATCACACACCACCCCATAGGCTGGCGGAGGTAATGCATTGCCGCTGGAGATCAGAATCTTCTCGTGCTTCCGGAGCACCTTCACCACGCGGTCTTGCCGGCTGCAACTCAGGTCCGGGTGCCGCACGTTACCAGCCGAGTAGTCCAACTCTGTAACCGAGGCTTCGGTCAGGTCGGGTAGGAAGGCTAGTTCGTGAGCGTAATCCTCCAGGTTAATGTCATTCGCTCGATGCTCGGATGTAACCTCCTTCGCGTCGCTGCTATCTCCCTCAGCTGTTTCCGCAGTTGCCACTGAGACGTAGGTGCGCTCCAGTACCGTCATCGGGTCGTCGTCTCCAGCCGAGTCCTCACTTTGGCGCGAGTGCTCCGATCCATCATCATTACAACCATTGTCGTCATTACTCAGCATGTCGTCCGAGGCCAGGCTGGACGCTTTATCAGAGCCCCCAACACTGTCTGGGGAAATTGGCTCCGCTGCCGCCCCAGCCGAGGCCTCGGTTCGCACCTGTTCAAGTTCCGTAGGTTGAGAAGGGAGCGCCGCTGGATCATCACCCACTGGTGAGCCGTCAGCAGCGAGTTGCTCTCTCTTCCCTCTTCACGAGTTCACGTTCCCATTGTTCAGCGCAGCTTAGCCGGGGTCGCCGATCAGGCGAGTCCTCGGCTGGTCGAACCATCACTCCCGTTGGCGGAGTGTAAGTCGGCCGATCTACAGCCGGTGGTTGCGTGGCCAGCCACTTCGAATACGCCTCACACTCGCGCGCGAACGCGACTTCATCTCGGCTGCCTTCGAAGGCAAGCTTCTGCCAGTCTTCATATCGTGCTGACGTCAGTCGCACATAGCCATCGTTTCGTGGAAGATCGCCAATCGGTACCCACAGGAGCACCGGAGTGTGTGCATGACACGTCGTCGGGTGGTCAGACACGTTGGTCAACCGCACCCACTCAACTCTGCCCCGCCGAAACCTCGTCACCGTCGGCAGCAGAGACTTCGTGCGGCGTACCCACACTTCATGTGTATCCGGGTGTGGTTGGCGTCGCTGCACTCGGTACTCCACATACTCACGACTCTGAACAGGCAGGTCCTCGGATGGTCCACCATTAACATGTGGACCGAAGCCTCGGTCGTCTGGCGCGCCCAGAGTCTTGATGAGAGGAATGCTGACCTCATCCGGCAACCTCGCGGTCGCGTGAAACAGGTCCAAACGCACTCCAGCGGGGATCATAAAGTCTGTGCCGAGGACTACATCCACCCCAGCGCCATGGTCCATGATCCACAGCTCAAACTCGTACACACGCGCCCAGCCGAGGGTTATCTTGACGAGGGCTCGTCTCTCAGTCGCCATGGTTCCCTTCGTGAAACCCTGGATTTCCATGCAGCGGCCATGCCCCTGAATGTCACGCAACCGCAACTGCTTCGCAAACTTCTCCGAAATCACACTTACGTTCGCCCCCGTATCCAACAGAAGCCTCGTTCTCGAGTCGTTGACCGCACCCTTGACCAGAGCTCTCATCCGAGCCCTCTTGTCGAACTTCTGCGCAGACCACCACCCCAGCCTCTCGCCTGGGAGTAACTTAGTCACTCCACTGGGCGTTCGGCCAGGCTGTCCACTCTGCACCGCACTTGAGACCCAAGCCTCGTTCACATCTCCATCTTCGTCGCTTTCATTTTCTACACAATTATCACCTCCACCGAGGGTTTCCCCTCTCTCCTTTTCAATTTCAATCCATTTCACAATTCCCTTGTCCTTGTCGTTCGGCCGTTTGCTTGTTCCCACAAACGCGTAGACGCAATCTGCATCAATCGCGGGAGCAGCTAACTGTGGCAGCCCGATTGGGACCAACCCAGTTTCAGTTGGCGGGCTGCCTAGTTTAAATTGCCACCGAAGACTAGGCTTTGGAGCTCGGGAGAGAGGTCCTTCTTCTCGACCTTCGTCCGAAGGTACGTGGTGAGTGCTTGGAGCGCTTCACACTTGCCGATGTCGTGGACCTGCTGACACAGTCTGCAGCGTCGGTAACAGTAGTGAGCCGAGTGCCCGGCACCACCACACGCTGCGCAGGGTCCATACTGACGCGGGCGACCATCGCGGTTGTCTCGGCTGAAGTGTCGGTTGGACCGGTCGAAGTTTCGGCCAGGTTCGCTACCCCTGCGTTGACGCTGGTCGGACCGTGCGTACGTTCCTTCAGCTGCAGCACGTCTCTCCTGATCGTTCGCCGCCGCGACATGGCCTCCTTCTTCATCCGAGGTGTCAAAGTCACTGTAGTCACTGAGGTCTCGGTTGTCGTCGAAGTATCGGCTACCACTGGAGTCACTACCACTGTCGTCGCGCGACTGCTCACGGGGCTCTGGGCGGCCAGATCGACCACTCTTCGTCCCACGGACCTGCAATTCGGCCATCAAATCGGACAGCGACGCTTCAGCCAGCGACACCCTCGGAGCATAGCGCGAATCCTCGTGTCTGCGTCCGAAGTCTCGGTCTCGGCGTTCGTAACGTTCACGGCGGTTATTGTCGCGTGCTTGTTCGCTCCGGCGCTCGTCCCGTCTGCGAGAGTGCTCGCGTCCACGCGACTGGTGAGACGAGGCGTCTCTGCTCTGTCCGCGCTCCTCCGACTTGAGGATGTCATTAATCATGTCCTCAAGCTCATGAATGTCCGAGACTCGGACGTGGCAAAGCCGCCGCTCGAGTCCTCGGTCACCGCACGTCTCGAGGAAGCGCTGCACGTGATCCTTCGCGTCGCGACCGCCCTTCTCGAACTGAAGACCAGCGTTGCGAGCGTAGCCATTCAGCCGATTTAGGTAGTCGCACAGATGTTCCGAACCGTCACGTCGCGCCGAATAGTAGCGAGCCTTCGCAGACTGGCTGAACTGCGTACAGTAATACTTGATGAAAGCATCACTGAGCAACTTCCACCGACGCTTCGTCTTCTTGGGGAGCTGACGGTACCAGTGCAAGGCACCGTCCCGAAGGCTCAGTTCGAAAGCCATGCACCACTCGTTGGGCGGAGTGTGCGTCCCCTTCATCTCGTAGACAAACGCCCGGAGCCACTGCATAGAGTTCTCACTCTTGTTACGGGCTCCGGAGAAGTTCTTGATCTGAGCGAGGGGTCGGTGAGTCGCTATCTCCAGTCGAGGGGTCGAGTTCAGCCGCTCCATCTCGCTCACTTCGCGCACCTGGCGGGCCAGCTCGTCGCTGGGACTGTCGAAGCCGTCGTCGTAGTCGGGCGTATCGTCGCCATCGTCATCCGACGAAGAGTCATCACGCGGGGTGAAACGACGGCTCGAGCGCCTCGGGAAGCATCGGTTGGTGCTCCGTCCAGGTCGCGTCCCTTCGGTTTCGCGGGCAATGCGCTCGGTTCGACTAGTCGACCGAGGGGTCACCATATGCGAATCCTGGAAATACGGTGTGCCCTCCGTTTTAGCAGAGAACACTCCATCCGTCGTCTGGCGTCGGCTCGAGCGCTCGGTCGTCTTCTTCGGAGTCTGCGGCAGCGGAATTTTCGAGGATCGGTCGGCTCTCTCACAGGGCGGGCGCTCGGCGGACGTCCCAGCGTAAGATCCGTCTCCCCGAAGCTCAAACGCAGTTTCCTCTTCCACTTGTGCAGCTCCTTGCCGGCCAGCTCCGGTGTCCAACTCTTGACCGAGACCTCGGACGGGCGAGTCATCGGCTCACACCCCATCGCTCGGAGGAGCGCCACCGTGTCTTCGGCCATTTGGGTGACTGAAGTCGGCTCCACCGGGTGCTGCAACTCTTCCTTCAGCTCTACCCACGTCGCTTGGCGCGCCATCTCCGGGCTGAACTGTCGGATCCACTCACTCGACTCAAGCATCTGCTCGAGCATTCGGCCGAGCACCTTGTTCGCAGCTGGGGTGCTGCTGTTCATCGACGGCCGAATTCCGCGGGATTCTTGAGGATCCTTAGTAACCTGCACCAGAGCCTTCGAGGTGAAGGCCTCGGTGCCATCCTCCGAGTCATCGTCCGCAAAGTCCGGCCGCGCCACTTCATCAAATTCGGAGACGAGGTTTCGGCTGAGGAAGCGTGAGCCCCCACTGCGTCCAGCCAACACCATCGCCGCCTCCTGGTCTTCGTACTCCTGCACGGGTGCGGGAGTCTTCTCTCCAGGTCATCGTAGTTCATCATCATGTCATCCTTGGCGTCCGAATCCTCGTCTACCGACTCTTCGAAACTGACCGACCTTTCGGAGATCGTCGACAGCCGAGACGTCAAGTCACTCGCGATCGTCGACAAGCCGTCGGTTGGCCCTCGTCCCGATTTCGCCGGCGTAGCTGGCACCGCTGACTTGGATCCTTTCGCCATCTTGTTCTTGTTCTTCTTGTTTCTCCTTCTCTTCTTCTCTTCTTCTTCTTCTCCTCTCAATGCTCGTTTGGGACAATACCTACACAGACCACAACACACAGTTCGGTCACACCAGTCCCGGGTCGCGGCACCAGTTGTCGTGTAGGAAAACACGATTTAACGAGTTCTCGTCCCTCTAGCCAAGGCCTTTGGGACGAGCCCTACCAACAACACGCTTCCCTCCTAAAAGGTCGGCGCTTATTGTTGGGATAAAATCTGAAGACCAGATCCGATCCCTTGCACCGGGCTGGAATGTGCCTTATGCGAGTCGTCGGTCAGGTAGGTAGAGCCCGTAAATCAAATATAAGAGCACCCTTAGCCACGAGCAACGGCTGGGATGCAATGTACACACGCGCTTTCACACGTAACCCACTGTGGTCCCTCAGAAGGAAGGGTACCAGGCCAATCGAGGCCTCGGACAGGGGCGCCGAGACGAAGTCTCGGCTGGAAGTCAAATATACTGGGGGGCCTCGCCACACACCCAGACAAGCGTACAAACGTACCGGGAGGTCTCTAATACCTCCAACACTCGGCCACTACTCACTCTTGGCCTTTCCAGGGATGAACACTCGGTCAATGTACCTTATGCTCACCGGCAGACATACCCCGTGTCGGCCGAGCGTATCCAGACTCTACAGCTAAGCGAAGACTTACCGTAGACGGACTTGACCCTTGTGTGGCTTCGGGGGGAATTTCTGCTCTGATTTAGTGATTAGAGGCTGTGAGGCCTTCCCTATCGCTAATCCCTATCGTCTATACAAAAGTTTAGTGTCGACCGAGCCTTCGAGCTGATCCGACGACTCGACGACTCCTCGGCTAGATCCGAATTCCTAATGAGAGGCAAATCTTGTACCCACTATGACTACTTGGAGGGCTCGGTGGGGATTTATTATGGCCCACCGCGCCTCGTCACTAAACGGCCATCCATCCGTCACTCTAATGCGGTAAATGTGAGTAACCAATCAGAGGGTTCGGCCGGCTCTCACCCGGAAGTTCAAGACCGTTAGGCCTCGGCGCAAGCTCTCCGGTCATTTCTCGATCTCACATCAGTATCACTTGAAAGAATTGCGGGACTTCTTATGTCAAGATCCCGTCATGATCATCGTGCGGCCAGAGCAGATCGGCGACCCGAAGGGCTCGATCTCGGCCCCCCGGATGACGGACAACAAGTTGACGGCAGTGAAGAACCTGCTCGGGCTGCTGAAGGAGGCCGGCGTGGTGGCTGGAGCCTTTGACGCGAATGACCTCTTCGATCAAGAGCTCGAAGTGATCCAGACGTCGATCCAGACATTAGTCGAAAAGCTGAGACCCTTCGTCGACGTGATCACGAACGATCAGGACACAGACGCACCAGATCAAGCGCCGTCAGCTCCAGTGGTGTCGACGCGGGCTGAATCGACAGGATATCGATCATCATCGCCTTACGTCTCGGCAGCCGAACATGTGTCCGACACGTCGTCGCAACCCCAGCGAATGCCGCTCGGTCCTTCCGGATCGGCTATGCTGGACGCTCGATCACGTAGTCAGCGTCAGGAACGTACGCGATCAGGGCCTCGGAAGCCGAAACCTAAGTCGATCGATCGGACGACCAGCGCGACTGGGGCGGACGAGTCGAACGGCAGTCTGGAAACTTACTTCCAGGCCGCGATGGCCCGTTTCTTGAAGGAACAGCAGAGCACAGTGGCCACACTTGCTCCAGTGACCACAGACCATGTCGGATCATATTCCCACTGCGAGACGTCTCGATCCGGCGATCCGGCGGATTCCATTTCCACGTCCTGGAGATGGAATCCGCCGGATCGCCGGATCGAGACGTCTCGCAGTGGGAATATGATCCGGACGACATCGATCTACCGAGCTCAGCTCCGGCCGTGGTGGCTACCGCCGCATCGGGGTCCGTCGGGTCTTCACTGATCCAGCATGTACGGATCTCGGCGATGTCGGATCTTAAGGAGTTCAGCGGCAAAGATCAAGACGAAGATCGCGCCCGATCGTGGATCAACAAGGTGAAATCGGCCTTCATGCGCGATCAAGCTACGGATGAAGAGAAGTGCCTGACTTTCGCGGATCTGCTGACAGGGCCGGCGAAGAACTGGTACCGCCAGCTGGGACGATCGACACGGAACAAGTGGAGCGATCTGCTTCGGAGTTTCCAGATCCAGTATTGCGGCCTAGGAGTATCGGTGGCTTGGCAGTACTATCACTCTCGCAAGCGATCGGATGAATCGCCGTTGGATTACCTCTATCGACTGAATGTGGCGGCTCTGCGTGCGAGACTGAAGATCAAGGATGGAGATTCCAAGGCCCGTCGAGAACACGTCGAACATTTTATCGAGACACTGGGCGATCCCGATCTGGCCGATCAGTTGACCCTACTTCGGCTCGCGGATGCCGAAGATCTGGAGGAAGTTCTGCGCGCTCGAGAACGCGCGAAGAGCAGACAGAAACGATCTGCCTTCGGATCGAAGTATCGCCAGAAAGTCCCGACTTCTGCTCCGGCCGCTGCCACCAAGCGGGCAGTGCGTGCAGTCCAGATCGCGAACCAAGAGTCTGGATCGGACACGGGATCGGACGGATCGGACTCGGAAGGTGATCTACGTCGCGTCTACCTAGCGTCGGCTGAGGACAAGTCTCGCAAAGCGGGGGCGACACGACGAAGCAGGATCGCAGCACCCAAGCGCCGATCGGTCATGACTCACCTCGATCAGACCCAAGATCGCGATCGTCGCCCGATGGATCAGACCGATCGAACCGCTGCTCGCACTGTGGATCACGGAAGCACACGGATCTGGATTGCTGGAGACGTTTGACGTGCGAGAAGTGTGGAAAGCGAGGACATCCGGCGGATCGCTGCCTATTTGTGTGTCGTGGATGCGGTGAGCTGCACGAGATGGGCAAGTGTCCGATGGAGGAATTCTACAATCCGATCCGTCAATGGTTCAACCCGGTGAAACACGCAGGCATGCTGCCCGCGATCGCCGAGAAGATGTTAAACTAGGACGCTCGCCGGGTTGGAATCCGGTACGAGCCGAGCGTTCTAGGTATTGCATCTATGCATACGTGAACAAGAACACGGTAGATCGAGTAAGTGGACGGACTGATCTACGCGGTAATACATGTGATCTGCATGAGAAATCTGCCGCCAAGGTCTTAAGTCTACACCGATCGGACGACTTCAGCCGTTCTGACGCCGAAGTGCCCTTGGATCTCCAGTCTGGAGAAACTCGAGGTTATTGGAAGCAACGCAGACCTGAGGAATGGTTTACGCCAGCTGACGGAGAGTTGACGGCCGAGATCCCGAAACATGATCGCGATCGAAGTCTGCCTCGCGTCAGTGAACACCGCAGATCTGGCGATGTGGTACCCGATCTCCTCCCAGGGGAGTCCAGAGGGTACTGGAAACATCATTCGCCGGGTAAATGGTTCCGTCAGGCCAAGATCGCTGGCAAGATCAACAATGAGAAGTCGATCTTACTCTTAGACACCGGCGCCGAGGTGTCCATCGTGGACACCGCCTTTGCTCGTAAGGTGGGGTGCTATGTCGACACGAGTCAAAGCCAGGAATGTGTGGGAATTGGCGAAAGCGTGTACATGACGGAGGGAAAGACCAGGATCAAAGTTACGCTGGCAGGATCGCTGGTGTATTTCTTCGATATCTGGGTTGGCGATCTATCAGGGCAAGATGCGATCCTGGGTATGGACTTCATGGTCCCGGCGGGGATCCGCCTCGATCTTGCGGACGGCTCCATCTGCCTCCCTGACGAAGTCAAGATCCAACTTAGCGGACGGCGACAACTGTACAACGACAACGTCAGACATGTGTGTGTGGAACAAGGGATGCAGATCGCGATCGGTGATTCGATCGAACTGCCACTCCGAATGAAGATGACAGATCGAGAGAAGCTGTGGGTCACTCGTGGAGACCGCTGGGTGCCGACTGTGGTTCGAGGACCTGGCCGGATCAGGTATCTCCAGGTTACCAACATTAGTGACAAGGACATCGTTCTACACCGGAATGAACGGATCGCCATGTGGTTGGCCGGAAATCGGGTACCCCGGGTGCCAGGGTATGTGTCGATTGGGTCCCGTCGCTACATAGAATGGCAGAACTTGGCCTTCCAAGCCACGACGCAGGAACTGCGAGCTAAGGAGGAGCCGTCAGTCGTACCACCAGTATCGGCGGTCGAACGACCGACGTATCCGACGCCCCGAGCGATTCTCCGGAGATCCGAGGTCTCCCCGATCGTCGATCGCTCGATCAGCCTACCCGACCCCACAACCGAATCGGGGGCGAGGTGCCCTGATCTGGAGGTAGCTGTTGTTGATACGCTTAGATCAGGGGGTGGATCGCCGCTGGAGAGCGATCGCGTGGCCGAAGAGTCCAGATCGTCTGCTTCAACCACCTCAATCGGAGAATCGACGGGCCTACGGTCGGATCCTACAAGGTCGTCGGCCAAACCCTCCGGATCGGAGGGCGAATGCCTTCCGGAACAGGAACAGGTGCTTGTGGGCTACCGGTCTTCGCCGATCGCCGGTCCAGGGTGCGAAGCGATGGATGATGATAAGCCGCGAGATGATTGCACTGGTGATCTGGAAGAGAACGGTGGAACAATGTCCCCAACAATGTCCCCTCACTTGCCATCGGCCGATCAGGTCGACGGTTGTGCCGTCGAACCAGATCTCGGGGGCGGGAGTGCCGATCGAGTACCCCATGTAGCGACCTTAGCTGTGGAAGAGTCGAGATCAAGAAGCGACACCACAGTTCTCGGTATTCCGATGTCGATCGACGGGGATGATCAGGTGGAAGTAGAGACCAAACCCACTGTCAACCGGGGCGATCCTGCTGCAGCTGAACCAGATGGAGATGTTGACGCCGATGATCAAGTCCATTACCACGAGGGCGGGAGTCTATCAGCAGAAGACGTCGAAGGCGAACTGGCTGTGCTTCCGGAAATCGTGATCTCGACGACGGATGCGGTGAAGATCGACGACATCAAGGTGGGAGATCTGGAATTCAACACCCCGGAGGAGATCGATCGACTGCGAAAGAAGATCTGGCACAGGAGGCACCTGCTGATCGGCAAGGGCAATGCACTTCCCCCAGCAGCCAGGGGCGTCACATGTGACATCGACGTCGGCGATGCAAAACCGATCGCCCAACGAGTCCGGAAGGTCGCCCCTCAGTTTGTGGAGAAGGTGTCGGATCTGATCAAAGGATTGCTGTCAGCCAAAATGATCCGGAAGTCCCGATCACCGTGGGCCTCGCCGATCGTCGTGATCATCAAGAACGGCGTGGATATCCGACTCTGCATCGATTATCGGCTCGTCAACAGTCTGACCCGGCTCATGGTGTATCCAATGCCCCTGATCAACGATCTGCTGGAAGATCTGGACAAGGTGCTCTGGTATTGCTCTTTGGATATGGCTAGTGGAATCTGGGTGGTGACCATGTCCGATCGAGCTCGTGCGATCTCGGCCTTTAGGGTCTGTTTGAATGGAATCGGATGCCGTTCGGCCTGAAGAACGCTCCTCAGATCTATCAGCGACTTCTGGATGACGCGTTGTACGGGTTCACCAGAATCCCGCGATCGTCGAACTCGGAAGTCACCACGGACCTGATCGAGTCGGGCGAACCAGAAGATCCGGGGCGTCCGTCAGTGCTAGGCCGCAGATCGTACATCGACGACATTCTGGTGACGGCTGGATCATGGGATGAGCTGTGTGATCGTGTGGATCACCTGTTGGACGCCTGTGACAAGTGGAACCTCTCGATCAGTGTGGAGAAGAGCTCTTGGGGGATGCGCAAGGTGGACTATCTAGGACATCGCGTTTCGAACGATGGACTGGAGGCCAACCCGAAGGACCTCGCGGCTCTGACAGATCTACCGTTCCCTGGATCGCTCCGATCAATGCAGTCTTTCTTGGACAGTCTTAACTACTACAGCCGTTTCCTGGAGGATTACGCGATCTACGCGGCGATCCTGTATGAACTGCGCGAGGTAGACTTCGCCGAGTTGAAGAAGCGTCCAGATCTGCGCCAGATCATGGACGGTCAAGTGTTCAACTCAGTAGATCGGAACTCGGCAGATCCCGATCGGACACCGCCCATTCATGGAGTCGAGGTTGGCGACGAGCGCTGGATCCGTGCTCATCGCGCCTTCTCGACACTGAAGACGAAGATCGCGACGACGCCGATCCTGCGGCATTTCGATCGCGATCGGACTCCGGTGGTGATCGTGTACGCGAGTGACTGGGCGATCTCGGCCGCACTGATGCAGGAACACGGCCAGATCTATCACCCGGTTACCTTCGCCAGTCGAACGTTGAAGTCGAATGAACTGAACTACAACGTGGTGGAGAAAGAGGTGCTGGCTCTGTTACGGATCCTAGATCTGAACTATAACATGCTGGTTGGACGATCGATCCGGGTCCTGACTCGACACTCGGCGTTGGCGTGGCTGTTCCGATCACCTGGCCTTCAGGGCCGATTGGGTCAGTGGGCCGCACTCCTATCGCCCTGGACGCTGGAGATCACGAAGTGCACCAAGGAGAGGACGAGAAATTGGGGGCGATCGCCGCCAGTATTACGCCTCGATCGGATGTCGACGACGCACTGATCGCGATCGCGCCGAAGAAGGAACCCCGGCGGAAGATCCAAGCCCCGATCCCGACTGTACGCGCGGATGAAGAACTGCTGGTGATATGCTTCGATGGATCCGCCCGCGTTAAGCGAGGCGGGGGCGCGTACAGTGCGATCCTATGGAAGCTGCCTGAGTGGAGTGTGGTGAGAGCACGATCGGGCTATGCCGAGGGGTTGACCGTCATTGAAGCGAAATATCATGGCCTGCTGCTGGGTTTCGAACTCTTGGACGGCATGGATCGAGGCAGGCTGATGGTCTGCGGTGACTCCAACTTGGTGATCCGGCAAGTACGAGGTGAGATCGACTGCAAAGCACCCAAGCTGACGTTACTGAAGCAGAAGGTGCTCGATCGGTTACGGAACTGGCCAGATCATGAGCTGTTACATGAAACGGGACTGGAACGGCAGCGCAGACAGCTTGGCTAGCGCAGCGCTTCAACGTGAAGGTGGCGTCGTCGTCGAGGATGAGGCCGATCACGTGGATCTGACGACATTGAACCGGCTCGATGAGATCCTGGTTGTCAGATCTGACGAACCGATCGCCCGGCTATCACCGATGACTACTCGATCAAACGCCAGATCACGACCGAATCCGACTGTCCTACAGGAAGAGTTTGTGCGGGGTCTACGGATCGATCGAATCCGTCGATCGCAAGATGAAGAGACGTGGATCGTGGGCATGAAGAAGTACCTGATGGGAGACGTGGCTGATCTGACGCGGGATGAGGCCCGATCTTATGGCAACATTGCAGCGGACTACGAGATCGATGACAATGATCTGCTGTTCTACTGTTCCCCCTCCAAGAGATCGGAGGCAGATCGAGACGGGCTGATGAGGCTGGTCGCTCCGGAGACACTGCATCAGGATATCCTGCACCACTACCACTCTACTGTGGAAGGTGGTCACCAAGGGATCGGACGTACCTATCAGCGGATTCGTGATCACTTTCACTGGAGAGGTCTCTTCAGGAGTGTGCAGAAGTATGTCGGAGAGTGTGTCGATTGTGAGACCGGTAAAGGGCGACCCACGATCAGGGGCGAGTCGCCAGGGAACATCCAGGCGACGTACCCGTTCCAGATCATAGCGATGGATCACATACCTTCGCTGCCCAAGTCGTACAAAGGCAACACCGAACTGCTGATCTGGGTCGATCTGTTCACAGGATACGTGATCGCGAAGGCCAGCTCCTCTCGAACGGCGCAGACGATCGCCGAATCCTACGAAGAGTGTGTGTTCCGGCGATTCGGTGCCAGCGAGGTGATCAGGCATGATCGCGAGCTGGGATTTATGGCTGACTTCTTCCGCGCCTTTAATAAGATCCTAGGTATGCGTCAGCGAGCGACGATGGCATATCGGCCCCAAGCGAACGGTACTGCGGAACGAATGGTGCAGACGGCGACGAGAGCCTTGAAGATGTTTGTGGAAGATCTGGATCAGAGGGATTGGGATGAGTACGCCGAGCGATTGACCTTCGCGATCAATACGGCTCATGATCGCGTTCGGGAGACTCTCCTTTTTATCTGGTACATGGCTGGGATCCTCGATCGACGCTGGAAGCGACGATCCCTTTGGGTAGTACTCGAATCCAGGATCGGAATCCGCGACGGTGGCGTTATCGGATCCAGAGGCACTATGATCAGGCTCGAAGTCAGGTGAATGCTCGTCTACGCGAGGCGATCGCGGATCGGGCCGATCGACACAACGAAGAGGTTCGACCGCACTCGATCGAGGCTGGATCCCAGGTGTGGCTGTACTTGGATCATGTGAAGGAGGGGTACGCCCGGAAGCTAGCTCACTTGTGGCATGGTCCATTCCGTGTGGCTGAGAAGGTGAACGAGTACACGATGAAGCTTCGGATCGCTGGCACAGACTATCACCTGTTCCCGATCGTGCATGCCTCGAAGCTGAAGTTGGTCAGAGACTTCCCCGATCGACCGCAAATCGAGCTCACGGTGGACGAGGCAGATCGACTCGATTTCGACGAGATCCTACTTCCGGAGGACAGCTGGGCTCCAGATCGAGGTGCGAACGAGTATGAAGTGGAGAAGATCACGGATATGCGGACGGGTCGAAGGACACGGTACGGCCGGACGTATCGAGAATTCCTGGTACACTGGAAGGGTTACGACGATCCTGACTGGATCGACGAAGCGGATCTCAACTGTGGAGCTTTATTGCACGAGTTCCTTCGAGATCGTGTGAACCGGAACCGATTCAACGCGATGCAGTCTCACGAGGAGGAGTGAGATCGGACCGCCAGGGCGAGCTGGTCGCCTTGGTGAGTGAGATTGGTGGCAGATCGGCGGGAACGCCGTCGATCGGAGGAAAAGGTGGTATGTGAATGTGTATGTGTGTAAAAGTGCAGATCATGAGATTATGGAGTCGCTGAGAGGTGGAATGATGGAAGGTCCGGACTGATCATGTCGGGTAAGGAGTGATCATGTCGGGTAAGGAGTGATCATGTCGGGTAAGGAGTGATCATGTCGGGTAAGGAGTGATCATGTCGGGTAAGGAGTGGATCGACGCAGGGCTGTGACGCCCAGCACTAGAAACGAGGGATTACAATGGGAAGGGTGGATCTGGAATGGTGGAACGGCTATTGGAGCAGATCAGCTTCTGAATGACTATGATTTCGAGTGGGCTTGCCGATCGACGCGTCGATCACTAGATCCGACCGCACAAGCTAAACTGGTATCACGAACGCTAGATCACGGCTGCTGGGCTCCGACGTTGGGGTTGAACTTGTTGCGAAGACGTGGGATCCGCATGGCCGGGTGGTCTTGAGGGTGATCGCGGTACTGGTTTCGCCAGGGATCATGCGTATCAGCCTCGATCAGGGCGGCCCAGAGGTCGGTCGGCTCACCCTGATGCTGGGTGGGATCGTTGGCGTTAGCTGCGCGAGACACCACCCCGGGGTACCAAGTCACCGAGTCTCGCGGACGCACCGGAAAGTGCAGGAAGAACGGATCCAACAACAGATCGACGTCAGCCCACATCGCTCTCATCATCGGCAACGTCGTGTCCAACCATTGGCGCCACCGATCGCCGAGGCGGACCCGGTGAGAGAACCGACCGATCCTTCGAAAGTTCCGCTACCGCAGACTCCGAAGAAGGCGACCGAGCGCTCGCGCCGACGCCAGACGACGGATGGGGTGTTCTCTGCCAAAACGGAGGGCACGCCGTACTTCCAGGATTCGCATATGGTGACCCCTCGGTCGACTAGTCGAACCGAGCGCATCGCCCGCGAGACCGAAGGAACGCGACCTGGACGGAGTACCAACCGAAGCTTCCCGAGACGCTCGAGCCGTCGTTTCACCCCGCGTGATGACTCTTCGTCGGATGACGATGCCGACGACACGCCCGACTACGACGACGGCTTCGACAGTCCCAGCGACGAGTTGGCTCGCCAGGTGCGCGAAGTGAGCGAGATGGAGCGGCGGAACTCGACCCCTCGGCTGGAGATTGCGACTCACCGACCCTCGCTCAGATCAAGAACTTCTCTGGAGCCCGCAACAAGAGTGAAAACTCTATGCAGTGGCTCCGGGCGTTTGTCTATGAGATGAAGGGGACGCACACCCCGCCCAATGAGTGGTGCATGGCTTTCGAGCTGAGCCTTCGGGACGGTGCCTTGCACTGGTACAGTCAGCTCCCCAAGAAGACGAAGCGTCAGTGGAGGCTGCTCAGTGATGCTTTCATCAAGTATTACTGCACGCAGTTCAGTCAGTCTGCGAAAGCTCGCTACTATTCGGCGCGACGTGACGGTTCGGAGCATCTGTGCGACTACCTAAATCGGCTGAATGGCTACGCTCGCAACGCTGGCCTTCAGTTCGAGAAGGGCGGTCGCGACGGGAAGGATCACGTGCAACGCTTCCTCGAGACGTGCGGTGACCGAGGACTCGAGCGGCGGCTTTGCCACGTCCGGGTCTCGGACATCCATGAGCTTGAAGACATGATTAATGACATCCTCAAGTCGGAGGAACGCGGACAGAGCAGAGACGCCTCGTCTCGCCAGTCGCGTGGACGCGAGCACTCTCGCAGACGGGACGAGCGCCGGAGCGAACAAGCGCGCGACAATAACCGCCGTGAACGTTACGAACGCCGAGACCGAGACTTCGGACGCAGACACGAAGATTCGCGCTACGCTCCACGCGTGTCGCTGGCCGAAGCGTCGCTGTCCGATTTGGTGGCTGAGTTGCAGGTCCGTGGGACGAAGAGTGGTCGATCTGACTGTCCAGTACCCCGTGGGCAGTCGCGCGACGATAGTGGAAGTGACTCCAGTGACGACCGATACTTCGAGGATGACCGAGACTTCGGTGACTACAGTGACTTCGACACCTCGGATGAAGAAGGCGGCCATGTTGCAGCGGCGAATGAACAGGAGAGACGTGCTGCAGCTGAAGGAACGTACGCACGGTCCGACTAGCGTCAACGCAGGGGTGGCGAACCCCGCCGAAACTTCGACCGGTCCAACCGACACTTCAGCCGAGACAACCGCGATGGTCGCCCGCGTCGGTACGGACCCTGCGCAGCGTGTGGTGGTGCCGGGCATTCGGCTCACTACTGTTATCGACGCTGCAGACTGTGTCAGCAAGTCCACGACATCGGCAAGTGTGAATGAAGCGCTCCAAGCCCTCACCACGTACCTTCGGACGAAGGTTGAGAAGAAGGACCTCTCTCCCGAGCTCCAAAGTCTTCGGTGGCAATTTAAACTAGGCAGCCCGCCAACTGAAACTGGGTTGGTCCCAATCGGGCTGCCACAGTTAGCTGCTCCCGCGATTGATGCAGACTGCGTCTACGCGTTTGTGGGAACAAGCAAACGGCCAAACGACAAGGACAAGGAAATTGTGAAATGGATTGAAATTGAAAAGGAGAGAGGGGAAACCCTCGGTGGAGGTGATAATTGTGAAGAAAATGAAAGCGACGAAGATGGAGATGTGAACGAGGCTTGGGTCTCAAGTGCGGTGCAGAGTGGACAGCCTGGCCGAACGCCCAGTGGGGTGACTAAGTTACTCCCAGGCGAGAGGCTGGGGTGGTGGTCTGCGCAGAAGTTCGACAAGAGAGCTCGGATGAGAGCTCTGGTCAAGGGTGCGGTCAACGACTCGAGAACGAGGCTTCTGTTGGATACGGGAGCGAACGTAAGTGTGATTTCGGAGAAGTTTGCGAAACAGTTGCGGCTGCGTGACATTCAGGGACATGGCCGCTGTATGGAAATCCAGGGTTTCACGAAGGGAACCATGGCTACCGAGAGACGAGCCCTCGTCAAAATAACCCTCGGCTGGGCGCGTGTGTACGAGTTTGAGCTGTGGATCATGGACCATGGCGCTGGGGTGGACGTAGTCCTCGGCACAGACTTCATGATCCCCGCTGGAGTACGTCTAGACCTGTTCCACGCGACCGCGAGGTTGCCGGACGAGGTCAGCATTCCTCTCATCAAGACTCTGGGCGCGCCGGACGACCGAGGCTTCGGTCCACATGTTAATGGTGGACCATCCGAGGACTTGCCTGTTCAGAGTCGTGAGTGTGTGGAGTACCGAGTGCAGCGACGCCAACCACACCCTGATACACATGAAGTGTGGGTACGCCGCACGAAGTCTCTGCTGCCGACGGTGACGAAGTTTCGGCGGGGCAAGGTCGAGTGGATGCGGTTGCCTAACGTGTCTGACCACCCAACGACGTGTCATGCACACACTCCGGTGCTCCTGTGGGTACCGATTGGCGATCTTCCACGAAACGATGGCTACGTGCGACTGACGTCAGCACGATATGAGGACTGGCAGAAGCTTGCCTTCGAAGGCAGCCGAGATGAAGTCGCGTTCGCGCGCGAATGTGAGGCGTATTCGAGGTGGCTGGCCACGCAACCACCGGCTGTAGATCGGCCGATTTACACTCCGCCAACGAGAATGATGGTTCGACCAGCCGAGGACTCGCCTGATCGGCGGCCCCGGCTAAGCTGCGCTGAACGGTGGGAACGTGAACTCGTGAAGAGGGAAGAGAGAGAGCAACTCGCTGCTGACGGCTCACCAGTGGGTGATGATCCAGCGGCGCTCCCTTCTCAACCTACGGAACTTGAACAGGTGCGGACCGAAGCCTCGGCTAGGACGGCGGCGGAGCCAATTTCCCCAGACAGAGTTGGGGACTCTGATGAAGCGGAGGTGTGTTCAGGGGGCACTGTAACGGGGTTACACGCACAAGTGGCTACAGCCGCTTGTAACTCTAACAGACACGATGTCTGTTAAAGGTACAAACACTTCCTCGGTCTTGATGTACGTTACATCAAGTGCCACATTCATTTACGATCACCACGACGGGTGGTCCATAGACATTTAGGATTCCTATTGGTTGAAAGCAGCATCTTTTAACCAATGAGCGACATGCATAGCAAAGGAATTCTGCCAACCAGCCGTTGGCAGATTCCCAACTTAGAATATTACATTTAGAGGAAGTCAGAAACATAAAACAAAAATAACAGTTCTCATTTTAACCCAAAAACATTATTTGGATCGTTTATTTAGATTAATCTATACTCGGAGGCCCGAGTATAATTAACTCTAGTTTAAACTAAGCTACGCTTCCTCATACACGAGCGCACACGTGTAAGCTGTTGCAGTGAGCCAAGGTAGGCCCACTACACCTGGTAGCACTTTGTAGTCCGTCCAACGACCGACTAAGTTGAGTTCGTACGTCACCGCACGAACACGGAGCCGAGAACCTTCCCATGGATACCGAAGTGTCTATGGAAAGCTCCACGACGCCTGCAACCCATGTTGCACGCGCTGACTGTCCCCACCTGTCAGACCCAGAGTGGGAAGCCCTCCAACGACTGTCAACAGTCATTGGTGAGGCGGCTGTA
This sequence comes from Phytophthora melonis, assembly GCA_024211575.1. NCBI lineage: Eukaryota > Oomycota > Peronosporomycetes > Peronosporales > Peronosporaceae > Phytophthora > Phytophthora melonis. The sequence continues at coordinate 743,866 of JAMXKT010000013.1, forward strand.
GCTACGATGCTGCGTACGCTAACGCCGACAGAGCAACACGGTGTTGCTCTGGGCTTCATCATGAGGGAGCAGCGAGATGCTGCTGCCAATACCGCGGGGTCGCCGGGGACGACACCTCGCCCACAGTCGCTGAAGCTCAACGTGAGCAACTACGTCGGAAGAGAGGGTGAACCTCTCCTCCGTTGGCTTGTCGAACTCGACACTGCCATCGCGGCTCGACGTATCGTCGACCCGTTGTCGAAGGTCGCGTTCGCCATGTCATGTCTTGGCGGACGTGCAAGGAGCTGGGCGTATGGACGCCGGCTCTCCGATCCTACGTGCTTCAGCACGTACGAAGGCTTCAAGGAGGAGCTCAGACAGGCGTTTGAGCCCCGCAGAATGAGTTCCGGTCGAGAGCTGAGTTCCTCGACCTGCAGCAGGGTAAGCATGATGTTCATGCTTACGCCCAGAGAGCGCGGTATTTGGTCTCGAACATCGTGACCAACCCGATCGACGAGGCGACTAAGGTCGTCACGTTCATGAAGGGACTGAGAGATGGGCCTGTGAAGACCTATCTCTTCCGCGAGTACCCAAGTACTCTCGAAGCTGCAATCACGCTTACGATGCAGGAAGAGTTTAGCCTGCGACAGGCTAAACTGCATGCGCATGTACCGAGGCCGCAACCGCGCCCGGTAGTGAGGACGGGAGGTCCGGAACCGATGGACCTCTCGAGCGCCGCCACTGCTGGTCCCAGCAACGGCAAGGAAGTAATGTGCGGTGCTACCGATGCGGTAGGATCGGTCACTTTGCTAGAGAGTGCACGGCACCCGTGCACCAGCAAGGTGGCTATCGCGGCGATGCCGGGCATCGTCGCAACCAAACAAAAAACGCTGGACGCCAGTAGGCGCGGGGCGCCCTACTGGTAATGCGGTTCCGCGTGTCAACCTTGGACACGCGACACTGAGGACTGCAGCCCCCAGTGAGGACCATTCTCACTGCAAGAAGCAAGATGACAAGGCTGATCTTGTCATCCTGAAGGTGAAGTCGATGAGAGCAAGCGGCTCTCGTCGTGCGTTGGTAGATTCTGGCGCGTCGAAGAACTTTGTTCGACTGCGAAGTCTATTAATGCTTGACTTCGAGGATTTAAAGATACCTCGAAGTCTGTTGGAAGTACGCTTGGCGACAGGTGTCGTCGTGAAGACCGAGAAGCGCATGGTACGCGTGCGCTTCACGTACAAGGGTCGAGTGTTCGTCGAAACCTTCATCGTCCTGGATCTGGACGATAAATTCGACATGGTATTGGGCATGCCGTGGCTCGCACGGCATGATCCGGTAATTGATTGGGAGAAGCGCACTTTAGTGCGCTTCGGTCGCGGCGGTGGAACAGAGAGCGATGGCCCTGTTGCCACCACACACGCACCAGCAGGTGCGCGCGAATCTCCAGTCGAGACAGCGCCTAATGCAGCTGTCCCGGAACGCCCAGGACGCGCAAGAAGGCGCGCGCAAGTGCAAAGAGCGTCGGCATCACTGCCGACGGCTGGAAGAGAAAATGTGTCGACCTCGGAGGTCGACACCCGCTTTTCAGCGAATCAAGAGAAGTCTCCGGCCTCGAGCGGCGCGGATGACACTAGCGAGTCACACGTGTCAGCTGTGGAGACTGACGCGAACCTGATTGGATCGATTTTGGCCCGTAATGAGAGCCAAGGTGACGTGACGCCGTCGACTCCGGGAGTCGATGGCTTGGATGAATTCTATTCGTCGGCTCGGGGAGCCGACGCACCCTCCGTAATGGGGGTCTCCGCCAATGGAAGGCGTCGAGGTATTGAAGTCGCGTCGGTTCCGGGAACCGACGCTGCGAAAGACATTTCGCGTCGACTCCGGGAGTCGACGCACCCTTTGTAATTGGCGACTCCGCCAATGATAGGCGTCGAGGTGATGATGGCGTGTCGGTTCCGGGAACCGACGCTGCAGGCGGTGCGGACGGTTGCAAACGTCCCGCACCGGAAGAACTTGCATGCTGTCGTGCAGCCGGGCTGCACGACGAAGCGCCGCGCGACCAAGCCGGGCTTGAAGTCGCTCGCCCGCGGGAAGTACCCGCCGGCGGAATAAAGAAGAACACCCGTCCACGGCTGGGCCTGGACGAGGTCAGAGACCACGCGGAGCCGGGCTCCGCAAAACAAGAAGACGGCGCATGCGAAGGTCGCTGCGCAAGTCTCGGCCCGGGGCCGAGACGCTCCAAGAAATGTCTGCCGGGCAGACGAAGGCTGAGAAGCCGAACGTCGAGACGTTGAACGTCTTGACGCGTACCTGTGCTGGGTTCCGGCACAGGGAGATGACCCTCGCTAATCCTCCGACGCAAGCGTCAGAGTTGACTTCGCTTCCAGTCATGAGCTGGAAGCGCTTCGCGCGTGACTTGCACGATGGACGCATCGAGCAAATATGCATTCTCTCGGACGCCGAGAGAACGAAGAGCGAGAATGAGGAACTGCGGCAGTTCTTCATGGAGAGCACCACTGAGAGTGAAGACACTCTCAGTGCCAAGACGAAGAAGGAACGCTTTGAAGAGCAGAGCTGGGACTCGCTGAAGGCGAGCCCCTACTACGAGATCCTACGGGAGTACGCGGACGTACTCCCGGAAGAGATCCCTGCGGAGCTCCCGCAGGACAAGGGCATTCAGCACGAGATTGATCTCGTGCCGGGCACGAAATACTGTGTCACGCGGCAGTGGCCACTACCGCGAGAGCAGGTCAAAGCGATCGACGACTTCTTCGAAAGTCGTCGCAAAGCTGGACAAGTGCGGGAATCGAAGTCCCCGCACAGTGCTCCGACGTTCTGTGTCAAGAAGCCACAGGGCGGCTGGCGCATCGTTCATGCGTACAACAAGCTGAACGATGCGACGATACCGGCGCAGACACCGATACCGCGAAAAGATGTTATCATCGATTCGATGGCCAGGAGCACTGTCTACAGTGCTCTTGATCTGCGCGATGGGTTCTATCAGATCCTAATGCGTGAGAGCGATATCCCTCTCACGGCTGTGAGCACGCCGAGTGGCATGCTCTGGGAGTGGCTAGTGATGCCGCAGGGTCTGAAGAACGCCCCTGCGACCTTCAACAGGTGCGTGACGCACTTGTTGCGCTCGGTGCGCGACTTCGCACCGAGCTACTTCGATGACGTGTTCGTCCGCAGCCGTGCTGCGGACGGGATGAGCGACGTTGAGATGCACAAGGTGCATCTCCGGAAGCTGCTTGCGCTCATGCGCAAGCACAAGCTCTACGCGAACCTGAAGAAGTGCATCTTCGGGGCGAGTGAGATACCCGTGCTCGGGTGTCTCGTTGGGAAGAACGGTGTCCGCCCTGACCCTGAAAAGGTCAGAGTGATCAATGAGTGGCCGACGCCGACGAGTGTCAAGGAACTGCGGCAGTTCCTTGGCTTGGCCACGTACTTGTGCAAGTACGTGAAGGACTACGCGGGCACGATACGCCCGCTGTCACAGCTCCTGAAGAAGGATGCCGAGTGGAATTGGACTGCTGACTGTCAGCAGGCCTTCGATGCAGTCAAGCGGGGCTTGACTGAGGCGCCGATCTTGGCGGTGGCCGACCAAGATCGCCCATTCCACGTTGTGTGTGACGCATCCGATTTCGCGATCGGATGTGCGTTGATGCAGCACGATCACGAGGGCCGTGATCGTGTCGTCTACTATCAGTCGCGCCAGCTGAAGCCAGCTGAGCGCAATTACCCGGTGCATGACAAGGAGCTCCTTGCCATGAAGTATGCACTCGCGAAGTTCCGAGTGTACTTACTCGGAAGCGAACCCTTCGTGGTCTACACAGACCACGCATCATTGCGTACGGCTGTCAAGTCGCCACACATCTCGCAACGTATGGCGAGATGGCTTTCATTCTTTGCGGAATATAACTTCCGGGTTGAGTACAAACCCGGAAGACTCAATGTGGTGGCCGACGCGTTATCGCGTCGACCTGACTACGCTTCAACTGATGCTGACGTCAATGCCATTGACGCCATGCAATCGAGCACTCCCACGTCGTCGCTATTGGACGACGTGAAGATCGCGTACGCGCACGACGCGGACGCGAAGCTCTTGCTGGCCTACGGCTCAGCGCCTTCTGACAAAGCTCGTCAGGAGCTGCCGAAGCATCTTCGCGCTCGTGCACACCGTTATCGGGTGCACGACGGGTTATTGCTCTACAATGCAGTCGACGACAACGCGGACCGTGTTGTCGTTCCTAATGATCATGACCTGCGACTCAGGATCATGTACGAATATCATGATGCACCGACTGCGGGGCATCCGGGCCGTGAGAAGACGTATCTTCTTCTCACGAGGGACTTTTACTGGGCCCACCAGTACAAGTGGGTGCGCAAGTACGTCCGTGCTTGCGAGGTGTGTCAACGTGTGAAGCCTGCGCCGTTCGCGCAGGCTCCTTTGCAGTCACTACCGACTCCGTCGGAGTGTTGGCAGTCCATGTCTTTGGACTTTGTGTTTGGTCTTCCCCCGGATAGCCAGGGGAACACGGGCGTTGTGGTCTTTGTTGACCGCTTCAGCAAGATGGTACATCTTGCTGCGGTACCCGCTGAAGTGACGGCGAAGCAGACTGCACGTCTGTTCGTTGACATGGTGTTCAAACATCATGGCATGCCGACCGACATTGTGTCGGATCGGGACCCGCGTTTCACAGCGCACCTGTGGCAAGAAGTGTTTACACTTCTTGGGAGCCAACTTTCGATGTCGACTGCGGACCATCCGCAGACGGATGGGCAAACCGAGCGCGTGAATCGCGTGCTCATCGACATACTCAAGAGCTACGCTCACTCGTTCCAACACTGGAGCGAGTGTCTGTCGATGGCAGAGTTCGCCATCAACAACTCGGTGCATGCCTCGACCGGACATACACCGTTCTACGAGAATGCCATGCATTACCCACGCCTCCCGAGCCTGCTCGTGATGGTGCCTCGTTCCTTAAGTGGGGGGGATCTACGGCCGCAACACAGCAGCCGCAGAGTGCCGCTGACACTTGCACAGTGTCAGCCGCGATAACGCGCAAGAAGAAGAAGAACGCGTCTGTGCAGGGCACAGACGCCGCGACGAACAAGAAGAAGAAGAACGCGTCTGTGCAGGGCACAGACGCCACGAAGAACAAGAACAACGCGTCTGTGCGGGGCACAGACACAATGACCACTAGTGAGGACGAGCTGAACAAGTTCAGCTCGGATGCAATCAACTTCGTGCAGCGCAGACAAGCCGTCATTCGGTTTGTCCAAGACGCTATTGCAGCTTCTGTCGATCGACAGAAGCTGAATGCAGATAACGTTGGCAGGGGCAACACAAATGAATTCAAGAAGGGTTCATTGGTTTTGTTAGCTTCTCAAAACCTGCCTAAACATGCAGTTTCCGACTTCGGGGCGAGTAAGCTCGCTCCGCGCTTCATTGGGCCGTTCACAGTGTTGGCACGGCATGGGAACGCTTACACGCTAGACATTCCGTCTAGCATGCGCCTCCACCCGACCTTTACGTCGGGCGGCTGAAGCCATACCGGCAGCACGAGCCAGCTAGCTCGGCCGGCGCGAAGCGGAACCCGAACCTTTCTCCAGCGCGTCAACGCGCTGGACCAAGCGCACGACGCGACCCCCAACGTCGACGGAGACGTCGGACGCGGTCTGCGCGGCCTGAGCGACTTGAGCCCTCAGGTTCGCAATCTCTTGCCTCAGAGCAGCGAAGTCACTGCTCTGAAGACGCTCCACAGCGGCGACTCGGTCTTCGAGAGACGGAGGCCCAAAGTCAACCCCAGGTTGACCATACCCGGGCGTGTTCCCACCACCGCCGCCTCCGATCCGTGACGCCCACGGCTCAACACGTTGGATTGTTGAGCGTATTGTCGACCATAGTATCCCGAAAACGAACCGTCATCCGGTTCGTTATCGTATTCGTTGGAGAGGGTTTCCGCCCCACCAAGATACATGGGAGCCGCGGAACGTCCTGCTGCAGGACGTTCCGGAAATGGTGAGGGCGTACGAAGCCCACCACGCACTGCCGGCGCGAAGGTAGTGCGAGCGCTGTGGTCAGCCCCAGCGCTCGAAGCACCACGCTCGTCGCGTTCCTCACGTGCCATGAACTTGGCACGGAGATCCTTGAGGCTCGCAGGTACACGAATCGACGTGTACCCGTTCAGGTCGCGGTCGCTCAAGCGCGCCGCGCCCGGAAGACACAACATGCACTGCTGGCCTTCGGGCACAGCGCACGGAACACCAGCATCCACAGAAGATCTGTGGAGCTGCTCCAATCTCCCACGCGTCGAGAACGTCTCGAAGCGCTCACGGGCATGCTTAACCCGCTCGCGGTAAGCTGCCGGATTCTTGTTGAAGTTGTCAACAAAGGCATTCCAACTTTGACAAAGTGCCTGCCATTCGGGCACTTTGCTGCGAGAAGAGGTCTTCTTGCTGGAGTAATATCGGAGCTCATGGAAGAGTCCGATATAGTAGTCGCGCCTTTGATCCGTCATCGGATCAAAGTGCTGGCCCTCCGCCACCTCGTCGTCCTCGATCGCGCTGCATACGTACAGCGGGATAGTGTTCGGGGGCACCGAGTTGCCCACCCGCGCCGCGATGTCTGCCGCGGACGGCATCCATGGATCACGCGCTGCATGAGCAGCGCGTGGAGAGCTTGAAGGCGCCACATCGCGCGGCGAGCTCAAGGCTCCAGCAGCAGAGAGCGGAGTCTCCTTTGCGCTACGCGAACGCTTCGAACTCGAAGCGTCCGAGTCGTCTTCTTCACGAGGGCGTCTCGACCCGGCATGCGGGTCGAGACTGTCGCTGTCGATTGACTCCTTGCGCCTGCTGGGGAGGTCTCGCCCTCCTCCATGTCCACGTCGTCCTCGCTATAGTCAACGACATCGTTGACTATCGAAGAGCCCTGAAGGACGATCTTCGGCTCGGCCGCGGCCTTAGCAGCGCGAGCATCCTGCTTCGCCCGCTGCCGGTCGTAGTACTCGGGGACAGAGAGATTCTCTGTCCCAGCGGCGGACGCTTTCTCGGCGGCGGTCTTCTTCGGCGAGCTCATTGCGGAATGAGCTCGAGTTTTCTTTCTCCCAACGTGAAGAATTGACGAGTGGTCAATTGCTTGATTGACGTGCCGTGACCGGCGCGTCTAACCTTAAGGGGGGGATGGTGTAACGGGGTTACACGCACAAGTGGCTACAGCCGCTTGTAACTCTAACAGACACGATGTCTGTTAAAGGTACAAACACTTCCTCGGTCTTGATGTACGTTACATCAAGTGCCACATTCATTTACGATCACCACGACGGGTGGTCCATAGACATTTAGGATTCCTATTGGTTGAAAGCAGCATCTTTTAACCAATGAGCGACATGCATAGCAAAGGAATTCTGCCAACCAGCCGTTGGCAGATTCCCAACTTAGAATATTACATTTAGAGGAAGTCAGAAACATAAAACAAAAATAACAGTTCTCATTTTAACCCAAAAACATTATTTGGATCGTTTATTTAGATTAATCTATACTCGGAGGCCCGAGTATAATTAACTCTAGTTTAAACTAAGCTACGCTTCCTCATACACGAGCGCACACGTGTAAGCTGTTGCAGTGAGCCAAGGTAGGCCCACTACAGGCACCCTATACTCGGACGCCATGCAGCGAGATGACGGCAGTTGTGGAGACGATGATGGATCGGAGTGCTCGCACCAAAGTGAGGTCTCGGCTGGAGACGACGACTCGATGACGGTACTAGAGCGCACCTACGTCTCAGTAGCAACTGCGGAAGATCGCAGTGACGCGAAAGAGGTCGCATCCGAGCATCAAGCGAATGACATTAACCTGGAAGATTACGCTCACGAACTAGCCTTCCTACCCGACCTGACCGAAGCCTCGGTTACGGAGTTGGACTACACGGCTGCGAACGTGCGGCACCCGGACCTGAGTTGCGGCCGGCAAGACCGCGTGGTGAAGGTGCTCCGGAAGCACGAGAAGATTCTGATCTCCAGCGGCAATGCGTTACCACCGCCAGCATATGGTGTGGTGTGTGACATCGATGTGCAGGGACATGCGCCTATCAAGCAAAGGGCTCGGCGGATACCCCTCCGACACCTCAAGAAGCTCTACGAGCTACTCCGAGGGCTGCTGAAGGCGGGGCTGATCGCGTTCTTAAACAGCCCGTGGTCTTCACCGATCGTCATTGTGTTAAAGAAGAATGGTGTTGACATCAGATTGTGCATTGATTACAAGATGGTGAAGGCCGTCACCGCAATCATGGAGTATGCGATGCCTCTGGTCGACGACTTGCTTACTGATCTAGAGAAGTATCTGTGGTACTGCTCGCTTGACGCTGCGAGTGGATTCTGGGCTATCATGATGACACAGAGGGCTCGTCAGATCTCGGCGTTCGTGTGCGCGTTGGGCCACTTTGAGTGGCTTCGAATGCCCTTTGGGCTCAAAAATGCGCCCATGATCTATCAGAGGATGCTCGACAACGCTCTGTGGGGCTTCGTGCAACCGAAGGGTGGATGGAAACACTACGCGTCGCTGATGGACGAAGCTGAATCGCGTGATCGGGAAGCTAGTCAAGGGCAGACCGAGCTGTCGGCCGAACCGACGTCTCGTACTGAGTCTTCGCCGACCAAGTTCGAGACAGGAAACAGTTTTGGGGGTGCCGGCAACGCGGTGTCTGAACTGATCAACAGCCCTGTAGCCGATATGTTCGCCCATGGAGAGCCTGACAAATCCTCGTTAGTACCCGTATTCGAACGACGGTCTTTCGTCGACGATATCTGTTTCGGGGGCGAGTCGTTCGATGACTGCTTGGCCACACTGGACCGACTCTTAGCACGGTTCGAAGAGTGCCGTATCAGCGTGAGTTTCACCAAGAGCATCTTCGTGCAACCCAAGGTGGACTTCCTGTCCCACGTGGTGACGCGGAATGGTATCCAAGCAGACCCGAAGAAACTGAAGGCTCTGACCGAGCTCTCGTTTCCGCGGTCCAAGAAGGGAGTGCAAGCATTCCTCGGATCGCTGAACTATTACAGCTGTTTCATCCAGGACTTTGCAGTGTATGGTGCCGCGCTCTATCAGCTCAAAGACGAAGACTTCGGAGACAGGGGTGACTTCTCTGCAGCCAGACGAAGCTTCGCCGCGCTACAACAGAAGGTTGCTGACGCACCGATCCTTCGACACTTCGACCGCGACAGAGAGGTTCATGTGATGCTTTTCGCGAATGAGTGGGCGCTGAGCACAACGCTCATGCAGGAGCACGGCGGAACGATGCATCCAGTCCGATTCTGCGGCCGAGTCCTCAAGGACGCCGAGATGAATTATCACCCAGCGGAGAAGGAGGTCCTGGCCCTGCTACAGTTGTTGAAGGTGTTACACACAGCTTGCAGGTCGGACCATCCACGTCTATACGCGGTTTTCGACGCTCGATTGGGTTCACAGGTCGAAGTCTCTGTTCGGGCGCGCAACCCAGTTTGCGGTGCTGCTGTCTCCGTGGCACCTGGTGGTCACGCGCGTGAAGAAGAAGGATTGTGCTTTCGCCCAACTCCTCAGTCGTCGATCACAAGTTTCGTCGACCTTGAGGACTCGTTGGCACCTGTGACTCCACCGACACGTGGCTCACCGAGTGTTCGGATGGACCCTCATTTGCTGTATGCTCGACTACCCCGTGATTACTGTGGCTATGTGCTCTCCTTCGACGGTTCTGCTAAGACTGAGAAGCACGTGGGCTACGGAAGTTGCGCATGGATTCTGTGGAAACTACCGGAATGGACGATATTGATCGCTGCGAGTGCTTATCTCGAGGCTACGACTGTGAACCTGGCCGAGTACTCGGGCATGAGCAATGGTTTGACCGCAGCCTTAGAAACTGGGGCTGACGAGTTGGTGATTGTCGGGGACTCGAGACTCGCAATCCAGCAATCCCTAGGGGTGATCGCATGTCGTAAGGAAACATTGATGGCGCAACTCAATCGACACAAGGAACTGAGATCGAGGTTTCGGTCGGTGAAGTACCTGCATGTTATCCGCGAATTCAACGCTGCAGCAGATTCGTTGGCGAGCGAGACGTTGGAAAAGAAGGTGTCAGTGACGGTGAATGACAAGACTCGGACTGAAGAGCTGGTGCAGCTGAACCGCATCCACGAAGTTATCTACGAACCGTCAGCAGAGGCTTCGGCACCAACCGACGCTTCGTCAACCGAGAAGTCACAGGAGGAGACCGGGCGTGCCGTAGGCTCAATCCGGGTACTAGACGCATCGGACACCACTCGTCGCAAGATTTTTTTCGATTTCGTGCGGGAACCGCTAATGTGTCAGCAGTGACCAGACGACAGGCGAGGGAACGCGAGAGACGAGTCCGTTTTGTAGATGAAGAACAGGCGATGCCTCAAGAAGCCAGTAGTAGTGGCGCTGAGTCCGACCGAAACGACGATACCAGACTCTCGAACCAACCGACGACTGGCACGACAGAACCCTCGGACCAGCCATCACAACCGAGACCTGACGCGACGGTGGTTCATGAGCCGAGCGCTGGAGACATTGATCCCGTGGTGGTGCAAAAGGAACGACGCCGACGCATTGGTGCGGCGCAGGACGAAGAACTCCGGTGGGCAAATCTCAAAGCAGTACTGAATGGAGATGAGGCGAAGCTTGGTTACAAAGCCGCGCGAGAAGCTTGGAAGATGTCTGACAAGTTCGGGCTGAGTGAGGATGGACTTGCGACTAAGTCGGCGGGGAGGCTGCCGACGGGTGGATTGGTGGAGAGCCCCGACTCTGGGAATGGCCGGAGCGGGAGGAATGGATGAGGGAAGTGTGGAGGACCAGCCTGTTGCTGAAGATGGGACGGCGGAGGGCCGTCTCATAAAAGATGTGAAAAAGTGGAAAGAAACGAAGGAGGAAGGTCAAGGATACGTGTTGAAGTTATGGCTACGATGACTAAAGTGCTACGGCCCCAGCGAGGCGCGACCATGGACCGGACTCAAATCTGCTGAATGAATTTGCCTGCAAGGCGAGGCAGATGGTAGGCGGGGTGATCGCGCGTCACCCGGCAGCGCACGCCGGCGTCCATCTCAGCCACGGTGAGCGGCGTCCGGTGGAACCGGCGCCAGGGCTCCTGCGCGTCGATGTCGTCGAGCGCGGCTTGCAGCGTAGTGTGCTGGAGGCCCGGATACCATTGACCGATCTGCGAGTGCGCGGGCGGGAAGTGGAGCATCATGGGGTCCAACAGGAGGTCCATGTCGGCGGAGCCTAACCGGAACAACTCGACCGCCAACTGCAGTAAGCTGTTAAGGTGGTTGCCAGCGTGGGAACGGCGTGAATTACGCGCCGTACGCCATCTCCTCCACGCCGCGCCGGGAACAGGAAGCTCGTGCGTCGACTCCCAGTAAGCCTGGGCCCAGTGCTCGATGTGGCGCTGAAGTCGGCGCAAGAAGGGCTGGAACACCGCGTCGCCCGACGCGAAGGAAGTGACTCGACTGCTTGGGTGAGGTACCGCCAAGGACAAGTGGCGTACAGCGCGTCGATATTTGCTTGAGTCACGAGAGCACGGTTCCAGTTCGCAGGCTCGGGGGCAGCGTGGCGGGGACCGATCCATCCGAGTGGCGGCAGGAAGAGCGTCCGCAATTCCTGCGCGGTGACGAGGTGGAGGCGGAGACGTCGCACCCTCTTGGGCCAGGGAGCGTAACGCGGTTGTCGCCAACCAGACGGAGTCCCCGCCGGAGGGATGACGGGGCCGAAGAATGGGGCCGCCGCGGCGCTCCCCGCCGAGCCGCTAGACGCAGTGCTCGAGGACGAGGCACGAGACGACGAGGAGGCGGAAGAGTCGTCGCCGCTGGAGTCGCCTGAGTCGCCAGGGCCGGACCCGGTGCCGGCCGTAACAGGACCCGGGGCGAGTGCGTCGGGCGCGAAGAGGTCAGGCGACGCGAAGCCATCGCCCCTGCCGAATGCGCCGACCCCGACGAACGCGTCGATGCCACAGAGGGAGAGCGGGAGCGTGAACGTGAGCGCCGAGGGGAACGCGCCGGCGAACGAGGACGCGACCCATGCTGCCGGAGTCGCCACCGCTTGGGCCGCGGCTGTCGTGTCTGGACATCACTGTCCGACGACTCCGACCCGAATAGCGACGCGTTCGAGGGCGCCCGCGCTGCAGATGTAGCAGCCGACGTCGAGGACGCGGCCGATGACGCTTGGGTGACCGCGCTGTCGGTCGCGGCTGTGGCTGCCACCGTGGACGGCCGACGACTTCGCCGCCGAAGAGGAGAGCTAGACGCCGGAGCCGGAGCGGTCCCAGCTGAAGGCGAAGAACTCGCAGACGCCCCCCCGGAAGCCGTCGCACGCGTTCCAGTACCCGAAGCTGGCACGGCGGAGACTGAGGCTGAGAGACCGCCCGGACGTGTCACTGGACTCGGGACAGCGGGAGGAAGGGGAACGGCAGCGTTCACCTCCGCCGTAAACGTGGCCTCCAACCGGCGAACCAGGTCGGCAGTGTCGATCTGCCCGCCGACCGACGCGACGATCCCGGCAAGTCGACTGGCAAGCTCGTCGCGAACCCGCTGGGCCACTTCTCGACCCCGACGCGCGTCGCGGATCATCCGACGCCAAGCTACGGCGCGCTCGTCGCGCTCCCGGATGGCCAGGTCGCGCTCTTCCTCCAGCTCGACGACCCGGGCGCTAAGGCGACGCGTCTGAGCGTCGACGGTCCCCTGGCGCCTCTGAGAAGACTGACGTAAGGACAGACACCCCGCTCGGTATAACGCCGCGCGGGACGTGGCTCGAAGCTCGCCCGCCTGGGCACGCGCCAACTCGGACTCAGCCGCCACCCGGAGAGTCGTAGCGCTGCTTACCGACTCCTCCAGCTCACGGATGCGCGTCGCCCCTCGTCGGAGCTCCTCAGCGTGGGCCACCAGGAGAGCGTTGGTACGCCGAAGGTCGTCCTGCAGCGGAGCGTTCAGACTCTGGGCCGCCGCGGCCTCCGAGCGGCTCTGGGAGAGCGACGCACGGGCTGCCCGAAGTTCGTCGTTGACTGGGACGCGCTGCTGTTCGAGAGTGGTCAGGGCCTGACGGGCTTGATCCCTCTCGGCGATGGCCGAGTCTCGAGTCCGCTTCAGGGCCGCCGAGGCTCGAAGCGCTTGGTCCCGCATGTCGCGAGCACCATCGCGCTCCTGCTCGACGACCGTAAGAGTTCGACGCAGACGATCGCGTTCCTGGAGAGCCGCGTCGCGCTGCCACTCGAGGGCAGCCACCTGTCCCTGAGCTTGATCCCGCTCCGCCTCGGCGGAATTCACGCGCGTTTGGTCGGGGGCAAGAGCAGCCTGGGCGGCGGCGAGCTCGACACGCAAACCGTCACGCTCACCCTGCGCAGCGAAGAGTTGCGCTAACGGGACCGAAGAGGTTGACGAAGTAGCAGGAGCCTGCGCGAGCCGGGCAGTCAGGTCGGCGATCTGGCCCCGCGCCGTCTGCAGCTCGGCCTGAAGATCCCGGTACTGCTCTATCGAGGCAGCCTCCTGGGCCCGGAGTCTCGACTCGGCGGCATCAGTGCGCTCGGCGCGCTCGCGGAAGTTGGCCACCCGGTCCTCCATGGCGACGTAGTCTTGTTCGGCGCGCGCTTGAGCGAGGAGTGCTTGCTCGAGCCGAATCATGCCGGCACGGTAGCCCTCGTAGGCGCGACGTCGGAGCGCGAGGTTCCGCTCGTGTAACACGGACGCGTGAACAGCCAGGCCAGCGTTGTGCACGGAGACGAACTCGCACTGGGCGCGCAACGCTCGATTCTCACGCCGGAGAGTGTGCGCGTCGGCGACGAGAGCCGACACGGAGTGGACGGGGGCCCTCGGGGCGGAAGCTGGACTGGAGAGGGAGCAGGCAGGCGAGGCCGACGCGAGCCGAGGGCGCAGACCACGCAGCCGGCAGCCTCGAGGTCGCCGGTGTCGAGCTCTTCTTCCTCCATGTCGATATCGTTGGCGTCAACGTCGTGGCGGCGAGCCATGATGGCCGATGGTGATGGCGAAGACGTAGAGCGCGGGGCGAGTTCTGCGACGACACACCCACCTGGGAGTGCGCGTGCGTGACAGCGGGACGAATGTGGTATAGCACCCCGCGGAGAAAGCGCGATGGTCGGCGAGAACAGCGCCGCGGTGATGGAGCTCGACGCGACGGATGGAGCGCGACGCGGTTGACGGGGCGCGACGCGCTGTGGAGATGGACGGGAAAGTCGACATGGGTGATGGGCTGTGAGACACGGCGCCAGAATCCAGTGCGAGGCGTAATCACTCGACGGCTCGACCAGAGCCCCGTCTCTACAAAACCCGCCGAGCCCAAAACGCGCCGAGCAAAACCCGCCGAGCCAAAACGCGTCGAGCAAAACGCGTCGAGGTGAGATCTTGATTACGTTACGCAAATCAGGTTGAAGAACGGTAGTGCAAGCACTACAGACGCAAGGATAGACGTAGGGTGGTAGGCTTAGCAAGCACGAAGTAGGAGATAGCCAGTAGCAAGGACATAGGATAGGGTAAGGACTCAGTCCCGAAATTTCTCTGAACCACAAAGACCTCCCGTCTTCCCTCCGGTTCCAGGGGAACCACCAAGCGCCGGCAAGCAGAGCCGCCCCGATATCGCGGCCCCCCCGTCGTTTGTTGGTTCGGGTACTCAACCCCCACAGACCCGTGCTGAGATAAAGGCACGTTAAACGTATACCGTTTAGGGGCGCCCGATAACGCGCTGCTAGGCGAAGGAACGCACTGGCCCGATAACCGCCGTGCACAAGACCCCCCCAGTGTAGGTGTGGTGTAGCGGGATCAGCAAAATCTATGAGATCGCCAATCCAACTTCCCAACTGCGCCCGAACACCGACTTACGGAGGGGGTCCCCCGATGATCCGTGATCTGTGTGCTGAACTGGTCACCTTGTGTACCCGTCGGTAGGGCTGGATCTGCTCCTCTGGTGTCTACTGAAGCGTCCGAGCCTTGAAGACAGAACAGTCTGGGCGAGACGCGGGGATGTGGGTGGAGCAGCGCGGAAATCTTCACTCTGCTCGCAGTAGTTACTCCCAATCCAGTGGTAGTCGACTTGGATCGGGCGGCCTGGATCTGGATCCGGCCGTGGGGTTGCCTTTGGGGGCTTGTTGTTCCTTTCCGATGCCTTCGCAGGTCTTCCTTTGCCGTACTTGCCGCTTCCTATAGCGGGATCCGTAGATGTTGAGAGTCGAGGATGCACCCGGCCAAGTAGTAACTCCGGGTGGATCGGGGATCTGCACTTGCAAGTAGGTCACTAGGAAGGTTCCAGAACTGGCCAATGTATTATCCAGTCTTAACCAACGCTAGCTCCACTACCCAAACCTTGCTACGCCGTAGGGCCAATGTACGTTCCCGATTCCAGGCGCAAGCGAAGGCACTTGCGATGTATAAGGCAAATTCGAGTCTGATTTATGCTTAAGTCCAATCCCATCCCAAATTCCAGGCGCAAGCGAAGGCACTTGCGATGTATAAGGCAAATTCGAGTCTGATTTATGCTTAAGTCCAATCCCATCCCAAAGTCCTATCTCCCTATGGATCCTATCATCCCCTCTGTACCTACTGACTCTATGGAGCTTGGTTACCTTCCTTGCGTGTCGCCTGATTGCTCCCGCCGTACCGTGACCCCCGATCCATCGTCCGCTTCTTCGATCCAGGGACCGCACCGATCCATCTGAGTCGGACTCAGAATCAGATCTGGATCGGGATGTAGCCAAGTCCACTTGACATCTGCATCTCTTGGATCTTGGGTCTCGAGGCATGGCATCGCTTGGGTACACATTCGCGACGTCTGGTCGCACCCGTAGTGTCTTCTGTTGCGACTGCTAACACCAGGTACGGGGCCCGATCCGCCAGTCTGGTGGATCCGCGACGAAGTCTGGATCCATCAATCAGCCGATCACCCTTCGCCCCAATTTCTTGGATCCTGCTTCTCCACAATCGCCTCCTGTCTGTAGTTGTTGCCGACCAGCGGCATCACTGCAGACACGTGTCCTCACTTTCATATCCACAAAGCCCATAAGACCATGGCAGACTCCGCCCACAGCGCTCCTCGCACCACCCCGGATGTTCATCGCCTCCACTATGACGAGTATACTCGTCAGATCCAAGATCTCCAGGACCAAGTAGCGCGACAGGCTCGAGAGATCCAAGGTCTCCGACATTATCTTGACCGACTTGAGTGTGAGCGGCAGCGCCTAGCAGAGAGCAACGACCATCTCGCGTCCGAGGTTAGCCTGGCCGGTGCAGAGATCCAAGAGCTTCAAGCCCGTTGCGCGAATCATGAACGAGATCGCGGAAACGCTGAGGATGACCGCAGGCTCGCTGAACACTGCTTGGAACGTGCGCAAGAAGCGCTGGAAAAGGCTGAGGCTGAGCTCTACACACTTCGCGCGGTCGATCGCCAATAAACCCCGATGTTGTGTCCTAATCGATCTCGATCTTCACTCCCCTGTTGCGTTCTCATTCGTTTCAACCGTGTTTGTTTGTACCGCAATTCGTCTGCTCACATCCGCCATAATCCACTTCACTTGTTCCGATCCGCCGTAGACAAAGCTATCGTGGGCGGAGATGGTGGATCCGGACTCGGGGGAACATCTTCTTCCCCAATCCACTCGTCCGTAGCGTACCTGACAGCTTGTCTTCTTCGATCCATTGCTATCAAGTCGGTCCGATCCAAATGCTCCGATCCAGATCCATGAGATCCATGTCCGCGAGGCGTCCACTCAACTTCGTCCAGAACTACCATCCACAGCGTTGGATCCAATGTTAGGAGTTTCCGTTAGCACCCAATCCATCTTCTTCTGCCTTGTTCAGACGCCATCCGCGTCCAATCCATACATGCATGTACGCAAAATCCCAATCCACCGATCTGCAACCACCTTGCAGATCCATCATCTCAGCTTCTCCACAGAGCGACCAGCTCACTCTAGTGGATCCCAGTCTCACTACTCCTCATGAGACTGCATCACACCAAACCGGTTTCGGTTAGTGCGATCCCGCAGGAACTCGTGCAGTATGGCACCGCAGTTGAGATCCGCCTCATCCACCCAAGATGGCTCCTCGTAACCTCGCCAGTGCACCAAGAATTCGCGATGGATCCGTCCGTAACGTGTCCGTTTCCCTGTCCTCATGTCTGTAATCTTGTCCACTTCGTATTCATCCTCCTCCAGATCCTGGATCCAACTGTCCTCGGGCAACAGCGCCTCATCGAAGTCGTACCGGTCTGTAGTACCTTCGGTCAGCTGGATCCGAGGCCGATCCGGAAAACTTCGAACCAACTTCAGCTTGGACACGTGCACCACGGGGAACAACCTGTATTCAGTGCCAGTAGTCTCAATCCGCACTGCATATTCGCCGATCTTCTCCGCAACACGGAATGGCCCGTGCCACATGTGCGCCAGCTTGCGAGCGTATCCTTCCTTGACCCGATCCAAGAATAGCCAAACACGGGATCCAACTTCGATCTGATGTGGATGGATTTCCTCGTTGTGCCGATCCGCTCGATCCGCAATCGCCTCCTGCAATCGTATGTTGACCTCTGCTCGTGCCTGTTGGTAGTAGCGTTGGATCTGGTACCGCCATCGCCTTGGATCTCGATCCTGACGGCGAGTGCTGCCCACCGGGATCGTCGCTTCGAGAGTGGATCTAGGATCCCATCCATGCACCAAATAAAAAGGTGTCTCTCCTCGGATCCGATCCTGTGCTGTGTTGAGTGCGAAGGTGAGTCGCTCTGCGTAATCGTCCCAGTCGCGTTGATCCAGATCCTGCACATACATCTTGAGAGCTCGCGTGGCGGTCTGTACCATGCGTTCTGCCGTTCCGTTAGCCTGCGGCCGATACGCCATCGTTGCGCGTTGCCGTTGACCTAGGATCCGGTTGAAGGATCGGAAGAAGTCCGCCATGAACCCCGGCTCTCGGTCGTGTCGAATCACCTCACTGGCACCAAATCTCCTGAAAACGCACTCTTCGTAGGATTCCGCAATAGTCTGCGCTGTTCGAGAGTCGCTGGCTTTCGCAATCACGTATCCAGTAAACAGATCCACCCAAATCAACAACTCGGTATTACCCTTATTGGATCGGGGCAGCGACGGTATGTGATCCATCGCTATGATCTGGAATGGGTACGTAGCTTGGATATTACCCGGCGACTCGCCTTGGATCGTGGGTCGTCCTTTACCAGTTTCACAATCCACGCACTCACCAACATACCGCTGGACGCTCCGATACAAACCTCGCCAGTGGAAGTGATCGCGGATCCGCTGGTAGGTACGACCGATCCCTTGGCGGCCGCCTTCCAAGCTGACATGGTAATGATGGAGGACGTCTTGCTGCAGGGTCTCTGGAAGCACCAGCCTCATCAATCCATCGCGATCCGCCTCCACCTTCTTCGTCGGAGGGCAATAGAACAGCAGGTCATTCCGATCCACTTCGTAGTCCATCGCCACGACACCATAGGATCGGGCCTCCTCCTGCGTCAGACCTTGGATATCGCCGGCCAGATACTTCTTCAAGCCGGAGATCCACGCCTCCTCGTCCTGTGCTTGGCGGATTCTCGCGATCCGGAGATCCCTCACCACTTCTTCCTGTAGGACCCGTGGATTGGATGTAGGCTGGGAGTTGGATCGGGATCTTGCACCGGCTCGGGTTGTCACGGGTGACATACGAGCGATGGGAGCATCCTCCTCGACCTTCACGACCAGAATCTCATCCAGGCGGTTTAGGGTGACCAGATCCTGCATATCCGCTTCATCCTCAACCATGATCCCGGCTTGGCGTTGAAGCGCCGCGCTGGCAAGGCTGTCGGCACTTCCGTTCCAGTCGCGCTTGACATGCACCATCTCATGATTGGGCCAAACACGCAGTCGATCCAACGCCTTCTGCCTTAACAGCGTCAATCCAGGTGCCTTACAGTCGATCTCACCTCGGACTTGCCGGACCACCAGATTGGAGTCACCACAGATCACAAGTCGTCGCTGCGCTTCGCCTTCGAGCAAATCCAAGCACAGCAGAAGTCCGTGATATTCCGCCTCATTGACGGTGAGGCCTTCGGCATACCCGGATCTAGCCTTCACCACGATCCACTCAGGCAGTTTCCAAAGGATCGCGCTGTAGGCGCCTCCACCTCGCTTGACGCGCGCCGATCCATCAAAGCTGACCACATAGAGTTCTTCATCCGGTTGTACTGTCGGGATCGGAGCTTGGATCTTGCGTCGTGGCTCCTTCTTAGGCGCGATGTCGATCAGGGCCTGATCCACCTTGGATCGGGGTGTGATACTGGCAGCCAGAGTTCCTAGGATCTCGTCCTCGCCCTTCGCGCACTTCATAATTTCCAGAGTCCATGGCGAAAGGAGTGCAGCCCATTGCCCCAACCGTCCTTGCAGACCAGTGGATCTGAACAGCCAGGCCAGCGTCGAGTGTCGAGTCAGGACCTGGATCTGGCGACCCACCAACATGTTGTAGCTCAGATCCAGCATCCGGAGCAGGGCTAGTACCTCCTTTTCAACGACACCGTAATTGAGCTCGTTCGACTTCAGAGTTCGGCTGGTGAAGGTGATTGGGTAATGGATCCCGTCATACTCCTGCATCAGAGCGGCCGAAATAGCCCACTCACTAGCATATACTACCACCACGGGCAGCCGATCCACATCGAAGTGTCGGAGGATCGGAGTCTTCGCCATCTTCTCCTTCAGTGTCGCAAAAGCCCGATGAGCCCGAATCCAACGCAGATCCACATTGTCTGGACCGCGCGCCTCCGGATCCAAAGTTCTCACGCCGACAGGATCCTTCGCCCCCAGGTCGGGAGTTTCAATGGATCGAAGTTGTAGATCCATCGTCTTCAGCCCTAATGGATCAGACGAGCCCCGATCCATTGGATCCGAGGTCACCACGCCCAGGGAAACTTGGATGCGCTTTTGGTTGTCCGGCTTACTCATCGCGGCGAAGTCCACTTCTCGCAGCTCGTATAGAACGGCAGCGTAGATCGCATAGTCCTCCAGGAAGCGACTGTAATAGTTTAGGCTGCCGAGAAACGACTGCATGGATCGGAGTGACCCTGGGAAGGGTAGATCCGTCAGAGCTGATAGGTCCTTAGGATTCGCCTCCAATCCAGCATGGGACACTCGATGGCCGAGATACTCCACTTTGCTCTTACCCCAGAAGCTCTTCACCACACTGATTGAGAGGTTCCACTTATCGCATGCATCCAGCAGCGCATCCACCCGATCGCACAAATGGTCCCAGGATCCAGCGGTCACCAAGATGTCGTCAATGTAGGATCGGCGTCCAAGTACTGACGGTTTACCAGAATCCTCAGGTTCTCCCGACTTCAGATCCAGATCCAGTGACTTCGATCCCATCCCACGTGTGACCTTTGATCCGCAGCTCGATCCCGATCCACCTTCGATTTGTGGGATCCGGGTGAATCCATACAGCGCGTTGTCCAGCATCCTTTGGTAGATCTGAGGGGCGTTCTTCAATCCGAAGGGCATCCGATTCCACTCGAACAATCCGAACGGGGTGATGAAGGCGGAAATCGCGCGAGCCCGATCCGTCATAGTCACCACCCAGAATCCACTGGCCATATCCAACGAGCAATACCATAGCACTTTGTCCAGATCCTCCAGTAAGTCGTTGATCAAGGGCATCGGGTAGATCATCAGTCTAGTCAGGCTGTTAACCAGTCGGTAGTCGATACACAGCCTTATATCCACCCCGTTCTTCTTGATGATGACCACGATCGGCGATGCCCAGGGTGAAGTCGAAATCTGGATGATCTTGGCTCCGAGCAACCCCTTGATCAGATCCGACAGCTTCTCTTGGTACTGCGGGGCTACCTTGCGCACCCGTTGGGCAATAGGCTTCGCATCACCAACATCGATGTCACACACGACACCTCGTGCTGCAGGTGGCAGTGCATTACCCTTTCCAATCAGCAGGTGTCGGCGCCTCCAGATCCTCTGCCGAAGTCGATCGATCTCTTCCGCCGTATTAACATCCGGATCCCCCACCTGGATGTCTTCGATCGTCACTTCTTCCGTGGCCGGAGTAACTTCCGGCAGTACGGCCATCTCAGCTTCAACATCTTCTGCGTGCAGATCCCCACTCACATGGTAGCAGACTTGGTCATCCGCCTCCGAGTCGTTGCATCGCGGATTTTCGGTGGTCGCTGGATTGGAGCTGATCATTGGATCTGACGTCGGACCTGATTCCTGTCTCTTCTCTCCGCCTGGATTTGCACCCCGTCCCATCTCGCCATCTGCGGCTTGATGTTCCACTGGATCCATGAGCACCATCTGTTAAATCTGCGGATCCGCCCCCTGTCTCTTCGTGATTACCACCCGATGTGACAACGGGTTGGACCGCCTGCTCCACGTCAGCTGGATCCAGCGCCTGTCGTCCATCGCCTGGTCCTTGTGAATCTCCAACATCGGGCTCGGCACTTGGATCCAGGTCGAGCGTGCGTTCCTCCGGAGCTTCATCAAGATCTGGAGCGGGCGTATCATCAGGCGCAGCGGTCTGGGCTTGCTGCATCTGGGTGGACGCTAATCGAGGCATCCTCAGCTGTATCGCTTCGTCGTCTGCTTCTGACGTCGGATCTGACCCCGGTGGATCGTTAACAGCCTGATCGCCCGGTCCACACCCAGGATCCTGGGATCGGATCTGGGGATGCGCTTAGGATCGACACCCGTCGCGACGCCTCGTCACCCAATACGACCTCCTTGTCGCACTCCGTCGATGTCACAGTCGGAGCGGTCGGCACGCCCCTTCCCAATGAGTCTTCATCCCTTGGATCGAAGTTCGGTGGGCCTTCGGCTGCCGGATCCAGACTTGGCAGACACTCGCGTAGCGCTTCCGGCTGTGAATCCGTAACGTGAGCCGCGGTTGAAGCCTGGAGCAGCAGTATCCCTGTCATCCCGGCCGCGTATCCTTCGGTAGTCTGGTCGGGTGGATCCGACGGCGAGCTGCCCTGCCCATCCTCAGTGTCCTCACCATCCTTGGATCTGGACTCTACATGTCGAACTTGAGCTGGATGCTGCCTCCTCAGTATTGCACGCGGCGTCGGGTACTCGGGGCGCTCCACCATCGGCCCTGGTGGGGTCTCCGGAGGCTCCGCCTCCCCAGATCCGGCGTCGGTCGTGGCCTGCAGCGCGAGGTTCTGCCACTCCATGTAACGGCGGGATCCGACGGACACATAGCCTTGGATCCGCGGAACTCGATCTCCGGCCAGCCACATCCCGACCTGGTGGTTTTGACGCAACACCAGTTCCTTCTCGCCGATGTTCGTGATCTGGAGGTACTGTACCCTGCCTGGACCCTTGATCACCGTTGGCACCCATCGATCCCCTCGGGTAACCCACAACTTGTCATGCTCCGATCCTCGTAGGCGCATGGGCAGCTCCGCGGACTTTCCGATCCCAAGTTGCAAGTACCGATCCAGCTTCACCGACTGCGCTTTGTCGCTGTAGAGTGGACGGCGCCCGCTCAGCTGGATCCGGACTTCGTCGGGCAGGCAGAGGGTCCCGTCAGCCAGATCCAGCCGGATCCCGGCCGGGACCATGTAGTCCATGCCGAGGATGGCTTCCTGTCCCGATAGGTCTCCCACCCAAATGTCGAAGAAATATACCAGGTATCCACCCAAGGTAATCTTGATCCGAGTTCTTCCTTCCGTTGTATACACGTTGTCTCCGATCCCAACGCACTCTTGGCTCTGACTCCTGTCGATGTAGCACCCAACCTTACGAGCAAAGGTGGTATCCACGATGGACACCTCGGCACCTGTATCTAGGAGTAAGATCGCTTTCTCATTGTTGATCTTGCCGTGGATCTTGGCTTGACGAAACCACTTGCCTGGCGAATGTCGTTTCCAGTATCCTCGGGATTCCCCGGGCAGGAGATATGAGGACTCTGGATCCGCGGTCCGCCAGTTCGCAGCAACACGCCTGAATCCGGATCCAGTAGTATCTTCACCTTCGGCAGGCTTAAACCACTGGTCTGGATCCTGCTGCTTCCAGTACCCCTGACGCGCATCCGGATCCAAATCCATTGCCACTGTCGTGTTGGATCTAGAGTAGTCATCAGCTTGTCGGAGACTTGAGACCACAGCAGTACGTTTCCCATGAAGATCACATGTATTACCGCGTAGATCCTGTCGTTGGCTAACTGGATCTGTCGATGTCTTGTTCACAAATGCATAGATGCAATATCTAGAACGCTCGGCTCGTACCGGATTCCAACCCGGCGAGCGTCCTAGTTTAACATCTTCTCAGCCATCTCTGGCAGCATCCCCGCATGCTTGGCTGGATTGAACCACTGGCGGATCTGGTTGTAGAACTCTTCCATCGGGCATCGGCCCACGTCATGGAGTTCCCCACATCCACGGCACACGAAGAGGCAGTGGTCACCTGGATGACCCTTCTTGCCGCACTTCTCACACGTCAAGCGTTTCCAGCAGCCGAGATGTGAGTGCCGTTTCGATCCACAGTGCGTGCAGCGACTACGTTCAGGTCCATCCACATGCGTCCTGGATCGGACATCGCGGGACGCCGGGTCTTGCTGCGGACGGTCTGGTGGGTTCCGATCCAGAGCCTTCCGCTCCTCCTCTGCCGGCTTTGCGTGATCTTGGGCTGCCGCGAGGTAGATCCTGCGGTAATCGTCACATTCGGAGTCCGATCCATCGCTGGATCCGGACTCGGATTCCGAGTCAGGTTGGACCTGGATCGCGCGAACGTGTTTAGCTGGAGCGGCCGATGCAGGCGTCGTGGGGGCCTTCTGGCGGTACTTGCTGGATCCATACGCAGACTTCTTCTGCCGGTTCTTCGCCCGATCCAGTGCGCGGAGGACTTCTTCCAGCTCGTCAGCATCCGGCAGTCGCAGCAGGGTCAGCCGATCCGCCAGGTCCTGGTCTCCCAAGGTCTCAATGAAATGGTCCACATGCTCTCGCTTCTCTTTGGATCCACCATCCTTGATCTTGAGCCGAGCGCGAAGCCCAGCGACGTTGAGTCGGTAGAGATAATCCAACGGAGACTCGTCGGATCGCTTGCGCGCGTGGTAATACTGGCGAGCAACGGAGATCCCCAATCCACAGTACTGGGTTTGGAAACTGCGGAGCAGATCCGGCCACTTATTGCATGTGGATCGAGGTAGCTGTCGATACCAGTTCCTC
Source organism: Phytophthora melonis (assembly GCA_024211575.1). Lineage (NCBI taxonomy): Eukaryota > Oomycota > Peronosporomycetes > Peronosporales > Peronosporaceae > Phytophthora > Phytophthora melonis. The sequence goes on from JAMXKT010000013.1 coordinate 768,037, forward strand.
GCGGATCCGGACAGAAGGTCCGCAAAGGTCAAGCACTTCTCCTCGTCTGGGGCTTGGTCACGGAGGAATGCAGACTTCACCTTACTGATCCATGCTCTCGCCCGATCCTCATCCTGGTCCTTTCCTGAGAACTCCTTTAGATCCGAGACCGCGGAGATCCGGACTCGTTGGATCAAGGCTGAACCTGTGGATCCAGTCGCGGTGGTGGCCACTGTAGCGCGAGCTGGGATCGGGAAGTCGATGTCATCTGGATCGTACTCCCAGTGTTGATCTGGATCGGACGAACCAGTGGACTCCATCTCCACATCCTGGGATCCGGGGTTCTGCGTCCCCTCCGGCGTCTGGGTCGGAGTCAACATGCCGCGCTCCTTCAAGAACCTGCCCATGGCTGCCTGGAAGAATGACTCAAGCCTGCCAGTCGACATGTCCGATCCTGAGGCTGTAGCTGTTGGATCTATCGAAGGGGCCGACAGCTTCTTGGATCGAGGCTGGGATCGGGGCTGGGAGCTTGCTTCACGCTGGATCTGGGCTCGAGCGCGTAGCATCGAGGCCCCGAGGGTCCAAGAGACATACGCCGCGGCTCCGAAGATGTATCCGATCCCAGCTCCGCAGCGGACACGTACGGTGACGACGTTCGGCATCCTGTGGATCCAGCTTGAGGTGAACTTGGATCCGGGGCTGCTGGATCCAGCTGCGGCTGGATCTCACCTACCAGCGCCTTCAGCCTGTTGAACAGCATGTCCGTCGTCGCGTGGATCTGGATTGGATCGACGTCGTAGATTGCTCTCGCGTCGAAGGCTCCAGCTACGAGGCCGGCCTCTTTCAGCAATTGCATGAGTCGCTCCATCTCAGCCAGGATCCCTTCGCGCTTGGCGGGCGCTGGAAGTGTCACAGGCCCTTGCAGGTCTCCGATCTGCTTAACGCCAAGTAGCCGCATCATCGGGTCCCAATCCAGAAAGTCACGAAGCTGCTTCTTGTGGTAGCGTCTCCATCCTGCCACCTCGGATTCTTCGTGGGATGACACCTTTGGATCTTCGTCATCCAGATCCGGGGCCTTCATCTTCGCTCGTGTTACCGACTTGGTTGGATCGAAAGAGAAGAAGTAGGCATCCGGTTTAACTGGGGAATCAGCAAATGCATACCGATCCTTGCCAGCTTTAGTTTGTTTTGTTGGTGGATCTTGACTCGCGTCGCGATCCACCGGGGTCCCCGAAGGGACCTGTGGAGGAGGTTGAGGCTTCTCTTCTGGATCCATGTCTGGATCCACCTCGGTTCTGCCGACAGAGGTCCTCCTTGTACTCTGTCGATCCGTGGATCTTGGTTCATTCAGCAGCGTCGTCGTCGATCCCGACTCCGATGACGCTTGATCCCCTTGTTCCTTCTTCACTCGAACTTCTTCTTGGGACTCACGGTGAAATCCCGAGTCACCAGAAGATCCGGGCACGCGCACCATTGTGGTGTAGCGGGATCAGCAAATCTATGAGATCGCCAATCCAACTTCCCAACTGCGCCCGAACACCGACTTACGGAGGGGGTCCCCCGATGATCCGTGATCTGTGTGCTGAACTGGTCACCTTGTGTACCCGTCGGTAGGGCTGGATCTGCTCCTCTGGTGTCTACTGAAGCGTCCGAGCCTTGAAGACAGAACAGTCTGGGCGAGACGCGGGGATGTGGAGTGGAGCAGCGCGGAAATCTTCACTCTGCTCGCAGTAGTTACTCCCAATCCAGTGGTAGTCGACTTGGATCGGGCGGCCTGGATCTGGATCCGGCCGTGGGGTTGCCTTTGGGGGCTTGTTGTTCCTTTCCGATGCCTTCGCAGGTCTTCCTTTGCCGTACTTGCCGCTTCCTATAGCGGGATCCGTAGATGTTGAGAGTCGAGGATGCACCCGGCCAAGTAGTAACTCCGGGTGGATCGGGGATCTGCACTTGCAAGTAGGTCACTAGGAAGGTTCCAGAACTGGCCAATGTATTATCCAGTCTTAACCAACGCTAGCTCCACTACCCAAACCTTGCTACGCCGTAGGGCCAATGTACGTTCCCGATTCCAGGCGAAAGCGAAGGCACTTGCGATGTATAAGGCAAATTCTTCTCTGATTTATGCTTAAGTCCAATCCCATCCCAAAGTCCTATCTCCCTATGGATCCTATCATCCCATCTGTACCTACTGACTCTATGGAGCTTGGTTACCTTCCTTGCGTGTCGCCTGATTGCCTCCGCCGTACCGTGACCCCCGATCCATCGTCCGCTTCTTCGATCCAGGGACCGCATCGATCCATCTGAGTCGGACTCAGAATCAGATCTGGATCGGGATGTAGCCAAGTCCACTTGACATCTGCATCTCTTGGATCTTGGGTCTCGAGGCATGGCATCGCTTGGGTACACATTCGCGACGTCTGGTCGCACCCGTAGTGTCTTCTGTTGCGACTGCTAACACCAGGTACGGGGCCCGATCCGCCAGTCTGGTGGATCCGCGACGAAGTCTGGATCCATCAATCAGCCGATCACCCTTCGCCCCAATTTCTTGGATCCTGCTTCTCCACATAGGCCCGATAACGCCACACAAGCCCCAGGAAACGCCGGCCTGATAACGCCGCACGCCCGACGGGAACGCCAAGGAAACGCCGGCCCGATAACGCCGCACGCCCAAGGCTCGACGCCCTACGACAAGAAACAAGTGTCAACCAAGAACCCCTCAACTCTGAAGCCTGCGAAGACTTGGGTCTGTATTTCGAACATACGCCACTCCAACAACCTTCGAAATCGATTGCTCGGCGCGACCGCAATCCAGACGCGCCGAGTTTGTGCGAGACCGGCTCCGCGAGATTTCTGCGAGGCCGCTACTCCACACAATGACTACGGCTATGCTGGCCCGCCGCGTCCATGTGAGAAGCGAGGCCGCTCGCCACAGCGTTGCTACTATGAGCGTGCGCGGGATGCGTACATGGGGCGTGAACCACGGTCGCCGCCGCGAGGCCGCTTTGACCACTATGGGCCGAGTCAGCAGCACGGCTCACCTCGTTGGCAATGGGATCCACCGCGTGGATGGGGCAACTCGCCGTGGCGCAGTGAGCGCCGTGGTGGGTCGCCACCGCGCTACTGCACAGAGGGACCGAGGATGGTGAACATGGTGAACCGGAATGAAGGTATGCGAACGCCAGGGGCCTTTGTTGAGTGGATACTCGACTCTGGCTCCCAGGCAAATGTATGCAACCACCTTTCACTGTTTACTTCGCTATCTGATCAGACTACAAGTCAGCTCAGCTTTGCTAACGGAACGGTGCAATCTGCTGTTGTTTGTGGCTCTGTGCTGTTGCGCGTGTGCAACCAGGTGACTGGTAAACTTGAGGACAAGCTCTTGGAGAATGTGATGTACATTGCGAATGCGCAAGTGAACATTATCAGCTAAAGTTGGGGTAAAGATTATTGCAAAGGATCTGAACCCTGATTTAAGCTGGTTTGCTCTGACGATCAACGAACGGCATGGCTATCCAAGCCTGGTACTTCTCTGAGATTTGACATGCGTGACAACATTTACCGCCTGCGAGTGGAGCATGTGGCTGGAGGGATGGTGAATGCGGTGCAGACGAAGACTGACGACTCGAAGAATACGATGGCACTGCTGCATCAGCGCTTCGGCCATTTGAACATGCCTGCTGTGAAGGCAATGGCAAGCAAGCAGAAAGTTGGGGTAAAGATTATTGCAAAGGATCTGAACCCTTACGACTGTGTTGCCTGTACTGCGGGTAAACCAAGGCGAATGCATCATGCGAGGCGTTCGCTGCGGGAGCTGCAACCTCTGTCCATCTTGATGATGGATGTCTGCTCGATGGATGAACCTACTGCGAGTGGAGCTACGATGTTCCTCTATGTTGTGGACGAGGTCACCCGCTACAAGTGGGCCTACTTGATGACGGCGAAAGGAGATGCAACCTATTACCTGATCAAGCTGATGAACGAGTTGCGCACACAGTTCAAGCAGTACCAAGTGCAGCGCTTGCACTCGGACCAGGGCGGTGAGTTCGCCAGCACTGAGCTGGAGACTTACTGTGCCAAGGAGGGCATCATCTTGCACACGACGAATGGCTACTCACCACAAGAGAATGGTGTTGTGGAGCGTGCCAACGGAGTTGTGTTGCCCCGGATCCGTGCATTACAAATCGCCACAGCAATGCCAGACCTGCTGTGGGGAGAAGCATTATTGCATGTGGTGGATACGTTAAACAAGCTACCGACTCAACCGCTGGGCATGCAGTCTCCGCATGAACGACTATACGGTGCTGCACCGGACCTCAGTGACTTGCGGACCTGGGGATGCCTGGCGTGGGTGTACATTCCGCCTGAATCTCGCCGTCGTAACGAGAAGCTGAAACATCGTGCTCGGCTGAGCTTGCTGTTGGGCTACTGCACAGCACCTTAGACCTTACGATGAATACCGATCCAGTGGGAGCAGACCCGCCTGTGACGGCCGATGCTCCAGTGGGAGTCTGTGATGATGCTATTGATGGTGAGCCTGGTGGGACTTCTGCTGCAGTGCGCAGTGCATCGAAGTCCAGTGGGAGAATTGTCGAGAGCTCTAGCAAGAGTGCAAGCTCACCAACTGAGCAATCTGCTGCTGCTTCACCTGCGAAGCGCAGCACGCGCAAACGTCGTGCACGCAAGCATGGCAAGACTGTTGAGAAGGTCACGAGTGGATTCGAGATCCAGCCACCGCCTGTGGAGCCGTGTGTGAAGCGGCCTCGGCGAACGCAGAAGTGGAACGTGCGACTGAGTGACTACGTTGTGGGGCATGTGCATGCTGCACAAGGAGACATTGAGATTCCAACGACGTACAAGCAGGCCAGAGCTAGCAAGTACTGGCCGCAGTGGAAGGCAGCGATGCTGGCCGAGCTGCAGTCTCTTTGAGGTCATCAAACGTGGAGACTTGTGCCAAGGTCCTCTGCCAAAAAGATGAAGGTGATTACCTGCCACTGGGTGTTTGCCGTGAAACGTGATGAGCGAGGACGAGTGACGCGATTCAAAGCTCGCCTGGTGATTCATGGATTTAAGCAGCAGCGTGGAGTAAACTACTCTGAGACGTTCGCTCCTGTGATTCGTTTTGAGACGATTAGGGCGGCTATCTACTATGCAGTGCAGCGTGGTTGGGCCGTGCTTCAATATGACGTCAAGACTGCGTTCTTGTATGGAGACCTTGCTGAGGAGATTTTCATGGAGCAGCCGCCCGGATTCCAGGAAGAGGGCCCTGACTATGTGTGCAGACTCTTGAAGAGCTTGTACGGGCTGAAGCAGGCCCCACACATCTGGAACAAGACGCTACATGCAAAACTGGTGACCATGGGATTCGAGCGGCTGGACTCGGATTTTGGTCTCTACGCACTGAAGAAGGAGGGTGGAGTCATTCGAGTTGACTACAATGGGAAATGTAAAGTACCTACTCGGTGTGGAGATCGCCCGCGGCGACAGATCATCTACTCGCAGCAGCAGTACGTGGTGGATGTGCTGAAGGAGTATCACATGTCGACATGCAATGGGTGCGCGACACCTGAAGCTATGTCACCATCCAAGGCGGTGCAGCCTGAAACTAGTGAGAATCTTCCCTACCGAGAGCTGGTGAGTTCGTTGCAGTATCTTGTGAGTGCATCGAGGCCGGACATTGCTCACGCCGTACGACATCTCGGCAAGTATCTGTCCAACTTCGACCACACACATTTTGCTGAAGCCAAGCGGGTGCTGCGCTACCTGCAGGCTACGAAGGACTACGGCCTAGTGCAGGACGTGTCTGAAGGTACATTGGCTGAGCTGGTGATCTACTCTGATGCTGATTATGCGAATGATCCTGCGGATCGCCGCAGCATTAGCGGCTACGTAATGATGCTCGATGGGAACGTGATCTCATACGCCTCCAGGAAGCAGGAGATCAACGCAATGAGCACCTGTGAGGCAAAGTATGTAGCCATGTCTGAAGCTGCGAAGGACATCCTGTGGCTATAGAGTGCCAAACCCGGCAAGCATTCGAAGACCAAACACATCGAGAACAAGTATCACATGGTGAGAAGGAACGTCGAGCTGAAGCGCATGGCAGTGAAGCACTGCGGGACTGAGGACATGGTCGAAGATATCATGACGAAGGCGCTGGGAGCTGTAAAGTTTGCTCGCTTTCGGAAAATGATGAAGGTGCTACCTGTTGTGACTGTGGAAAGCGAGGCGGCTTCTTCTACGACAACTGCTGCGCAGGAGTTACATCGTGCTGACGCGTGCTGAGATGTAGTGTGCCTGGCGAGGCCGAGCAGGATGCACCTACTCGCGTAGTTCAACTACGGCATGCATGGTTTGGTGGGATGCTGTGCAAGTGGGAGAGTGGGTTGCACCCACTGCGTGGTTGCATACGGGCACAGACTACTGCTACACTGAAACGGAGTGTGATCACGTCGACTTGGCTAAGATCGCCGTGTTCAAGTGGGAGTGTGAGATACAGCTTACCTGTGCAGCGGCTTGTCAACGGCAGATCGTGCCAAGGCTCTTTAGCGTGTGGTTGCCACGCGCGGCTATCGAGTGTATCCAGCTCTGTCGTGCAACGTCAGCAGGAGTATGTACACTTTACTATGGAGAACGAGATTGATGGAGGGAGCACGAAGGCTCTGCTCCCTGCTCTATTGCAAAGGACAACATGTACATAGATTTAGTGTAGGTATCTTGCTAGTTGTATTGCTGCTGCTAATACACTGACTGCTGGTATGCAGGAGTTTGGCTGGAGGTTCCCACTCACTCGAGAACTTGACGCTTGCGGCGCAAGTGGGAACCTCTACCGAACTACTGCTGAACCTGTCGTGGCGTTCTGCCTCGGCACTCACGTGCTTCTTAGTTTTTCTCTATCTACTTTGCGACTGCTATGACTGTAACTCTACGTAGCAGTAGTAGCAACGTGGAGCCCAACACCTCTCACACCCCCTCGACCAAAACATCTTTCAGTCGCAGCAAAAGAGCGACCGGATCTGTTTAATTTACAAATGCAAATAAAGTAATATAGTGTAGAGCGTCAGTCGAACCGTATTCCAGCATGTAGTATTAACAACATACATTTTGCGTAGTGATAACAGGCTTGGCATCGAACATGAACGTTCGCAGTCGCTTCGAGTAGTCAAGGAATCCCACTTCATGTTTAGGATCAGGTAGTGCAGTCGGTGTCTTCAACGGCGTGTTCACTTGAAAAACGCCTTCCTTGACTTTCAAGTACCTGAAGTGAAGCAGTATATTCATCAGTTTCACCAGTAAATGAACAAATATCTAGGTGAGAACGTATATACATAAGTAGAGAACTACATACATAAGTATTCACCCTTGCGCGAGTGACTTCGCATGCCGGTCCTGCCATGTAGGCAGCAGCATTGAAAAAATCGCGCGAACGCCCTCTTCCTGTTGATTACATTGCTCTTTCTGAAGTACACCGACCCACCTGTGTGCGCCCCGCCATGTGCCTTAGCGCTGTGGTCCTAAACGTAGTCAACAGACGTACTCATCATTATCAGCGTCATACATGGATGGCCCCTGTTCGCTATTGTTAGTGTGGATCCACCAGTGGAGGTAAGCTATTTTGTATGGTGGCACCCGGAATGCAGTCATTACAAACTACACCTGTCTTGGTACGCTTTGCAGTCACTCCACGGCCTCGAGCGGGTTCTGCGACGGAGCACACAAGGTAGTGTACCAGTTTGTCCACTTTCCCGCTAGATACACCTTCTCAAGCCAATCTGCGTTCGCATCTTGTCCGTCTGCACGCCAGCGTCGTACACAGAGTTGGGAAGTCGCTTTGAACTACTCCAGCGACCGTGCCTTGTGCATTTGTTTGATATTCACAGCCCCGTCGTCGCGGAAGTACGCTTAGTTGATCAACGTTAGGCCGCACCTCTCGAGACGCTCCGCGATACATGCTGCATCACCCAAACTCCCGAAAGTCCACCTTCAACCCCACTTCGAAGAACTGTTTTGGCACAATTCGTACCGCGACAAGAACCCACCCAAATAATACTAAAATTTTATTACTGTATCATAAAAACGAAACAGCTTCAATTGAAAAAAAAAGAGCGCACCATAGTGAAGTTTGTAGGTACCGTCCGCAGAAACAGCAACTCCGTCGTCTTTTTGACCTTGCACAGTGTAGAGGACGTTACGGAAAATTCGACGAGTAGTCATCACGATGCCGAAGGTTTGTTGCGTGAGCCTTCCTCTTCATATGAGTGCCGAAAGCATTTTAGTGTGTTGTTCCAAAAATCTGTTGCTTTCCCTGCGAAGGTCTCCTCGTCAAGCCCTCCAGCTCCGGGAAAAATGCATTCGTAGTGTTGCAATCACTCATTCAAAGCGATAAAGCTATCGACCTTTGTCTTGGTCAATTCGTTCACCAAAGCGATTGGTGGTGCTGTGAGTGTGGGCATGGTTGCATATGTCAAACAGGCATCCGTATTTGCGCAATTCGCTGAGTCTCGTGGGTGGACACGCTGTCGTATAAGCTTCCTCCACTACCCTCTGTTCGGGTGGCATTATTACAAGCCATGAGACCACCGTCAATCAACGCGATAAAGGCAAAGTTAGCATTGACATCGTTCGAGCAGTCCGATGCACGAAACTTGCTGTGATTCAGCACCGCTTGCGTTACTACGAGAGAAATTAAAAACCGAAGAACGCGGAAACAATCGCGCCAGAGCGAGTATATCTTTGCCATTAGTTCCCCCTGTACCATACCAGCCTCTTCGTCCAGACTGTTGCTTGCACAATTCAGCATCCTCGTTTTCAGCATGATGGGATGGCGCATTTCCTCATTGAACTTGGTAATGATCCCCTTGTTTAGCTTGCCTGACACGCCTCGCATTATTTGGATAGCGTCTCCTCTGCAGTCACTGTCCAACGACATTTCTTCTGCTTAAGTCCGTGCGAGTAGCTACACCGAGGACAGTGAAGCTCCTCAGTTCATATCAATTTTCTCTAAGGAGCTTCATAATGTGGCGCTTGCCGCATCGTCTTCGAAACGATGTTCATGGGGGCAGAGCCGTTCATTGACAGGTTAGGTGCAAGTGGTCTTGCAAGTCGTACATCCAAAAAGTAGGAAGTAGGTGGCAACTTCTTGCGAAACGAGCAGCTTGACCAGCGTCTCTATCTCGCCCAGCTCCTTGGCTAAGTAGTGGTAGCTGAACTGTCCGTCCTAGCGACATCGCGATGCGTGACCGCGCTTGGGCCCGTGACTTCTTTTAGGAAGTAGTGGAGCACGTGCACCAGTTGGAGTGGCGGTACACGCGGAGCGAGAGGTGGAGGCGTAAGCTGCATGACGAGCCTATTCTGGGACTTGCCTGTCGACGGGCGCTGGTTCTTGTGGACAGCCGACCATCCTTCTCCCATTGAACTTGAGCCTGCGCGTAGGATGGCTACAAGCACTCGAAGCGCCAGGACACCATTACACTGGCTGCGTATGAGCTTGAACTGTGTGGCCAAGTGGACGTGGCCTTGGACAAACTCTTCCAATGCGACGTCTATCGAGACGATTTCGCCACGGTGTGCGCGGACAGCAAACCTTCGGCCGCGAAGCTCATCGAGGTGGCGAATCTGGCCGTCTCCTACGTCACGAAGAAGGACGCGATGCAGAAGCGATGCACCGTTAAAGGAACGTACGCTCCCAAGTACGACCAGCGTCTAACCAGGAAAGACGAATCGGTGAAGGACCTCATCCGAACGGCCCGGGAAAACTCGCTCCAGCTCGCGCCAGACGTACTCGCCGACAAGGATCTCGTGTTGTTTGTGAACAAGCGCGGCGTCCAGTTCAAAGTGGAGATGCGCGGCGAGCAGACCATGGCCGGTATCATTTTTCGAGTCAAGGACCTGATCGTCGTCTTTGCCAGCTCGAATTTCGTTAAGAATATATTGCGGTCCGGGAGCACATATAGATTAAAATAAAATTAGTGTGGTTTATGATTGCCGAAATAAGACAAGACAGCTTCCTGCCAGCCTGACCAAACCCAAGATGGGAGGTAAAACCGGGAGCAAGGGCAAAAGGGGCAAGTATACTTCAAGCAAGGAGGTGTTCTTGACATTCTGTGGCCTAATGCACGCACTCATTCATACCAAATCTTCCGTGGCGGAGGAATTTGTGTATGAATCTACCAGTACGTCATCGTGCTGACCTATAGCACTGTGGAGCAGAAAACAAAGATGGTGTCGACTCTGTGAAGGGTCGACAAGTCCTACCTCCAGGCTTTTATGGTTCTCGTCCCCTACGACATCGCGTCCTTGTACCTCGTGAACACTGCCATGACTCAAGGCGTTGCGATTGTGTATAAGTGGGGATACACTCAGAAGTTGAAAGATCGATTTTACAAGCATGGTAGGCTTGAAAAAGGTCGAGCGGACTTGGCCGTGAAGTTGTTGAACACTTGTTGAGAAGATGGAATGTTTGGAAGTGGGAGTTAATTTGAAGCGTTAATGCTATCGCTCGTCTAATCAATCTGCTCATCCAATCATGGTCATCCAATCGCCCAACTCGTCTAATCAACTTACCGTACTCTAATCACAGAATAATCACGGAGTAATCGCGGAGTAATCACGTGTCGTCGGATTGGGCTTAACCGGTAAAACCGGTTACCTGCAACACGCCCCCTCAATCCGAACACTCGTGAACCCCAAGTGCGGCGATCAGATCCTTGTGGCGAGGTCCAGAGAGAGCCTTAGTCAAGATGTCCGCCAACATGGTCGCAGTTTCACGGTACTCGACGATCACTTCACCGCGCTTGACCTCATCGCGGATGTGATGGAACTTGATGTCGATGTGCTTCGCGCGGCCATGATTCACCGGATTCTTGGTCATCTTGATGCACGACTGATTGTCCTCGAAAATCTTCAAGCCCGGAGTCGCCACGCCGGATGCCACCAAAATCTCGCACAGAAGTCGGTGCACCCACTTTCCTTCTTGAATAGCCAAGCTTAATGCAATGTACTCAGCTTCACTCGTAGACAGCGACACACTTGACTGCTTCTTAGAACCCCACGAAATCGGCCCGCCGACGGCTTGGAATAGGTAGCCCGAAGTAGACTTGCGATCGCTGACGTCACCGGCCCAGTCAGCATCAGAGTAGCCGCAGAATCCAACATCCTTTCCGGGCGAAAAACGAATTCCGTGCGACTTCGTGCCTTGAAGGTAGCGAAAAATACGCTTGACCGCAGTCCAGTGCTCAACTTGCGGGTTTTCCATGAAGCGCGAAATGTAGCCGACAGCGAAGGCGATGTCCGGGCGAGTCGAAGTCATCAAGTGCATGAGCGCGCCGACTGCTTCACGGAAAGGAGCGTCCAACTTCGTCGACGCATCACTCGCTACCAACTTGGTACTCAGATCGACTGGACTCGCAGCTGACTTGCACTTGTCCATACCGAAGCGCTTTAGAATGTCGTCAATGTAGCGTCGCTGGCATAAAGTCACACTGCCGTCCGCATGTTCGACCACTTCGATGCCAAGAATAAATTTGCACTTGCCACTGTCTGTCATCTCAAACCGTGACTTTAGCTGGCGCTTGACGTCGGCAATCATGTCGGCGGAGCTTCCGGTCACCAGCACGTCGTCCACGTAAACCAGCAGCAGCACACATTGTCCGTCGGCAACCTTGATGTAAAGGCACGGATCATAGGCCGAAACTTGAAATCCGATGGAGCGAACATACTCGTCAAAAGTCTCGTTCCATACTCGTGAAGCCTGCTTGAGTCCGTAAATTGCCTTCAGCAACTCGATGCAGTCGAAGTCATCATCCAGCTCAACGCCTTCAGGTACCGAACAAAATACCTTCTCCCGCATAAGCCCATACAGGAATGCAGTCACCACGTCGAGTTGATCCAGCGGCCATCCATGGAAAAATGCGATCGCGATCACCATTCGTAGCGTGACGTACTTCACAACGGGCGAAAACGTCTCCGTGTAGTCGATCCCATATTTCTGCCCGAAGCCCTTTGCGACCAAGCGAGCCTTGTATTTTTCGACAGAACCATCGGCGTTGCGTTTAATTTTGAAGACCCATTTCGTCCCAACAGCACGTTGACCAGTAGGCAATTTTGCCGCGCGAAACACCCCGCGAAGACGCATCGACTTCAACTCCGCGCGAATTGCTTTTCGCCAGTGAACTTGGTCGGGACCGTTGACTGCATCCTGAAACGTAGCTGGTTCTGCGGCATCCGTCGCTTCAACCGCATTTGCACTTGCACGCCAAAACATCGATGGTGTCGATTCGTCGTCGTCGCTGTGAGCTGATTCACGGTCTGATTGTGCAGTGTCGTCAGGGGCACTTGCTTCCTCCAGACCCGCACCACGCCGGGGACGTCGAACATTTTCGCGCACTTCAGGGTCGGTACGAGGTTTGCGTTTTCCGGCCTGCTTGATCTCGGGGACAGCATCGCTAAGGTCCAGATCATCGAAGGACTCCACCGCATCGTCGACTTCATCGTCCGAGAAAACTGCAGGACCAAAACGGGTCTCGTCGAAAGTGACATCGCGAGATATCACAATCTTCCCCGCCTCGATGTCATACACCCGATAGGCCTTCGAACGCTCTTCATAGCCCATAAAAATTCCTTCACGAGCTTTCGGGTCCCATTTGCGTCGCTTTTCTTTGGCGTCAAGACGTACGCTGTGCACCCGAAAATGCGCATGTGTTTGACACTTGGCTTCGACTTGTACACGACTTCGAACGGAGTCTTGCCAGCGACTTTCGGGGACGGCAACCGGTTCTTGATGTAAATCGCAGTCATCGCCGCCTCGGCCCAGAAGCACTTGTCCAATCCAGCATGATGAAGCATGCTGCGGCCAATGGTCACGATAGTACGGTTTGCACGTTCTGCAGTTCCGTTGGTTTGGTGCGCGTATCGAACGGTAGGTTGTATGTCAATACCATGGTCGTCGTAAAACAACTTGAGCGAGTTGGTCGCGAATTCTTTGGCTCCATCATGGCGCACAAACTTCACCTTGGCGTTGAACTGCGATTCCACCTTTAAAATAAATTTCTTCAGGTAGCCTTCGCTTTCGGATTTGGCACGCAAGCAGAATCCGGTCATGCAGCCACTGGCCTCGTCAGTGATCAACAGCAAATACTTGCTACCGCCAAGCGAATCTTCTTCCATCGGCCCGCAAAGATCGAAATGAAGAAGTTCGAATGGCGCGTACTTGCGTTTGTCGCGGTTGCTGGGGAACGGCTGTTGAACCATTTTTCCTTGTTGACAGCCGCTGCACACACCGGAATTCTTCGACGTTTCAGGCAGACTCGCGTCAGTGATCATCTTCGTTGACACCATTTTTCGCAGGACATCATGCGGGGCATGGCCCATGCGCGCGTGTAAGTCGACACCATTAACCGACACCGAGGATACAGAGTTCGCGCTGCAGTTCGGCACGCGGAGCCAGTAGAGCCCATCGATAAGGTCGGCGATGGCAGCAATTTTCTTCGACTTTTTCAGCGAAATGTGCATCCTGGTGCCGTCGAACACCACTTGAATCGGCCAGACTTGTTAATCTGCGGCACCGAAAGCAAATTCTTGTTCATGCCCGGCACGTACAGCGCGTCTTCGATCACGATCTCACGTTCATCACCATTGGGTAAAGAAACACGTTGGAGAACAGTTCCGACGCCCAAAATCCTGGACGAGTCCCCGTTAGCGACCGTAAGCTTGCCCTTGTCGCACAACTTGATGTCAGCAAACTTGGACTTGTCATTGCAGATGTGGTGTGTGGCACCACTGTCGATTGCCCACGAGTCGATGACCTTCTTCTTCGTCGAAAGTCCACACTCCATCGATACAGCGAACGCAATGTAGTCGTCGTTGCCATCGTCGCGCCACTTGACAGTGTTCGCACCGCGACCAGAACGGCCGCGTCGTGCTTCGCGGGTTTCGTCCTTCTGCCTGGTCCAGCACTTGTCCACGAGGTGCCCCAGTTTTCCGCAGTAGGTGCAACGGCGGGAGTCGCGCTCAGCACTAAACGCGTTAGCAGCGTCTTCAGTCTTCACTGGCGCAGTCTTCTCTCCCTGCCTCTTGATGTGCTCGTTCGTAAGCACCTTGATCACGTCGTGCGTCTTCAGCTCCGTTGCGCTCATCTCCGCTTGAGCACGACGTTCTCGTAGCTCTTCGGCAGACTTCGCAGCAAGCAGATCGCCACGTCCTCATCCTCCATCTTGGCACCGATACCGTTGAGCTTGGCGCTGATGTTGAGGACCTCGTTGCAGTGGTGCAGAACATTGTCGCCTTCCGCCATCTCCATGCTGAACAACTGCCGCTTCAGGTAGATACGACCAACCTTCTGCGTGCCGCCGTACAGCGCCTTCAGCTTGGCCCACGCGATCCACGCATGCTCACAGTCCGCAATCACATGGTGGTAGTCAGCACTCATGTGCAGCAGCATCAGACCGAGCGCCACGTTCGACGTCCGGTTGTATTCATCCGCAGCGCGAGTGTCCGTGAAGGTCGGCGTCGTCTCCCGCTTGACAGCGCTCCACACTGACTTGGTCAGGAACACACCCCGCATGTAGCTGCTCCACGTCGCGTAGTTGTCGCCGTCGAACTTGTCGATGATGGCCTTGGACGAAGCGTCAGGCGCAGAGGACATCGTGCTTGGGCTCATAACCTGAAAAAGGTCGAGCGGACTTGGCCGTGAAGTTGTTGAACACTTGTTGAGAAGATGGAATGTTTGGAAGTGGGAGTTAATTTGAAGCGTTAATGCTATCGCTCGTCTAATCAATCTGCTCATCCAATCATGGTCATCCAATCGCCCAACTCGTCTAATCAACTTACCGTACTCTAATCACAGAATAATCACGGAGTAATCGCGGAGTAATCACGTGTCGTCGGATTGGGCTTAACCGGTAAAACCGGTTACCTGCAACAAGGCTGCACACTGCTCGATACGGTGATCATCATCCCAGCTGACAAAGTGAGCGAGGCTGAGAAAATACTGAGGAACTCGATCTCCAACGATGAACGGTTCAACAATAATAGCGCGGCAAGGAACTGTTTGTCTTGAATCACGAGGCGCACACCGCTTTACGAAACGTTATGCAAACCATTGCCTACAAGTACAACGGTAGCATGACACTCCAAGGAGCCGAGATCTGCACCAAATCGTACAGCTGAAGTATTTCCACGAGATTCATGCGTTGAAACTGAAGGGCAGAAAAGGCAAATACGAAGTTATTGGAGCAGCAATTGACCCACCACAGCGATAAGTTGGCTGACGAGAAGGAGAAGTGCAATCTCCAGCTTCAACTAGTCAAGGCTGATCTCAACGCCAAGGATAAAATTATCGATGACTTGGCTAGCGAAGTCAAAGGAATGAAAGCGACCATCACCCGTTTGAAGCTTGAAATTAGGGCCATAAGGCTGATTTAATATGCGAGGCGGGTAGATCGGGGAAGTTGACGACAAGATCTTAAACCCTGTGGTAGAAATACTAAGTGACTTGTTATTGTTAGATACAACCAATTATATATCTTATTGCCAGCGTCTGAGTGCCTGTTGCGTAGGACCTACAGAACAGCAGTGACCCGAGGAATGAATGATCGTGTTGCAGTCAATGTTGAGGAAAAGGCTGGATTGTTAACTGTGAATTTGTGATTGTTTCTTGCTCACGACCTTGCGGTGTGAAATCTGCTTCGGTGTCAAGTTCAATTTTTGGGCCGTTGTGGAGACCAAGTGGGCGAGATCACGATGTGGTTCGAGGTTTGGTTGGCATCACTGTGGGCTTCTTCGTGAGTGTGACAGCTGCTTGCTTCAATTTTAGCGCCCGTCGTATCACGATTTAGTTGGCATGTCAGTATGTTGTTCAGCGAGTTTAATTAATAATTGGATTGATCTGCATGACAGCACCGCTCACCGGTAGCGCTGCTTTGGCAGAAACTCCGTGTTATTGTTGTTTTTGGGCGAGTTTAGAATACTTCAGAAGACTTTGGAAAACGTGCCAAATTCTATCCGAAATCCAAATGTGTCCAAAACTGTCGTGAAGAATACATTGGGATTCATTCTCAAGTAGAGCCACCACGCATTGGCTGCTCCACCCGCCAAGGCGATCACCTCTCTTTCGCTCTCGAAAAAGCCGCCACTGCTGGTCGATCCCGGACGCTCACCACAGAAGCCTTCAAGCTGTCGGAGGCACCCAATACGTACGAGACGCCGCCAATTTCCTCTGTGACCACTGCAACTCTGTTTGCTTCCAGGCAAGAGCTCCAACGGCGATACAGACGCCTGCCCGTGTGAAGTCGCACCCGAAGGTTATGCTGTGCCGCCGTAAACGCCCTCAAGTCAAACTCATCTACCTACGCGCGGGGTTGAGCGACCTCGAAGATACGCTTGCCAATTTTAACCAGATGACGGCGGCAAGGTGGCTCCCGCCTTTGACGAAGACGCGGAGACGTTCTCTGACTGAAGAAGGTCACCGAGCGCAAGTAGCAGGAGATTAACCGCACCGTCGTGAAGAACCTCAAGCTGCGCACCATGCTCAAGCGTGGCCTAGGCGCTGATCGCTGGCCTCACGGCCAACAACACGAGGTGCTCATTCTCGTGCTCGAGATCAGTACGTGCTACTACTACACAATGGGCGCAGATCAAGTCATCTTGGGCGCCGGCCACACGAAGAAGCTGTGCGTGGCGTACAACAGCGTCATCCAGTTGTCGGCCGAAGTCTTCGTCAAGATCCAGCACACCGTCGCGACGCGCATCCTGCCCGGCGCCAACAAGATCGAGTCCGGGTCCATCGACGAAAATGGCGCATTGCTGGCGGACCTAAGCAAGAGCATGAGCGGCGACTATCTGGTGATGGCCACGGGTAGCACGTACACGGTGCCCATCAAGCAGCTTCAAGCGCTCGACCACTGGGGCCAAGCTGGTCAAGATGCGCGAGCAGGTCAGGGCTGTCAGCATCGTGCTCATCGTGGGTGGCGGTACGGTGGGCATTGAGGTGGTCGGTGAGACCAAGTCCAAGTAGAAAGGATGTTGCGATCCGCGACGAGCTTGAGAGCGATGACGTGCGCAACAAGTTTGGCACTCAAGACGTCGATGGACGGCAAGGTCCTTTCTGGGCGTCAAGGTGGTGCTGGGCGAGCACTGTAGTGGGCCTACCTTGGCTCACTACAACAGCTTACACGTGTGCGCTCGTGTATGAGGAAGCGTAGCTTAGTTTAAACTAGAGTTAATTATACTCGGGCCTCCGAGTATAGATTAATCTAAATAAACGATCCAAATAATGTTTTTGGGTTAAAATGAGAACTGTTATTTTTGTTTTATGTTTCTGACTTCCTCTAAATGTAATATTCTAAGTTGGAAATCTGCCAACGGCTGGTTGGCAGAATTCCTTTGCTATGCATGTCGCTCATTGGTTAAAAGATGCTGCTTTCAACCAATAGGAATCCTAAATGTCTATGGACCACCCGTCGTGGTGATCGTAAATGAATGTGGCACTTGATGTAACGTACATCAAGGCCGAGGAAGTGTTTGAACCTTTAACAGACATCGTGTCTGTTAGAGTTACAAGCGGCTGTAGCCACTTGTGCGTGTAACCCCGTTACACCATCCCCCCCTTAAGGTTAGACGCGCCGGTCACGGCACGTCAATCAAGCAATTGACCACTCGTCAATTCTTCACGTTGGGAGAAAGAAAACTCGAGCTCATTCCGCAATGAGCTCGCCGAAGAAGACCGCCGCCGAGGAGACGCCCGCCGCTGGGACAGAGAATCTCTCTGTCCCCGAGTACTACGAGCGGCAGCAGGCGAAGCAGGACGCTCGCGCTGCTAAGGCCGCGGCCGAGCCGAAGATCGTCCTTCAGGGCTCTTCGATAGTCAACGATGTCGTTGACTATAGCGAGGACGACGTGGACATGGAGGAGGGCGATGCCTCCCCAGCAGGCGCAAGGAGTCGATCGACAGCGACAGTCTCGACCCGCACGCCGGGTCGAGACGCCCTCGTGAAGAAGACGATTCGGACGCTTCGAGTTCGAAGCGTTCGCGTTGCGCAAAGGAGACTCCGCTCTCTGCTGCTGGAGCCTTGAGCTCGCCGCGCGATGCGGCGCCTTCAAAGCTCTCCACGCGCTGCTCATGCAGCGCGTGATCTATGGATGCCGTCCGCGGCAGACATCGCAGCGCGGGTGGGCAACTCGGTGCCCCCGAACACTATCCCGCTGTACGTATGCAGCGCGATCGAGGACGATGAGGTGGCGGAGGGCCAGCACTTTGATCCGATGACGGATCAAATGCGCGACTACTATATCGGACTCTTCCACGAGCTCCGATACTACTCCAGCAAGAAGACCTCTTCTCGCAGCAAAGTGCCCGAATGGCAGGCACTTTGTCAAAGTTGGAATGCCTTTGTTGATAACTTCAACAAGAATCCGGCAGCCTACCGTGAGCGGGTTCAGCATGCCCGTGAGCGCTTCGAGACGTTCTCGACGCGTGGGAGGTTGGAGCAGCTCCACAGATCTTCTGTGGATGCTGGAGTTCCGTGCGCTGTGCCCGAAGGCCAGCAGTGCTCGCTGTGTCTTCCGGGTGCGGCGCGCTTGAGCGACCGCGACCTAAACCGGTACACGTCGATTCGTGTACCTGCGAGTCTCAAGGATCTCCGTGCCAAGTTCATGGCACGTGAGGAACGCGACGAGCGTGGTGCTTCGAGCGCTGGGGGTGACCACAGCGCTCGCACTACCTTCGCGCCGGCAGTGCGTGGTGGGCTTCGTACGCCCTCACCATTTCCGGAACGTCCTGCTGCAGGACGTTCCGCGGCTCCCATGTATCTTGGTGGGGCGGAAACCCTCTCCAACGAATACGATAACGAACCGGATGACGGTTCGTTTTCGGGATACTATGGTCGACAATACGCTCAACAATCCAACGTGTTGAGCCGTGGGCGTCACGGATCGGAGGCGGCGGTGGTGGGAACACGCCCCGGGTATGGTCAACCTGGGGTTGACCTTGGGCCTCCGTCTCTCGAAGACCGGGTTGCCGCTGTGGAGCGGCTTCAGAGCAGTGACGTCGCTGCTCTGAGGCAAAAGATGGCGAACCTGAGGGCTCAAGTCGCTAAGGCCGCGCAGACCGCGTCCGACGTCTCCGTCGATGTTGGGGGTCGCGTCGTGCTCTTGGCCCAGCGCGTTGACGCGCTGGAGAAAGGTTCGGCTTCCGCTTCGCGCCGGCCGAGCTAGCTGGCTCGTGCTGCTAGTATGGCTTCAGCCGCCCGACGTAAAAGGTCGGGTGGAGGCGCATGCTAGACGGAATGTCTAGCGTGTAAGCGTTCCCATGTCGTGCCAACACTGTGAACGGCCCAATGAAGCGCGGAGCGAGCTTGCTCGCCCCGAAGTCGGAAACGGCATGTTTTGGCAGGTTTTGAGTAGCTAACAAAACCAATGAACCCTTCTTGAATTCATTTGTGTTGCCCCTGCCAACGTTGTCTGCATTCAGCTTCTGTCGATCGACAGAAGCTGCAATAGCGTCTTGGACAAACCGAATGACGGCTTGTCTGCGCTGCACGAAGTTGATTGCGTCCGAGCTGAACTTGTTCAGCTCATCCTCACCAGTAGTCATAGTGTCTGTGCCCCGCACAGACGCGTTGCTCTTGTTCTTAGTGGCGTCTGTGCCCCGCACAGACGCGTTGTTCTTGTTCGTCGCGGCGTCTGTGCCCTGCACAGACGCGTTCTTCTTCTTCCTGCGCGTTATCGCGGCTGACACTGTGCAAGTGTCAGCGGCATTCTGCGGCTGCTGTGTTGCGGCCGGAGATCCTCCCCCACTTAAGGAAGGAGCCACCGTCCCGAGCAGGCTCGGGAGGCGTGGGTGACGCATTGCATTCACGTAGAACGGTGTATGCCCGGTCGAGGCATGCACCGAGTTGTTGATGGCGAACTCTGCCATCGACAGACACTCGCTCCAGTGTTGGAACGAGTGAGCGTAGCTCTTGAGTATGTCGACGAGCACGCGATTCACGCGCTCGGTTTGCCCATCCGTCTGCGGATGGTCCGCAGTCGACATCGAAAGTTGGCTCCCAAGAAGTGTAAACACTTCTTGCCACAGGTGCGCTGTGAAACGCGGGTCCCGATCCGACACAATGTCGGTCGGCATGCCATGATGTTTGAACACCATGTCAACGAACAGACGTGCAGTCTGCTTCGCCGTCACTTCAGCGGGTACCGCAGCAAGATGTACCATCTTGCTGAAGCGGTCAACAAAGACCACAACGCCCGTGTTCCCCTGGCTATCCGGGGGAAGACCAAACACAAAGTCCAAAGACATGGACTGCCAACACTCCGACGGAGTCGGTAGTGACTGCAAAGGAGCCTGCGCGAACGGCGCAGGCTTCACACGTTGACACACCTCGCAAGCACGGACGTACTTGCGCACCCACTTGTACTGGTGGGCCCAGTAGAAGTCCCTCGTGAGAAGAAAATACGTCTTCTCACGGCCCGGATGCCCCGCAGTCGGTGCATCATGATATTCGTACATGATCCTGAGTCGCAGGTCATGATCATTAGGAACGACAACACGGTCCGCGTTGTCGTCGACTGCACTGTAGAGCAATAACCCGTCGTGCACCCGATAACGGTGAGCACGAGCGCGAAGATGCTTCGGCAGCTCCTGACGAGCTTTGTCAGAAGGTGCTGAGCCGTAGGCCAGCAAGAGCTTCGCGTCCGCGTCGTGCGCGTACGCGGTCTTCACGTCGTCAACAGCGACGACGTGGGAGTTTTCGATTGCATGGCGTCAATGGCATTGACGTCGGCATCAGCTGAAGCGTAGTCAGGTCGACGCGATAACGCGTCGGCCACCACATTGAGTCTTCCGGGTTTGTACTCAACCCGGAAGTTGTATTCCGCAAAGAACGAAAGCCATCTCGCCATACGTTGCGAGATGTGTGGCGACTTGACAGCCGTCCGCAGCGATGCGTGGTCTGTATAGACCACGAACGGTTTACTTCCGAGGAGATACACTTGGAACTTCGCAAGTGCATACTTCATGGCAAGGAGCTCCTTGTCATGCACCGGGTAATTGCGCTCAGCTGGCTTCAGCTGACGCGACTGATAGTAGACGACACGATCACGGCCCTCGTGATCGTGCTGCATCAACGCACATCCGATCGCGAAATCGGATGCGTCACACACAACGTGGAATGGGCGATCTTGGTCGGCCACCGCCAAGATCGGCGCCTCAGTCAAGCCCCGCTTGACTGCATCGAAGGCCTGCTGACAGTCAGCAGTCCAATCCCACTCGGCATCCTTCTTCAGGAGCTGTGACAGCGGGCGTATTGTGCCCGCATAGTCCTTCACGTACTTGCACAAGTACGTGGCCAAGCCAAGGAACTGCCGCAGTTTCTTGACGCTCGTCGGCGTCGGCCACTCATTGATCACTCTGACCTTTTCAGGGTCAGGGCGGACACCGTTCTTCCCAACGAGACACCCGAGCACGGGTATCTCGCTCGCCCCGAAGATGCACTTCTTCAGGTTCGCGTAGAGCTTGTGCTTGCGCATGAGCGCAAGCAGCTTCCGGAGATGCACCTTGTGCATCTCAACATCGCTCATCCCGTCCGCAGCACGGCTGTGGACGAACACGTCATCGAAGTAGCCCGGTGCGAAGTCGCGCACCGAGCGCAACAAGTGCGTCACGCACCTGTTGAAGGTTGCAGGGGCGTTCTTCAGACCCTGCGGCATCACTAGCCACTCCCAGAGCATGCCACTCGGCGTGCTCACAGCCGTGAGAGGGATATCGCTCTCACGCATTAGGATCTGATAGAACCCATCGCGCAGATCAAGAGCACTGTAGACAGTGCTCCTGGCCATCGAATCGATGATAACATCTGTTCGCGGTATCGGTGTCTGCGCCGGTATCGTCGCATCGTTCAACTTGTTGTACGCATGAACGATGCGTCAGCCGCCCTGTGGCTTCTTGACACAGAACGTCGGAGTGTGGAGAAGTGCAAGTCGCAGAAATGAGTGATGGCAAGTGATTGGACGATTGAAGGATCGGGACCTCGACACAAATGCGGAAGAGTGACCGACCCAGATGGATACATATGGATCTGGATCTACGATGACAGCGATCCAAGATCCACAGATGGATACACCTGGATCTGGATCTACTCGGACAGCGATCCAAGATCCACAGATGGATACACCGGGATCTGGATCCACGCTGACAGCGACCCAAGATCCAAGATCCGGGGTGGATCTACACTCTGGAGTAATCAAGAGATTGTGAGTACGACTCGACGAGCGAGCAGCTGACACGCAATGAAGGTAAAGAGAGCCCGTAGAGTCGGTAGGTACAGATGGGATGATAGGATTCACATGGTGATAGGACTTTGGCATAGGAGCGAACTTAAGCATAAATCAGAAACGAATTTGCCTTGATCAACGCAAGTGCTTCCTCCCTCGCCTGGAAACGGGAACTACATTGGCCCTACGCGGCGTAGAGAGGTTAGCCGTAGCAGATCTAGTGTTGGTGGTAAGACTGGAGTAATACATTGGCCAGATCCAAAACCTTCCTAGTGAACTACTGTCAAGTGCGGATCCAAGATCCACCGGAGTTATCTGTTTGGCCGGTGCGTCCTTCGCTTCTCAACTGTCAACGACACCGTCATTGGAGGCGGCAAACACGACCAAGGAAGACCTGCGAAGGCAACGAAAAGGACAACAACAACCGAAAGGCAACAACCCGGCCGGATCCAGATCCAGGCCGCCAGATCCAAGTACAAGACTACTGGATTTGGAGTAACCGGCGAGCAGAGTGAAGATTTCCGCGCTGCTCCACCCACATCCCCGCGTCTCGCCCAGACTGTTCTGTCTTCAAGGCTCGGACGCTTCAGCAGACACCAGAGGAGCAGATCCAGCCCTACCGACGGGTACACAAGGTGACCAGTTCAGCACACAGATCACGGATCATCGGGGACCCTCCGTAAGTCGGTGTTCGGGCGCAGTTGGGAAGTTGGATCGGCGATCTTGTAAATTTTGCTGATCCCGCTACACCACAATGGTGCGCGTGCCCGGATCTTCTGGTGACTCGGGATTTCACCGTGAGTCCCAAGAAGAAGTTCGAGTGAAGAAGGAACAAGGGGATCAAGCGTCATCGGAGTTGGGATCGACGACGACGCTGCTGAATGAAACAAGATCCACGGATCGGCAGAGTGCAAGGAGGACCTCTGTCGGCGGAACCGAGGTGGATCCAGACATGGATCCAGAAGACAAACCTCAACCTCCTCCACAGGTCCCTTCGGGGACCCCGGTGGATCGCGACGCGAGTCAAGATCCACCAACAAAACAAACGAAGGCTGGCAAGGATCGGTATGCATTTGCTGATTCACCAGTTAACCCGGACGCCTACTTCTTCTCCTTCGACAAAACCAAGCCGAAGGTGCGCACGAAGATGAAGGCCCCGGATCCAGAGGACGAAGATACGAAGACACCTGCTCAGGATGAATCCGAGGCGGGATGGATCCACTACCACGAGCGGAAGCTACGTGGCTTCCTGACTCTGGATCCAATCATGCAACAGTTCGGCGTGAAGCAGATCGGAGACCTGCAGGGACCACTAGCACTTCCGGCACCCGCCAAACGCCCAGGGATCCTACCCGAGATGGAGCGCCTGATGCAGTTGCTGAGAGATGCTGGTCTCGTGGCTGGAGCGTTCGACGCGTCAGTGATGTACGAGATCGATCCGATTCAACTCCGTGCTACGACAGAGATGCTGTTCAACCGTCTGAAGGTGTTGGTGGGCGAGATCCAGCCGAAATTGGATCCCGTAATCCCGGATCCAAGATCGCCACAAGAAGGATCCACAGGATGCCGGACGTCGTCACCTTATGTGTCGGCTGCAGAACTTGGATCGGACACGTCTTCGGAGCCTCGGCGCATGTCACTCGGACCCTCGGGAGCCACGATGCTACGCGCTCGAGCCCAGATCCAGCGTGAAGCGAGTCCTCAGCCCCGATCTCAATCCCGATCCAAGCAGCAGCCGGCTCCATCGGTGGATCCGACTGCCACGGCATCTGGATCCGAAATGTCGACTGGCAGGCTGGAGTCGTTCTTCCAGGCAGCTATGAGCAGGTTCTTAAAAGAGCAGGGAGCCTTGACCCCAACGCTAACGCCGGAGGCGGTCCAGAATCATGGATCTCAAGATGTCGAGATGGAGTCGACCGAGTCGTCGGATCCGGATCCACACTGGGAGTTCGATCCAGACGACATTGACTTCCCGACTACAGCTCGAGCCACGGTAGCCTCCACGGCGGCCGGATCCACAAGCTCAGCCCTGATCCAACGAGTCCGGATCTCGGCGATCTCGGATCTGAAGGAGTTCTCAGGCAAGGACCAGGACGAGGATCGAGCAAGAGCTTGGATCAGTAAAGTGAAGTCTGCGTTCTTGCGTGACCAAGCCCCCGACGAGGAGAAGTGTCTGACCTTCGCGGATCTTCTGTCTGGATCGGCAAGAAACTGGTATCGCCAACTGCCCCGATCCACACGCAACAAGTGGCCGGATCTACTTCGCAGCTTCCAGACCCAATACTGCGGATTGGGGATCTCCGTTGCTCGCCAGTACTACCATGCGCGCAAGCGATCCGACGAGTCTCCGCTGGATTATCTTTACCGACTCAATGTCGCCGGACTCCGCGCTCGACTCAAGATCAAGGATGGTGGATCCAAGGAGAAACGCGAACATGTGGATCATTTTATTGAGACTTTGGGTGACCAGGATCTAGCGGATCGGCTGACCTTACTCCGACTACCGGATGTTGACGAGCTGGAAGAAGTCCTTCGCGCGCTGGATCGGGCGAAGAATCGACAGAAGAAGTCTGCGTATGGATCCAGCAAGTACCGGCAGAAGGCCCCCGCGACGCCCGCACCGGCTGCTCCAGCCAAACATGTGCGTGCGATCCAGATCCAACCTGACTCAGGATCAGAGTCTGGATCCAGCGATGGATCTGACTCCGAGTGTGAGGAGTACCGCAGGATCTACCTGTCCGCTGCCCAAGATCACGCGAAGCCCGTGGAGGAGGAGCAGAAGACCCCGGATCGGAACCCGCCAGACCGCCCACCACAAGATCCAACAGCGCGCGATTCAAGATCCAGGATCCACACTGAAGGATCCGAGCGCAGCCGCTGTACGCACTGTGGATCCAAGAGGCACTCACACCTTGGCTACTGGAAGCGCTTGACGTGTGAGAAGTGCGGCAAGAAGGGTCATCCAGGTGATCACTGCCTCTTCGTGTGTCGCGGATGTGGTGAGCTTCATGACGTGGGCCGATGCCCGATGGAAGAGTTCTACAACCAGATCCGTCAGTGGTTCAATCCAGCCAAGCATGCGGGGATGCTGCCAGAAATGGCGGAGAAGATGTTAAACTAGGACGCTCGCCGGGTTGGAATCCGGTACGAGCCGAGCGTTCTAGGTATTGCATCTATGCATATGTGAACAAGACATCGACAGATCCAGTTAGCAATCGACAGGATCTACGCGGTAATACATGTGATCTTCATGGGAAACGTACTGCCATGGTCTCAAGTTTCCGGCAAGCTGATGACTACACCAGATCCAACGCGACAGTGGAGATGGATCTGGATCCAGAAGTTCGCCAAGGATACTGGAAACAACAGGATCCAGAGCAGTGGTTCAAACCAGTGGAAGGCGAAGACACCTCAGGATCCAGATCCAGACGTGTCGCTGCAGGCCGGCGGATCGTAGATCCAGAATCCTCATATCTCCTACCTGGAGAGTCGCGAGGGTACTGGAAACAACATTCGCCAGGCAAGTGGTTCCGTCAAGCCAAGATCCACGGCAAGATCAACAATGAGAAGGCGATCTTACTTCTAGATACCGGTGCCGAGGTGTCCATCGTGGACACCGCCTTTGCTCGTAAGGTTGGGTGCTATATCGACAGGAGTCAGAGCCAAGAATGTGTTGGGATCGGAGACAATGTGTACACGACGGAAGGGAGAACGCGGATCAAGATCACTTTGGGTGGATACCTGGTGTATTTCTTCGACATTTGGGTGGGAGATCTGTCTGGCCAAGAGGCGATCCTCGGTATGGACTACATGGTCCCGGCCGGGATCCGGCTGGAAATAGCTGACGGGACTCTCTGCCTGCCTGACGAAGTCCGGATCCAGCTCAGCGGACGCCGCCCACTCTATAGTGACAAGGCACAGTCAGTGAAGCTGGACCGATACCTGCAGCTTGGGATCGGAGAATCCACAGAGATACCTGCCCGACTGCGAGGATCTGGATCGGAACACGACAAGCTTTGGGTCACACGAGGAGATCGATGGGTGCCAACGGTGATCAAGGGTCCAGGCAAGACACGGTACCTTCGGATCACGAACATCGGCGAGAAGGAGCTGGTGCTGCATCTGAATCATCAAGTCGGAATGTGGCTGGCCGGCGATCGGGTGCCGCGGATCCAAGGCTATGTGTCCGTTGGATCCCGACGCTATCTGGAATGGCAGAATCTCGCGCTGCAAGCCACGACGGATGCTGGATCCGCGGAGGAGGCGTCTCCAGAGACTCCGATCGGATCGATGGTGGAGCGCCCCGAGTACCCGACGCCGCGCGGAATATTGCGGAGGCCGGATCCAAGCCAAGTCCGACATGCGGAGTCAAGATCCAAAGGTGCCGAGGATGGACGGGACAAGTCGCCGCCGGATCCATCTGATCAGTCGA
This sequence comes from Phytophthora melonis, assembly GCA_024211575.1. Lineage (NCBI taxonomy): Eukaryota > Oomycota > Peronosporomycetes > Peronosporales > Peronosporaceae > Phytophthora > Phytophthora melonis. Next base: position 794,705 of record JAMXKT010000013.1, read on the forward strand.
CCGCCAGATCCATAGCCGGAACACTGCGTGTCGCCCAGGTGCAAGCTTCAATCAAGGTGCCGACAGAAGATCAAGTGCTCAGGCCGACCGCAGGCCCGACGGATCCAGACGAAGTTCCTGCTGAGCGCCAACCGGATCCAGATCCAAGTGGCGATCGGAGAATCAGCGACGCGGTGGGACTAGACGATGGATCTACGAGTCGAGAACCAACTGGTGACACGCAGAGTTGCGAAGGGGCGCTGGATTCAGATGATGTGGAACAGGCGGTCCATCCCGTTGTCACATCGGGTGGTAATCACGAAGAGACAGGGGGTGGATCTGCAGATTCGACATATGGCGCTACGGGACAGGCCATGGATCCAGCGATGCTCCCAGTTCCGGATGGTGAGATGGGACGGTGTGCAGATCCAGATGGAGAGACGGTGCAGAAATCAGGTCCGACACCAGATCCAACTGTCGATGCAGATCCAACAGCTGCCGAAGATCCAAGGCGCAATGACTTGGAGGCGGACGATCAAGTCTGCTACCACGTGAGTGGGGATCTACATGCCGAAGATGTTGAAGCAGAGATGGCGGTGCTACCTGAAGTCACCTCGACGACCGAAGAGGTGACTATTGAAGACATCCAGGTGGGAGATCCAGACGTTAACACGGCGGAAGAAATTGACCGACTTCGACGACGGATCTGGAGGCGCCGACATCTGCTGATCGGCAAGGGCAACGCGTTGCCGCCCGCGGCACGAGGAGTTGTGTGTGACATCGATGTAGGTGATGCGAAGCCTATTGCCCAACGAGTGCGCAAGGTAGCCCCGCAGTACCAAGAGAAGCTGTCGGATCTAATCAAGGGGCTGCTCGGAGCCAAGATCATCCAGATTTCGACTTCACCATGGGCATCTCCAATTGTGGTGATCATCAAGAAGAATGGCGTGGACATACGTTTATGTATTGACTACCGGCTGGTTAACAGTTTGACTCGGCTGATGGTCTACCCAATGCCCCTGATCAACGATCTTCTTGAGGATCTGGACAAGGTGCTTTGGTACTGCTCTCTGGATATGGCTAGTGGATTCTGGGTGGTGACGATGACGGATCGGGCTCGTGCGATCTCCGCCTTCATCACCCCATTTGGATTGTTCGAGTGGAACCGAATGCCTTTTGGATTGAAAAACGCGCCCCAGATTTACCAAAGAATGTTGGACAATGCGCTGTACGGCTTCACTCGGATCCCACGTCTGGAAGATGGATCTGGATCGGAGTCGAAACTGGGATCCAAGAACGGATCTGGATCCATTGCTTTGGATCTGGAGCTGAAGTCTGGAGAACCGGAGGATCCTGGCAACCCGTCCGTGCTTGGACGTCGGTCCTACATCGACGACATACTGGTGACTGGGGGATCCTGGGAGCATTTGTGTGATCGTGTGGACGCATTACTCGACGCGTGTGACAAGTGGAATCTCTCTATCAGCGTGGTAAAGAGCTTTTGGGGCAAGAGTAAGGTGGAGTACCTCGGTCATCGGGTGTCAAAAGCGGGACTGGAGGCGAATCCTAAGGATCTGGCAGCATTAACGGATCTACCCTTCCCGGGAACACTTAGATCCATGCAGTCGTTCCTGGGTAGCCTGAACTATTACAGCCGGTTTCTGGAAGACTATGCGATCTACGCTGCAGTTCTCTACGAGTTACGTGAAGTGGACTTTGCTGCGATGGGTAAGCCGGAAAACCAAGGACGGATCCAAGCAGTGATGACTTCAGCCACCCTAGATCCAACCGAGCGGATCTCGCCCGGCCTGCTGGATCTAGACGTACCAGATCCAGACGCTGGATCCGGTAACGTTGTGGAGCGAGAGACTTTGGATCTGGAGGCGAGCGATCCAGACAGTGTAGATCCACGTTGGATCCGTGCTCATCGGGCCTTTGCCAAGCTAAAAGAGAAAATGGCGACGACTCCGATCCTCCGACACTTCAACGCAGATCTATTACCGGTAGTGGTGGTGTACGCTAGTGAGTGGGCCATTTCGGCTGCTCTGGTGCAGGAGTACGAAGGCACTTATCATCCGGTTACCTTCACTAGCCGCACTCTGAAGTCGAACGAGCTCAACTACGGTGTGGTCGAGAAGGAGGTGTTAGCGTTGTTGCGGATCCTGGATCTGGGTTACAATATGCTAGTCGGACGCCAGATCCGTGTCTTGACGAGGCACTCGACCCTGGCCTGGCTATTCAGATCCACGGGGTTGCAAGGTCGGTTGGGACAGTGGGCTGCCCTGCTCTCGCCGTGGACGCTCGAAATTATGAAATGCACAAAGGGTGAAGATGAGATCCTAGGAACTCTGGCAGCTAGCATCACACCTAGATCCAAGGTGGATCAGGCGTTGATCGGGATCGCACCCAAGAAGGAGCCGCGACGCAAGATCCAAGCACCGATCCCGACGGTTCGACCTGGGAAGAACTGCACGTGGTCAGCTTTGATGGATCTGCCCGTGTCAAGCGCGGTGGGGGCGCCTACAGCGCGATCCTGTGGAAGTTACCCGAATGGATCGTCGTGAAGGCTAGATCCGGCTATGCTGAAGGGCTGACGGTTAACGAAGCCGAGTATCACGGACTTCTTCTATGTTTGGATCTGCTCGAGGGCGAGGCACAACGACGACTGGTGATCTGCGGAGACTCTAACCTGGTGGTCCGTCAAGTCCGGGGGGAAATCGACTGCAAAGCACCGGGGTTGACGCTTCTGAGACAGAAGGCCCTGGATCGGCTGCGGATCTGGCCTGACCACGAGCTGGTACACGTAAAGCGCGACTGGAACGGCAGCGCTGACAGCTTAGCCAGCGCAGCGCTTCAGCGCCAAGCTGGGATCATGGTGGAGGACGAAGTGGATCTACAGGATCTAGTTACGTTGAACCGCTTAGACGAGATCCTGGTTGTAAAGCGTGAAGAAGAAGCCCCCGTCGCTCGTGTCTCACCCGTGACAACCAGAGCACGAGCCAGATCCAGATCCAACCCGAGTGTATTACGAGAGGAAGTGGTGCGGGATCTTAGGATCGCCAGGATCCGCCAAGCGCAAGACGAGGAGGCGTGGATCTCCGGTCTGAAGAGGTATTTGGCAGGCGAGATCCAAGGTCTCAGCCAAGATGAGGCCAGATCCTACGGTACTATGGCGATGGATTACGAAGTGGATCTTAATGGTCTGTTGTTCTACTGCCCCCCGACGAAGAAGGTGGAGGCGGATCGCGACGGATTGATGAGGCTGGTACTGCCGGAAACTCTACAGCAGGATGTTTTACACCACTACCATGTCAGCCTGGAAGGGGGACACCAAGGGATCGGCCGTACTTACCAGCGGATCCGTGATCACTTTCATTGGAGAGGTCTGTATCGAAGTGTCCAACGATATGTCGGAGAGTGTGTGGATTGCGAAACCGGCAAAGGACGACCCACGATCCAAGGCGAGTCGCCCGGCAACATCCAAGCTACGTACCCGTTCCAGATTATAGCGATGGATCACATCCCGTCGCTGCCCAGATCCAACAAGGGTAATACCGAGTTGTTGATCTGGGTGGATCTGTTTACAGGATACGTGATTGCAAAAGCCAGCAACTCCCGGACTGCACAGACGATCGCGGAATCCTACGAAGAGTGTGTGTTTAGACGTTTCGGTGCGAGCGAAGTGATAAGGCACGACCGTGAGCCAGGATTCATGGCCGATTTCTTCAGATCCTTCAACCGGATCCTGAGTCAGCGGCAGCGCGCGACGATGGCGTATAGGCCGCAAGCAAACGGGACTGCGGAACGCATGGTGCAGACAGCAACTCGTGCACTAAAGATGTATGTTCAGGATCTGGATCAACGTGACTGGGATGACTACGCCGAGCGTCTCACTTTCGCGCTGAATACCGCCCAGGATCGGATCCGTGGAGAGACGCCTTTCTACTTGGTGCATGGCTGGGATCCAAGATCCACCCTTGAAGCCACGATCCCTGTGGGCAGTACCCGCCGTCAGGATCGGGATCCAAGACGATGGAGATACCAGATCCAGCGCTACTATCAGCAGGCACGAGCAGAGGTGAACGCGCGATTGCAGGAGGCGATCTCAGACCGGGCGGATCGACACAACGAGGAGATCCACCCACACCAGATTGAGGTTGGATCTAGAGTCTGGCTATACTTGGATCGCGTCAAAGAGGGGTACGCCCGTAAGCTGGCCCACATGTGGCACGGGCCGTTTCGCGTGGCAGAGAAGATCGGCGAGTACGCAGTTCGGATCGAAACTCCAGGCACAGAGTACCGGTTGTTTCCCGTGGTTCACGTGTCGAAGCTCAAGTTGGTGAAGAGTTTTCCGGACCGGCCCCGGATCCAGTTAACTGACGGCACTACAGACGGATACGATTTTGATGAAGCACTATTGCCGGAGGATAGCTGGATCCAGGATCTGGATGAGGATGAGTACGAAGTGGAGAAAATTACGGACGTGAGAACTGGGAAACGTACTCGCTACGGCCGGATCCATCGTGAATTTTTGGTACATTGGCGCGGATATGAAGATCCATCCTGGGTTGATGAAGCGGATCTCAACTGTGGTGCTATACTACACGAGTTCTTGCGGAGCCGCACCAACCGGAACCGGTTCGGCGTGATGCAGTCCCACGAGGAGTAGCGGGGCTGCGGTCTCCCGAAGTGAGCTGGTCACTTCGGGCAGAGAGTGTGGTGATGGATCTGCAAGGTGGTTGCGGATTGGTGGATTGGGGAATTTTATATTTGTGTATGGAATAACAAGGTGATCGTCGCTCTTGGACGAGGTGGAAGAAAGAGGAATCTGGAGAGGACAAGGACGTCTTTGGCTGAATCGTGAGCGGAGTGCGATTATGGATCTGGATCGCGAAGCTGTGGATCTGGATCGCAAAGCTATGTGGTATGGATCTGGATGTACATCGGGATGCAGAATGGATCTAGGTAACGAGAAGCAGAATGCGGTGTCCTGACATGATGAACGAAGTCGGATAGGGAGTGAAAAGAGAAGAAACGAACAGAGGTAATGTGATTGCCGACTACAACATGCAGAAGTACATCCAGCTCCGAAGCAACTAGTTCACGGCAAGGATCTGTGGATCTGGATCTACGCAGGACCTGGCACCATGGATCCAGCACTTACTGATCGCCAACGGCGCGGAGATTGAAGAACTTGGCGGGAAGACGCGCGATGTTGCGCGCAGGATGATATTGGGGGGCATCCCGGTAGTGGTTGCGCCATGTTGTTGCACTCATCCAATGCCTCCAAGAGATCCGTAGGCTCGGGCCGGTTCAGAGTGCGATCCGCCAAGTTGGCCCGACGCGAGGCCAATCCTGGGTACCACGTTACGGACTCGGCCCGCTTCGGGAAATGTAGGAAGTGGGGATCCAGTAGAATGTCCAGATCACACCAGCCCTCGCGCATGACGGCGATTAACAACTCCAAGAATTGCTTCCAAGCACGGCCCGCGTGAGATCTACGGTTGCTACGTTCCTTCTGGAACACGAGTAGCCACGGGTGCTGCTGAGCCATTGCGTCGGGAATGGGAAAGTGGTGGGTTGACTCCCAATACGACATGAGATGGGTGTCTTCGAAGATCCCATATTCGCGGATCAGGATCCCAAGTCGACCGCCCACATTAGCTTCAAACGAGATGGCGTCGCCGGCGCTCTCGAGAACTTCCCAAGGGCGGGTGTCCAACAACGCGCGTACGTTCTCTTCCGTGACGAGCTCCCAGCAGTAGTCACTCAGTTGGACTCGCGGCTTGCGGCCCTGTGTAGGCTCGAAGTACGGGAACAACCAGCCCGGGGCTGTGGGCAGGATCGGAAACAAGACGTCGACCAACATAGTCACCATAGCCACATTGTTGAGCCGGTCCGCAAGCCAAGGATCGCAGTCAGCCGACACGAGTACATGCGGGTGCTCCCGACCCGGGATACAGTCGACGTCAGGAGCGAACGGAACCACAGGAGCCAGAGGGTCCTGCACCGGAGGCCGACGGACACGATCCGGACGAAGATTGCGCGGATCGGGATCGTGCGAAGGGTTGGATCGGGATCATCATGCGGATCCGATCCATCACCGTCGTCAGGGGCACCCCTGCACCTGAAGACTGTTGGCGACGAGGAGAAGCATGCTGGCGCCGTCTCTCGTCGGATCGCGACCGAGACAACGCCTCCCGGGTCTGAGCTTCGAACAATTCACTCGCCATAGCTTCAGCTTCCGCGTCATCATCACCCTCCTCCTGGTCATCGCCATCCCCTGGTCGTCGCTTCCCTTGCGGTCGTCGTCATCTTCCTGTTCGGGGTTGCCGTCGTCGTCGATCTCTCCCTCCGCCTCCGTGGCTGAACCGGAGTTGCGACGGCGACCGTCTTGACCCATGGCTGCATCGTGCTCGGAAGACTGCAAGGAGAGGCGACGCTTGGCGGTCGGTGTTGGATCTGGATCGGGCATCTCTGGATCCCGATCCCGTTTCGAGGCGCCAAAATTTAGTCGCCGACTCAACTCTGGATCCTCCTCTGGATCCTGCCGAGCTGGATCGGAAGTCTCACCAGGAAGCTGCTGTTCTGCAGATCCGGGGGGAGCAATACGGATTAGGCTGAGGATATATGCCGGATCCAGAACCTCTTCGATCGCCCCAGGCCGCGCTCTCGCCAGGGTGGTGATGGAGGTCAACTGCCATCGTGCGACCGAGAGCTCCTGCTGTAGCACGTCTCGCTCCTGGCTCATGCGGATCAGATCTTGCGCCAGCCGCCGATTCTCGGACTCAATCGCCTGGATCCGATGACCCATTGCGGTGACGGTCTGCTCGGAAGTGTCGAAGTCGGATCGGAGATCGTGGAATTCCGACCGAGCGCGGTCCACATCACGTTGAAGGGCATCCCGCTCACGACATACCCGCGCCAGATCCACGACGGTCGTCTCTTGGAGATCACGCAGACGAGTTAACTCCGGGTTGTCGCGTTCTCGTACAGCCCGATCCAGATCCGACATGGTAGCTCTATGGACACCTCGCAGCTGATTCAGCTCGCTGCGAGCCTCCGTGTGCATCCGCTGGTGCGCAAGTAGATCCTCACGCGCCTTGGTGAAGTCTCGCGTGACTTCGGCCAAGGAAGTGCGAGCGCGATCTCGCTCTTGCGTGACTTCGGCCAAGGAGGCGCGAGCGTGGTCCCGCTCCTGCGTCAGGGCTTCAATCCGCTGCAGATCCTCCGAGGCAAGCCGATCTCCTGTCTGGAGCGCGGTCTCAGCCCTTAAGAGCTCTGCCTGTGCGCGATCCTCGTTGTGCTCAGCTATGTCCCGCTCGAGGTTGGCGTCCTCCAAGTCGCGATCCAAATCGGAGTTGCGGTCCTGAAGTTGTTGGATCTCGGTGGCGGCCAAGTTCACCTCGGAGGCCAGGTGGTCGTTGTTCTCCTGCAGACGGTCGCGCTCATGTTCAATCTGCTCGATGCGACGCTGGAGATCCCGGATCTCATTCACCTGTTGGTCAACTTGGGTTTGGAGTTGGAGGGCCCGCCTTGCGCTGTCTGCTGAAGTGGTGTTCTGGCTGCGATGAGCAGTGGCTTCCGACCGTAGGCGACTCAGCTCTACGTTCTGCTGTTGGATGTGCGCTTGAGCTGCGTCCAACTTCCCCGTCTGGTGTAGCAGCAGAGCTGCGATCTCTTCCTGGCCTCGAACGGCGGCGTCACGGGAAGCGAGCAGAACGCGCAGCTCTTCTTCGCGAGGGTCCTGAGGATCTGGACCGGGTGGATCCGGGCCACGTGGATCCGACGGAGCCCGATCTGCGTGGCGATCGCTGCGCGCTAACGACGCGCGAGAGGAGCTGCGTCCGGGCTTGGACATGTCGACGGAGCCGGGAAGAGGGAGAAGTGAACGAATGTGCCCGCAGTGATGCCGTTGGTCGGCAACAACTACGGTCAGGAGGCGATTGTGGAGAAGTGCAAGTCGCAGAAATGAGTGATGGCAAGTGATTGGACGATTGAAGGATCGGGACCTCGACACAAATGCGGAAAAGTGACCGACCCAGATGGATACATATGGATCTGGATCTACGATGACAGCGATCCAAGATCCACAGATGGATACACCTGGATCTGGATCTACTCGGACAGCGATCCAAGATCCACAGATGGATACACCGGGATCTGGATCCACGCTGACAGCGATCCAAGATCCAAGATCCGGGGTGGATCTACACTCTGGAGTAATCAAGAGATTGTGAGTACGACTCGACGAGCGAGCAGCTGACACGCAATGAAGGTAAAGAGAGCCCGTAGAGTCGGTAGGTACAGATGGGATGATAGGATTCACATGGTGATAGGACTTTGGCATAGGAGCGAACTTAAGCATAAATCAGAAACGAATTTGCCTTGATCAACGCAAGTGCTTCCTCCCTCGCCTGGAAACGGGAACTACATTGGCCCTACGCGGCGTAGAGAGGTTAGCCGTAGCAGATCTAGTGTTGGTGGTAAGACTGGAGTAATACATTGGCCAGATCCAAAACCTTCCTAGTGAACTACTGTCAAGTGCGGATCCAAGATCCACCGGAGTTATCTGTTTGGCCGGTGCGTCCTTCGCTTCTCAACTGTCAACGACACCGTCATTGGAGGCGGCAAACACGACCAAGGAAGACCTGCGAAGGCAACGAAAAGGACAACAACAACCGAAAGGCAACAACCCGGCCGGATCCAGATCCAGGCCGCCAGATCCAAGTACAAGACTACTGGATTTGGAGTAACCGGCGAGCAGAGTGAAGATTTCCGCGCTGCTCCACCCACATCCCCGCGTCTCGCCCAGACTGTTCTGTCTTCAAGGCTCGGACGCTTCAGCAGACACCAGAGGAGCAGATCCAGCCCTACCGACAGGTACACAAGGTGACCAGTTCAGCACACAGATCACGGATCATCGGGGGACCCCCTCCGTAAGTCGGTGTTCGGGCGCAGTTGGGAAGTTGGATCGGCGATCTTGTAAATTTTGCTGATCCCGCTACACCACAGGAGCACTGTGCGGGGATTTCGATTCCCGCACTTGTCCAGCTTTGCGACGACTTTTGAAGAAGTCGTCGATCGCCTTGACCTGCTCTGGCGGCAGTGGCCACTGCCGCGTGACACAGTATTGCCCGGCACGAGATCAATCTCGTGCTGAATGCCCTTGTCCTGCGGAAGCTCCGCAGGGATCTCTTCCGGAAGTACGTCCGCGTACTCCCGTAGAATCTCGTAGTAGGGGCTCGCCTTCAGCGATCCCAGCTCTGCTCTTCAAAGCGTTCCTTCTTCGTCTTGGCACTGAGAGTGTCTTCACTCTCAGTGGTGCTCTCCATGAAGAACTGCCTCAGTTCCTCATTCTCGCTCTTCGTTCTCTCGGCGGCCGAGAGAATGCATATTTGCTCGATGCGTCCATCGTGCAAGTCACGCGCGAAGCGGTTCCAGCTCATGACTGGAAGCGAAGTCAACTCTGACGCTTGCGTCGGAGGATTAGCGAGGGTCATCTCCCTGTGCCGGAACCCAGCACAGGTACGCGTCAAGACGTTCAACGTCTCGACATTCGGCTTCTCAGCCTTCGTCTGCCCGGCAGACATTTCTTGTAGCGTCTCGGCCCCGGGCCGAGACTTGCGCAGCGACCTTCGCATGCGCCGTCTTCTTGTCTTGCGGAGGCCGGCTCCGCATGTCCTGACCTCGACCTCGTCCAGGCCCAGCCGTGGACGGGTGTTCTTCTTTATTCCGCCGGCGGGTACTTCCCGCGGGTGAGCGACTTCAAGCCCGGCGGTCGCGCGGCGCTTCGTCATGCAGCCCGGCTGCACGACAGCATGCAAGTTCTTCCGGTGCGGGACGTTTGCAACCGTCCGCACCGCCTGCAGCGTCGGTTCCCGGAACCGACACGCCATCATCACCTCGACGCCTATCATTGGCGGAGCCCTCAATTACAAAGGGTGCGTCGACTCCCGGAGTCGACGCGAAATGTCTTTCGCAGCGTCGGTTCCCGGAACCGTCGCGACTTCAATACCTCGACGCCTTCTATTGGCGGAGACCCCATTACGGAGGGTGCGTCGGCTCCCCGAGCCGACGAATAGAATTCATCCAAGCCATCGACTCCCGGAGTCGACGGCGTTACGTCGCCTTGGCTCCCATTACGGGCCAAAACTGATCCAATCAGATTCGCATCAGCCTCCACGGCTGACGCGTGTGACTTGCTTGTGTCATCCGTGCCGCTTGAGGCCGGAGACTTCTTTGATTCGCTGAAATGCGGGTGTTGACTCCCGAAGTCAACACATTTTCTTCACTAGCCGTCGGCGACGACGCCGACGCTATCTGTTCTCGCGCGCGCGCTCGTGCGCGTCCAGGGCGTTCCGGGACAGCGGCATTGGGCGCTGTCTCGACTGGAGATTCGCGCGCACCTGCTGGTGCGTGTGTGGTGGCAACAGGGCCATCGCTCTTTGTTCCACCGTCGCGACCGAAGCGCACTAAAGTGCGCTTCTCCCAATCGATTACCGGATCATGCCGTGCGAGCCACGGCATACCCAATACCATATCGAACTTATCGTCCAGATCCAGGACGATGAAGGTTTCGACGAACACTCGACCCTTGTATGTGAAGCGCACGCGTACCATGCGCTTCTCGGTCTTCACGACGACACCTGTCGCCAAGCGTACTTCCAACAGACTTCGCAGTCGAACAAAGTTCTTCGACGCGCCAGAATCTACCAACGCACGACGGGAGCCACTTGCTCTCATCGACTTCACCTTCAGGATGACAAGATCAGCCTTGTCATCTTGCTTCTTGCAGTGAGAATGGTCCTCACTGGGGGCTGCAGTCCTCAGTGTCGCGTGTCCAAGGTTGACACGCGGAACCGCATTACCAGTAGGGCGCCCCGCGCCTACTGGCGTCCTGCGTTTTTTGTTTGGCTGCGACGATGCCCAGCATCGCCGCGATAGCCACCTTACGGGTGCTGTGCACTCTCTAGCAAAGTGACCGATCCTACCGCATCGATAGCACCGCACATTACTTCCTTGCCGCTGCTGGGGGCCAGCAGTGGCGGCGCTCGAGAGGTCCATCGGTTCCGGACCTCCCGTCCTCACTACCGGGCGCGGTTGCGGCCTCGGTATATGCGCATGCAGTTTAGCCTGTCGCAGGCTAAACTCTTCCTGCATCGCAAGCGTGATGGCAGCTTCGAGAGTACTCGGGTACTCGCGGAAGAGATAGGTCTTCACAGGCCCATCTCTCAGTCCCTTCATGAACGTGACGACCTTAGTCGCCTCGTCGATCGGGTTGGTCACGATGTTCGAGACCAAGTACCGCGCTCTCTGGGCGTAAGCATGAACATCATGCTTACCCTGCTGCAGGTCGAGGAACTCTGCCCTCGACCGGAACTCATTCTGCGGGGGCCCAAACGCTTGTCTGAGCTCCTCCTTGAAGCCTTCGTACGTGCTGAAGCACGTAGGGTCGGAGAGCCGGCGTCCATACGCCCAGCTCCTTGCACGTCCGCCAAGGCATGACATGGCGAACGCAACCTTGGCCAACGGGTCGACGATACGTCGAGCCGCGATGGCAGTGTCGAGTTCGGCAAGCCAACGGAGGAGAGGTTCACCCTCTCTTCCGACGTAGTTGCTCACGTTGAGCTTCAGCGACTGTGGGCGAGGTGTCGTACCCGACGACACCGCGGTATTGGCAGCAGCATCTCGCTGCTCCCTCATGATGAAGCCCAGAGCAACACCGTGTTGCTCTGTCGGCGTTAGCGTACGCAGCATCGTAGCTACAGCCGCCTAACCAATGACTGTTGACAGTCGTTGGAGGGCTTCCCACTCTGGGTCTGACAGGTGGGGACAGTCAGCGCGTGCAACATGGGTTGCAGGCGTCGTGGAGCTTTCCATGGACACTTCGGTATCCATGGGAGGTTCTCGGCTCCGTGTTCGTGCGGTGACGTACGAACTCAACTTAGTCGGTCGTTGGACGGACTACAAAGTGCTACCAGGTGTAGTGGGCCTACCTTGGCTCACTACAACAGCTTACACGTGTGCGCTTGTGTATGAGGAAGCGTAGCTTAGTTTAAACTAGAGTTAATTATACTCGGGCCTCCGAGTATAGATTAATCTAAATAAACGATCCAAATATTGTTTTTGGGTTAAAATGAGAACTGTTATTTTTGTTTTATGTTTCTGACTTCCTCTAAATGTAATATTCTAAGTTGGAAATCTGCCAACGGCTGGTTGGCAGAATTCCTTTGCTATGCATGTCGCTCATTGGTTAAAAGATGCTGCTTTCAACCAATAGGAAACCTAAATGTCTATGGACCACCCGTCGTGGTGATCGTAAATGAATGTGGCACTTGATGTAACGTACATCAAGGCCGAGGAAGTGTTTGAACCTTTAACAGACATCGTGTCTGTTAGAGTTACAAGCGGCAGTAGCCACTTGTGCGTGTAACCCCGTTACAAGCACCTGATAATGGTAATTCCTTCGAGAAGCGCACGCTACGGGCGGCGGAGAACACGGAAATCGAATCCAGTGTGTCGTGCTGTGCGGCGACTTCAAGCCACACGACGGACCTCATCCCGAAGCAGGCACGAGTCTAGTGACGCCAGGGGGCTTCGTCAAGTGAATATCAGGTTGTAGCTGGAGCACAGAGCTCCAACATTTACGCGCTGGGCCAGATCGAGGTCACCACCGTTACCACCAACTCCCAGCTGGTAGCAACACCGGCCATCGTGCGGAAAGAAGTTCAACGTTGAGGAGAAGAAAAATGAAGACCATAATGTCATAAACACGCACATTTATTCAAGATTAATTGTCGACTTCTACACTCTCCGGGCGCGATTGATGACGCGCAAGATCAAGTTCGTCGCTCTTAATGGTGCCGTGGTTAATGTAGATGTATGCAGCATCTCGACCTTATTAACAGAGAGTCGGTTCCTTCGTTTGGAGTGAATGTGATCAAATATGCTCCAAGCTCTCTCGCTCGCCGCCGAAGAAGTAGGGATTGCAAACACAATATCAGCTACGAGCGGATACGGGAAAGACTTCTTCTTCTCACACTTCGAACCCCAGTAGTGTTGCGGGCTTGCCTCAGAATACTTCATCCGCTCGGCTTCACCACCACGCCGTTTTTCGCTCTTGAACGCAAGAATCTCCGCGGCCAGCTTAGGTATATCTGCTGCCGTTATGATGCCGCAACGTACCGCCATTTGGCACACTTGGTCATCTACCTTCTCGTTGTCTGTGCCAACAAAGTCGTCAAGATCCGTAGCAGGGTCGAGCATAAATGCAATGCCCATTGCGTTGGTGTGCACGTACGTCCAGCGCTTCGTGATTTTTTCACGGAAGCAGGCTTGCACCTCGACGAGCGATAACGCTGCAACTTTCTTGTAGTCGCCTTCAACGAGGAGGTTTTCGTCTTCTACCACGACACTTTAAAGCTCAAAGTCGGCGGTGTTGCGCTCTATGGTGTTGCTCAGTAGTTCGATTCCATCTTGAGCTGGCCCACGTGCTTCGCTGTTGTCCTGCGGCTCCAGCACGTTATTGGGCTGCTCCGTCTGTGGCCCCGCCACATTATTCTGCTGCTCTTCGTCTGGGGACGTGACGCCGTAAGCCGAATGATATCGAAGCCACCGGAACCACCGGTACACACCCGACACGAACATATTGTCTGCTTCTAATGCCCATAGTGCCGTAATGATAGGATCGAGAAGGCGTACGATAGTCCTCAAGCTACTCCAGAACCCATTATCACGGACGAGCTCCGTGATGTAGCGAAGCTTCTTGCGACTTGCTGCAGTTCCTCGATAGCGGTCAAGAAATCGCTCGTACTCAGGCCTCAAAAACAATCTCTCGAATATGTCCTGGCTTTTCAGCACACTCCGCATGCACGCATGTACTGAGTACCATCGCGTTGGCATTGGCAGCACCAAATTCCGAGCTATGAGACCCACTTCGCGCGATTCTTTCTTCAACTCCTTAAATTCGTCAAGTAAAGCAAGGTGATCTCGAACAAAGCGTGTCAGGGCGACCGCTCTGGTCAGGATGGCTTTAATCGCAGGAAATTGGCACACGTCTTGCATCAATAAATTAAGTACGTGTGCCGAACATCCACCGCTCACCACGTTTGGGCGTCTGGCCTGAACCCGAGCCGAGGCGCTCCTCATATTTTGCGCATTGTCCGTTACAACGGCAACGACTTGGGCAGTGGTCTCACGTTCAATCTCCTCGATAACTTTGTCGATTTCGCCAGCGATATATCTTGCCGTATGCTGTTTTGATCTAGTTGACCATGACGACACAAAGACTAACGGCATCCCGGGTGCGACCACCATAAAAGTGATTATGCTCGAGCTGTTTGTATCACTCCAACCGTCGGTGACGAGAGAGACGTAGACTTGTTTGTTAATCAGCTCGATAACATGGCTCCGGCGAAGTTGATCACGCACACGTTTCAGCAACACTCCGCTCACTTTATGGCGCGATGGTACTTGCATTGTAGGTGCCACCATAGCGAGAAATTCACGAAAAATAGGTGCCTCCAGGAGAATGAAAGGAAGTGCGCAGACAAAAAATACTTTTGCCAGTGCCAATTCGAAAGCGTCCTGCGTCAGCCCGCTTTGAGTAGACTGGACGGGCTGGCTGCATTCTTGAGCTTGACCCGGAGCAGCTTGAGCAGGCTCGGAAGGCGCGGGACGCAGAGAAATCTGCACATCGCGGGGGACGCGTGGGCACTGCTTAGGCTGGGTGAGATGCTTGAGCAGGTTGCCGCTCGGCTTGCCGTTTTTCTTCAATGTACCGCAATACTTGCAACGACCGTGCTTTTTCCCGTTCGCTCTCTCAATGTCATAATGCTGCCAAATTTCATCTCGAGGGCGCCCCATTCGGGTTGGCGAAGCTCCGGTTCGTCGCGATAAAGATGGTGATGGTCTTGACCGCACAGAAGGCGAGCGCGAGAAGTTAACACGTCTTGTTGGCGAAGGCGATCGCATGTGCCTTAGAGACGGGCTGGAGGTAGACGTCCCAGCACGATAGGGGCTGTAGCGAGGAGAGCGTCGCAACGCAGGAGCGGAACGGATCAAGTTGGAGCCTGACTGCGAACTACGCGTGGTTACTGACGGCGATGTGAAGGTGTCACTTGCTGCTGACGCCGCTTGCCGACTGGAAATTGGCACTGGCGAGGCCGCCAGCAGGTTCGCTAGCAAAGATGCAGTGTCAGGAGCGCCGTCGAGTGGCATGGTGTTCATTGAGTTGGCTTTGGCAGAATGCCTTGCCAGTGAGGGAGATTTGCCAGGAGAGGGAAGATCGCACATCAAGTTCAAGGTGCCGTACTGACTTTTAGACACTTTTGGACGTTTTGGAGACTTCTATAGTGTTTAGAACGTTTTAGACGTTTTAGACGTTCTTTACTCGTCCGATTCAAAACCATCACTACTCCGTGTTTCCGAGCCAAGCGTGTGGATGGTACATTGAACTACTACTAGAGTCCACCAATGCCTGCTGAAGAGGGGTTGTCCTAACTCTACGTAGCACAGTTATGGACTCGCCCCCTGCCCCAGATTCGTACGAGAATGTAATAATACGGATAACGCTTCCTCTTAACTAAATTAAACTAAATCGAGACGAACAGCAAATAACACAATACAATGCAAAGAAAAGTTGTCGAGTCAAGTATGCTCGTTGCTCGGCAGGCTGCGCGGAGATACTGGTCGATATGTTCTGCTCGGCCACGAGTTACCCGCCGCTGCTAGCCTCGTGCCTTTATCCGCTTCGTGGACTTCAACCAAGTAGTGCGTAGTAAACTTTTCAAAAAAAAACTATATAGCGCCGTGACTTATAAGTTGCTGGCGAGTCAAGTATGCTCGTTGCTCGGCAGGCTGCGCGGAGATACTGGTCGATATGTTCTGCTCGGCCACGAGTTACCCGCCGCTGCTAGCCTCGTGCCTTTATCCGCTTCGTGGACTTCAACCAAGTAGTGCGTAGTAAACTTTTCAAAAAAAAACTATATAGCGCCGTGACTTATAAGTTGCTGGCATTCGAGAAACTCCGCTGCCGACATCATCAGCGTATCCTGTAGCTTCAATCCAAGCTAGCCTTAAATATACTTTCCATCCCAGATTGGGGGGGGGGGTATTTAAGAGCAATGCAAAGTAAGGACACGTATAAATTACCGTTTTGCCAAGCTAACATCTTACTTGCGAATGTTTCAAAAGTCACCCCCATGAGGGACACCACGGCCGACACCTGTCCCAACCCCCTCTGATTAGCGGTCTGACCTAGTCCCATGCCAGTGTTGTGGAACAAAAGAAAAGCAACTTCAGGTTGGTGAACAGCAAAGCAAGTAATGAGAAGGACACCGGAAACTCCGCATGCAAACTCACAGTATTGGGGCTTCGCCCAATAAAACTGTTTGAAGAACATTGTGGCCGATAGAAGGTGTTCCGGTATCGTGAGACTGTAGCAGGACAGAAGGTAGATGCTAGAAGAACGCAGAGAGACACTATCCGCCAGAACGCGAAATTTATTATGGAGTGTCTCTCTTGCTAACCCGGTAGATAGATTGGTGAACACGTTCATAACTATGACGATCCTGTTGATCCAGTCCCGACTCGAGAAGCAGCCCAGCAGCTTCCACGCGCATTCCATACCTTGCCCTTGTATAGATAACCTCGTTGAACAACTAATCACGGAGAGGCGAGGTGGATCGTGGCATGACGTACGTGCCGCTATGGACGAGATCAACACGGAACTTATCAGCGCTACAACTGTATCAGCAACTCATACAAATATTCGTCGCGTGCTGCCACCATCAGCGTTGTTCTACACCGATTGACATTCGAACAACTTAGCAACTCCCCCCCCCATCAAGTCGAATTTGGATTCTCCTCAATAACTAGCGTCACAGCTTAGCCATTTACATTTAGGTAGCTAGCAAAACGAAGTTAACCAACTTTCTTTCCTGTCGCTATCCAATTCGCCAACATCCGTCCACTATAGACCATCAGCAACGCGCTTCCGTTTCTTCGAGCTCACTGAGCTGACCATCATCGCTGTTTTGGCTTTGAGCAATATCCACGATGACGATACCCAACTGGAGTGCCAGCTCGTTGCGACGGCTCGGCTGGAGAGATTTGCCGAGTTTTTGCCTCTGGTTCGGCAGCTTTGTAGCGAGACCGGCTCCATCATGTAACTTCGGTGACTGGGTCTGCCGCTGGCATCGGCGCCGCTGTGAAGTCTCTTTGGCCTTCACAGAAACTGTCTCCAACTGGCCAGCTTGATACCTCAGGATCTCGGTAGGCGTACTTTCGTACAAATCTTGTCGGATAGAGCTTGTATTGAGCTGCACTTGCGGCGCGTTGGGATCGTGGTGTTGCGAAGCTGCCTGCCGCGAGACCAATCCAGTTTGGTTTGGACTGCCTGGTAGTCGTCGACAAGGCCGACCAGTAGTATTTTTTAGTCGTCGCTGCCTTTTCCTCTTCTTGGTCGGACACCGGAGAAGCCGAGGGTGCTCTGCTTGCTCCATTTCTCCCAGTACCGTGTAGCTTGGAACAGGATTTTCGCCTCACGACCGGCTGAACCTGCCCCAGTTCCTGCCGTAGACTCGCAATTTCCGCACGCAGCTGCGAGACTTCTCGACGCAGTTCGTTGGCATTCTCAGCGCTGTCAGTAGGCTTCGGGGTTGCTCTTACCCCTTCCGGTATTGCACATGACAAAGCTCCCCTTTTTCAAGGTGGAAGGTGCAGTAATGGTTCTTGAACGCCTGCGTCGTCATGGTGCTGCTACATCGCAGACACTTCACGCCGAGCACTTGTCCAACCGTGTCCACGACCCCATTGCTCCTCCCTCCATCTCGAAGCGCGCTCGCTCAGGAAGAGCCATCTGAGGTCAATGGGTCTGCTCCGCAGTTCGCGAGACTGCGATCTGTGACCTTCCCCATCGCGATCACGGTGCTCCCTCACGTCCTAGCTCATTGACATGTTCGCGGTGACCCCAGAGGAGTCTTGTTGAGGCATCCACCACCCACCAAGCGCAATGGCTGGAAGAATTGCTGCAGAGGTTTGACTGTGCCCTGAAGGATACTATGATCCAGGCGGTGACGAAAGGCTACGGCGACATTGTCGAGCTGCTGTTAACGCATATTGGCCATTCTGGGGACGGCGACTGGTAGTCCGACGCCATTTTCCCGCAGCCGCCGAAACGGTCGGTCTGTGCTTGCTCGTAGGTCGTTGGGAAGGCCCAAGATGCAAGTTCAATGATACAGCCAGCCGTCTTTTGGCTTCATCTAGGTCAGCACAAGAGCTACAGTACCTCATAAGCTAAACAACACGAAACAGAAGACGCACGAGCACTTTGGATCAATCGACATGATTTTTCAAGTGGATGCAAGTATTTGTATGTTTCACCGGTGTGACTGCATTTCGGATCCGGTCCGGAATAGCGTTAGTACTGCAAAGTGAGGAGTGCTTGAGCACTTGCGTTACATGTCCAATGCCAAAAGTACGGTAATTGAGTCTCTTCCATTGTTACACGAACTACAGAACTGAAGCACGAGGAGAACTTACCCTTCACACGTACCACCCATCAATATGCAATCGGTGACACACAAGTAAATGACAGATCAAGCATTCATCGGACATCCTCATAGATACTTCAAGTAGTGAGCAAGCCGCCTGAATGTTGGAAGGACGCAACACTACTGTATTGGCGACCAACTCCCTTCCTGTTTACGCCTACCCTTCTACTTAGACGTTAGTCGCGCGCGTGTGTATTTTTTCACTGTTAGTCATGCGGTTTAGGGGCGGAAGTGTCGTGTGCTGCATCGCAACGGGTCTGCAGTGACTCGATGCGAGGTAAGTAGCTTCCATGAAGGGCCGAAATGACCTTGAGCGGACGCCTTGTGCTCCCATATGGAGTGGTTGTCCGGGTAAATCTGAGCCTACTTGATCAGAGCCGGGATCGTGTGGGGCAGCGAATGGTACAGCGGCCTCCCGCGAGAGGTAGGGTGAACTAAGGCTTCGGTATGTTGAAGCGCACAGCTAACTGAAGAAGTGCGGGTCGCTCTAGCCAAGGTGGATCATGGAGACAAATCCCGGTTTCCTTCGGAAGCTTCACGATCCTGTGGTGTGGTAATACCACTAAAATTCTCTTCTACCAGAAGGTATTAGAGACACCAACAACACGCTAACCCGCAAAGGTAAGCGCTTATTGGATCAAAACCTGAAGACCAGGAACGATCCCTTACACCGGGTCGGTTGCAAGCGCCTCTGTGCACCTTAGGTTATCTTCGGTCAACCCAGAAACCTGTACCACTAGCCACGAGCTTAGGCTAGGATACTATGTAGCGCTTTCGCGCAACCCCACTGCAGTCCCTCAGAAAGGAAGGGTACCGGCGTGTTAGGCCTTATACAGGGGGACCAAGGTAAAACCTCGGTAGGTAGACTAATACACTCAGGGACACTCTTGTCCCACAAATATACAGTGAACGACACTCCTATGTCGCTCTTGCCTCTCCGGCCACGCCAACTCTTGGCGCCGCCAAGGAAACTCTCGGTCAAAGCACGATAAGCTCCCCGACAGGCATCCACACGCAGCCGAGCGTGTCCAGGCACTACAATAAGCTAGCTACACTTACCGAAGTCGGACTTGACCCTTGTTGGCTTTGGGGGAAGACTGTCTTTTTATTACTGAGTTTTATGAGGCCCAGGGGGCCTCGTTCTGGTCATCCTATGATGAGTCCTATGTCCCTATACAAATATCTAGTGTGAACGACCGCAATAAGGCGATTCCGGACACATCAAATGACGGCCGCGACCACACTAATAAGTGCGGCCGAAGTACGCAACTAAATGCATCTGTACCTAAAAGTGGGTACCATGAAGCCTCGCTCGGGGTTCTATTAGGACCCGACGAGGCTCCGGCCACTGACTGTCACTCCAACGAGGCTAATGTAGTCGTCCAAGCAGAAGTAGTCATCTCCGTCTCTCGCTTGACCGCTTCTTGATGGAGCTTGACCTTCGGGCCGGTGAGGCAATCACCTTGGAAACACACGATTTCCGATACCACAACTGCCCCCGCCTCGACGCGAGCCTCCGACACTGGTGAGCGTCTAGGCGCCTTCGGTTCTTCGACTCCATGGCCCTTCAGTCGCGCGCATTCGCCAACGCGGCTACCGCAGCTCGTCGAACCCTCCAATGTGCTGCCCGGTACGTCCACCACTCTTGTTGCTCCTCATCGTCACGTTGACTCTCGTTGTTGACTCCATCAACTCCTTGGTAATCTCAGGAGCTGTTAGTGTCGCCACCGACATTTCGGGGCGTCGTCCGGCGCGCCAGGCTTGTTCGACGGATGCTGCCGCTGCTGTCGCCGCTGGTGCTGTACCACCAGGCTCATCCGCACCTGCTGATGTCCCTGCGCTCCTTCCTGCCGCTGCGGAGGCGTCGGTCGACCAACCACGAGGTTCCTCCCGTGGTATTGCGTCTTCTGCTGGGACCACCAAGACTTTGAGGACGCTTGAAGACGCTACGGAGCGCACGGCGACACACACACCAGGAATATTCCGGTGGTCGTATGGTCCGACCTTGGTCGCTCCATCGATGTCATGCGGACTGCTGGTCGTTTCATCTTGGTTCCATTTGCTCCATCTTCACTGGCGTCTTCTGCCGCGTGTTGAACTCGAGCGGAACGGCGGTTGGTAGCTTTCCAATCGGTAGCCCATCCATTGCTACACCACCGGAAATTCCGGTGGTCGTATGGTCCGACGTTGGTTGTGCGATCAATGCCCCGCGTACTGCCCCTGGTGTACACCTTGGCTCCGTCTCCTCGATGGCATTGGCATCTGCTTGGATAGCGCTGTATCACCCATAGGTCAAACGGAGCAAGACGCCCTGCCACACGTCTGGCCTCAATACCAAACCACCGGGCTCCGGCGGTCGTATGGTCCGACCTTCCATGAACGTGCTGCAGGCCGCCGCTCGTCACACCTCGGTCGCATACTTCTTGCCATCACCGGCATCTGAAGTAGCTAGGTCTACATCGTTCGAGGGTTCGACGGCAAGTGCAGTAGTCAGGGAATGCGTTGACCCGACCAGCGTGACACCATTGTAGCGCCGGGACTTCGGTGGTCGTAACGGAGGAAAGGTTGGTTGCCCCAACTTGAAGCTCGCGAATAGCAGCACCGCCAACGTCGGTCACACCACAACTTGATTCGTTATCACTCGGAGATAGTGTAGCTGTGGCGACCGTGGTTTCGTTGCCTTCGTTCCACAGTTCCATACGGGTTTCCGGTGGTTGTAACCAAGTCGGGTTTAGTTGCCCAGTCTGTGGCCCGGGAACCACCACACCAGAAACGTCGGTCGTGCCTTCAACTGCTTCCTCGTTGGCGTGTGAAACCGTACCAGTGTTGACCGCGATTCGTGATGCACTAACAGCAAATAGTCGGTAGTCGTAACGTAAGGTCTGGGTGCCCCAGCCTCCACCAAGCGACCCGCTGTGTTGCAATCACATCTCTTCGAGCCGCACCAATTGCCGTTCAAGGTTCCCACAGCTTCAGCGCAGGCTACAACAGGTACCGCTGCCTTGGACGAGACTTAGTTGTCGACCGTAGCGGTCCCAGATCCACTCGTGTCTCCACTTCATCATCAAATCCATACTCAACCAAGAAGTCGAGCACGCTCGTCCGAGTTACTTCTACACAAATCGCTGCGTCTGGAGCCTCGGTCGCCCTCCCATTCGCTTCATCATCACTTGTTTCATCTCTTGAGGGCTTGACCGAACCTTGCTTGCGTCTTCTTGACTCCATTCTAATCTCCATTCCATCGTGAATCGTTCACATAACATGCAACATGTAGATTCCAGTAATTTTCTTCGTCTGTCACTGCGAGCTGGATAGTCCTCGCAGGCAGTTCAATCATCATCTCCAGTAGCTTCTTTCGTCTGTCGTCGCGAGCTGGGTCACCCTCGCGAGCAGGTCGATCGTCGTTAGCGTATGCAACAAGTCCTTCACCACGTGCAAACATAGCATGCTGGGCTCGCCACTCGTACATTTCACCACCAAAGCGAGCGATGCTCGGCTGCGCGCCGGTACATCATCTCCGGCCCGTTCCACTTCAAAACCTCAACCAGCCCGCTACCGAGAACCAGCACTCGTGTCTTGGTTTACCTCGTTCCATGTAGGGCCAAATCCGAGTGATAGGCTTCAGTCGAGGTAAAGGTAGAGACTCCTGGGCGTAATCGCTGGGGTTAATCTCGTTCGCGGTGTCATCACCCTCGACCGACCCCTCGGCAACCATGGCATGCATGACCGAGATATAGGTCGACTCCAGTAGCTGCTCAGGATCATTGATCGCACTTATGTCCGAATTATCGAACTCAGTGTCGGCGTCAGCTGTGAAGGCTGCGATTTCGGTAGGAACGTCGTTAGGCCCTGGGTCGTGTTCGCCCCCGTCGACTTCGCTACTACAGACCGCAGTCGACGTTTCTCCTGGCTCCAGACTGGGCGTGGCGGTCTCTGTTGGCAAGACATCCCATGTAGTTGTCTCGGCCGCTGCTACCACGTCGCGGTCATCTTCCGATCCGTCGTTCGTCACGCTGTCACCATCATGCAGCTCATCACTGGCCTCCGATGCCTCAACCGAGGCGTGTGTCGCTCCCTGGCCGGTAGAGTCGGCACTACTGTCAGGATTCGCAGGCATGCAACTCGGCGGGTCGAGAAGCGCATCTTCGGGTTCGTCCAGGTTATCCGGTGCGCTGGCTTCGTCGTCCAAACCATCGTTCGCCCCACTAGCGCCTTCCATCTCAGTTGTATCAACTCGAGCAACCTCGACCGAGCCTTCACTGACCCTGGAGTCGTGGTCATAGCCAAGTACATCAGGTGACGAGTACTCATTACACGACGATGTTTGTTGGCGGCCTCCCGGCCATGATGGGGCATCTGGTGGCCTCGGCAGGATCTTCCGCGGCGTCGGGTAAGCTCGGCGCACCACCGCATGTGGCTGTTCAGCTAGCCATCGCTCGTAGAGGCGGCGTTCCCGCCCTTGAAGAGTCTCATCACGACTCGTTGAATAGGCTAGTACCTGCCACTCTTTGTACTTGTTCGAGTCCAGTCTCGCGTAACCCGTCTCTCGCGGCAGTTCGCCGTGCGGTACCCAGAGCACCACGGAGTCGTGCTTGGTGCACCGTGTTGCAGTGGTCGTAATATTGGTGAGTCGTACCCGTGCCGGCTGCCCCCGTCGAAGCCTCGCCACCGTCGGCACGAGCTTTTCCGTGCGGCGAACCCACACATCGTACTCCGACCGAGGTAACCGCTGCCGCGGTACTCGGAACTCACGCCACTCACGACCGGGGATGCTTAAATCCTCGGTCGGCCCACACGAAGGGTGCGTGCTGTGAGGTTCGTCATCTTCAACACTCTGCGACTTCAGCAGTGGAACCATGACCTCATCCGGGAGTCGGGCGGTACCGTGGAACAGATCCAGCCGGATACCGGCCGGGATCATAAAGTCCACCCCCAGTACCACGTCGACCCCTGCATTGTGGTCCATTATCCACATCTCGGACTCATAGACTTGTTCCCATCCCAAAGTGATCTTCAGGAGAACTCGCCTACGGGTCTCCATCACCCCAGGGTTGATACCGCGGACTTCGAGACTTCGTCCGTGGTCCAGAACTTCTCGTACACGGAGCCGCTTGGCGAAGGCGGCCGAGATCACGCTCACGTTCGCTCCAGTGTCAAACAGTATCCTCGTTCGCGAGTCGTCCACCGCGCCATTGACCAAAGCTCTCATTCGCTTCCTCTTGTCGTACCGTTGGGACGACCACCACCCCAATCTCTCGCCGGGTAGTAATTTCACCGCCCGAGCGAGGTTTCGAGGCGGTCCCCTGACCTGGACTAGGCTGGTGATCAAAGCCTCGGTCGGGTGGCCATCACGTTCATCATCATCATCTTCATCAATACCGGTCTCAACGAGACTTGTGTCTCGGTTCTCTCCATTTTCCGTCGATCTCACACGTTCATTGTTCTTCAGGTCGTCAGGCCGTTTGCTTTCGCCTGTGAACGCGAACAGATAGTCCGCATCAACAGCAGGCTCAGCTAACTGTGGCAGCCCGATTGGGACCAACTCAGTTTCAGTTGGCGGGCTGCCTAGTTTAAATGGCTTCCATACACCAGGCTTTGCGGCTCTGGCGACAGATCCTTCTTGTCGACCTTGGACTTCAGGAGCTTGGTAAGCTCGTGGAGGGCCTCGCACTTCCCAGCATCGTGCACCTGTTTGCACAGTTTGCACCGCCGGTAGCAGAAGTGCACCGAGTGAGACGGGCTTCCGCATGCTGCGCATGGCCCATACTGGCGACGGCTGTCTCGTTCGCGGTTGGACGGTCCTCCTCCGTTCCTGAAGCGTCGGTTGTCAGACCGAGCGAACGTTCCTTCGGCTGCGGCCCTCCGCTCAGCGTCGTTGGCGGCCGCGACATGTCCCTTAGATTCGTCAGAGTCATAATCGGCATCCGAATCCTCGTCCGAGCGTTGGTCGTCCGAGTACTGGCGCTCGTCTTCGAAGTATTCCTCGTTCACCTCACCGGCACGTCGGAAGGCGTACGAAGCCTCGTTGCGTGCACCGACAGAGCCTCCGACGTTCCATTCCGCCATTACATCGGCTAACGCGTCGACCAAAGTTACCCTCGACCGGTACGGTGACGCATCGCGTCGGTCACGCCGGCGGTCGTCGTCGCGACGATCGGTGCGGCGGTCGTCATCACGGTAGCGTCGTTCACGGCGGTATCCACCACGAGAATCCTCGTTCGACCTCGCATCGCGTCGGCGACCGTCATCTTGACTCCGAGAGCGCCGGAACGACGATTCGCGAGTTGATTTGCGGTCGCGGTGGCGCAGGATGTCGTTGATCATGTCTTCGAGGTCATGAATGCTCTTGACCCGCACATGGCACAGACGGTCTTCTAAGTTTCGGTCGTCACACGTAACCAAGAAGTGTTCCACGTGGTCCTTCGCGTCGCGTTCACCGTTCTCAAACTGTACGCCGGCGTTGCGAGCGTAGCCATTAAGCCGGTTAAGGTAGTCACATACGTGCTCCTTGTCCTCTCGCTTGGCCGAGTAATACCGAGCCTTCGCAGACTGGGAAAACTTCGAACAGTAGTACTTGATGAACGCCTCGCTCAGCAACTTCCACGAGCGTCTCGTCTTGCGCGGGAGCTGGCGGCACCAGTGCAGGGCTCCGTCCCTGAGCTTGAGCTCGAACGGCATGCACCACTCGTTGGGGGGTGCATGGGTTCCCTTCATCTCATAGATGAACGTTCGGAGCCACTGCATGGAGTGCTCGCTCTTGTCGCGCGTCCCGTAGAACGGTTTGATGTTGGCGAGGTGTAGATGCGTGGCGATCTCGAGCTTCGGGGTTGAGCTCTGGTTGTCCGTCGCACTCAGTTCGCGCAATTGGCGTGCCCACTCGCTCGGCAGATCGCCCTCGTAGTGGTCAGACACGAGGTGGTCATCATCGCTGTCCGACGAGTCATCTCGGGGGTCGTAACGACGACTGGATCGGCGACCGGTTGCCGCGCGCGTGCCAGGCGTTGCGTACGAAGACTCGGTCTCCCTAGCCAGACGTTCACTGCGGTCCGTAGATCGTGGAGTTACCATGTGCGAGTCTTGCATGTAAGGCGAAGCCTCACCCTTGGCTGCGAAAACTCCATCACCAGTGGCGGTCTTCCTAGGGGTCGCTGGTAGCGGGACCTTGGAGGGGTCAACCACTTCCGAGGCCGAACGAAGCTTCGTTGAGCTTCTGTCGGCCACCCCAAAGGCGTCACGCAACTTCTTCCTCCACTTGGTGAGCGCCGCGGCGCGGCAGTTGGCGTCCAGCTCGCGAGAGCGGCCTCCGTCGGGAGAATCTGGGGTTCGCACCCCATCGCACGCAGGAGATCCACCGTGTTTTGAGCGACCTGCCGAGTGCTCGTTGAGTTGATCGGCGTGGCTAACGCCCTCCAAGGTCCATCCAGATGGCCTGGCGGACTTGCTTCGGGGAGAACAGTTGCATCCACTCACTCTTGGTCTTCATCAGCTCCAGGCATCGGCCTAGAACCTTGTTGGCCGCCGGAGTATCGCCGTTGAGGGAGGACGAGTGCCAACCGGCGGAGGTTGCCCCTCCTACCGTCACCGAGGACTTGAAGTCGTCGGTTGCACCGTCATCCGCGTCGTAGGCGGGCTCGGGGCCCGGCATATCATTGAACGTTTCGGAGAGGTCGCGGATGATCGACCTCGATCCTCCGCTGCGGCCTGCCGACACAACCGCAGCTTCCGAAGTCTCGGACATCACAGTCCTGACATCCCAGTCATCATCTTCGTCATCTTCATTGGCGTCCGAGGAATCAATCGCCGTGTCGTAGCTCGCCGAGCGCTCGTCGATCGACTCCATACGATCCGTCGCTGGGGTCGAAAACGAGCTCCCGGAGCGCACCGAAGCCTCGGTGCGGGTTCCACTCGACTTGACCGGCGTCGCTGGTACCGCTGACTTGACTCCCTTCGCCATCTTCACTCTTCTTCTTCTTCTTCTTCTCCTCCTCTTCGCTCGTTGGGGTAAAGACCGACAACAACCCAGACACACAGAAGGTCACACCAATCCCGGGTCGCGGCACCAGTTGTGGTGTGGTAATACCACTAAAATTCTCTTCTACCAGAAGGTATTAGAGACACCAACAACACGCTAACCCGCAAAGGTAAGCGCCTATTGGATCAAAACCTGAAGACCAGGAACGATCCCTTACACCGGGTCGGTTGCAAGCGCCTCTGTGCACCTTAGGTTATCTTCGGTCAACCCAGAAACCTGTACCACTAGCCACGAGCTTAGGCTAGGATACTATGTAGCGCTTTCGCGCAACCCCACTGCAGTCCCTCAGAAAGGAAGGGTACCGGCGTGTTAGGCCTTATACAGGGGGACCAAGGTAAAACCTCGGTAGGTAGACTAATACACTTAGGGACACTCTTGTCCCACAAATATACAGTGAACGACACTCCTATGTCGCTCTTGCCTCTCCGGCCACGCCAACTCTTGGCGCCGCCAAGGAAACTCTCGGTCAAAGCACGATAAGCTCCCCGACAGGCATCCACACGCAGCCGAGCGTGTCCAGGCACTACAATAAGCTAGCTACACTTACCGAAGTCGGACTTGACCCTTGTTGGCTTTGGGGGAAGACTGTCTTTTTATTACTGAGTTTTATGAGGCCCAGGGGGCCTCGTTCTGGTCATCCTATGATGAGTCCTATGCCCCTATACAAATATCTAGTGTGAACGACCGCAATAAGGCGATTCCGGACACATCAAATGACGACCGCGACCACACTAATAAGTGCGGCCGAAGTACGCAACTAAATGCATCTGTACCTAAAAGTGGGTACCATGAAGCCTCGCTCGGGGTTCTATTAGGACCCGACGAGGCTCCGGCCACTGACTGTCACTCCAACGAGGCTAATGTAGTCGTCCAAGCAGAAGTAGTCATCTCCGTCTCTCGCTTGACCGCTTCTTGATGGAGCTTGACCTTCGGGCCGGTGAGGCAATCACCTTGGAAACACACGATTTCCGATACCACAATCCGCTAGTGAACGCAAGTGAAATGCGTCACCACCTCGTTCGTTGCCCTGTAAAAAGACACCCGGAGATAAAGATGCAGTGAGTCCTTTTATCTAGTGTTGTCAAGCAAGCGCAGGGCCTCCATGAAACCAAGCATGTTTGTCGAATACCAAGCAAAGTGAGGCATTAAAAACCTGTCGGACAGTATGTCAGGCTGCCTCGCATACACCAGGCTTCAATGAGAGGGTGGCACTACTGTGTGAAGGCATACGCAACCGCTGTTGCACTGCGCGAATTGGTAGTTGCCGGCATAGTTTTGTAGTCGACGCTCGCATCTACAGTTTAAAAAAACAATTTTTGGGCGGCAAAATGTTGTTTAAATTGTTTTTCGACGAGTTAATCTGTGTGACGCTGTCTACATAAACATATCTCAATCTGACCCACATGTGTTACTGAAGCTCTCCTGTAACGGGGTTACACACACAAGTGGCTACAGTCACTTGTAACTCTAACAGTTACGTTAGCTGTTAGAGAATGGTTACTTCATCGGCCTTGATGTACGTCACATCAAGTGCCACATTCATTTACGACCACCACGACGGGTGGTCCATAGACATTTAGGATTCCTATTGGTTGAAAGCAGCATCTTTTAACCAATGAGCGACATGCATAGCAAAGGAATTCTGCCAACCAGCCGTTGGCAGATTCCCAACTTAGAATATTACATTTAGAGGAAGTCAGAAACATAAAACAAAAATAACAGTTCTCATTTTAACCCAAAAACATTATTGGATCGTTTATTTAGATTAATCTATACTCGGGGGCCCGAGTATAATTAACTCTAGTTTAAACTAAGCTACGCTTCCTCATACACGAGCGCACACGTGTAAGCTGTTGTAGTGAGCCAAGGTAGGCCCACTACACCTGGTAGCACTTTGTAGTCCGTCCAACGACCGACTAAGTTGAGGTCGTACGTCACCGCACGAACACGGAGCCGAGAACCTTCCCATGGATACCGAAGTGTCCATGGAAAGCTCCACGACGCCTGCAACCCATGTTGCACGCGCTGACTGTCCCCACCTGTCAGACCCAGAGTGGGAAGCCCTCCAACGACTGTCAACAGTCATTGGTTAGGCGGCTGTAGCTACGATGCTGCGTACGCTAACGCCGACAGAGCAACACGGTGTTGCTCTGGGCTTCATCATGAGGGAGCAGCGAGATGCTGCTGCCAATACCGCGGTGTCGTCGGGTACGACACCTCGCCCACAGTCGCTGAAGCTCAACGTGAGCAACTACGTCGGAAGAGAGGGTGAACCTCTCCTCCGTTGGCTTGTCGAACTCGACACTGCCATCGCGGCTCGACGTATCGTCGACCCGTTGTCGAAGGTCGCGTTCGCCATGTCATGTCTTGGCGGACGTGCAAGGAGCTGGGCGTATGGACGCCGGCTCTCCGACCCTACGTGCTTCAGCACGTACGAAGGCTTCAAGGAGGAGCTCAGACAAGCGTTTGGGCCCCCGCAGAATGAGTTCCGGTCGAGGGCAGAGTTCCTCGACCTGCAGCAGGGTAAGCATGATGGTCATGCTTACGCCCAGAGAGCGCGGTACTTGGTCTCGAACATCGTGACCAACCCGATCGACGAGGCGACTAAGGTCGTCACGTTCAAGAAGGGACTGAGAGATGGGCCTGTGAAGACCTATCTCTTCCGCGAGTACCCGAGTACTCTCGAAGCTGCCATCACGCTTGCGATGCAGGAAGCGTTTAGCCTGCGACAGGCTAAACTGCACGCGCATGTACCGAGGCCGCAACCGCGCCGGTAGTGAGGACGGGAGGTCCGGAACCGATGGACCTCTCGAGCGCTGCCACTGCTGGCCCCCAGCAGCGGCAAGGAAGTAATGTGCGGTGCTACCGATGCGGTAGGATCGGTCACTTTGCTAGAGAGTGCACGGCACCCGTAAGGTGGCTATCGCGGCGATGCTGGGCATCGTCGCAGCCAAACAAAAAACGCAGGACGCCAGTAGGCGCGGGGCGCCCTACTGGTAATGCGGTTCCGCGTGTCAACCTTGGACACGCGACACTGAGGACTGCAGCCCCCAGTGAGGATCATTCTCGCTGCAAAAAGCAAGATGGCAAGGCTGATCTTGTCATCCTGAAGGTGAAGTCGATGAGAGCAAGCGGCTCTCGTCGTGCGTCGGTAGATTCTGGCGCGTCGAAGAACTTTGTTCGACTGCGAAGTCTATCAATGCTTGACTTCGAGGATTTAAAGCTACCTCGAAGTCTGTTGGAAGTACATTTGGCGACAGGTGTCGTCGTGAAGACCGAGAAGCGCATGGTACGCGTGCGCTTCACATACAAGGGTCGAGTGTTCGTCGAAACCTTCATCGTCCTGGATCTGGACGATAAGTTCGATATGGTATTGGGTATGCCGTGGCTCGCACGGCATGATCCGGTAATCAATTGGGAGAAGCGCACTTTAGTGCGCTTCGGTCGCGACGGTGGAACAGAGAGCGATGGCCCTGTTGCCACCACACACGCACCAGCAGGTGCGCGCGAATCTCTAGTCGAGACAGCGCCTAACGCCGCTGTCCCGGAACGCCCTGGACGCGCGCGAGCGAGAACAAGTAGCGTCGGCGTCGCCGCCGACGGCTAGTGAAGAAAATGTGTTGACTTCGGAAATCAACACCCGATTTCAGCGAATCAAAGAAGTCTCCGGCCTCGAGCGGCGCGGATGACACAAGCGAGTCACGCGCGTCAGCCGTGGAGGCTGACGCGAACCTGATTGGATCGGTTTTGGCCCGTAATGGGAGCCAAGGTGACGTGACGCCGTCGACTCCGGGAGTCGATGGTTTGGATGAATTCTATTCGTCGGCTCGGGGAGCCGACGCACCATCCGTAATGGGGGTCTCCGCCAATGGAAGGCGTCGAGGTATTGAAGTCGCGTCGGTTCCGGGAACCGACGCTGCGGCGACATTTCGCGTCGACTCCGGGAGTCGACGCACCGCTTTATAATTAAGGACTCCGCCAATGATAGGCGTCGAGGTGATGATGGCGTGTCGGTTCCGGGAACCGACGCTGCAGGCGGTGCGGACGGTTGCAAACGTCCCGTACCGGAATAACTTGCATGCTGTTGTGCAGCCGGGCTGCACGACGAAGCGCCGCGCGACCAAGCCGGGCTTGAAGTCGCTCGCCCGCGGGAAGTACCCGCCGGCGGAATAAAGAAGAACACCCGTCCACGGCTGGGCCTGGACGAGGTCGAGGACCATGCGGAGCCGGGCTCCGCAAGACAAGAAGACGGCGCATGCGAAGGTCGCTGCGCAAGCCTCGGTCCGGGGCCGAGGCGCTACAAGAAAATGTCTGCCGGGCAGACGAAGGCGAGAAGCCGAATGTCGAGACGTTGAACGTCTTGACGCGTACCTGTGCTGGATTCCGGCACAGGGAGATGACCCTCGCTAATACTCCGACGTAAGCGTCAGAGTTGACTTCGCTTCCAGTCATGAGCTGGAACCGCTTCGCGCGTGACTTGCACGATGGACGCATCGAGCAAATATGCATTCTCTCGGCCGCCGAGAGAACGAAGAGCGAGAATGAGGAACTGAGGCAGTTCTTCATGGAGAGCACCACTGAGAGTGAAGACACTCTCAGTGCCAAGACGAAGAAGGAACGCTTTGAAGAGCAGAGCTGGGATCGCTGAAGGCGAGCCCCTACTACGAGATTCTACGGGAGTACGCGGACGTACTTCCGGAAGAGATCCCTGCGGAGCTTCCGCAGGACAAGGGCATTCAGCACGAGATTGATCTCGTGCCGGGCACGAAATACTGTGTCACGCGGCAGTGGCCACTGCCGCCAGAGCAGGTCAAGGCGATCGACGACTTCTTCGAAAGTCGTCGCAAAGCTGGACAAGTGCGGGAATCGAAATCCCCGCACAGTGCTCCGACGTTCTGTGTCAAGAAGCCACAGGGCGGCTGGCGCATCGTTCATGCGTACAATAAGCTGAACGATGCGACGATACCGGCGCAGACACCGATACCGCGAAAAGATGTTATCATCGATTCGATGGCCAGGAGCACTGTCTACAGTGCTCTTGATCTGCGCGATGGGTTCTATCAGATCCTAATGCGTGAGAGCGATATCCCTCTCACGGCTGTGAGCACGCCGAGTGGCATGCTCTGGGAGTGGCTAGTGATGCCGCAGGGTCTGAAGAACGCCCTGCAACCTTCAACAGGTGCGTGACGCACTTGTTGCGCTCGGTGCGCGACTTCGCACCGAGCTACTTCGATGACGTGTTCGTCCACAGCCGTGCTGCGGACGGGATGAGCGACGTTGAGATGCACAAGGTGCATCTCCGGAAGCTGCTTGCGCTCATGCGCAAGCACAAACTCTACGCGAACCTGAAGAAGTGCATCTTCGGGGCGAGCGAGATACCCGTGCTCAGGTGTCTCGTTGGGAAGAACGGTGTCCGCCCTGACCCTGAAAAGGTCAGAGTGATCAATGAGTGGCCGACGCCGACGAGTGTCAAGGAACTGCGGCAGTTCCTTGGCGGCCACCTACTTGTGCAAGTACGTGAAGGACTACGCGGGCACGATACGCCCGCTGTCACAGCTCCTAAAGAAGGATGCCGAGTGGAATTGGACTGCTGACTGTCAGCAGGCCTTCGATGCAGTCAAGCGGGGCTTGACTGAGGCGCCGATCTTGGCGGTGGCCGACCAAGATCGCCCATTCCACGGTGTGTGTGACGCATCCGATTTCGCGATCGGATGTGCGTTGATGCAGCACGATCACGAGGGCCGTGATCGTGTCGTCTACTATCAGTCGCGTCAGCTGAAGCCAGCTGAGCGCAATTACCCGGTGTATGACAAGGAGCTCCTTGCCATGAAGTATGCACTTGCGAAGTTCCGAGTGTATCTCCTCGGAAGTAAACCGTTCGTGGTCTATACAGACCACGCATCGCTGCGGACGGCTGTCAAGTCGCCACACATCTCGCAACGTATGGCGAGATGGCTTTCGTTCTTTGCGGAATACAACTTCCGGGTTGAGTACAAACCCGGAAGACTCAATGTGGTGGCCGACGCGTTATCGCGTCGACCTGACTACGCTTCAACTGATGCTGACGTCAATGCCATTGACACCATGCAATCGAGCACTCCCACGTCGTCGCTGTTGGACGACGTGAAGACCGCGTACGCGCACAACGCGGACGCGAAGCTCTTGCTGGCCTACGGCTCAGCGCCTTCTGACAAAGCTCGTTAGAAGCTGCCGAAGCATCTTCGCGCTCGTGCACACCGTTATCGGGTGCACGACGGGTTATTGCTCTACAGTGCAGTCGATGACAACGCGGACCGTGTTGTCGTTCCCAATGATCATGACCTGCGACTCAGGATCATGTACGAGTATCATGATGCACCGACTGCGGGGCATCCGGGCCGTGAGAAGACGTATCTTCTTCTCACGAGGGACTTCTACTGGGCCCACCAGTACAAGTGGGTGCGCAAGTACGTCCGTGCTTGCGAGGTGTGTCAACGTGTGAAGCCTGCGCCGTTCGCACAGGCTCCTTTGCAGTCACTACCGACTCCGTCGGAGTGTTGGCAGTCCATGTCTTTGGACTTCGTGTTCGGTCTTCCCCCGGACAGCCAGGGGAACACGGGCGTTGTGGTCTTTGTTGACCGCTTCAGCAAGATGGTACATCTTGCTGCAGTACCCGCTGAAGTAACTGCGAAGCAGACTGTACGTCTGTTCGTTGACATGGTGTTCAAACACCATGGCATGCCGACCGACATTGTGTCGGATCGGGACCCGCGTTTCACAGCGCACCTGTGGCAAGAAGTGTTTACACTTCTTGGGAGCCAACTTTCAATGTCGATTGCGGACCATCCGCAGACGGATGGGCAGACCGAGCGCGTGAATCGCGTGCTCGTCGACATACTCAAGAGCTACGCTCACTCGTTCCAACACTGGGGCGAGTGTCTGTCGATGGCAGAGTTCGCCATCAACAACTCGGTGCATGCCTCGACCGGGCATACACCGTTCTACGTGAATGCAATGCGTCACCCACGCCTCCCGAGCCTGCTCGGGATGGTGGCTCCTTCCTTAAGTGGGGGAGGATCTCCGGCCGCAACACAGCAGCCGCAGAATGCCGCTGACACTTGCACAGTGTCAGCCGCGATAACGCGCAGGGAGAAGAAGAACGCGTCTGTGCAGGGCACAGACACTATGACTACTGGTGAGGACGAGCTGAACAAGTTCAGCTCGGATGCAATCAACTTCGTGCAGCGCAGACAAGCCGTCATTCGGTTTGTCCAAGACGCTATTGCAGCTTCTGTCGATCGACAGAAGCTGAATGCAGACAACGTTGGCAGGGGCAACACAAATGAATTCAAGAAGGGTTCATTGGTTTTGTTAGCTTCTCAAAACCTGCCTAAACATGCAGTCTCCGACTTCGGGGCGAGCAAGCTCGCTCCGCGCTTCATTGGGCCGTTCACAGTGTTGGCACGGCATGGCAACGCTTACACGCTAGACATTCCGTCTAGCATGCGCCTCCACCCGACCTTTTACGTCGGGCGGCTGAAGCCATACCAGCAGCACGAGCCAGCTAGCTCGGCCGGCGCGAAGCGGAAGCCGAACCTTTCTCCAGCGCGCCAACGCGCTGGGCCAAGCGCACGACGCGACCCCCAACGTCGACGGAGACGTCGGACGCGGTCTGCGCGGCCTGAGCGACTTGAGCCCTCAGGTTCGCCATCTCTTGCCTCAGAGCAGCGAAGTCACTGCTCTGAAGCCGCTCCACAGCGGCAACCCGGTCTTCGAGAGACGGAGGCCCAAGGTCAACCCCAGGTTGACCATACTCGGGGCGTGTTCCCACCACCGCCGCCTCCGATCCGTGACGCCCACGGCTCAACACGTTGGATTGTTGAGCGTATTGTCGACCATAGTATCCCGAAAACGAACCGGCACCCGGTTCGTTATCGTATTCGTTGGAGAGGGTTTCCGCCCCACCAAGATACATGGGAGCCGCGGAACGTCCTGCTGCAGGACGTTCCGGAAATGGTGAGGGCGTACGAAGCCCACCACGCACTGCAGGCGCGAAGGTAGTGCGAGCGCTGTGGTCACCCCCAGCGCTCGAAGCACCACGCTGGTCGCGTTCCTCACGTGCCATGAACTTGGCACGGCGATCCTTGAGGCTCGCAGGTACACGAATCGACGTGTACCCGTTCAGGTCGCGGTCGCTCAAGCGCGCCGCGCCCGGAAGACACAACATGCACTGCTGGCCTTCGGGCACAGCGCACGGAACACCAGCATCCACAGAAGATCTGTGGAGCTGCTCCAACCTCCCACGCGTCGAGAACGTCTCGAAGCGCTCACGGGCATGCTTAACCCGCTCGCGGTAAGCTGCCGGGTTCTTGTTGAAGTTATCAACAAAGGAATTCCAACTTTGACAAAGTGCCTGCCATTCGGGCACTTTGCTGCGAGAAGAGGTCTTCTTGCTGGAGTAATATCGGAGCTCATGAAAGAGTCCGATATAGTAGTCGCGTCTTTGATCCGTCATCGGATCAAAGTGCTGGCCCTCCGCCACCTCATCGTCCTCGATCGCGCTGCATACGTACAGCGGGATAGTGTTCGGGGACACCGAGTTGCCCACCCGCGCCGCGATGTCTGCCGCGGACGGCATCCATGGATCACGCGCTGCATGAGCAGCGCGTGGAGAGCTTTGAAGGCGCCGCATCGCGCGGCGAGCTCAAGGCTCCAGCAGCAGATAGCGGAGTCTCCTTTGCGCAACGCGAACGCTTCGAACTCGAAGCGTCCGAATCGTCTTCTTCACGAGGGCGTCTCGACCCGGCGTGCGGGTCGAGACTGTCGCTGTCGATCGACTCCTTGCGCCTGCTGGGGAGGCATCGCCCTCCTCCATGTCCACGTCGTCCTCGCTATAGTCAACGACATCGTTGACTATCGAAGAGCCCTGAAGGACGATCTTCGGCTCGGCCGCGGCCTTAGCAGCGCGAGCGTCCTGCTTCGCCTGCTGCCGCTCGTAGTACTCGGGGACAGAGATTCTCTGTCCCAGCGGCGGGCTTCCCCTCGGCGGCGATCTTCTTCGGCGAGCTCATTGCGGAATGAGCTCGAGTTTTCTTTCTCCCAACGTGAAGAATTGACGAGTGGTCAATTGCCTGATTGACGTGCCGTGACCGGCGCGTCTAACCTTAAGGGGGGGATGGTGTAACGGGGTTACACACACAAGTGGCTACAGCCGCTTGTAACTCTAACAGACATGATGTCTGTTAAAGGTTCAAACACTTCCTCGGCCTTGATGTACGTTACATCAAGTGCCACATTCATTTACGACCACCACGACGGGTGGTCCATAGACATTTAGGATTCATATTGGTTGAAAGCAGCATCTTTTAACCAATGAGCGACATGCATAGCAAAGGAATTCTGCCAACCAGCCGTTGGCAGATTTCCAACTTAGAATATTACATTTAGAGGAAGTCAGAAACATAAAACAAAAATAACAGTTCTCATTTTAACCCAAAAACATTATTTGGATCGTTTATTTAGATTAATCTATACTCGGAGGCCCGAGTATAATTAACTCTAGTTTAAACTAAGCTACGTTTCCTCATACACGAGCGCACACGTGTAAGCTGTTGTAGTGAGCCAAGGTAGGCCCACTACATCTCCTGCTCCTTAATGCGGTCGACAGACGGGATTCCAAGGTGCTCCATGGGTCTCGTATGGACTGTAGTAACAGCGAAAAACAATGCGCATATCTCTTGAATTTGCGAGGTTGAATAGCAAATGAACAAAGATAAAGCATAACGCGGTGGTGAAGAAACAACTACTCATGCTAATTGCTAGCTGTCTTTGGCATGGCCTAATCGGCCACGGTGGGCGTTGCTGCACACGTGGAAAACGCACCATCCATCCACCAATCTTCGTCCACTACCGGTCATCCGCAACATGAGCTCACCACCATCGCTGTTTTAACCTCCTGTAACTAATCGTCGTTCGTATACGTACGTCAACGCGTTTGTTGGTATACCAAACCAGTTCCAGAGCACAGTCCATCCCTCCCTACAGATGAACAATTTTCTGTTCGTTCAGAATGTTCCATCGGCCTTCCTCCGACTAGTTACTATAACGTTGCTCCAATTCCGCTGCGGTCTTTCTCACCATCATCACCAAAACAAAAATTCGCCCGTACCGCCAAAGTCTTTGGCAGTGGGTGCTGTAGGTCCACTTCCTCAAAATTCCCGTTGTATTTCCATTCGCATTCCGCTCGCACCGTTGCATAGGAGACGAAGGAGAAGCCGGGGAATTTCTATAACCAGGTACTGAACAGGAGATCCTTAGCAAAAGTCACTCGCATTATTGGCACTGCACTTGACGCCGAACATGGCCGACGTAGGATTGAACGAGGCACCGCGTGTTGCTATAGCCCCCTCTCGTGGGCTGCACTCGTGCCGAAGGCGGCAACATCTTCCAAATCACTCGTGATCACCGCATTCCACTCCCGAAATTTATCGGCAAGCTAGAACTCCCTCACCTCCATTACGGATTTTCTCAACTCATAGGTGAACCTTCACATACATGAGCATATTCTTGGCCGATTCCAAAGAATATGCTCATGTATGTGAAGGTTCACCTATGAGTGCACAACCAATGATGCTGCACAACCAGTCGGTCCTGAGAGACCAGCTGACCGTTGCGCGCAGATAAGCTGGTTACTTCATCGGCTACCTCGTCAAGAATGCGCAAGACATATCTAGGTATGCGACCTGGCGGGAGATCCCGCACGGATGGCCCCATGCGAACGAAGCGCAAATCGATAGTCGACTGGGGGTTCTGCGATGCGTCACAGCCACATCCTTCTCCGCTTCCTCCAATTTGCGTGAACAAATGAGAAAATCTTCGAGGCCCACTCCCACCAGGTAGCCCTCAGGTTCAATGGTGGTGATGGGGTCGGTGGCTGTAGGCCCACCGAAGACGCCGTTCGCACACTCCATCGGAAAATGCGAACGCTGGCTTGCCACCTCTCTAACTTGGAACACGTGCGATTCCATGATGGTGGCAATGTCCAGGCCGAAGTCTGCGAGCTTCAGGTCTTCTATAGCCGCACTAGTCAGCGTGTAGCGAACTTTGTAGGTGCGGCCCAGGGACAGCAGCTTCTTGACAGCCAGGGCAATCTCCAGACGCCAACGGCACATCGATATGTTAAACACTACGTCTGCAGTAGCCATTTGGTTAGCCTCAGCGGTGTTCTCCATTGAGAAGACTTCGGTTGTTAATGATACTGGGCGGGGCCAATTTTACCACCAATTATTAATTCAACCAATCAGAGAGAATATAAGTCGGCTTCCAGGTTGCATGTTGGCATCCACGATGAAGTTTGTGCTGTAGCGCTCGTGGGCAACCACGTTCAGTGCATTTGACGATTGATATTCAAGCTCGCCG
The DNA here is from genome assembly GCA_024211575.1 of Phytophthora melonis. Lineage (NCBI taxonomy): Eukaryota > Oomycota > Peronosporomycetes > Peronosporales > Peronosporaceae > Phytophthora > Phytophthora melonis. The sequence goes on from JAMXKT010000013.1 coordinate 832,670, forward strand.
TTATCGACCAGTCGACATGACTTGTTTGTATGCATTATTAACGCGTAGCTTCAGTAAGAACAACGAGTATATCCACTGTATTAAATGTGAGCCTCGCGTTGCAATGGTCTCCATCATACCATGATTACCACGAGCTTTATCGCTGCCGCCTGCCTGTCCTACTCACTGCGTCGCTGGTGCTGCCACTTGACGGCGAGGTGGGGGCTTCACAGCTGCGGTTGGCTCAGCATCGCCATTGTGTGCCATAACCCCGGGGTCGAATTGGGCGGTTTGTGCTGCTATTTCGACGGCGCGCCGCCCTCCATGTTCACGCCGTCGCCAGCCGAGTCCATCCCCTCCTCCATGGGATTCACCAAAGACCTGCCACTGGTCTCCATCCTGGTCAGCCAATTGGTGACAACGTCTCCACGTTCCAGTCACACGAGTCAAGTAAGAACGTGGCCAAGCTGCAATAGGTGCGCAAACTCGTCGTGGGCACCAGTGGCGATACTCGGGAACATCTGCAGCAGGCCGTCTGGCTTTGCTGCGCTTGCAATACTCGGTGATATACAAGTGTAAAAGTAAGGATCCACGAAGGTCTTCTTGCCAAAGGACCACTCTTAACCACGGTCAAGTGGTACTGCCGCGGCTTACCTTCCTCCTCCATATTTACCTGCAGATATGGAGGAGGAAGGTAAGCCGCGGCAGTACCTGCCACTGGTCTCCATCCTGGTCAGCCAATTGGTGACAACGTCTCCACGTTCCAGTCACACGAGTCAAGTAAGAACGTCCACAGTGCGCAGTGTCCTAGCCAGCATGATCTTCTCCCACACATCCTTCGTCGTCGAACATAACACCGTCTGCGCCCTGTCCCCATCCTATGCTACTAGCATTGCTACTGCCATCGTAGATACACCCATCCTACGGACACCACGGCTCAGCATACGTAGCCTCGTGGCGGTCGTCAGGTCCTTGGCCGCTATAATACATGTACACTTCTGTTGTTGCTGCTGCTCTCGACCTCCAGCGCCAGGATAGGCTTGTCGTTGCCTTTCATCGGCTGCTGCTCCACCAGCTCGTAGATGCTGGCTTTAGCGAAGGCAGTGTCAGCTTGTGTTAGCTACATTATCACAAGTCAAGAAACAATAAAGTTCAGTAAATTGAGACTTCCGCGGATGGCAAATTCGGTGAGGAATAGTACACGCACCTACACGTGTGGAAGTATTAGTCGTCAGACAGACTGCGCGAGGAGCCCTTGGTAGCGGCTCCATCACGCGCGAAGAGGCTGAGGGAAGACATGAAGCACCTTTGCAGGTCGGGTCCGGAGATAAAATGACAAAAATGCTACAGGGTTTTTAAAAATTTAAAAAGTGAAATTCTCAGCACCCGTCCCAGCGAGTTTTCCTGACATCCTCCCATTGGACGGTCACATAGAGTGCCATTCTCTAATTGGCCTCCAAGAAAGCATGGCCGAAGCTCGCGCGAAGAAAAACTGGTGCATGGGGATCGACCGCGGAACGTCTAACTCATGTGTTGGGGTACGGGTCGACAATGAGGTGAAGATCCTGAAAAACAGTCACGGCAACCAAACGACGCCGTCCTACGTGGCGTTCACGGACACGAGGGTTTTGGTCGGAGAAGCCGCGAAGAAAAAGTTGCCCAAGAACGCCGCCAACACCGTTTCCGACGCGAAGCGCCTCATTGGTGGCAAGTTCACCGACTCCGAAGTAAAAAACGACATTGCCTCGAAGCACTGGGGTTTCGAGGTGGTCGCTGATGAGAACCAGGATCCTTCAATTGTCGTGCAATTTCGGGGGGGGGGGGGAGAGGCTTCACCCGATTCCGATTTCTACTGAGGTGTTGAGAAGTATGCGCGAGACCGTGGAGCGCTTTACAGACGCGGAAGTAACCTCCGCGGTTGTGACGGTGCCCGCCTACTTTAATGCCGCGCAGCGCCAAGAAACGAAAAGGCTTGCGAAGCAGCTAAGATTACAGTGAAGGGTATCATCAATGAGCCGACAGCTGCAGCTATCGCGTATGGTCTCGACAAGACGGACGGAAAGCAAAAGGTGCTCGTGTTTGATCTAGGTTCGATGTTTCGGCTCTCACGATCCACGATGGGGTTTTCAATGTGAAGGCCACGTGCTGTAACACGCATCTGGGCGGCAGAGATTTTGATGATCACCTTCTGAACCAATGTCTCGAGATCGTGCAGGATAAGCACGGGCAGGACTTGTCGGGGAACACGCGTGCGGTGAGTCGCCTGCGCGACGCGTGTGAGGAAGCAAAGCGGAGTTTGTCTGCGGCAACTTACGCGACAATTGAGGTTATCGGATTGACAAGTTCGATCGACTTCGAGGAGGAGATTACCCGCGCTGAGTTCCAGACGATGTGCGAGGATTCATTTACGAAAACTATTGACGTCGCGCAACGCGTTGTGAGCGACGCACGGATGGAAAGAGAGAAAGTGAATGAGGTTGTTCTCGTGGGTGGGTTCCAAGGGTGCAGGAGTTGTTGATGGAGTTTTTCGATCGGAAAAAGCTTTGTGTTGGGCTTGGCGCAGACGAAGCGGTCGCTGTCGGAGCTACATTGCACGCAGCCAAGAAGTACAGTGAGAAGTCGCCCAATCTGAAGAAGTGCGTGTTATTGGACGCTGTGCCACTCTCGTTGGGGGTTGAAACCAGCAGCAGAGCAAAACGTGTCAACGGTGATTCCGCGCAATAGCAAACTTCCTGCCAGGAAGAGCAAAATGTATACGACAACGGACACAGGTCAATCGGATTGGCGCATTAGGTCTACGAAGGTGAGCGCCCTGTAGTATCTGGCAATCACCTCATTGACAGCGTCTTGTTAACTGGCATCCCACCCAAGACGAAGGGTGCTCCGGATATTAGTGTGACATTCCAAGTCGATGAAAGCGGCATATTGGATGTGTCTGCGTCGGTGGACCAGGCAAAGGGAGCAGCGTGTAGCATACATTTTATGCCTGACAAGTGGCAGATTTCGGACGAGAAGCTCAAGCATTTCATCGAAGTGGCGGAAGAATTCAAGGAGCAAGACCAGCGCAAACGACAGCAAATTGACGCCGAAGTAGTTTTGTACAATTATGAGTGCCAGCTTCGCAAATGTGCAGCTCGACTGGAACAGGACGGAAGGAAGAACGCTGTTGTCGAGGAGGCGAACAAGATTGAAAGATGGCTTAGTGAAAACAGGGGAAACAAGGAAGTGCAGGAAATCCAAGCTGCGCATCAGCAGGCGGATGCAGAAGTGGACCGGCTCCTAAAAATTGTGGAGGTCTCGGACGACGGGGAGAGTAAACGACAGAAAACTGAACATGTGCGAGCGCGTGCAGCAGCTGCTGACGAGTCGGTATTGTTTTCGCGTGCACAGAGGCGGCATTCCAAGTGCAGCCAATTTCTGCGGAAATCGGATGGAAGTTTTATCAATTATACGGCGGACATCTCGCCATTAATACTTTATCACAAAAACAAACGTAGGTAAATCGGGACTGGGTGACTTCACAGTTATTGCATCCTGGTTCACAGGTGCGCTACGTCCAGTTCTAAGCTTTGCATGCACTAATACAAACACGAATCTTCCTCGTAGTCGAGCCGAAGCGTTGTGATCAGCTTGCGTGGCTGTCCAGGCCGTCTTCCTCGTCACTGTCGCGGGTTCAAGTCCGGCTCACCTTAACTCGACGATTAACAGCCCGATTTCTTGACAACCATCGCGTCGTTGTTGAAGGCGACCAACCATATACCTGCCGCCACATCCAGAGAACCTTCGACCGGCCGCCCATTCCCCTCGACTGCGAACTCTTTATTATAATCGCAACGAGGGTAGTGCGGCTGCTGCAGATTTTCTTCTCCCGACAACGAGTCTCGAAAAAAGTTCGGGAGTCTGGCGCATACAGCGTACAGTGCGCCAAGAATATTTCTTTGGCCACCTCTCAACTCTGACGTGGGGTATTCGCTTCGCAATACCCTTGTCAACCAACATGCCCATGATTGCCATTGCAGCGATTGGCATCATGTCATCGCTATCATTGACATGTGAGCATGACCACCCCCTCGACCAAAACATCTTTCAGTCGCAGCAAAAGAGCGACCGGATCTGTTTAATCTACAAATGCAAATAAAGTAATATAGTGTAGAGCGTCAGTCGAACCGTATTCCAGCATGTAGTATTAACAACATACATTTTGCGTAGTGATAACAGGCTTGGCATCGAACATGAACGTTCGCAGTCGCTTCGAGTAGTCAAGGAATCCCACTTCATGTTTAGGATCAGGTAGTGCAGTCGGTGTCTTCAACGGCGTGTTCACTTGAAAAACGCCTTCCTTGACTTTCAAGTACCTGAAGTGAAGCAGTATATTCATCAGTTTCACCAGTAAATGAACAAATATCTAGGTGAGAACGTATATACATAAGTAGAGAACTACATACATAAGTATTCACCCTTGCGCGAGTGACTTCGCATGCCGGTCCTGCCATGTAGGCAGCAGCATTGAAAAAATCGCGCGAACGCCCTCTTCCTGTTGATTACATTGCTCTTTCTGAAGTACACCGACCCACCTGTGTGCGCCCCGCCATGTGCCTTAGCGCTGTGGTCCTAAACGTAGTCAACAGACGTACTCATCATTATCAGCGTCATACATGGATGGCCCCTGTTCGCTATTGTTAGTGTGGATCCACCAGTGGAGGTAAGCTATTTTGTATGGTGGCACCCGGAATGGAGTCATTACAAACTACACCTGTCTTGGTACGCTTTGCAGTCACTCCACGGCCTCGAGCGGGTTCTGCGACGGAGCACACAAGGTAGTGTACCAGTTTGTCCACTTTCCCGCTAGATACACCTTCTCAAGCCAATCTGCGTTCGCATCTTGTCCGTCTGCACGCCAGCGTCGTACACAGAGTTGGGAAGTCGCTTTGAACTACTCCAGCGACCGTGCCTTGTGCATTTGTTTGATATTCACAGCCCCGTCGTCGCGGAAGTACGCTTAGTTGATCAACGTTAGGCCGCACCTCTCGAGACGCTCCGCGATACATGCTGCATCACCCAAACTCCCGAAAGTCCACCTTCAACCCCACTTCGAAGAACTGTTTTGGCACAATTCGTACCGCGACAAGAACCCACCCAAATAATACTAAAATTTTATTACTGTATCATAAAAACGAAACAGCTTCAATTGAAAAAAAGAGCGCACCATAGTGAAGTTTGTAGGTACCGTCCGCAGAAACAGCAACTCCGTCGTCTTTTTGACCTTGCACAGTGTAGAGGACGTTACGGAAAATTCGACGAGTAGTCATCACGATGCCGAAGGTTTGTTGCGTGAGCCTTCCTCTTCATATGAGTGCCGAAAGCATTTTAGTGTGTTGTTCCAAAAATCTGTTGCTTTCCCTGCGAAGGTCTCCTCGTCAAGCCCTCCAGCTCCGGGAAAATGCATTCGTAGTGTTGCAATCACTCATTCAAAGCGATAAAGCTATCGACCTTTGTCTTGGTCAATTCGTTCACCAAAGCGATTGGTGGTGCTGTGAGTGTGGGCATGGTTGCATATGTCAAACAGGCATCCGTATTTGCGCAATTCGCTGAGTCTCGTGGGTGGACACGCTGTCGTATAAGCTTCCTCCACTACCCTCTGTTCGGGTGGCATTATTACAAGCCATGAGACCACCGTCAATCAACGCGATAAAGGCAAAGTTAGCATTGACATCGTTCGAGCAGTCCGATGCACGAAACTTGCTGTGATTCAGCACCGCTTGCGTTACTACGAGAGAAATTAAAAACCGAAGAACGCGGAAACAATCGCGCCAGAGCGAGTATATCTTTGCCATTAGTTCCCCCTGTACCATACCAGCCTCTTCGTCCAGACTGTTGCTTGCACAATTCAGCATCCTCGTTTTCAGCATGATGGGATGGCGCATTTCCTCATTGAACTTGGTAATGATCCCCTTGTTTAGCTTGCCTGACACGCCTCGCATTATTTGGATAGCGTCTCCTCTGCAGTCACTGTCCAACGACATTTCTTCTGCTTAAGTCCGTGCGAGTAGCTACACCGAGGACAGTGAAGCTCCTCAGTTCATATCAATTTTCTCTAAGGAGCTTCATAATGTGGCGCTTGCCGCATCGTCTTCGAAACGATGTTCATGGGGGCAGAGCCGTTCATTGACAGGTTAGGTGCAAGTGGTCTTGCAAGTCGTACATCCAAAAAGTAGGAAGTAGGTGGCAACTTCTTGCGAAACGAGCAGCTTGACCAGCGTCTCTATCTCGCCCAGCTCCTCGGCTAAGTAGTGGTAACTGAACTGTCCGTCCTAGCGACATCGCGATGCGTGACCGCGCTTGGGCCCGTGACTTCTTTTAGGAAGTAGTGGAGCACGTGCACCAGTTGGAGTGGCGGTACACGCGGAGCGAGAGGTGGAGGCGTAAGCTGCATGACGAGCCTATTCTGAGACTTGCCTGTCGACGGGCGCTGGTTCTTGTGGACGGCCGACCATCCTTCTCCCATTGAACTTGAGCCTGCGCGTAGGATGGCTACAAGCACTCGAAGCGCCAGGACACCATTACACTGGCTGCGTATGAGCTCGAACTGTGTGGCCAAGTGGACGTGGACTTGGACAAACTCTTCCAATGCGACGTCTATCGAGACGATTTCGCCACGCTGTGCGCGGACAGCAAACCTTCGGCCGCGAAGCTCATCGAGGTGGCGAATCTGGCCGTCTCCTACGTCACGAAGAAGGACGCGATGCAGAAGCGATGCACCGTTAAAGGAACGTACGCTCCCAAGTACGACCTGCGTCTGGTCAGGAAAGACGAATCGGTGAAGGACCTCATCCGAACGGCCCGGGAAAACTCGCTCCAGCTCGCGCCAGACGTACTCGCCGACAAGGATCTCGTGTTGTTTGTGAACAAGCGCGGCGTCCAGTTCAAAGTGGAGATGCGCGGCGAGCAGACCATGGCCGGTATCATTTTTCGAGTCAAGGACCTGATCGTCGTCTTTGCCAGCTCGAATTTCGTTAAGAATATATTGCGGTCCGGGAGCACATATAGATTAAAATAAAATTAGTGTGGTTTATGATTGCCGAAATAAGACAAGACAGCTTCCTGCCAGCCTGACCAAACCCAAGATGGGAGGTAAAACCGGGAGCAAGGGCAAAAGGGGCAAGTATACTTCAAGCAAGGAGGTGTTCTTGACATTCTGTGGCCTAATGCACGCACTCATTCATACCAAATCTTCCGTGGCGGAGGAATTTGTGTATGAATCTACCAGTACGTCATCGTGCTGACCTATAGCACTGTGGAGCAGAAAACAAAGATGGTGTCGACTCTGTGAAGGGTCGACAAGTCCTACCTCCAGGCTTTTATGGTTCTCGTCCCCTACGACATCGCGTCCTTGTACCTCGTGAGCACTGCCATGACTCAAGGCGTTGCGATTGGGTATAAGTGGGGGTACACTCAGAAGTTGAAAGATCGATTTTACAAGCATGGTAGGCTGCGCACTGCTCGATACGGTGATCATCATCCCAGCTGACAAAGTGAGCGAGGCTGAGAAAATACTGAGGAACTCGATCTCCAACGATGAACGGTTCAACTATAATAGCGCGGCAAAGAACTGGTTGTCTTGAATCACGAGGCGCACACCGCTTTACGAAACGTTATGCAAACCATTGCCTACAAGTACAACGGTAGCATGACACTCCAAGGAGTCGAGCATCTGCACCAAATCGCACAGCTGAAGTATTCCCACGAGATTCATGCGTTGAAACTGAAGGGCAGAAAAGGCAAATACGCAGTTATTGGAGCAGCAATTGACCCACCACAGCGATAAGTTGGCTGACGAGAAGGAGAAGTGCAATCTCCAGCTTCAACTAGTCAAGGCTGATCTCAACGCCAAGGATAAAATTATCGATGACTTGGCTAGCGAAGTCAAAGGAATGAAAGCGACCATCACCCGTTTGAAGCTTGAAATTAGGGCCATATGGCTGGGTTTAATATGCGAGGCGGGTAGATCGGGGAAGTTGACGAAAAGATCTTAAACCCTGTGGTAGAAATACTAAGTGACTTGTTATTGTTAGATACAACCAATTACATATCTTATTGCCAGCGTCTGAGTGCCTGTTGCGTAGGACCTACAAAACAGCAGTGACCCGAGGAATGAATGATCATGTTGCAGTCAATGTTGAGGAAAAGGCTGGATTGTTAACTGTGACTTTGTGATTGTTTCTTGCTCACGATCTTGCGGTGTGAAATCTGCTTCGGCGTCAAGTTCAATTTTTGGGCTGTTGTGGAGACCAAGTGGGCGAGATCACGATGTGGTGCGAGGTTTGGTTGGCTACAATGTGGGCTTCTTCGTGAGTGTGACAGCTGCTTGCTTCAATTTTAGCGCCCGTCGTATCACGATTTAGTTGGCGTGTCAGTATGCTGTTTAGCGAGTTTAATTAATAATTGGATTGATCGGCATGACAGCACCACTCACCGGTAGCGCTGCTTTGGCAGAAACTCCGTGTTTCCGAGCCAAGCGTGTGGATGGTACATTGAACTACTACTAGAGTCCACCAATGCCTGCTGAAGAGGGGTTGTCCTAACTCTACGTAGCACAGTTATGGACTCGCCCCCTGCCCCGGATTCGTACGAAAATGTAATAATACGGATAGCGCTTCCTCTTAACTAAATTAAACTAAATCGAGACGAACAGCAAATAACACAATACGATGCAAAGAAAAGTTGTCGAGTCAAGTATGCTCGTTGCTCGGCAGGCTGCGCGGAGATACTGGTCGATATGTTCTGCTCGGCCACGAGTTACCCGCCGCTGCTAGCCTCATGCCTTTATCCGCATCGTGGACTTCAACCAAGTAGTGCGTAGTAAACTTTTCAAAAAAAAATACTATATAGCGCCGTGACTTATAAGTTGCTGGCATTCGAGAAACTCCGCTGCCGACATTATCAGCGTATCCTGTAGCTTCAATCCAAGCTAGCCTAATATACTTTCCATCCCAGATTGGGGGGGTATTTAAGAGCAATGCGAAGTAAGGACACGTATGAATTACCGTTTTGCCAAGCTAACATCTTACTTGCGAATGTTCCAAAAGTCACCCCCATGAGGGACACCACGGCCGACACCTGTCCCAACCCCCTCTGATTAGCGGTCTGACCTAGTCCCATGCCAGTGTTGTGGAACAAAAGAAAAGCAACTTCAGGTTGGTGAACCGCAAAGCAAGTAATGAGAAGGACACCGGAAACTCCGCATGCAAACTCACAGTATTGGGGCTTCGCCCAATAAAACGGTTTGAAGAACATCGTGGCCGATAGAAGGTGTTCCGGTATCGTGAGACTGTAGCAGGACAGAAGGTAGATGCTAGAAGAACGCAGAGAGACACTATCCCCCGGAGCGCGAAATTTATTATGGAGTGTCTCTCTTGCTAACCCGGTAGATAGATTGGTGAACACGTTCATAACTTCGACGATCCTGTTGACCCAGTCCCGACTCGAGAAGCAGCCCAGCAGCTTCCACGCGCATTCCATACCTTGCCCTTGTATAGATAACCTCGTTGAACAACTAATCACGGAGAGGCGAGGTGGATCGTGGCATGACGTACGTGCCGCTATGGACGAGATCAACACGGAACTTATCAGCGCTACAACTGTATCGGCAACTCATACAAATATTCGTCGCGTGCTGCCGCCATCAGCGTTGTTCTACACCGATTGACATTCGAACAACTTAGCAACTCCCCCCCCCCCATCAAGTCGAATTTGGATTCTCCTCAATAACTAGCGTCACAGCTTAGCCATTTACATTTAGGTAGCTAGCAAAACGAAGTTAACCAACTTTCTTTTCCTGTCGCTATCCAATTCGCCAACATCCGTCCACTATAGACCATCAGCAACGCGCTTCCGTTTCTTCGAGCTCACTGAGCTGACCATCATCGCTGTTTTGGCTTTGAGCAATATCCACGATGACGATACCCAACTGGAGTGCCAGCTCGTTGCGACGGCTCGGCTGGAGAGATTTGCCGAGTTTTTGCCTCTGGTTCGGCAGCTTTGTAGCGAGACCGGCTCCATCATGTAACTTCGGTGACTGGGTCTGCCGCTGGCATCGGCGCCGCTGTGAAGTCTCTTTGGCCTTCACAGAAACTGTCTCCAACTGGCCAGCTTGATACCTCAGGATCTCGGTAGACGTACTTTCGTACAAATCTTGTCGGATAGAGCTTGTATTGAGCTGCACTTGCGGCGCGTTGGGATCGTGGTGTTGCGAAGCTGCCTGCCGCGAGACCAATCCAGTTTGGTTTGGACTGCCTGGTAGTCGTCGACAAGGCCGACCAGTAGTATTTTTTAGTCGTCGCTGCCTTTTCCTCTTCTTGGTCGGACACCGGAGAAGCCGAGGGTGCTCTGCTTGCTCCATTTCTCCCAGTACCGTGTAGCTTGGAACAGGATTTTCGCCTCACGACCGGCTGAACCTGCCCAAGTTCCTGCCGTAGACTCGCAATTTCCGCACGCAGCTACGAGACTTCTCGACGCAGTTCGTTGGCATCCTCAGCGCTGTCAGTAGGCTTCGGGGTCTGCTCTTACCCCTTCCGGTATTGCACATGACAAAGCTCCCCTTTTTCAAGGTGGAAGGTGCAGTAATGGTTCTTAAACGCCTGCGTCGTCATGGTGCTGCTACATCGCAGACACTTCACGCCGAGCACTTGTCCAACCGTGTCCACGACCCCATTGCTCCGCCCTCCATCTCGAAGCGCGCTCGCTCAGGAAGAGCCATCTGAGGTCAATGGATCTGCTCCGCAGTTCGCGAGACTGCGATCTGTGACCTTCCCCATCGCGATCACGGCGCTCACTCACGTCCTACAGCTCATTGACATGTTCGCGGTGACCCCAGAGGAGTCTTGTTGAGGCATCCACCACCCACCAAGCGCAATGGCTGGAAGAATTGCTGCAGAGGTTTGACTGTGCCCTGGAGGATACTATGATCCAGGCGGTGACGAAAGGCTACGGCGACATTGTCGAGCTGCTGTTAACGCATATTGGCCATTCTGGGGACGGCGACTGGTAGTCCGACGCCATTTTCCCGCAGCCGCCGAAACGGTCGGTCTGTGCTTGTTCGTAGGTCGTTGGGAAGGCCCTATAAGATGCAAGTTCAATGATACAGCCAGCCGTCTTTTGGCTTCATCTAGGTCAGCACAAGAGCTACAGTACCTCATAAGCTAAACAACACGAAACAGAAGACGCACGAGCACTTTGGATCAATCGACATGATTTTTCAAGTGGATGCAAGTATTTGTATGTTTCACCGGTGTGACTGCATTTCGGATCCGGTCCGGAATAGCGTTAGTACTGCAAAGTGAGGAGTGCTTGAGCACTTACGTTACATGTCCAATACCAAAAGTACGGTAATTGAGTCTCTTCCATTGTTACACGAACTACAGAACTGAAGCACGAGGAGAACTTACCCTTCACACGTACCACCCATCAATATGCAATCGGTGACACACAAGTAAATGACAGATCAAGCATTCATCGGACATCCTCATAGATACTTCAAGTAGTGAGCAAGCCGCCTGAATGTTGGAAGGACGCAACACTACAGTATTGGCGACCAACTCCCTTCCTGTTTACGCCTACCCTTCTACTTAGACGTTAGTCGCGCGTGTGTGTATTTTTTCACTGTTAGTCATGCGGTTTAGGGGCGGAAGTGTCGTGTGTTGCATCGCAACGGGTCTGCAGTGACTCGATGCGAGGTAAGTAGCTTCCATGAAGGGCCGAAATGACCTTGAGCGGACGCCTTGTGCTCCCATATGGAGTGCTTGTCCGGGTAAATCTGAGCCTACTTGATCAGAGCCGGGATCATGTGGGGCAGCGAATGGTACAGCGGCCTCCCGCGAGAGGTAGGGTGAACTCTAAGGCTTCGGCATGTTGAAGCGCACAGCTAACTGAAGAAGTGCGGGTCGCTCTAGCCAAGGTGGATCATGGAGACAAATCCCGGTTTCCTTCGGAAGCTTCACGATCCGCTAGTGAACGCAAGTGAAATGCGTCACCACCTCGTTCGTTGCCCTATAAAAAGACACCCGGAGATAAAGATGCAGTGAGTCCTTTTATCTAGTGTTGTCAAGCAAGCGCAGGGCCTCCATGAAACCAAGCATGTTTGTCGAATACCAAGCAAAGTGAGGCATTAAAAACCTGTCGGACAGTATGTCAGGCTGCCTCGCATACACCAGGCTTCAATGAGAGGGTGGCACTACTGTGTGAAGGCATACGCAACCGCTGTTGCACTGCGCGAATTGGTAGTTGCCGGCATAGTTTTGTAGTCGACGCTCGCATCTACAGTTTAAAAAAACAATTTTTGGGCGGCAAAATGTTGTTTAAATTGTTTTTCGACGAGTTAATCTGTGTGACGCTGTCTACATAAACATATCTCAATCTGACCCACATGTGTTACTGAAGCTCTCCTGCTCCTTAATGCGGTCGACAGACGGGATTCCAAGGTGCTCCATGGGTCTCGTATGGACTGTAGTAACAGCGAAAAACAATGCGCATATCTCTTGAATTTGCGAGGTTGAATAGCAAATGAACAAAGATAAAGCATATCGCGGTGGTGAAGAAACAACTACTCATGCTAATTGCTAGCTGTCTTAGGCATGGCCTAATCGGCCACGGTGGGCGTTGCTGCACACGTGGAAAACGCACCATCCATCCACCAATCTTCGTCCACTACCGGTCATCCGCAACACGAGCTCACCACCATCGCTGTTTTAACCTCCTGTAACTAATCGTCGTTCGTATACGTACATCAACGCGTTTGTTGGTATACCAAACCAGTTCCAGAGCACAGTCCATCCCTCCCTATTGATGAACAATTTTCTGTTCGTTCAGAATGTTCCATCGGCCTTCCTCCGACTAGTTACTATAACGTTGCTCCAATTCCGCTGCGGTCTTTCTCACCATCATCACCAAAACAAAAATTCGCCCGTACCGCCAAAGTCTTTGGCAGTGGGTGCTGTAGGTCCACTTCCTCAAAATTCCCGTTGTATTTCCATTCGCATTCCGCTCGCACCGTTGCATAGGAGACGAAGGAGAAGCCGGGGAATTTCTACACCTTTTACGGTCCGTACTTGGCATCCGCCCAGTTCAATACAGCCAGTATACAAATGTATACCGTCCGACCTTCGTATACCATGTGTATAATTTTGTTAGCGACACCAACTTTTCAGTTCAAAACAGTCAGACCCCTGCTTCAATACAGCCAGGCAACGACAAAAAGAGGGCAAGATCAACATTTGTCATTTAAGCGTTGCGAATCTTGGACGTCGTAGTTTCCTGTCGCTCGGGCATGCTGAACCCAGCCACGTGCCGTCCTCTCCTTGACCCCGTTGAACAGAGCAGCGCCTTCAAGCTGAGGCCGACTCAGTCAGCGTGGAGAACTCGCGCCTTGACTGCTTCCGGGTAGGTTTGCACCATTGCAAGCAAATGCAGGAATGGCCGCAGTGCGATCTGAACGCTCCGATTCGAGAGACTTCGAGAATGTCATGGAATATGACAAAGGTTGACATATTTGTGATAGTGCTGGCAGATGTGTCGTTGCCTGGCTGTATTGGAGCAGGGGTCTGACTGTTTTGAACTGAAAAGTTGGTGTCGCTAACAAAATTATACACATGGTATACGAAGGTCGGACGGTATACATTTGTATACTGGCTGTATTGAACTGGGCGGATGCCAAGTACGGACCGTAAAAGGTGTATAACCGGGTACTCTTGTTTGATCTAACAGGAGATCCTTAGCAAAAGTCACTCGCATTATTGGCACTGCACTTGACGCCGAACATGGCCGACGTAGGATTGAACGAGGCACCGCATGTTGCTATAGCCCCCTCTCGTGGGCTGCACTCGTGCCGAAGGCGGCAACATTTTCCAAATCACTCGTGATCACCGCATTCCACTCCCGAAATTTATCGGCAAGCTAGAACTCCCTCACCTCCATTACGGATTTTCTCAACTCATAGGTGAACCTTCACATACATGAGCATATTCTTTGGAATCGGCCAAGAATATGCTCATGTATGTGAAGGTTCACCTTTGGAATCGGCCAAGAATATGCTCATGTATGTGAAGGTTCACCTATGAGTGCACAACCAATGATGCTGCACAACCAGTCGGTCCTGAGAGACCAGCTGACCGTTGCGCGCAGATAAGCTGGTTACTTCATCGGCTACCTCGTCAAGAATGCGCAAGACATATCTAGGTATGCGACCTGGCGGGAGATCCCGCACGGATGGCCCCATGCGAACGAAGCGCAAATCGATAGTCGACTGGGGGTTCTGCGATGCGTCACAGCCACATCCTTCTCCGCTTCCTCCAATTTGCGTGAACAAATGAGAAAATCTTCGAGGCCCACTCCCACCAGGTAGTCCTCAGGTTCAATGGTGGTGATGGGGTCGGTGGCTGTAGGCCCACCGAAGACGCCGTTCGCACACTCCATCGGAAAATGCGAACGCTGGCTTGCCACCTCTCTAACTTGGAACACGTGCGATTCCATGATGGTGGCAATGTCCAGGCCGAAGTCTGCGAGCTTCAGGTCTTCTATAGCCGCACTAGTCAGCGTGTAGCGAACTTTGTAGGGACAGCAGCTTCTTGACAGCCAGGGCAATCTCCAGACGCCACCGGCACATCGATATGTTAAACACTACGTCTGCAGTAGCCATTTGGTTAGCCTTAGCGGTGTTCTCGATTGAGAAGACTTCGGTTGTTAATGATACTGGGCGGGGCCAATTTTACCACCAATTATTAATTCAACCAATCAGAGAGAATATAAGTCGGCTTCCAGGTTGCATGTTGGCATCCACGATGAAGTTTGTGCTGTAGCGCTCGTGGGCAACCACGTTCAGTGCATTTGACGATTGATATTCAAGCTCGCCGTTATCGACCAGTCGACATGACTTGTTTGTATGCATTATTAACGCGTAGCTTCAGTAAGAACAACGAGTATATCCACTGTATTAAATGTGAGCCTCGCGTTGCAATGGTCTCCATCATACCATGATTACCACGAGCTTTATCGCTGCCGCCTGCCTGTCCTGCTCACTGCGTCGCTGGTGCTGCCACTCGACGGCGAGGTGGGGGCTTCACAGCTGCGGTTGGCTCAGCATCGCCATTGTGTGCCATAACCCCGGGGTCGAATTGGGCGGTTGGTGCTGTTATGTCGACGGCGCGCCGCCCTCCATGTTCACGCCGTCGCCGGCCGAGTCCATCCCCTCTGGGATTCACCAATGACCTGCCACTGGTCTCCATCCTGGTCAGCCAATTGGTGACCACGTCTCCACGTTCCAGTCACACGAGTCAAGGAAGAACGTGGCTAAGCTGCAACCGGTGCGCAAACTCGTCGTGGGCACCAGTGGCGATACTCGGGAACATCTGCAGCAGGCCGTCTGGCTTTGCTGCGCTTGCAATACTCGGTGACATACAAGTGTGAAAGTAAGCATCCACGAAGGTCTTCTTGCCAAAGGACCACTCTTAACCACGGACTATTGTCCACAGTGCGCAGTGTCCTAGCTAGCATGCTCTTCTCCCACACATCCTTCGTCGTCGAACATAACACCGTCTCCGCCCTGTCCCCATCCTATGCTACTAGCATTGCTACTGCCATCGTAGATACACCTATCCTACGGACACCACCGCTCAGCATACGTAGTCTCGTGGCGGTCGTCAGGTCCTTGGCCGCTATAATACATGTACACTTCTGTTGTTGCTGCTGCTCTCGACCTCCAGCGCCAGGATAGGCTTGTCGTTGCCTTTCATCGGCTGCTGCTCCACCAGCTCGTATATGCTGGCTTTAGTGAAGGCAGTGTCAGCTTGTGTTAGCTACATTATCACAAGTCAAGAAACAATAAAGTTCAGTAAATTGAGACTTCCGCGGATGGCAAATTCGGTGAGGAATAGTACACGCACCTACACGTGTGGAAGTATTAGTCGTCAGACAGACTGCGCGAGGAGCCTTTGGTAGCGGCTCCATCACGCGCGAAGAGGCTGAGGGAAGACATGAAGCACCTTTGTAGGTCGGGTCCGGAGATAAAATGACAAAAATGCTACAGGGTTTTTAAAAATTTAAAAAGTGAAATTCTCAGCACCCGTCCCAGCGAGTTTTCCTGACATCCTCCCATTGGACGGTCACATAGAGTGCCATTCTCTAATTGGCCTCCAAGAAAGCATGGCCGAAGCTCGCGCGAAGAAAAACTGGTGCATGGGGATCGACCGCGGAACGTCTAACTCATGTGTTGGGGTATGGGTCGACAATGAGGTGAAGATCCTGAAAAACAGTCACGGCAACCAAACGACGCCGTCCTACGTGGCGTTCACGGACACGAGGGTTTTGGTCGGAGAAGCCGCGAAGAAAAAGTTGCCCAAGAACGCCGCTGCAGCGGGGCTGCCGTAGCTTTAGCGTCAGAGGAAGTCGTAACAGACTCACAGAGTCGCGGCTAAAGATAGCCCGTTCTAATACCAGAACGCACGAGTCCGTACTCCCTACGGACTCCAAGAGTCAACCCTTAACTCTTAGCTGTGAATCTTCAAACTGAATGTATTTCTCTTTATCGCGGCAGAGCCGCCTTCGGTGTAAATGTATCTGGTTCACTATCTAGCATAGTGAACCCTAGTCATATGCATAATCTGTGGCTCTGAAGCCATGTACTGATTCTCCTACTGAAATAGGTTAGACAGTGTGCACCACACAAGCCTGTGTGTGCCACACAAGCCTGTGTGTGCCACACTTCGTAACCCTTCGGGTAACACTCGTGTAACCCCGTTACACCCTCCCCCACCAAACCGCGGACACGGGTGTTCACGCTTAACGGTCAACGACCGGGTCTTGTTCCGTCAAGCCTCCTTCTCGAACGAGTCAATCCACATCGTGTGGACGTCTCTGAGAACTTCTCGGCGCAACGCGCCCTTACATGACTTCAAGTCATAACGCCTTTTGGTCTTTCGACCGCAGAAACTCTTTCACAAGGTCCGCCTCGGAGCCTCGCTCCTCTCGCGCTTCGGCACCTCGTGCCTGCGAACTCCCAAGCCCCCCAGCGCAGGTGCGCACACCGAACGTGCCTCCCAGGCTCTCGGTCTCCCAGTACTTCGCGGCGCAACGCCTCAAGCAACGCTCGCGGCGAACACGCCCCAGCTCCTCGAGCACCAGCCCATCCGACCATGGACCTCAAAGATCTCTTCGGAGATGAGGAGGAGGGCGAGGTGGACTACAGCGAGTCCGATGTCGGCTCTCCGAGCCATGAGGGTGAAGCAGCGTCCCCACAACGCTCCCCGAACCGCCGCGACGCTTCGCCCACGTCGCCGGCACAACGCGGAGGTGGCACGTCGGCCACAGTTGGCTCGTCGAGCTCCCGCGACCAAGGGCGCCGCGCGCGAACGTCTCCTGCGCGCCCGTCGAGGCATCCCGCTACTGAGCGCACTGCGCCGTCGAGGGAGGAGCCGCGGCCACCGCTGCGCACTCCAAATCCGTTCCCTGAACGCTCTTCCGGGCTCCGCGAGCTGCGCGAGCTCGGTACTCTCCGCCTCGTGCGGGGAAGTGCCCTTGGGCCCCGTCATCTCCAACCCTTTGGACGAGGCTCAATCCGAGCAGGTTGCGGCGCAGCTGGCCTCCATGCGCTCCCAGCGCCCCGAGTTGCGGCCCCTGCTGAACCCCAGCACCGCCGAGTACGGCTTTCGGCCTCGTGACCCCGCGGAGGCATGCCGTCAGGAGTTCCAACCGACGCTGGCTCAGCATGTCATTGGGCCTGCGGCCCGTACTCCAGAGGAGATCGCTCTCAGAACGTCTCTACGACAACCGCCCTCGGGGCTACCTCCGGATCGAGGTGTCCGGCATGAGATTGATCTCGTTCCGGGAACGAAGTACTGCGTGACGAGGCAGTGGCCTCTGCCGAAGGAGCAGTGTGACGTCATTGACGCGTTCTTCCGTGCGAAGCACGAGGCGGGCATGGTGCGTGAGAGTAAGTCTCCTCACTCCACGCCGACGTTCTGTGTCAGAAAGCCGAATGGCAAGTGGCGTATTGTGCATGCTTTCAACAAGCTGAATGCCGCCACCATTCCGGCGCAGACGGGAAGGACGTTCTTCAGAACAACATGGCAGGATGTACGATGTACAGTGCGCTCGACTTGGTCGATGGCTACTACCAATTGCTCATGAGAACGAGCGACATTCCTCTCACTGCGGTGAGTACTCCGAGCGGCATGCTCTGGGAGTGGTTGGTGATGCCCCAAGGGCTTTCGAACGCGCCAGCGACGTTCAATCGTCTTGTGACGCAGCTCTTCCGGCCCCATCGGGCGTACGCGCAGACGTACTTCGATGACATCTTTGTGCACAGTCGTGCGGAGCACGGGAAGACTGATATGGAGAACCATGTCGAGCACCTGCGTGCTGTGCTCGAGTGCATGCGTCAAAACAAGTTGTATGCCAACATTGACAAATGCATCTTCGGAGCAGAAGAGATTCCCTTCTTAGGGTGCTTCATCGGGAAGCGTGGCCTGAGGGCCGACCCGGTCAAGGTCAAGGCCATTGTTGACTGGCCGGTTCCCCAGAACCAGAAGGATCTTCGCAAGTGGCTTGGCTTGGCCAATTACTTGCACAAGTACAGCGAGAACTACGCTGAGATGGCTCGGCCACTCTCCAATCTCCTGAAGAAGGACGCGGAGTGGTGTTGGAACACCGAGCATCAAGATGCGTTTGCGGCAATTAAGGATAGTCTCCTTCATGCGCCTATTCTGGCTTTGCCAGACCCCGCTCGTCCGTTTAGTGTCGTCTGTGACGCCTCGGACTTTGCCATCGGCTGTGCCCTGCTACAAGCAGACGCCGAGGGGCGCGAGCGCGTGGTGGCGTTCGAATCTCGTCAGCTGAAGGCTGCTGAGAAGAACTATCCTGTCCATGACAAAGAGCTACTTGCGATGAAGTATGCGCTCATCAAGTTCAGGGTTCACCTGTTGGGCTCTCAGCCGTTCGTGATTTACACGGATCACGCGTCGTTACGCACTGCGACTCAGTCGCCTCATCTTTCGCAAAGGATGGCCCGTTGACTGTCCTTCTTCGCGGAGTACAACTTCGAGGTGAAGTACAAGCCTGGCAGGCAGAATGTCCTCGCGGACGCGCTGTCGCGCAGGCCGGATTATGAGCTGGCTCATGTAACGACCGTGACTTCGTCATTACCGGATCTGATCCGAACGGCTTATGCCAAGGATGACACTTGTGTCGCGTTGCTGAAGGCTCTCGGGAGCAAGGAGTTTCAAGACTCGGACATTGAATTGTCGGCGCGAGTGCGCGCGCGTTGCATCGCTACACCCTCGATGGTGGCCTGCTGTTCTACAGCACTGGCTCCGAAGACACGCCACGCGTGGTCATTCCTCATGATGAGGACCTGAAGTATCGTATCCTCTATGAGGCCCACGACACGACGGTGGCTGGCCATCTTGGCCGTGAGAAGACCTACAGCTCGGTGGGCACCCACTACTGGTAGCCGAAGATGTACAAGTGGACGAGCACTTATGTGCGCACGTGCGAGACGTGTCAGCGAGTGAAGTCGTCAGCACATGCTGCAGCCCCGTTGGCAAGCTTGCCTGTCCCTTCGGGCTGTTGGCAATCCATGAGTATGGACTTTGTGTTTGGCCTGCCGGCGGATGCGGCGGGCAACACTGGAGTCGTGGTCTTTGTGGACCGACTGAGCAAGATGGCTCACATTGCGGCTGTGCCGGATACCATCGATGGTAATGGTACAGCAACGCTGTTCTTGGACCGAATGTTTCGACAACACGGACTCCCTGAGTCGATTGTCTCGGACCGAGACCCCCGCTTCACGGGCAACTTCTGGAGCGCGGTCTTTGCGGTGCTTGACACCAAGCTGGACATGTCCACGGCGGATCACCCGCAGACCGATGGTCAGACGGAGCGAGTGAATCGCGTCGTCGAGGACGTGCTCCGCAGCATTTGCGCTGAGACGCCGAAGCGTTGGAGCGCTATGCTGTCACTCGTTGAGTTTGCGTTGAATAACGCCGTGCATGCCTCGACCGGCTACACGCCGTTCTACGTGAACAGCTTGTCCCATCCCCGCGTCCCGCTGACGCCGCCACGTGGTGGCCTCGGGCTTGGTGGGGGAGAGGAAGCCGATTTAGCTGATCGGCTAGCTGATGTCAGCCCGGCTACTGTTCGTAAACAGGTTGACACTTTCTTGTCGACGCGCTTGAGTGTCTTACGACACGTGCGTGACGCAATGGCTGAGAGCCAAGACAAGCAAAAGGAACATGCGGATGCTAAAGGCAGAGGCAATGTTGACAGTTATGAGGTCGGGGACCTGGTATTGCTAAATGCTAAGAACCTACCTACACATGCAGTGTCCGCTGTCTTCAAGACGAAGTTGCGCCCGCGCTTCATCGGACCTTTCAAGGTCGTGGCCAGGAAGGGCCTTGCGTACACGCTCAATCTTCCGAAGAAGATGCGGACGCACCCCGTCTTCTACGTGGGCTTGCTCAAACCGTACCATGACCCGACACAGGTGCAGATGGAGGCACCGAGGGCGACGAGGTCGCAGGCGCGGAGGTCGCGAGCGTCGAGGACGCAGTCGCAGGCGTCACAGACGCGACCATCATCGCAGGCACTGCAGGCACAGGCGGAAGGCTCGGCATCGGCGGTGCCGCGAGCCCTGAGGGCAGAGTCGGAGTCGGAGGTGCCGCAGGCTGGGGCCACCGGCGCAGGAGGCGCAGCGGGCGGGCCCTGCATGCGGGCCAGAAGGTCAATCTGACCCTGCAATGCAGCCTGCTGACGCCGAAGCTCGGAGAGCTCCTGGCTACGACGATCGTCGCGATCGCCATAATACTGCACCCAGCTCTCCAAGTGTCGGAGCCGGTCCCAGACCTCGCGAGGCACTTGAACCCAGCTCAAGTCCCGAGCAAGCTCGTCGAGCTCCGTGGCAGTACGCGCGAGACGCGCATCGACATCCTGGACATGGTCCCGAAGGCGAGTCGTCTGTTGCTGAACCTCGAACAGCTCATCAAACGTCGCGAGGCGGCTTGGTGCGTCCTCCACCGGCGCTGCTCGATGAGCAAGGGAACCTTCACTACCATGTGGAGCGCCTGCTGGCGAAGCGGCGGTGCCGGGGTCAAAACCAGTATCTGGTAAAGTGGCGAGGGTACCCACACTCAGAGAACTCATGGGAGTTTGAGGTGCCCCTTCGCCAAGACTGCCCAGACGTCGTGGACGCTTTTGATCGGCTTGATCACCAGCGCCCCGTGGGCTCGAGGCCGGCAT
The DNA here is from genome assembly GCA_024211575.1 of Phytophthora melonis. NCBI lineage: Eukaryota > Oomycota > Peronosporomycetes > Peronosporales > Peronosporaceae > Phytophthora > Phytophthora melonis. The sequence goes on from JAMXKT010000013.1 coordinate 853,928, forward strand.
GCCGGCCGTCCCGCGCTTCCCGACAATAGGTTGGGAGCTGCTGGGTCAGCCACATTGCTCCGGGTTGGCCTAAGCCACAGTGCTCACGCCCTCACGGGCCGGAGCGACTGGAGGGCTCAAAGGAGCGAAGCGCGTCGCGCTAGAGTGAGTCTGCGGCTGAGCGTTGGCCGAGAGGCTACGCTTGGCTCGGACCTTCGCAAAGTCGAAGCGGAGTTTGCGTTCGATACGAACATCCACTTCGCTGAAGCTAGCTCGGAGAGCATCCAAGGAGCTAAGCTTCTTCTTCTTCTCAGCCCAGTTCTCGAACTGAGCCTCGTGTTCGGTCAGGCTTTCGCCCGGGCTGAGCACCACAGGGTACGTCCGTATTACGGGCACGGACAACCCCTTGCCTTGCAGGCGCAACCGCTCGCGGTACTCGGAGACAGTCGTAGACTGTGGAGTCAAGAGTCGCCCCGCCGCTTGGCTTCATATTTTGTAACCTATTTCAGCATTAATATGACTCCTCTGTAATACTTTAATTAGCGATATAAGCGCGATGTTAGCACGTAGTATTGGATAGCAGGGCAAATTCATGCAGTACAAGGTGCACGCTCAGGGTAGATTTACTATAATACTTTTGGGGTGACACATTACAGCAGATATTCATATCTTAAACGGCATTATGGGCGATACGAAACCATGATGCCACGTTGTATACGCGAAATGCAATACTAAGTGCAGGAAAAACGAAGCGCACAGTTTGGATGCTGATGGGGTTTATAGCCCCAATACAGAATGTAAAATATAGGATACGCACTAAATAACCGAGAGCAATGGTAGGAGGACAAGCCGAATAAAAACTTGGCTTGGGTGACACACCCTGTAACATGCATCTACTTTTAGTAGTAACAGCGACGTGGAAGTAGTTTTGTTTTAGCTGATATCACCAATGGAACTTTACTAATACTACTTCCGACAGCAACCAATTTTACATGCAAACGATCGAAATGACACGGCTTGAACGAACCTGAGACATGAGACCCGGTAAACCGGTCTACCGAGTTCGAATGTTTCAGATATCATTTTGGGAACTCAGTATATCGATAATCCAGGTTCGCGGTCATTTTTGCAATTAAACACGAACCAAGCCATTTACGGCTACTGTAACGGGGTTACACGCACAAGTGGCTACAGCCACTTGCAACTCTAACAGACGCGATGTCTGTTAAAGGTTCAAACACTTCCTCGGCCTTGATGTACGTTACATCAAGTGCCACATTCATTTACGACCACCACGACGGGTGGTCCATAGACATTTAGGATTCCTATTGGTTGAAAGCAGCATCTTTTAACCAATGAGCGACATGCATAACAAAGGAATTCTGCCAACCAGCCGTTGGCAGATTCCCAACTTAGAATATTACATTTAGAGGAAGTCAGAAACATAAGACACAAATAACAGTTCTCATCTTTACCAAAATCAGCTATTTAGAGTCTTTATCTTGTTTAAAGTATACTCGTGGACCTCGAGTATACTTAACTCAAGTAAAAGAAACCTACGCTTCCTCATACACGTGCGCACACGTGTAAGCTGTTGTAGTGAGCCAAGGTAGGCCCACTACACCTGGTAGCACTTTGTAGTCCGTCCAACGACCGACTACCTGAACGTTCGTACGGGACTGTACGGACGGGGAGCTGAGAACCTTTCATGAACACGGAGGTGCTCATGGAAAGCTCCGCTACGCCTGCAACTCATGTTGCACGCGCTGACTGCCTCCACCTGTCGGATCCAGAGTGGGAGGCACTCCAACGACTGTCAACAGTCATTGGGGAGGCGGCAGTTGCTGCGATGCTGCGTACGTTATCGCCGACAGAGCAACATGGTGTTGCTCTGGGTTTCATCCTGAAGGAGCAGCGCGACGCTGCTGCCTCTACCGCGGTGCCGTCGGGGACGACACCACGCATGCAATCGTTGAAACTCAACGTGAGCAACTATGTAGGAAGAGAGGGCGAGCCTCTTCTCCGTTGGCTTGTCGAACTCGACACTGCCATTGCGGCTCGACGTATCGTCGACCCGTTGTCGAAGGTCGCGTTCGCCATGTCCTGTCTTGGCGGACGAGCGAGGAGTTGGGCGTACGGACGCCGACTCTCAGATCCTACGTGCTTCAGCACGTACGAAGCGTTCAAGGAGGAGCTCAGACAAGCGTTTGAGCCCCCACAAAATGAGTTCCGGTCGAGGGCGGAGTTCCTCGACCTGCAGCAAGGTAAGCATGATGTCCATGCTTACGCCCAGAGAGCACGGTACTTGGTCTCGAACATCGTGACCAACCCGATTGACGAGGCGCCCAAGGTCGTCACGTTCATGAAGGGATTGAGAGATGGGCCTGTGAAGACCTATCTCTTCCGTGAGTATCCGAATACTCTCGAAGCTGCGATCACTCTTGCGATGCAGGAGGAGTTTAGTCTGAGGCAGGCTAAACTGCATGTGAATGCGCCGAGGCTGCAACCACCTCCGGTCGCGATGGCGGGAGGTCCGGAACCAATGGACCTCTCGAATGCAACGGGTGTTGACTATCAACGCCAACAAGGAAGCAATGTACGATGCTTCCGTTGCGGAAGGATCGGTCACTATGCCCGAGAGTGCACGGCACCCGTGCACCATCGTGGTCGACGCGGCGATGCTGGGCATCGTCGCGGAGAAACAAAAAACGCTGGAACCCAGTAGGCGCGGGGCGCCCTACTGGTGAAGCAGTCACGCGTGTCCAACTCGGACATGCGACACTGAGGACTGCAGCCCCAGTGAGGACCCTTCTCACTGTAAATGCATGATGACAAACCAAGTCTTGTCATCTTGAACGTGTCGTCGAAAAGAGAGAGCAACTCTTTTTCGTGCTTTGTTGATTCGGGCGCGTCGAATAACTTTGTTCGACTGCGAAGTCTATCAAGGCTTGACTTCGAGGATTTAAAGATACCTCGAAGTATGTTGGAGGTACGACTGGCGACGGGTGTCGTCGTCAGGACCGAGAAGCGCATGGTACGCGTGCGCTTCATGTATAAAGGTCAAGAGTTTGTCGAAACCTTTATCGTCCTAGACCTGGACGATAAGTTTGACATTAGGTTGGGCATGCCGTGGCTTGCACGGCATGATCCGGTAATCGATTGGGAGAAGCGCACTTTAGTGCGCTTCGGTCGCGACGGTGGAACAGAGAGCGATGGCCCTGTTACCACCACACACGCACCAGCAGGTGCGCGCGAATCTCTAGTCGAGACAGCGCCTAATGCCGCTGTCCCGGAACGCCCTGGACGCGCGCGAGCGCGCGCGCGAGACAAGTAGCGTCGGCGTCGCCGCCGACGGCTGAAGGAGAAAATGTGTCGATTTCGGAAATCGACACAAACATTTCAGCGAATCAGAATGAGTCTCCGGCCTCAAGAGGCCCGGATGACGAACATAGTCACACGCCTCAGCCGTGGAGGCTGACGCGAATCTGATTGTGGACGTGTCTCCGGTCCGAAGGGACGCAGATGACGTAATCATGTCACACGCCTCAGCCGTGGAGGCTGACGCGAATGTGATTGGATCAGTCTTGGCCAATACTAAGGGCCAAGGTGATAGAACGTCGTCGACTCCGGGAGTCGATGACTTTGATGGATTTGATTCGTCGGCTCGGGGAGCGCACCCTCCGTAATGGGGTCTCCGCCAATGGAAGGCGTCGAGGTATTGAAGTCACGTCGGTTCCGGGAACCGACGCGGCGAAGAGACATTTCGCGTCGACTCCGGGAGTCGACGCACCCTTTGTAATGAAGGGCTCCGCCAATAACAGGCGTCGAGGTATTGAAGTCACGTCGGTTCCGGGAACCGACGCTGCGAAAGACATTTCGCGTCGACTCCGGGAGTCGACGCACCCTTTGCACGAAGGGCTCCGCCAATAACAGGCGTCGAGGTGAAGATGGCGTGTCGGTTCCGGGAACCGACGCTGCAGGCGGTGCGGACGGTTGCAAACGTTCCGCACCGGAAAACTTAGATGCTGTCGTGCAGCCGGGCTGCACGACGAAGCGCCGGGCGACCAAGCCGGGCTTGAAGTCGCTCGCCCGCGGGATGAACCCGCCGGCGGTATTAAGAAAGAACACCCGTCCATGGCTGGGCCTGGACGAGGTCAAGGACCATGCGGAGCCGGGCTCCGCAAGTCAAGAAGACGGCGCATGCGAAGGTCGCTGCGCAAGTCTCGGCCCGGGGCCGAGACGCTACAAGAGATGTCTGCCGGGCAGACGAAGGCTGAAAAGCCGAACGTCGAGACGTTGAACGTCTTGACGCGTACCTGTGCCGGGTTCCGGCACAGGAGATGACCCTCGCTAATCCTCCGACGCAAGCGTCAGAGTTGACTTCGCTTCCAGTCATGAGCTGGAAGCGCTTCGCGCGTGACTTGCACGATGGACGCATCGAGCAAATATGCATTCTCTCGGACGCCGAGAGAACGAAGAGCGAGAATGAGGAACTGATGCAGTTCTTCATGGAGAGCACCACTGAGAGTGAAGACACTCTCAGTGCCAAGACGAAGAAAGAACGCTTTGAAGAACAGAGCTGGGACTCGCTGAAGGCGAGTCCCTACTATGAGATTCTACGGGAGTACGCGGACGTACTTCCGGAAGAGATCCCTGCGGAGTTTCCGCAGGACAAGGGCATTCAGCACGAGATTGATCTCGTGCCGGGCACCACATACGGTGTCACGCGGCAGGGGCCACTGCCGCCAGAGCAGGTCAAGGCGATCGACGACTTCTTCGAAAGTCGTCGCAAAGCTGGACAAGTGCGGGAATCGAAGTCCCCGCACAGTGCTCCGACGTTCTGTGTCAAGAAGCCACAGGGCGGCTGGCGCATCGTTCATGCGTACAATAAGCTGAACGATGCGACGATACCGGCGCAGACACCGATACCGCGAAAAGATGTTATCATCGATTCGATGGCCAGGAGCACTGTCTACAGTGCTCTTGATCTGCGCGATGGGTTCTATCAGATCCTAATGCGTGAGAGCGATATCCCTCTCACGGCTGTGAGCACGCCGAGTGGCATGCTCTGGGAGTGGCTAGTGATGCCGCAGGGTCTGAAGAACGCCCCTGCGACCTTCAACAGGTGCGTGACGCACTTGTTGCGCTCGGTGCGCGACTTCGCACCGAGCTACTTCGATGACGTGTTCGTCCACAGCCGTGCTGCGGACGGGATGAGCGACGTTGAGATGCACAAGGTGCATCTCCGGAAACTGCTTGCGCTCATGCGCAAGCACAAGCTCTACGCGAACCTGAAGAAGTGCATCTTCGGGGCGAGCGAGATACCCGTGCTCGGGTGTCTCGTTGGGAAGAACGGTGTCCGCCCTGACCCTGAAAAGGTCAGAGTGATCAATGAGTGGCCGACGCCGACGAGCGTCAAGGAACTGCGGCAGTTCCTTGGCGGCCACGTACTTGTGCAAGTACGTGAAGGACTACGCGGGCGTGATACGCCCGCTGTCACAGCTCCTGAAGAAGGACGCCGAGTGGATTTGGTCTGCTGAATGTCAGCAGGCATTCGATGCAGTCAAGCAGGGCTTGACTGAGGCTCCGATCTTGGCGGTGGCCGACCAAGATCACCCATTCCACGTTGTGTGTGACGCATCCGATTTCGCGATCGGATGTGCGTTGATGCAGCACGATCACGAGGGCCGTGATCGTGTCGTCTACTATCAGTCGCGTCAGCTGAAGCCAGCTGAGCGCAATTACCCGGTGCATGACAAGGAGCTCCTTGCCATGAAGTATGCACTTGCGAAGTTCCGAGTGTATCTACTCGGAAGTAAACCGTTCGTGGTCTATACAGACCACGCGTCGCTGCGGACGGCTATCAAGTCGCCGCACATCTCGCAAAGGATGGCGAGATGGCTATCCTTCTTCGCGGAGTATAACTTCCGGGTTGAGTACAAACCCGGAAGACTCAATGTGGTGGCCGACGCGTTATCGCGTCGACCTGACTAGAAGTCGACGTCAATGCCATTGACGCCATGCGATCGAGCACTCCCACGTCGTCGATCCTCGACGACGTGAAGGCCGCGTACGCACACGACGCGGACGCGAAGCTCTTGCTGGCCTATGGCTCAGTGCCTTCTGACGAAGCTCGTCAGAAGCTGCCAAGACATCTTCGTGCTCGTGCACCCCGGTACCGGGTGCACAAGGGGTTGCTACTCTACAGCGCAGTCAACGACAACGCGGACCGCGTTGTCGTTCCCAATGATCATGACCTGCGACTCAGGCTCATGTACGAGTATCATGATGCACCGGCTGCGGGGCATCCGGGCCATGAGAAGACGTATCTTCTTCTCACGAGGGACTTCTACTGGGCCCACCAGTACAGTGGGTGCGCAAGTACGTCCGTGCTTGCGAGGGGTGTCAACGTGTGAAGCCTGCGCCGTTCGCGCAGGCTCCTTTGCAGTCACTACCGACTCCGTCGGAGTGTTGGCAGTCCATGTCTTTGGACTTTGTGTTTGGTCTTCCCCCGGATAGCCAGGGGAACACGGGCGTTGTGGTCTTTGTTGACCGCTTCAGCAAGATGGTACATCTTGCTGCAGTACCCGCCGAAGTGACTGCGAAACAGACGGCACGTCTGTTCGTTGACATGGTGTTCAGACACCATGGCATGCCGATGGACATCGTGTCCGATCGAGACCCGCGCTTCACCGCGCACCTGTGGCAAGAAGTGTTCACACTTCTTGGCAGTCAGCTCTCGATGTCGACTGCGGATCATCCGCAGACGGACGGACAGACCGAGCGCGTGAATCGCGTGCTCGTGGATGTGCTCAAGAGCTACGCCCACTCGTTCCAACACTGGAGCGAGTGTCTGCCGATGGCGGAGTTCGCCATCAACAACTCGGTGCATGCCTCGACCGGGCATACACCGTTCTACGTGAATGCCTTGAGGCACCCACGCCTCCCGAGTTTACTCGGGATGCTGGCTCCTTCCTTAAGTGGGGAGGATCTACGACTGCAACACAGCAACCGCAGAATGCCGCTGACACCTGCACGGTGTCAGCCGCAACAACGCGAAAGAAGACGAAGACCGCGTCTGTGCAGGGCACAGACGCACACAAGCAGAAAGAAGAACGTGTCTGTGCGAGGCACAGACACCACATCTACGAACGCAGAGGCCGGGCCTACTGCTGGAAGCGAGCTGAACGAGTTCAGCTCGGACGCAATGAACTTCGTGCAGCGCAGACAAGCCGTCATTCGGTTTGTCCAGGACGTTATTGCAGCTTCTGTCGATCGACAGAAGCTGAACGCAGACAATGTTGGCAGGGGCAACACAAATGAATTCAAGAAGGGTTCATTGGTTTTGTTAGCTACTCAAAACCTGCCTAAACATGCGGTTTCCGACTTCGGAGCGAGTAAGCTCGCTCCGCGCTTCATCGGGCCGTTCACAGTGTTGGAACGGCATGGCAACGCTTACACGCCAGACATCCCGTCTAGCATGCGCCTCCATCCGACGTTCTACGTCGGACGGTTGAAGCCATACCTGCAGCACGAGCTACCTAGCTCGGCTGAACCGAAGCAGAAGACTCGGCGGAAGCCATCATCTTCTCCAGCGCGAAGTCGCGCTGGAGCAGCAGGTCGAGCTGGAGATCCAGCCCGGCCGGGACGATCGAGGCGGTCTAGGAGACCGTCGCAAAGTAAGGATACTCAAGAGCACCGAGCGCAGCGCTCTGTAGCTACTCCACGACCGGAACTCGGTCGTGGGGAGAAGCGATATCAGGGTCAACACCAAGTTGACCACACACGGGGCGTGTTCCCACCACCGCCGCCACCAATTCGTGACGCACACGGCTCAACTCGATGGATAGTTGAGCGGATTGTTGACCACAGTATCCCGAGAACGAACTTAGAACCAGTTCGATTTCGTATTCGTTGGAGAGGATTTCCTCCCAACCAAGATACATAGAGCCGCGGAACGTCTTGCTCGAAGACGTTCCGGACATGGTGGAGACTTACGAAGCCCACCATGCACTACACACTGGACAGTAATGCGAACGCTGTTGTTAACAACAGCGCCCGAAGACACTTCGAGGGCAGGCCGTGATGCCTGCCCCCGCGGCAGCGAAGCGCTTCGCACACTGCCGCGCATGATACTCAGCAGCAGAGAGGTCCTCCGCTGCTGCGCCAAAGGTCTTCAACTTCAACGTGCTCGTTCTATCACGAGCACGCTCTCTTCTAAACGTCATGCATTGACCAAACAGTCAATGGTGGTTGACGTGCCGAGACCGGCACGTCTAACCTTGACGGGGGGATGGTGTAACGGGTTACACGCACAAGTGGCTACAGCCACTTGCAACTCTAACAGACGCGATGTCTGTTAAAGGTTCAAACACTTCCTCGGCCTTGATGTACGTTACATCAAGTGCCACATTCATTTACGACCACCACGACGGGTGGTCCATAGACATTTAGGATTCCTATTGGTTGAAAGCAGCATCTTTTAACCAATGAGCGACATGCATAACAAAGGAATTCTGCCAACCAGCCGTTGGCAGATTCCCAACTTAGAATATTACATTTAGAGGAAGTCAGAAACATAAGACACAAATAACAGTTCTCATCTTTACCAAAATCAGCTATTTAGAGTCTTTATCTTGTTTAAAGTATACTCGTGGACCTCGAGTATACTTAACTCAAGTAAAAGAAACCTACGCTTCCTCATACACGTGCGCACACGTGTAAGCTGTTGTAGTGAGCCAAGGTAGGCCCACTACAGCTACGTCCTTGGTTCGTTTTCTTGCGTCGGTATTGGCTCTCTAGACTTACTCGGTTAGAGCCGCATAACCGTCGAGTACCATTCTACTTATCAACAGTTTCACTCTTAAAATATAGAACCTCTTAGGCTATTAATCTTGAAGAGGTAACTTATCAGGGTTTCATTTTTTGCAGCTACTTTATGCTACAGGTTATTGGATTCCAGGCTTTCGTTCATTTTCCTTGGCTCTTTCCAAAAGCCACGACCTTTCAAGCTTAGATCGTCTAGCCAATCAAATTCCTAGGAAGCGAACCAAAGTGAACCGTTCATGTTAAGTTTGGCTCATTCGATTAAGTTAATTTCAAAGTATATTTATTTAAAGAATATCACTATTTTCTACAAGCGCGATGTACATGCCCGCAAGATGACCCCGTGGAGGTTAAGTTCCACACCGTAGCGGCAGGAAGAGCGCTCGTTAACACCGTTGAAGATAATACCTGTTGTGGGGACGCACAAACGAGTCACCTGCGAAATTTATGAGGCCACCGTGAGCCTGGAAGGACACACAGCGGACTTGACTTCAACCCGCCGCTTCTGGTTGATTTTCATCCATCATAACATTGGACATCGGGTGCTGGCGTGTGTGGTGGAGAAAGCTTGGATCGTCTGGAATTAATTGTGCAGCTAGGCGTGTGTTCCGACAGACTTAAGTCCCTCTCACGCCTGCAGATGCGAATGCAGGGATTTTCCTTGTATAACATAATATTATAAATGCATATAAGGTTATTAGTTAATCACGGTGTCAGAAGTGAGGGCGAAATCTGTACCGCTTGAACTGGATAAAGCCCACCGGAGCGAAGTGGAGGTGGGTAGCCCTAACTACTGCAACTAACCACAAAACCTGCCGCCTCGTAGCGGCGGCGCTCGGCCAGTTAAAATATATACTAGCGGAGCATAAAAAAAAAAAATATATCTATATCTTTTGCGCCATCGTATATTTCTTGCCGAAAATGTGGACCACATCATGATGAATCGTACCTAGTCGAGTCTGCCGGCAGCCGCCCCCCACAACACGAAGCGCGAGCGAGCGAGGGAGAGCGACTGATGGCTGACGTCGAGATGGAGGACAAGACGGCGCTGGACGACGCCACGGAGCGCAAGAAGGCTTTGTTGGTATACAAGACCAACCTGCAGTCGGCCTCGGACGACGACGACGACGCCTCAGATGACGAGGAGGAAGAAGACGTAGCCTTAGCAGGCAATGCGCCGCACGGAGGAGCTGGGGACCATGGCATGGAGCTACCTCGAGGAACAGTAAAGCGGGCCGGAGCGGGCGGAGAGGAGGAAGACGAGCTTGACGTGGACGAGGAGGAGGGCGGCGTGCAGGTGGAGAAGGACGACGATGAGTCGCTCAACGCGCCGTCCGACGACGACCTGGACAGCACGGCCACCCCTAGGCGCTCAGAGACCGACGAGGACGACGACGAGCATCTCAAGCGTGCGGCCTCATCCAAGGCGCCGTCCCCTGAGGTCGATGAGAAAAATAGCCATCAGCTGCAGAAGAAGACGCTGGCACTCAGCGAGACGGATTCAGCCTCGGAAATGACCGCGAACCGCGCGCCATCGCCCAGCCCTAGTAACACCAGCACTCAGCACGTGGATGATTCCACGACGCTGACGCTCAAGTCGGGCACCTCCAATGTGGGCGCGATCATTGCTGCGCGACGTCGGACTGTCGCGCGGAAAGAGTGCGAGGTTTGTCATGAGCCTCGCAATGGAAGACGCGCGTTGCTGTGTGTGCAGTGCAAGTGCATGTATCACACGAGCTGCTTCCGCCAACAGTTCTCCAAAATGGTGGTCCAGGGATCCAATCGTCAGTGGTACTGCCCGGATTGCGAGCCGGTTGCCAAGAGCGCGTCGGATGAGAAACAACCAGCTAGCACACCACGCAAGCAGCAGCGTAGCGATGCTGCAGCCAAGGGTCGTGGTAGTCGCAGTTCCAAGCTCTCCTCTGCAGGCCGGGGCAATGATGACAAAGCTGGAGTAGCGAGTGGGTTAACAGGTGGTGCAGCGGAGGCGGAGGTGCAGCGGTTGACAGACCTCGCATTGCGAGGCGGCAAGAACATCAATGCGACAATTCTCGAGCAAACTGGGGAAATGCTACACATCACGCAGTCTCTGGCGAAGGAGATCAACAGCGTCATGGGCCCCACGTGGCTTGGAAACTCTGGCAACAATGCTGACAACAACGGCAACGTCAAGCAGGAGACGCAGGTATCTTCCCCGCCGCCGCCGCCGTTCGTGCTGGTCCCTGCTTCGTCTTCAGCCCACTCGTCTGCTGTCACATCTTCTCAGGTTGTTGTAACAAACGACACTGCTGCACGTGCGAACGGTAGCAATGGTAACACTGCTTCATGGCACGGCTCCGCAGCGTCAACCGTCTCGGAGAAAGATGTCCTGTTGCGCCGTGTCCACAACGGTCTGGACTCTTTAAAACAGCTCCTAGAGCAGTTGCAGGTGGCAGGGATCCAGTTTGAGGTGGATTTTATTAAGGAGGTCAAAGCTACTCCGAACCAAGACCGCAAGCCTGCGTCAAGCGGTGGGGCTCGAAAGGCCCAGGGTGCAACGGGAACGGCAGGCCGATCGGCATCGGGCTCGAAGGGAAAGAGTGGTGCGAGCCGATTGTATTCTTCAAAACAGATCCAGAAGCTGGAGGAGTGGTACCAGCGGTCGTCTCGACCAGAGTCCAGCGAGATTCACTCGATGTACCGAATCATTAACTGCCCTGACTATGCGGATCCAGAGCTGCAGCCTGAAGGTATCTCGGTGAAACAAATCCGCATTTGGTTCGACAACCGACGTGCCAAGGAGCGCCTCGACTATATGCGCCTGAAGATGAAGGACATCTCTACAACCGACATGGATGCCGACAGTGTGAAAAAGATGAAGGCCGCGTATATCGACGAGGCCAAGGAAGTGCTAGAGGCGCGTGTGTCGCGCATGCGTGAAAATGGACAAGGATCAGGTCATGTGGTCGACGAAGCGGACATGGCTCTGATTGCGAACAGTGCGGAGCCTATGCATGGTAAACCCCCCAAAGCAAGCCCGTCCGGTGGAGGGAAATTGAGCAGCGGCTTGTTGACCGCAAGCAAAGATGGAATTGACAGTTCTAAGCCCCCCGTTTCAACTGGATCCAGCATTCAGAAGAAGCGCATTCGGATTGATTACGTTGCTTCGGTGAGGAAGGCCATCAAGGACGCGCGTGACGCTGGCAAAAGCGAGGAGGAGACCAAAGCGTTGCGCACTGCAGCGATTGAGCGTGCACGCGAAAGACTGCATGTTCCTTACAAGAATGCGCGCACGGGACCCTCGAAGCCCTTGGGCAAGGATGAAGTGTCGCACATCAAGCTAAAAATGCTGAAGCTGCTGGAGGAAGATGCACCTGCCGAAGAGCTTACCGATATTATCGAGTTGCTGCTGTCTCTTATTATCCCGCGCGCCGTTCTGATCGAGTCGGGTATTCAGCGGCAGTTGGAGCTGATACTCATTGCTCACAAGGACAACAAAGAGCTTGTGCGACAGACGAAAAAACTCCAAGAAGAATTTCAATCAATTGTGGAACATGGCGATGCCCCGAGCGTCGTAGCAGCAATGGCCGGGGATACCAGCAGCAGCAGCAGTGGCAAGAAGCGCAAAGAAAAATCCAGATCGCTACTTCTAAGTGTTGACACAGAGTCGTTGCCTGGAACTCCAGGCTCTTCTCCAAGTTCAGGCCCAACGCCGTCCCCAGAGTCGCGGCGGCCGCGTGTTAAGTTTTCGCTCGCTCAGCTGATGAAGTTGGAGAAATATTTCCACAAGGAAGACACGCCAAGCAAAAAGAAATTGGACAAAATTGCCGCGCGACTGAACGGCATTGCCTCCCTTGATCCATCAAGCGACGCTGCACAGAGGTCTATCGACTACAAACAGATTCGCTGTTGGTTCTACAAGAGGCGGTCAGCGAACCAGCCCCCTCAGGCGCTGAGTGGCGCGGATCTTCATATGGACGCCGCCGACTCTAGCTCCTCCAGCTCAAGTGATACTGAGTCGGATGACGACAAGTCGGAGAAGGGGTCGAAGTCTCGTGCGAAGGCAAAACCGAAATCCATGGCGCCCACTCCTGGTGGTTCTGGCTCGAAGCGTAAAGCGCCTCAAAGTGACGACAAAGGCACTGCCAAGCGACCCAAGAAAGAGACGCCTATTGCTCACCCTGCCTCAGTTGGATCAATTATTAGTTCACCGAATGCAGAGGCAGCTTCTCTCAAGAGTGACGACGAATCAGCCGGCAACTTGCAGGCCGGGCGGATCTTTAACGTGAAGCAGCTTGCGACGATCATCGAAGAGTACGAAAAGAATCCGCGACCTACGGTGGCACGACTGGAGGAACTAGAGAAGGTGTTGAACCAGGATGACCATACAGACGAGCTGTCTGCTAGCGCAGCTGGTGTGACAAAGCAGCAGATCAAGACGTGGTTTTCCAACCGGCGCGCGAAGGAGCGTCTTGATCTCATCAAGATGAAGATCAAGGAGACTCGAGGGGGCATCCAGGCCACCGGTTCTGACACCGAGGATGACGAGCGCGAAGACTCGGACTCGAAGCCTGTTGCTGCTAACGCTATTGTCGGGAACGTCGCGTCTGGTGAGAAGCGGGCACTAGTTGTCCCGGATGATGGTGCTGATGAGGCTGAGGATATGAAAGTTGATGCATGAATAGGCCAAGCAAACTGAGCTGAGTAGCTTTTGATGCTCTAATGTGCTTTACACCGATGTCTAAGGATCTCTATTTGATGTTGTGATGGGTGCTGCGTTAGTTTAGCCGCGGTCGACGCAGCTCCTCAATCGGCACGGGTAGTGCCACCGAGTCCACAAGCTTTACCATGCGATACGAGGTCTCCACCGAGGTGATACACTGCTTCAACGTCTTTTGCAGCACCGAGTCCTCGAGTGTGTCTAGCTGCCGGAGCAGAGGATAGAGTCCGCCGTATTCCGTGAGCAATTGCACCGCCACCTCGTCAGTGAGGTTGTCCACTCTCGGGAGCCTTTTCCACTGATGCCCGCACAGCGCGTGGAAGTCGGGGAGCAACTTGGGGTGCAGGCCGAACCTTCCTCTCAAGTTTCGCTCTCGGATATATCGGCGCCGGGATGGCTGGTACAGCTCCACCACAGCGGCACTCTCGGATGCAACACCGTCGCCGGCCCCTGAGCGTGCTTCTTCACTGTCACCGTCATGCACGAGCTGCAGGAAATCATTGTCGTTGGAAATCAGCAGCACGTCGAAGCCAGCGGCAGTGAACTGCGAAGAGTAGGAGGCGATAATGTCGTCCGCCTCCATCCCCGGGCGCTCGATGCAGTTCACGTTGGCCGCATCTAGGGCCTTTTTCGCGTGTGCGAACTGCGGTGTGAGCGACCGAGGCGTGGGGGATCGGTCTGTCTTGTAGGTCGGCTGGATGATTCTCCGGGTGGTGGGGCGCTGCTTCGAGTCAAACACGACGGAAATGTGCTCGGGCTCGTGCGTCTTGTCCATTCGCTGCAGCAGGCGCAGCAGTCCGTCCACTGCACCAGTCTTCACTCCATCTCTGACCGTCCAGAACAGGAAAGAACGTTAGCCGCAGCAAGGCCAGAAGCGCATGCTGCACCATCGTGGACAAGAGACCACCACGTACTTCTCCGGTCCGGAAAAGAATTAACACTTCATAAATCAATGCATATCTAGACAAATAATGACTGTATTGAAGATGCGAAACCTGCATTCGAAAGCTTTAAATGCGGGCTTTCCAGCTATATTTTTTATGAGCGCTTAACACGACACGCTATCTAACTAACTCGCTCGCACTGTGACACTCCACGACCCCTTTAAGGTTTTTTTCGCAGTGTCGTTGTTTGTCGGATTTACGTAACACAAAAATTATCATGGTAAAGTACTTTGAACAGTTGTTCCATACAACCCCACAGTTTCGTTAAAATAGCACTCCCTTTTCGTTGTTTTAGCAATAGAAACGATGAGGTTTTTTGCCGGTTAGATTGATATACGACAAATCAGTGTTTGAATCCCATTCATTTTAGCCAATCGAACAAGCCTAAAATTTAGACCTATGATTTATCAGACGATGTACTATGAATTAGAGGAACTGAAGTGCACCACACAAAAGATGGTGAATCCCACTTTCTATCACAGCTGGCTCACATGTCAGCGCTGTCGGCGATACACTTGACTGGAGTCCACGCCGCTGCCTGTAGTGCGAGAGCTTGTAGTCGTTGTGTCCGCGGTGTTTGATCACTGTTTCCATAACGTTCTGAAGTGTCAGGAAACAGTGGTCAAGCGTGTCGGACGTTGTCGTGCGGAAGGCTCGTGCTACAGCGTTGATGAGTTGGTCGATTGTGTACGTTTCTTCCTCGTACAGCGAGGAACATCGCGATGGCCTGCCTCGTTTTCTCCGGTATGTCGGCCGTGCCCCTGGTACGTCCCATTGGGATGTTGCTGGTTTGTTTTGTTGTGCCGACAGTGGCTGGCTACTTTTGCTGTGTCGATACCTTCAGATTAGTGCTGGTCGCGCATCGTAACTACTATTATTTTTATCCAATAAAAATCGATGAGGTTTTATTAGAAAAACCTAACTGTTAATTCTTTTCCGGACCGGAGAAGTACTTCTCAACGCTGCAGAGCGGGTCGTAGAAGTGGTAGAGCGCGTTGTTGCCGTCCACCAGCAGCGTCTTCTTCCGACAGGTAGACGCCTCCTCCGCCAGTACTGCCGCCGTCGCGAGCCAGCGTCGTCCGCTCCTCGTATTAGCGACACGCATCGGCGCTGCTGGTGCCAGCGCCCGCAGCAGCTCTGCGCCCTTCATTGCTGTTCTGCGTTGGAAGTCATTGCGCGAGTCTTACCCTAATCCTGTTTTAGATAAAAAAAAACATTTTTTAATATGGCTGAGAAGGAGTCCTTCCTGCCGGTGCGGTACTCGCCCGCGGCGGCCACGTCGGGGCGCATCTGCTCCGCCGTGACGCTCTTCCCCTTCTACGCGGCGCAGCGGCTGCTGTCGTGTCTGGGCTACTCGCACTCCATCCGCATGCAGAGCGGCCGAACGTAAGGCAGACCGCTCTTGTCTATACTGACTTGCTGCCGCTGACTCAGTCTACTGCTGTGCTGCGCTGCGCTGCAGGGTGGTCGTAGGCTCGGAGATCGCGCAGGGAGGCTTCTCCTTCGTGTACAGGGCCAGAGACACCGACACAGGCGAGACCTTCGCGCTCAAGAAGATCCTGTGCCAGACGGACGAGCAGGTGCAGCTGGCCAAGGCCGAGATCCAAGCACACAAGTCGTTTGCGCACCCGAACATCATGCCGCTCAGCGACTACGCAGTGGTGTCTTCTGGGCCAGAGGCCTTCGAGTATTATCTACTGTTCCCGTTCATGGAGGTGCGTTCTCGTGGGCAGCTGTACGAAACGATAAAGAGCGTTGAGCTGTGACCTGCTAACTGCTTTTTTGGCGGGGCAGAATGGAACGCTGCGCGAGATGATCAACACTGCAATCAGGTAGGACGGCCGATGGTAGAGCCTTCCTAATAGCTGCGTTTGGTCTGTTGCTAAACCGAGTTTGGACTGCTGCGTGCACAGTCAAGACGTGCGGATCCCGGAAGCTCAGATCCTCGACATGTTCCTCCAGATTTGTCGGGCGGTGGCGGAGCTTCACTCGAAATCGCCTCCTCTCGCGCACCGTGACGTAAAGGTAAGGGGTGCAATTATGGCAGAATCTTCTGGAAAGCTCGCTCATGGAGGTTTTGTGCGCTTCAGCCTGAGAATGTCATGCTGTCGGACGAGGGTGAACCGCTGCTGACAGACTTCGGGTCTATCACCACGGCAGACGTAACTATTGCAAAGCGCTCCGATGCTCTAATGCTACAAGAGCGAGCTGCACAGCAGAGCTCGATGGCGTATCGCGCGCCCGGTAAGTGCATAGCTTTCATGGCGGGAAATCTGACGTCCAAGGCCAACTGACTGGGGTGCTCACTGCGCGCTTCCACAGAGCTTTACGACGTGCCGGACAATGCTCACATTTCGAGCGCCACGGACGTGTGGTCGCTGGGCTGCTTGCTGTACGCCATAGCGTTCGGGTACTCGCCGTTCGAGTGTTCCTTCTACGACTCGGGCGTCGTGCGGGTCGTCGAGTGCACGTACCTGGCAGTCATCGGGCCGATCAAGTTTCCAAAAAACTGCTCGTACTCGCCCAAGTTTTGCGAGATGATTCGGTACGTGTAAGTGTGCGTGGTGGGTGTGGGCTCTGCATTCGCTAACACAGATCGTGCCGCCGCAGGTGGATCCTGACCCAAGACGCCACGGCTCGGCCGTCCGTGTTTGACGTCATTGAGCGGTTACACGGCCTAAGCGAATGAGGCTACTGTGCTGGTGTGCCGTTCCGGGATCATCGGAATGCCATGCCCAGAAGCGACTAGTGTCGTCAATGCGTGCGGACCGTTATGCGGCCGGTGAAAATTCATGTCAACAACGGATCCGTTGCGCTTTCAAGCTACTTTGTCGGTTGCAGCACCCAGTTTGCTTAAACGGTCCGGCAACTTAAACTTGCTCCTGCGGTAACAGGGAGAAAATGACAATAGCGGCAACATTTTTTGAGACCTTAATTAAGAAGGTACATTGCGTCAAGCGCGACTGTCATCGTCGCGACGCTATCCGCCTGGGTTTAGCAGCCCACCAGGTTCCACGGGTAGCGCACGCAACATAAATGCAGCGAGCAGGCTGTGTGTTCGAAGCAACGCAAATGCTGTTTCAGAAGGAGATGCGGGCAATGCTCGGCATCAAGTTCCCGCAGCTCGAGCAGCACCTTTCCCTGGCGCAAGCATGCCGCTTGTTGGCGTTGCGCTACGTGTAGATCAAACGAGCGGAGCCGATCGGCCTCGAGTATGGACCAGACTTCATATGCGTCACGCCAAGACATCGAGTATATGCGAGTGCAGCCTACACCTACCAAGGTTCGTCGTCGTTCAGATCACTGGTTTTCCCCGCCTAAATGGTAGTTCCCAAGGATCTCCCGATCAAACCCAGTCTCTCAAGCGTAATAGACAGGGTTTGATAGTAAATAACACTAATATTAAATATTTTGTAATACTACCGGTTAAATAATATAATTTCTACTATAGTAGCTAGTAGAATTGTTCACAAATGGTACATTCTACTATAGTAGATATTATATTTTTTTGGGCCTAAAATAGTACTATCTGATTACTAGAGCATTTTCGAACGAAGAGGTTCGACGGACACAGATCGGTGCTTCCTCGACTTGATGAAGGGACGAGATACGCTGCTACATAGCACACGCATGTACAAACCGTACTGCGGGGGCGGTTCGTCTCACGGGACCGGCCCACAAGAGCGCTTGCAGTCCACCAGCTCTGGCGAGAGGTTGTAGCGCTCTGCGCGGCCTCATTCTGCAATCATCCAGCAACACGACACGCCTACAGCCACTCTTACTCGTTCGCTCGACTCAGCTCGTCCATGAAGCGCGCAAGCTCCAAGTGCTGGACGCGTGGCTCGAGTACACTGTGGACTGGGTGTCTGTGGCGTGGCACTACTCGGCAGACGAGAGCAAGTGCAAGGACGACTTCACGCCTCTCATGCTAGTTCGGCGCAATGGGGTTGTCTGCTGGCGCGTCGAAGCTGTCTGCGAACACGTAGACATCCTACGCTGGTTCCACGAGACTGGCAGTGTGCGATTCCCATCAATTGCTGCGCTTGCGCGCGTCTGGTTGGGGAGGGCTCCATCAAACGCTTCTCAAGAGCGTGACTTTTCGACGTTTGTGATGAGCAGGCTTCGTACGAGGACGGACAACTTGCGAGCGGAACTGCAGGTGCTGTTGAAGCACGACAAGAAGGAAATCCGTTGGAGCTCGTAAAAAAGGCCGCCTGATGGTTTTTAGCGAGGGCTCCTGGGGTTCGACAGTGAGGACGCCTGGTGGTCGACAGTGAGGACATTTTGGTGGTCGACGCCTGGTGGTCGACAGTAGTATTCTAGACTACTATAGTACTATTAATATAGTAGTCTGGAATCCGCAAAACTGCTAATATTAGGTAGTAGAATTTTCCCGCGCTCCTACATTCTACTATAGTATTTTAGGAAGAAAATCGCGATACTATCAAGCTACAACTTGTAGCTGTTCAGCAGCTTGCAGCTGCTCTTCGGCTTGCCTTCCCAGAGATCGTAAATTACAAGGTTGCTCCAAGCGCCTTAACAGATATAAGGTTGCTCGAGCAACATTATGGGATTTCTTATGTTCTTTCTACGTTGCGTTAACCTCGGCAACCGTTCGCAAATCAAACCCTCGTCTGGACAGAGCCAGGTGAACCCCTGACCCAGACGCCGAACTCCGGCCCGAAGTGCAAGGAAGCGTGGAAGCCCTCGCCTCCGTCGTCGTCGTCGCGAGCGAGCCTGACGAGCAGAGCCCCACCGCCACCGCCGCCTTCTCTGCGCCCCGCATCCGTCGCTATATAGTACGACTGGTTGAGCGTGGCCACGATGAGCAAGGCCAAGGACAAGGGCGGCGGCCAGAAGCTGTCGGACAAAGACATGGAGCAGCACCGCGAGTACATGAAGAAGTACAAGATGCAGTCGAGCGACCTGGAGAGGCACGAGATGCGCTACAAGGACCACTACGAGCTGCTGGGCATCCCGCGCGGCGCCAGCCACACGGAGGTAGGTCTGCCGCCGCCGGGAAAGGGGAGGAAGGTCTTAGCCCCGGACTAACCGTCTACCACTGTGTGTCTATGTGTGTATGCCAGATCCGCAAGGCCTACCGCAAGCTGGCGCTGCAGTGCCACCCGGACAGGAAACCGTCGGCCGAGGCCCTGGCGCGCTGGGAGGGGTGCCGGCGGCGTACGCAGTGCTGTCCGACCCGAACGACCGCACCGAGTACGACGCCACGCTGCCTACGCGCGACGCTCTCGTGGAGTTCTACCGTGCCTACAACCCGGCCAAGCTGGACAACGACACCATCCAGACGATCATCGACGGCTGGTACGGCCGAGAAGTGGAGCTATTTGAGATGCTCAACGCCAAGTATGAGGTGGCGCCGCACCAAGGCACGACCAAGAGCGCGCAGCGGGCGGCCGCCATGGCGGTGTCGCGCGAGAAGGCGCACAAAATCGCGATGGACAGCCAGACGTACAAGTCGAAAGACGCTGCGAACGCCGAGATCACGTGGACGGGCACCATCGGCTCGGCCTTTTGCTGCAAGGGGGTCTTTGCGCGCATGTTCAGCACAACCTACTACGAGGTGGACACGACCAGCCCGGGCTTCTTGGGCTCCCATGGCGCTTCGGACACGCCTGGCCAGGCCATGCCCATGAACCTGGAATCGCCTGCGACGCCCTCGCAACTGTCGAAGCCTGTGAGCCCGGAGTTTGACCCGCCCGTTGACACGGAGAACTTGTCGAATGCGACCACCGTCGACGGATCACCGCCCAGTGGAGACGAGAGCTGTGCCAGAACAGGCAACGTGTATGGCATTTCACCGCCAGCCCCGCGGGCAGCACAGCCGAACGCCGCGGCAGCTAGCTAAACGAGTTGTTGCGTGCAAACAATCCGCGGTAGGCCGCCCCACGTTGCGTGCATATGATGCCGAAATAAATTATCAATGTTTCCGAGGGTAGTATATGTTTCTCTACGCTGTTGCGCGCTTCTTGCCACCAGTGCGACTCAATAGTTTAGTTCGGTGCTTGTTGCCTTCCGATCGGCAATTGCAGGTGCCGATTTTACGCGAAGTCGGCCAGGGGCTCTGCTGAAAGCGAGAGCGACCACGAGATAGCGCCCTTGCTCCACTCGAGCTCTGCTTCCTTCATCCATTCGTTCATCCAGCTGCCTTTCTTCAGGCTATCGTGGGAGCACGCCTTGGACGGAGCCTCTGCACCCGAGGAAACGGACAGCTCGCCCTGCGATAGGTCTGTGAGGGTCATATCCACAAAGGCGGACGGGTCGTTCCACTCGTCAGAGCTCAGAGGCGAGGGGGACTGGTCCATCGAGGAAGAAAGCCCAAGTATCATGCTCAGTCCGTCCTTCACAGACGGCGCAGTGCTGTCCACTTCGCCTTTCGCGACTAGTTTCTTGTAGGGGGCGTCGTCCTCTGTCTTCACATCAGGCACCTGGACCAAAAGGCTGGACACAGGGGGCAGCAATACTGCCTTGGGGGTCGAAATGCTCCCAGTCTCCGTGGAGTCGGACGCAGGTTGTGGAGCAATTACAGGCTTGGAAGCTTTGCTGCTTGTTGTCGACGGCGAGACGGTGTCACTGGTCGAAGCAGCGATGAACTCGACCCTCTGTCCGATTTTCTTGGCAAACTTGCAGAACTCGCGAACCCAGTACTCCGCCTCGGCCGCCTTGAGGTCTTGGATGTTGAGGGTGGGGCCGAACTTGCAGCGATACTGGACGTGCCAGTAGTAGTGGTTGCGTAGGTTGGAGAGCTGCTTCTGGAGCTTCACGTGCAGATTGTAGCAGTAATTCTTGCGGTGCTGGAAGGAGAAGTTCTGCTTGCCGATTGCCTGGCCCGTGTACTTTTTAGTCACGCGGAGCGGGTCGCACTGCAGCATGTTGGCCATGAAGACGCGAAGGTGCAACCCGTCCGCGAGGGGCAGAGCGCCCACCTGGAACTGTTTCATCATCATGTCGGCGTACTTGTGCTCGTCGACACTCCATTTGCCCTTACGCGTCCCCGAGTTGGGCAGGCCTCGGGTTTCACGGAACACGAGCATGGCGCTCACGGGCTCGTCGCACACTTCACAATGCGTGGCCGGCCATGTGAAGATGCAGCGCGGGTGGAAGCGGTGGCCGCAGCCGTCCAGCTCCAGAACGGCCCCGCACGATTTGCAGGCCTCGCATCGGGTGGAGCTGTCACCGTTGGCGTCGGAAACAGCGTCGGCGTCGGGGTTCATTTGCCGGTGGTGCTCGAAGTCGCGCAAGTTGGGAAGTGAGGGCTTGAAGCGCGTGTCAACAAGCCGGTCGCGGGGTGACCAATCAAAGGCGCTGGTTTGGAGAACGTTCGACGCAATGGGTACACTTGATTGGATAGCGCAAGATGTGTCGAGGCTTCGTTCATCAGTTGAAGTGCATTCACTTCATTCGCCGTGGCAGCACGGAGCAGCATGAAGTCCTGTAATTTTGTCCTACGACTGCGCCGGAAGCAGCAAGACAATGCGGAAGGTTCGTCACGCACTCTGTCGGTCTGGTGCAACTTGCAGCAGGCTGCCCAATGGCACCCGTGGCAGGGCAAGCCGACTCGCTTCACACTTTCAAAGTGTTCTTGTTGATATCACTATTGCTTGAACACGGTCGAGTTCTTTGAGTTCTTCCACTACAGTGCAATGGTGCAATTTATTTTCGCGTCGAGGCTTCATTACAATCCTGTTGCCCCTGATTCCACTGCGTCTCAGTCGACACCGCCACTCTGCTAAGCTGCTAAGTAATTTCCGTTCCAATAATCAGAACTAGCGGGACATGGCGAGCCACCATGTTTGGCTAGTTTCGCTAATTGTATCACCATTGGTGGCATTAGTCTCACGATAATGAGTGCCCCACCTTGATGCTTCGCGGCTCGCTCGGCTAATGATCAAATGTACACGGTAAAAATCTAAACTACTCTCAAGGTCCTTCGCGCTAACCTTATGCTAAGAAACTTAAGACCGCGAGTAAGGACTCCTAGACTCGCCCAAACGCAGAAAAGTGTCCTCGAAGGCTGAACGATCTTCCACCTGTTGGAGTTCGCTCTTATGTTGTACCATCGTTAATAAAAACTGCTTTTTATTTGTGCGCTCTTTAATCGCTCTGAAACGGTACACCACCGACAAATACGCACCGTATCGAGTCTCTTAAATGCGAGTACTTAAGCGGGAGGTTAATGTTAATCTAAATGAATATTGAGTGCTTTATATAAATTTACTTTAACGGGGTTCACCAATCATAAATAGTATCACTTAGTTCGTGTGTACCACAAGCTGTAGCGATCACACTGTGTGGCCGCCAGCATTTCGCCGCCGAACCCCCATCATCTGCAGCATGATCTCGCGCGTGGGGCTGTCCGCCGCCGTCAAGAGCGGCACCGTCGCCCGAGCAGTACGTGATGCTGCGCTCTGGTATTGCACATGACGCATTGCCAGTTCAGCTAACCGTTGGTTCCTCTTTTCGTGTGCTGTCGCTGCAGCTCTCGACCTCGGCCGCTGGCTCCACGGAAACCTACTCGTTCGTCCAGGCCCGCGCCGAGTACCGCAAGGAAATTGCGTCGCTGCGCAAGGACTTCATCGAGGAGGAGAAACGGCGCCGCGAGAAGCTAGCGCGTGATGCCGAGTAAGTTCAGCCGCGGGGCTGGCAAAGCCGAGGAATGCGCTGGTAGGAACGAATAAGCTGACGCGTCCGTCTCAATTGTGCGCAGGGCCCAGCGTCAGAAGATCATGAAGGCCAATGCGGCCCGACTAGAGATTAAGCGCCAGCAGCAGGCGATCCGTGCCAAGGAGGTCGCTCGCGAGAAGGCCATCCACGACGAGAAAGTCAGGTGGGTCTCACGGGTCCATCGCCCTGACTAATAGCTGTAGCATCTACTTCTCATAGGCCAAGCTGCGTTGACCACTAACTCATACCCATTTTACTGCTGCCGCCTGCAGGAAATACTTCGAGGAAAAGGTGGTGGTGCGCCAGGAGCGCAATGCCGAGGTGGAGCGCCGTCGCGAGGCGCTGGTGGCCTCGCTGCGCCAGCAGAGCGCCAAGTGGACGACCGAGGAGAACTACACGGAGAAGCTCAAGGAGGACGTCTTCATCTACTCCCCCAGCAGATCTCGGCCCGCGGCTCGTTCGACCCGTCGAGCACGTCGGGCAGCGCTGTGTCATGGCTCGAGAAGCTGCAGCGCATGAAGCCCGCGGGCATGCAGGACAGCAGCGACGAGGCCGCTGCGACCGCTGTGGTGTCGGCCGCCGACGAGGAGGAAGCCGCGCACGTCTCCAGCGACGACAGCGCGGACGCGTCTACGCCGAAGAAGGACGAGGAGTAAGCCCGCAGACAGGGGACACGGGCGGCTCGCCGCGCTGCTTCTAATGTTGGCCACAGTACACACTTACCTAGACACGTCCTTGCCTTCTTCCTCGCCTCCGCCCTCGCACGTCCCGCTTGCAGCAGTAACAGCAACAGAACCTCGCCTCAATTTCATCGTACTTGGTAGGGTCATCAACCAAAGTTGAAGCTGCAGTCGATCCCTTTCGTACTTAGTGTGGTCTTGGATTTCAGAGGGAGCTCGGTAGAATCTTTCTAGCGGCCGAAGCGAAGCAGCAGGATTGAAGCGCGATGGTGACGGCGGAGCAGGCCTTCCAGGCGAACGCGGCGGCGGTGGTGCGCGACTACTACGTGGAGCCGCGAATTGGTGCGTCCGCGACTGTGTGGGCTTTGGGGCAATGCACCGCCGCCTGTTCTGACTGACTAACTGACCCGCTCGCGATCTTCCGCAGACTACCGCACGATCTCGGGCGTGAACGGCCCGCTGGTCATTCTGGAGAACGTCAAGGTACGCTGGCTGCCCAATGCATAGCCACAGTGCGCTGCAATCTATTCTGGCTCATGCTGACGGCGCGCGCGTGTCTTTTCTCTCTGTGCTGGCTCCGTAGCTCCCCAAGTTCGCTGAGATCGTCAACCTGACGCTGGCGAGCGGCGAGAAGCGCCAGGGCAAGGTGCTGGAGGTGCAGGGCAGCAAGGCTGTCGTGCAGGTGTTCGAGGGCACGGACGGCATCGACAACCGCCACACGCACTGCGAGTTCACGGGCGATGTGCTGAAGATGGCCATCTCGGAGGAGATGCTGGGCCGCGCCTTCAACGGCTCCGGCAAGGCCATTGACGGCGCCCCCGCCGTCGTCGCCGAGGAGTACCTGGATATCGAAGGCCAGCCCATCAACCCATCGTGCCGTGACTACCCCAAGGAGATGATCCAAACGGGCATCTCGGCCATCGATGTGATGAACTCCATCGCCCGTGGCCAGAAGATCCCGCTGTTCTCTGCTGCTGGTCTGCCCCACAACGAGGTATACTGCAAGGAAAATTAGGAGCCGGTTAGTTTTGCTCGTTCTGACTTGTGTCGTTTTGCTGGGGGACGTTGTAGATTGCTGCTCAAATTGTGCGTCAGGCCGGCCTGGTGCAGCGCAAGGACGTCATGGACTCGCACGAAGACAACTTCGCCATTGTGTTCGGCGCTATGGGCGTGAACATGGAGACAGCTCGTTTCTTCCGTAACGATTTCGAGGAGAGCGGATCCATGCAGAAGACGGCGCTGTTCATGAACCTGGCCAACGACCCCACCATCGAGCGTATTGTGACGCCGCGTCTGGCCTTGACCACGGCCGAGTATCTTGCGTACGAGCGTGACCTCCACGTGCTCGTCATTCTGACGGACATGAGCTCGTACGCTGATGCACTTCGTGAGGTGTCGGCCGCTCGTGAAGAAGTGCCCGGCCGTCGCGGTTACCCCGGTTACATGTACACGGATCTGTCGACACTGTACGAGCGCGCCGGTCGTGTTACGGGGCGCAACGGTTCCATCACGCAGCTGCCGATTCTGACTATGCCCAACGATGATATCACTCACCCCATTCCCGATCTGACGGGCTATATTACCGAGGGACAGGTACTGGATGTGTGAAGCCCCAGCGTTGCAGCTCACGTATAGCTTACTAACTTTGGTCGTTGTCGCTCTGTAGATTTACGTCGACCGTCAGCTGCACAACCGTCAGATCTTCCCGCCCATTAACGTGCTGCCGTCGCTGTCGCGTTTGATGAAGAGTGCCATTGGCGAGGGTATGACTCGTGATGACCACAGTGCTGTTTCGAACCAGCTGGTAAGTGGCCGCATACCCGGACGATGCTTCGTTTGTTGTGGGTTGCCCTTTTGACGTTCGTGTGATAAGTAGTATGCTAGTTACGCTACGGGCAAGGACGTGCAGGCCATGAAGGCCGTCGTCGGTGAGGAAGCTCTGTCGCTGGAGGATCACCTTTACCTGAAGTTCACGGACAAGTTCGAGGGTAAGTTCATCGCGCAAGGACCGTACCAGTCGCGTGATATCTACGAGTCCCTGGATCTGGCATGGTCGCTCTTCCGCGCGTTCCCGAAGGAGCTGCTGAAGAAAATCCCGAAGAAGCACCTGGACACGTACTATGCCCGTCGGACGCAAGCGCGTGAAGAGAAGGAAGAGGTGCGTTTTAAGTATCGACGTGTCTGATAACTTAGGCTGGCCAGCTGACCCGTTACTATTTCATGATTTGCAGTGAGTGAACTCATGATCGCTGGTGGAGCCCTGCCTTTTAAGGCTGGGTAGAATCATCAGTGGCGTTCACGGCACTAGGGAACAACCACCGGCGGGGGCTTGGCACGCCAGCACCACGCTTTTGTCCTCTTTCTAGCCCTGCACTCTCTTCATATCGTTCCAAATGTGTTGAAGAACTTCAAGTAAAATGAGAGCTGCTTGAAAAGTTTTAAGTTACATTTGTATTGGTTTCGGGCTCCTTCTGCCTCCCTCGACGAGAAGCTGGAGGCGGTTGTGCAGGCTGCTGCCATTCAGGATCTGTATGCTGGAGCACGAGACGGCATTGCCGCACGCTGATGTGCCGCTTTCGGCACGCCTCGCACATCCGCTTAAACTTCGGCGTTTTAGCTGTCCAAAGACCCATGGCGTTAATTCGTGAAGGTTGAGCTAGAGAAGCAGTAGCAGACTAGTACACACCTTGTGGCCGAGCAGGCCTCGCTGGTCGAGCTAGCACAGAAGCTTGCATTTGGGGCCATGGCGCCATTGGCATTAGCCCGCCGGCAACTTGAGGATTGAACATCAATGGCGGTGCGCCAGGAAAGGGGAAAAACATGTTCAGGTTGAGCGCGGAGTTTGCTGGTGGCAGCGCAATCTTGGCAACGCTGCTTCTAGTCGTGTTCGGCTTGATGGGTTGAGCTGCAGTTGTGAGGATTGGCGGTGGCGGTGGTGGTAAGGGGGCGGGCATTATCAACGGTGCAGTCGTGCTGGGAATCGCCAGCTGACTGGCGAGTAGTAAGTTTACAGGCGCTGGAGGAGGTGGTGGAGGAGGAGGGATTGCCGCAGTGCCCTTCGTCGAGGCTTTCACGAAAGCTGCAATGTGCTGGTGTGCACGGATCTGGTTTGCCAGCGCCACGCCGCCACATCCTTGCTGCGTTGCTTTCTCCCCCAACTTTTCCGCTGGAACCTCCAACATGCCGTCCGACTTGTTGCTCTTGATGGCACTGGCGCCTTCCTCTTCGAGCACCTGATGCCGCGACTTGATCCATTGCTCCTTCGAGCGCTGGATCTCGCGCACCTTCTCGCCAGCCTCAATGGCGGTTCGCAGCGCACCTCGCGGCGCCTTCTTCGTCATCTTCTTGGTCACCTGGTCAGGGTTTATCGCAGCGAGTGGGGATAAGTCTGCCTCGTCAGGTTCAGCGGTCAGGTCGACCAAACCAGGATCCGACGAAGGACTCTTTTGCAGCGCCCAGGGAACAGACAATAAGCGCCTGGTAAGCATACTCGCATCAATTACAGACACACACTCGTACCGTGCTGACAGCGGCGGCAGTGCTGCTGCTGTAGACGCCAAACATAGAGTCGATGAAGTTCGCCATCTCCATCAGGTCTCGATGGAGAATGCGCTGGTAGCTGGCATACGCAACTCAAGTCAGCCCTCGCCTTGAGATACAGACTCATGCATGCAGCGAAGCAGCAAACGCACGCGACGAGTCCTTCGATGTCCTGCTCCGCCTGGCACTCGGCCGCCGCCGCGATCATGTCCTCATTGACGTTCAGCATCTGCGAGCACAGCGATGTGTGTGAGCGCGTTCTCGCACGCGGCAGAGCAGCGCAGGATGCAGCCACGTACGTCTGCAAACACATCGGAAATGGAGGCCACGCCGCCGCTGTCCTCGTCGTCCTCCGCCTTCCACTCGGCTGGCGCGCTGCTCGTCATGGGGCAAATTGCATTTTTGGCGCGGATTGGACTGGGGGACGAAAATCACCTTAATAGTGGACCCTATCTGGGTCACTTCGAAAAGGAACGAGCACGCTTGGAAGCTGGAAGCTGTGCACTGTCGTAAGACTCCCATGTAAACGCATTTAATACGCCACTCGCCTACAGCAGCATCACATTCCAGCCGAGCTGCCTGTCACCCGTCGAAATCGCTGTCGGAAATGTCCTCGTAGCTCCAGTCGTCCAGCTCCCCGTCGACGAACAAATCCCCTTCTGCCACGAGCATACGAATGGAGAGCGTCAATACAAAGACTATCGCAACAGCACCGAGCAATACAGCGATCTTCACCACTGCAGGTATCCCAGTCCAGCATGTCTGCCGCCAGTCGCTCTGCCTGCGAGCGGGTCGGCTGCTTCGGCGCCTTCTTCTGCCTTTTCGCCTTCGGCTTGGGTGTGGTAGATGCAGCAGTGGACCTAGAGTTCCTCTTATTTCCCTTCACTGCACTTGACGCTGGGGCCCAGACATGCGCTCGCCGCTGCGTTGGCCTCGTTGGCGCCGGTGCCGACTGTCGAGACTGCGCGTCCGCGAGCTCGCTGATCTGCGAGAGCACGTTCAGCTGCGACGCAGGCGACAGCAGCAGCTCTCTGCGCGGTGTGCGCGGGGTATAATCTACTAGCGCGACATGTAATGCATTAGGATGAGCAAAGGCTTGGGGAGTTCAATGGCATTGAAGCACAGGAGCTCGCGAGCCGTACATGGCTCCGGAAGCGGCGCCGAGCTCTGGGAAGCGCTGGAACTCGCCGTCGTCTGCTGCGTCGTGGACTGCCGAGTCTCGGGCTCCTGCACTGCCGCTGGTTGCGTCCACAGACACGGGGACAGGGGTGAGTCCTCGCCCAGCACCGTCTCGGCGTCGCTGCTGTTGCACTCGCTGGTCGGCGGCAGCGGCATCGTCAATTGACCCGCTCAAGTTGAAGTCACACACATTAAATACGATTCGTACTTAGAGGAGTGGGTACACGCGCCGGATTACTCCGTATTACTCCTTCACTGCGCCAAGCGGCACAATCGGCGCCATGGAGCTGCGCTTCCGGGGCAAGAAGAGCGCCGAGAGCGCGGACGCCGTCGCGTTCTGGTAGGTGGAAGACTGCAGAGCGACATAGCGTGGTGGCTTCTGCGTACTGATCTGTTCTCTCGTGGCTGTGGCAGGCTCTGCGAGGGCCTGAAGAAGCGCCGCGTGCAGGGCAAGAAAACGCAGACGCTGGCGGCGGCGGCGCCCGAGTGGGAGTTGGCGCGCGTGCTGGAGGACGCGGAGCTGCACTTCATGAACGAGTCCACGGGCCTCGTGGTGCCCCGCGACGAGGAGATGGGCAAGTTCATCTCGGACCGAGACGTGGTGCGTCTGTGCACGACCAAGGAGCTGGACGCGCTGCTGCAGAAGTTCGCGACGCGCGACCAGGAGGTGGCGGCGGAGATGATGAACCCCAAGGCGGCGACGCCCATTGAAGCGGCACTGTGAGTCTGATTGCGTGGCTGTTGGTCCCGGCGTTCAAGCTGCTCATGAACGGTCCTTTTTGTTGCCTGTTACTTTGTGTTGCTGTGCTGATGTTTTGCAGCTCGCGCCTCAAGAAGATCAGCGTTACGAACCCGACGTTGAAGAAGCTGCAGAAGACATTCGACGAGCACACGAGCCCCCACTCGGCGACTGCGATCAGTGAGGCCGACGCGCTGGACCAATCCCCCGAGGTGGATCCGATATTTGAGAGCGGGGAGCTGGAAGAGATCACGGAGGACGCCACGAGCCGCCCCAAGACGTGCGATATGTGCGAGGTCTCGTGGCCTGACGACGCGGCGGGGAGCATGTATCGCTGGACGAAGCTGGGGATCATTACACATCAAGGCTGCGCGCAGTTCACTGCTGATGTATTGGCGCAGCACCCAGAGATCACGACTCGCGAGGAGTTCCTCAGCATGTCCAAGACGCCGGTGTCGAGCC
Organism: Phytophthora melonis; assembly: GCA_024211575.1. Taxonomy (NCBI): domain Eukaryota; phylum Oomycota; class Peronosporomycetes; order Peronosporales; family Peronosporaceae; genus Phytophthora; species Phytophthora melonis. The sequence continues at coordinate 883,658 of JAMXKT010000013.1, forward strand.
TGAACAAGCCTGGCACCTTTCACGTCACGGTGCATCGCGCTATGGAGTTACCTGGTACGCAGCTGATTGGGAAGCAGGCGCCCTATGCGAAGCTGTCGCTGCTTCCTTGGAAGGAGCCCATGCAAACCAAGGCTGTCGAGAACGGCGGCCGTAATCCGGTCTGGATCAACGCTCACGACAACGAAATGCAGTTTTCGCACATGTACAACAGCACCATCACGCCTATTCCGCTTCTGGAAGTCGAGGTGTATAACTACAATTACCTGGCGGACGACCAAGTGGCTTGTACCCTGGTGGATATGAGTCCTCTGCTTCGGTACCCGAATATTCAGGCTAAGAGGTGGTTCACGCTGTCGTCTCGAGCTCTGCTCACGCAGAGCATTGGCCAACCCAGAATCATGCTTGGAATTAAGTTTGTTCCTACTGAAGGGGAGATCAGTACGACCAACGCGCACAAGTTCCGCGTGAAATCCATCGGTCTCGCGATTCCAGTTTGTGCCGTCTGTACGTACACCTGCGCTCAAATGTGGTTGAAAACCGTTTGACTGGTTTGCACCTGGGGCTAACCTTTCTCGTGTGTGTCGATTGCGCTTAAGGTGATCGGTCCATTATGAATGCGCTGAAGAGTATATGGGGCTACCGGTGTGAATTGTGTGGAATCGATGTACACAAGGGCTGCATGATGAAGGCAACTATTCAATGTGAATGCGTTGCACAAGAACTGTTGAGCGCTGGCCAGGAGGAAAAAGAACACGGCGGTACAAGTTTTCGTGTCCTCAATGATGGCGTGTTGCGCCCGGCTGGGGTACTGTATGTGCGTTTTCGGGGCTTGCACTTGTGCACAAAGCATTGCCGAGACGACTTCCACGCGAAAAATATCTTCGAAGGAGATACGTACTGCCGGTTGAAATTTGATGGGATCGTGCACGAGACAAGTCCTGTACTGAAGAGCGCCGACCCGATGTACATGGAGAACTTGTGCTTCAAGGTCCGCCATCCGAACTCGACGTTCTGCATCGATGTGATCGATTTCAACTCCGATCAGTGCATCGCGCAGTTGAACGTGTCGTTGTTTCAACTTCTCCAGCGTGAAGCAGACAAGTTCATTCGCACAAACCCGCTGCTGAAAAGCTTACGCGATCCTCTTCGGCATTTGAGCCTCAACAACGAAACGAACCAAGCGGCGATCAACGATTCGTGGACCGCTCTACCGATTTTAAGCGATCGAGACCACTACACGCTGTCACCGTCTCCAGGGTCTAAGCCTCAGCCCGGAGAAAAGCTCGGGTATGCGATGATCGATTTGGACTACGTAGAACACAAAGAAGATTTGCTTCGCGTGCGCGTGGACAATGACTCCTCTCTTCTCGAGCGTGAGGACAAAGAGTTCTCGGTGGAGTCGTTGCGGATAACAATCGAGCGGTTTGGTCGTGCCGTAAAGATCTTCCAAGGGATTGACGCTGAATATGCCAGTGTGATCTCGTGGAAGAACAAGAAGAAATCTGCTGTATGCTTCGCTGTATTCGTGTACGGCTGCGTATTCGCTGATTTAGAGTACGCTCTGTCGTACATTTTCGGGGGGATCCTTGTGTACATGCTCTATCGACTGCATATCCGGCTAGAAGGGGCTTTTGTCGCCCGTTGGATCGGATACGAAGAGTACGAACTGGAGCAGGAAGAACAGCAGAAACTGTACCGGCCGCTGGCAGACTTGCACGTCGCTGTCCACGAAGCACGCCTCTCCAACGAAACGGATAGTATGCTCATGGAGTCCCAGTCGCGTATGAAGGATGTATCGCCCTCAAAGCTTGGTTTCTATGTTCGAATCAAGTATCGCCCTAACGACAAGGAGTCTGAAGCGGGTGATCTGGTTCTCAACCCTTCTGGTTACGACGAAACTACTGTGGCTTGGACGAGTGTGGTGGGCAAAAGCAAGAAACCGAATTGGCGCAAAACCTCCTTGTCATTGGCAGGTGCAATGCCGTCTGCAAAGCTCCGCAAGGCTCTTCCATTCAGAAACTTCAGTGTGTCGTGGCGCCATGATCCCAGGACGTGTACTTGCGACCAGTGTGTTGCCTATCAGCAGAGCTTGAAGGGAGAAGAAGGAGAAGAAGATGCAGCGAAGGCGACGCTTAGTTGCGGTGTTGATCACCACGCGTACTACTTCCCCATCCCACAAGCATCTCGGAAAAACTTCTCTGGTCGTGATGATTTGGTGCCGTGGTCGTCATTCCCGGGTCTACTCCAGTTTGACTTGTGCATTTCACTCACCGGTGAAGCAAAGGAGACCCCAGACTTGATTGCTGCAACAGCAACAATCCCGCTCCGGAACCTTCTAAAGCGAGACGATAATTCGGGCGAGATGCTTCTACCGTTGTCTTCGTTTTCTACGCCAAGTGATGACAAAGACTCTGCATCTTCTCGCTCAACAAGTACTGAGGGCGACTATCTGCTCGTTAGAGTTGGGCTTCGAGTTCCAGAACGAAGCAACATGTCATCGAACGACAAGCTGCTGCAGAGTGAAACCTACGAAGCACATGAGGTGAGACCTGCTCAGGTGGTCACAACGCGGAAAAAGAGGCCTGTAAGTCACGTGGAGCGCAATTTTTCCGAGTTTGTGTGCGAGAGTATGGTTGAGAAGGAGAAGTCGAAGATCATCGGTGCGAACCTCTTTGACGCTTTCTGGAAAGTGAAGGACACTATCAGGCAGCTTCAGAATGAGATTGGGCGAGCGTGCGGTGCGTTGGCCTGTGCTGAGAATCTCCTGAACTGGACGCACCCGTGGAAAACTGCAACCGCTTTCGTTGCCATCGCTATGATGACGCTGGTGTTCTCGGTCGTCCGAGGCCGCTGGGCAATCCTCATCTTTGGTGTGACGGAATTCGGTGCCGCGTTCGTGGATGATGCTCCGACGAGCAAGCGCGTGAGAAAGATCCTCTGGAATTACCTGTCTTCTCTTCCGACGGACCAGGACCTCATCGAGCTCTACGAACCCGAGCGTGCGGTGTACATGAAAAAGCGCAAGACACAGCAAGACCAGGACGAGGAAGTTGGTGTCCGTCTCCGCTATCACGCACTGTGGATTGGCACGGTCTCGTCAAAAGCTGAAGGCGAACGCAACCCCAAGGTCAGTTTCATTGCAGCGTTAGTAGCTTGTTAACCTCTCTAGCTCTGGATGTGCTCACCATTATCTGGTTTGGTTGTGCAGAACTTCTTTGTGGTGTATCGCCCGTATCGCTTTCTGCTGTGGAAGAGTGACGACGATGCAGAGGAGGGATCTCCACCGCAGCTGCAGTTGCTGGTAGGTGGCTGTGACGGAGGAACTATTGATCAATGCTAACGCGATCTAATTTGTGTGAATGATGTGCGCGTAGTTTGACAAACCGCAAGCCATCACCGACAAGAGCGATGAAAAGGTGTTTGCTTTCAGTGTGGCAGGGGTGAATGGCAGTGGGAGTGAAGGTGAGATGCCGAGTACCCAGTTGATATTTGATGCTGTTTCACGCTAACAGTGTCATGTGTGTTGCAGAAACCCGCGTGTTCACCTTGAGCTCACTGGAGGCGAAGAATGCCCTCCTAGACATTGTCCGTCAAAGCTGTCGGCTGTAGTTCCCAGCTCACCAATATGGGGACAGATCAGTTAAACAGCCCCCCCGTGCCTATTAATCACTCGTTTCTGATCGCAAGAGCTTCCAGCTTGTCTGTAACTCCGTCGAGGGTCTCTGAGACGCCGTCTAGTTTTCTTCTCGTGGACACTAGCTTGTCATCAATCTGCGTTATAACCTTTTGCACGATCTGTCTCCTGCCGGTTCTGTAGACAACAGCAGCACGGAGGCGGTCCGAAGTCGCAGCGTCTTGCAGTATCCTCTCGTCGTTTGCCGCAGTCCCCCAGTCGGCTATCGTTCCTATCAAAATCCCGCGCAACCACTCCAATGCATCGCACAACGCAGTTAGCTCGGACATTTCAGCCACAGCTTCACTCTGTCCTTCATCTGGTACTGGGTCCGCGAGGCCAGCGAGGAAGCTGGCAGGGAACAGCTCGTCCAATGAGCTCTGTCGGTCGATCCGGATCACTCGCTTCATGAACCGCAGCTTCCCCCCGCGAGGCCCCGCTCGGTCCATCCCGATCTCCACATCCACATAGTCCCATTCGTTGTCGGGAAGCGCGAACCCGTAGTCAAGCAGCAGCTGGAAGTTGGACCGGCGTCCGTACGAGTTGAAGACCTCGGCGCCCTGGGCGAAGCTCGTGGAGCCCGACGGATAGAGGCGAAAGAGGCCGTTGTCGTTCACGTCCAAGTCGTATCTGGTCGCGACGTTGGTGTGGTTGAGGCAGTCGGCGAAGGGCACGAGCGCCGTCCAGGGCAGCCTCCGCCCGAACGTGCGCGCCTGGATGGTCTTCCACGCGAACTTGAACCTGTCGAAGGTGTAGAGCGCCTCGGGAACTCGCCCGGGTACTTGCTCTGCAGTCGGACCATCACGCGGCGGTAGTACACGTCTATCTCGGATGAGCGCCTTGCCGCTGCGTCCACAAGTCGCTGGTCGTGCAGCTCCCGGAGCTCGGCCTCAGTCCAATCCTGCACGCTCTCGGGGTACGGCAGAATGGCGAGGTACGGGTGGAAGAAGGAGCGGTCTCCGAGCAGCAGCTCGCGCACAAGGAAGAGCGCCAGCACGGGGTCGTCCCGCGTGAACACGTCGCGGTTGTCCTGGAGCACGCGTCCGAGCTGCGGGTCCCGCCAGCACAGGTCCTCCGAGATGAGCAGCCGCCGCGGGATGCAGAGCATGGGCTCGCCCGAGGCGATGGCGGCGGTGGCCACGGCGCCGCGCAGACCGTTGGGCGTCGTGGCCGGCCACTGAAGCTTCGGAAACGTCGCGCCGTTGTCGCGCAGCCACTGCAGGAAGCGCTGCTCGGCGGCGGCGGACGTCATGAGAGTTGTAGACCCTAACAATGGAAGTGTGCCGCTTCAAGTCCAGGTGCCTGAACCCTAGCGACCACACAAAACCTGCTCCCCTCTGGACCCTAGAATTTGAATTAGGGCGGGAATGCTGTTCCGCGAGCTGCGCTTCTACCTGTCGCGCGCGCTGTCGGCCGAGGACAAGGAGGAGCTCGAGCGGCTCATCCGGCAGCATGGAGGCACCGTGTCGACCACCCCGGCGGGCGCCACGCAGCTCGTAGACTACGACAAACTGAACGCCGGGCGGCCCGAGTGGATCTCCGCCGACTTCATCAAGGAGTCAGTGGCGTTCCGGGCGCTGCAGGACCCGGCCAAGTACTCGGGGCGGTATTCACGGCGCATCAGGAGCGTAGCAGAGACTCTAGCAGACGTGTGCGCGTGCGCGTACGGTACTCGAACGAGGAGGACGCCAGGCTGCTGCACTTTGCCAAGCAGAAAGGCTGGAAGGCCACCGAGTCGCTCGCGCTGAGCTTTGGCAGCAGGCGGAGAGCGCGCGCGTGACGACCCACACGGCCCACAGCATGCACGAGCGCTTCAGGAAGCACCTGCAGATGACGACGCCCAAAGAGCAGCGGGCCATTATGGCCAGAGCGGCGGTAGGGCGACCGCAGCTTTGTTTTGCAGTGTTGAAGTGCAGCTTTTTTTTCTTAACTGATGGAGCTACTGGTGGGTTGCAGGCAATCGCACGAGCAAGGCTGCTGAAGCGAGACGCAGAGGTGGAGGAGATAGATGGTGATGATGAAGAGCTGAAGGGGGAAGATGAAGAGCAACAACAGGAACAGCAGCAGGAGGTAGTGGTGGTGGTGGAGCCGACACCTCGTGCGCTTGCGAGTCCGAGCCCCACTGGGTTTCGAGACGTCGCGACGCCCAAGTCAGCTGCATCAACGCAATCCCGCACTTCGGCGCGGACGCCGAGTTCTGCGAGTCACCAAAGTGTTGCAACCTTGGAGCAGGCTACGATTGATAGCCGCCTGAGAGAAGAGCAGTTTAGCGGACGGGCGCGCTCGCGGAAGCCCAAGTCTCCGCTCAGGCTTTGTCAGAGGCTTCAACCGAGCGAAAGAGCTCAATCAAGCTCGAGCAGTGAACAGAATTCTCACAGGAACGTTGCGGCTCCGGCTCCTACAGCTGCAGCTCCGGTAGTGACACCGAAGGCTACCCCAACCACTCCTGCCAGCCCACCGGAGGTTCCAAACAACCAGACAGCTCAGTCTACGCCAGCACCTTCGGCTGGATCATCAAGCTCGTTATCATCTAGTAACGAGACCGCTGGCAGAACTCACCAGAAGCGCAAGCGGAGAAACTCGAGCGCTGGATCTACAAGCAGCCAGGGGTCAAAGCCATCGCGCCAAGAAGTGGGAGGACGCGATGCTGAAAGCATTGGGAGTGGGAGCAACGGGATATTTTTCTGCAGTGTGTGGGCTCAGCAGCTCGGAGATCAGGGCAAAAGGAGATTGCTGCAAAGGTTCTTTGACCCTCCTGCGAAGGCTGCGCCTCAATCCCAAATAAGCACAGCGGAGTCTGCGACCGGCAGTGACCCCAATGAGGCTGCTGGGCCTGGCGAATCTCAAGTGAGTGAGGTGCCCGACGAGCGTATGGATGACGTGGAACAAGAGCAGGTGGGGCAAGCCACGGATCAAGACACAGACAACATCATTTGCCAGCTTCAGATGGAGAGTCATCAAGATCTGCATTCAGTGGTCCACGCCCTGTACTACTGCAGCGGCGATGTCGAGGTGGCGAAAAGCTTTCTCAATGGCGCGTCACCTCCGAGCATGTGGTCGCCCGAGGATGATCTTTTACTTGTCGACTTGCTGGCCAATGAAGGTACCAGTCGTGCCGCTGTTGGGGCGGCTGTGACCCGTGGAGACTTCAGCTCGATGCAAGTGGCACGTGACACGGATGCAATTTTGAAACGAGTGCAGTTTCTGCGGTGATGTTCTCGCGATTGCGCGAACTAATATATGGTACGTGCACTCGTCTGCTGTGCATGGCGTTCGTCTAGTTTCGTCGTCGCCGTCTTTGTCTTCTGGCTCGTGGATATGGGCTCATACAGGTGTGCGGCTTCCCTCCGTTGTACTCCCCGCGGTCGACGAGGAGTCTGCGCCAGCGTGCGCACGATTTCGCCCCTCCAGCCACAGGTAGAGCCACTCGTACGTGGTCAACCCACGGAACGCTATGTAGAGGTGGAAGGTGCCGAGCACGACGAGGAAGAACAGCTCGAGCAGGGGCAGGATCGACAGTGCGCACAGTAACACGGCTCGGGTGCCCCTACCTTTACGTCGTCATCTTGCCCTGGGGCAAGCAAGCGCGAGATAGCGTAGCCCGTGACGACCTGCTGGGTCAGCAGCAACAGGATCGAGCACGAGAGCAGGCCGACGAACAGCGGGTAGTTGCGCGTGCCGATGCACGTGTTCAGGTAGATGCAGTGGTGGTCGTATCCCGGGATGCACTTGTTGCATCTGCCGCAATGCCTGGTGTCCGAGGTGAGCGCCATGCGGCCACAGTCGCTGCAGGTGACAACAACTGGATGCGACGTCAGCATGACAGGACTCGCCTTGATCGCTGGAGCTGTGATGACATGCACACCCGCAGCAATGGGCGCTGCAACTCGAGCGTCCTCATCTGCCGCTCTCGACGGGGACAGACGCGTCGCCTGGTGACTTGGCTGCGCCGGGTCGAAGCACGAGATCTGCTCAGCCATGCGGCATCGCTCATGCCAGTGAGCTACAGTATTCCGCCTCAGCAATAAGAGCAACAGGAGATCGTACGTACGATGACAAAAAGCAGAGTCGTGGTGGCCAACTGGACGCTATAGAGCGGCACGACGGTGCGTTGGATGAGCCCCGGCAGCTCCTGCGCGCTGAAGCCGTAGAAAACCGCCGCCGAGAGCAGCCCGATGCCCACCACCTGCAGGAGCATCATCGGTCAGAAGTCCACCCCAAAAGCCGAAAAGCTTCACCACCTCCAACGCACCGCAATCTGCGACGGGTGGAGCGGAGCCTCGCAGCCGTGGCGACGCGGAGCTCCGGGCGCCACCATCGCGCCAGGTCTACCGCTAGCGTCTGCTCGGCTTCCGCGCTTCAATCGTACTTAGAGGAACGACTTATTAGACTGGATGACCAAGCGGATCGGGGACGACGACGAGTCTCTGGAGGAGCGATCCCCGACCGGCAGCGACATGCTGAGGCGCGCGGCCAAGACGACGCTGTCCCGCGCCAACTCTCTCTTCAGCAGGACGCAGACGCCGTGCTACCTGCCGCCGAGCATCGCGGGCAATGTGCCCCACTTGACCCCAGGTTCGGAGCTCTCGAAACATTGTTGTGAGGGTTTTTTACTGATGGGGAAGTGGCGACTGCTGGTGGTGGTGTGCAGACAACTGCAGCAAGGTCAGGACTTGACTGCACAGGTGGTGGACTACGCCGACATGTACGCCATGACTTGGCAACGATGGAGGGCTGGGTGGCTTGGTGCTGGACTAAGTGGTTGATGCTGCAGCTCGGGCTTGGTGAAGCTGGCGACGAACAAGCAGAAGTCCTTCCGAGAGGTTCTGAATATCACCGACTACGAGCTCGTGCTCTCCGCTAGGGACTACATCAGTCACTCGGTGCGTGTTGTTGTGGATCATGTGCCTCTGCATTCGGCTGACTCACCGATCTTGTGCTGTTCAGAACCCGCCGAGCTCCAAGGCGACGGGTTTTATGATCGAGACGAGCGGCGGACGTCGCACCGTTTCCGTCGAGGAATTCATGCAAGCGACCGCGCTGCTGCAGCCAGAGCTGGTTGTGCCACTAGCCGACGAAATTCCGGTTGAAAAGGGTCGCAACCGCCACCGTGCAGCTGTCCAGACCTCTTTGGACTGGTTGGACGCCTGCCAGGCTCTCAATACTTCGGGCACGCCCATGTGCGGAGTGGCTGTTGGCGGCAATGACCTGACGTTGCGGCGGATGAGTGCTGGTGAAACCTGTAAGCGCGACATCCAGGCCATCCTGCTCAGCGGCCTGGGGGCTTGCAGCGATAAGGCGGAGCGCCTGGAACTGATCGACGCCATCGTGAGTGAGGTCACCCCGGCGTCACTTCCACGCATCGTCACTGGAATCGGACACCCTCTCGACGTGCTGGACACCGTCAATCGCGGCATCGACGCTTTCGTGTCGCCCTACCCTGCCACCGTCACGAAGGCGGGGTCTGCGCTCATCTTCTGGATCAGCGACGATGAAGACGCAGGCAGTGCAGGCGACCGAAACGCTGAGCGCGAGCGCTCGGGTGGAGTGTTGCACCTGCGCGAGAAGCGATTCGCGACGGACTTTGGCCCGCTCATGGCTGGGTGCGACTGCTTTGCCTGCCAGAGGTACACGCGGGCGTACATTCACCACCTGCTGAACGTCCGCGAGATGCTGGGCGGCATTTTGCTGTACCTGCACAACCTGCAGCACTACTACCGCTTCTTCCGCGAGATCAGGACGTCGATCAACACGGAACGCTTCGAGGCCTACCACGCCGATTTCGCGAGCAGATTCGAGGAGAAGGCCTCGACTGCCCCGCCGCTCATTATTCCTGCGGCGATAGAGGAACGCAAGCGCAAAGTTGATGCGGACAAGGCAGCTGTCAAGGAGACCAAAGCCAAAGCAGCAGCAGCAAAGCACGAAGCCGCAGTTTTGAAGCGGGTGCGGCCGTAGATGTAAGCCCGATCTAAGAAGAAACTTGTTAAGAGTGCTGCGTCGGGTAAAGTGCAATGCAGCATGCATGCCTCTCATTGGCTGATTGGCTTCAACCGCTACACAATATTGTGTAGTGTCTGCGACGTGTGAGAACTTCAACGTGATTGGGTGACCTTTCAGCAAAGATCTCGCTACACCATAGCCGTACGTTAGCTAGTCAAAGGCGATCCTGTGTATTTTAGATCCATGCGTGTCATTTTGCGTGTCATTCGGATTCGGATTCGGTGGAGCTCAAGCGACCAGGAGAAGAGTTTGCTCTTGAGCCAGGCATGAGGCGATTCCTTGTGTGGGCGGCGGTGCTGGCAACGGCGCTGCTGGTCTCGGCGACTGACACCACTGTTGCGAAGCCCATTGAGAGGAAGAAAGACACGAAGCAGCCTCGTGACTGGATGCTTGCGGGCGACCTGGCCGGCGACGAGGAGATCGCGGAGCAACATCAGTCGGGTGGCTACTTGCGGGGGTCGGAAACGGCGGCACCGTTGGCCTACACCGACAAGACAAGCGTGTCAACGACCGAGAAGGCAAGTGCTTCATACACTGCCAAGACAAACCCACCATCAAGTGCATTATACGGCGATAAGGTGGCAGAAGGGGCGACGACGGCAACCACCACGTCAACGGGTGCAGTGAAGCAAGGTGTTGGGGTATCAAGCGTTGTTGCTCCCTGGGGCAGCGTGACTGCCAAGACACCAGCCTACTCCAACACGAAAGCGCCTACACCAGCTCTGGAACGCACTGGCACGACTGGGGGAGGTTTGTTTGGTGCTAGTGTGAAGGTTGACAACCCAGCTGCACCGACGATTGACGAGAAGACTACTGCCGAGTACAATGCCAAGACAGAGGAGTCACCGCCGAGCGCTTCTTACGGCGAGAAGACTGCCGCTCCGCTGGCGACTCTACCACCTTCAACCGCTCCGTCTCGTGAGAAGGCGAGCACTTCACCATACTCGGCGACGGATGCATTGAAGCAAGGCGGAGTTGTGTCGAATGTTGTCGTTCCCTGGGGGACTGTGAATTCCAACACCCCAAGCTACTCGACCACGAAAGGGCCTGCGCCGACCGAACGAATCGAGGAAAACGGAGGTGGTGGGGCCTATGATATGCGTGTGAAGGAGGTTCACGATGCTATTCCAGTGACTGATAACAAAGGTGGAGCGAAGGAAAGTGACTCCAATGTGCACGAAAGTCCGGTTGAGAACAAGGCGAGCGACAGCAAGTTTGATTTGCCACAAGCGCCTTCTACTACATCGGTGACTGTGGAGAAGACAGCCCCCTCCATCGGCCCAGATGCAACCTCCACCTCCAATGACTACACGAGCGCTCCACTCAGCGGAATTGCCAGCGCGACACCGTATTCGGGCGCAAAAGGAGTAGCAGTGGCTATGAAGACTCCAGACTACCGTGCAGCCGACGCCCCAACATCGACGACCAATTACGGTGGTGGCGCGGAGAATGGCAATCATGAATCGATCACCGACACGAGGGGCCCAATAACTGGCAACCGTGGCTCGGCTCGTTCTGATAGCTGGGTCACATGGCAAGCACCGACCGACAAGCGTGGCGGATCAACACCGACTCAAAAGGCAGACCCTTTGTACAGCGTGAAGCCAAGCTCGCAGTATGACCACGAAGTAGCCCCTCCGTTTGAGGATAAGGCAGCCCTCCCGGACACCAGTGACGTCGACCCTCGTGATGATGAGAAAGCGTGGCCCCGGGCAAGTGAAGCCAGCAGTGTTTCGTACAACGCGAAGACAAGGGAAGCAGCAAACTCTGCGCCGTACGTTTCCCCAAGCGGAGATAAGCATCGAGATGTGGCTTCGGATGTTGAGGATCGCAAGCACCGTGTCGGTGTGGACGGCTCAACTCCGGATATCGATAAGAGCAAGGAGGTGTGGGGTCACGACTCTGTTCAGCCTCGAAGCTCCGATGACGATAAGACTGGACAACTGAGGGAATATGTGCCACCACCAGGACAAAGCAACGAAGAAGTCCATCCGCGTCACAGCTCCGGAAGAAGCTTTCAGCGAGACGAGGAAGGAGCCACGACGTATAGTGAGACTAACATCTCGACGAAGACTGATGGTGGTGAGGCGAGCTACCCGACAAATAATGCGGGCAGTGAACACCCTAGTTTGTCGGACCACGGGAAGATCATCTACCAGGATGACGTGAAGCAGACACTGGACACCAGTGCAACGAAGCATGGCGCGGATAACGAAAACTATGGCTCAAAAAGTGGCTTCGACTCGGCAGTACCCACACCAAGGTGGTCAAAACATGGCGAAGATCGTGAGGATGGCAAGAAAAATGGGAACGAGAACGACGGTAACTACGCAAATTCCGCCGAAGGCCCCGGTCAGGAGAAACGGAACGCATGGGCAAAATCGACTGGTGGTGACTCCGGATTCCACGGTGACACTGCACAAACTCCTTCAGAGAGCACGACGACGTACGGCTCCGAAGTAGACGCTCCTGCTGGTGGTAAGACAAAACCTTCCTATGCCTCACCAGCCGAGCACAACGGAAGAGGAGAAGAAGAACACTCTTCATTCCGAGACAAGTCGAGTTCTTCCGAAGGTGGCGGTAAACGCGGAGGGAGAGTTGAGGAGCTCACAGTTCCTTGGCGCCAAGAAGCTCCCAGCTCATCCGGTTATTCCAGTAACCCTGCGCCTACGTCAGAGGTCAAGAAACAGTCCGACGAGACTGGCTACGACGCTGCTAAGGAGACGACGAACAGTGAGCCTGCGCACGACAGTCCGGTGTCGTGGAACGACGGAAAGCCTCAACTCGTGATCGACACTGCAAAGGCGAAGCTCACACCGTCTCCAGATCACGCGGAAGCTGAAGCATCTCCAGAGGAGCAGACTGAATCTCGAGACTACGGCCACCTCTTCGATGATCTCGTCCCGTGGAAAGCGAGCCACTCGCGTCTCCGAAGAGAGCTACAGGCAGAGGATAACGAGCAGCCAGCCGAACAACCGGCCGCTGAGGAAACGCATGACAAGCCCCAAGAGGTACCCGCTGACAAGCCTGCAGATGATAACACTGTTGTGGATCAGCCTGGAGAGGAAAAGTCTGCGGAGCAACAAGAAGATACGTCAACGGAGCAGCCAGCCGACCAGCCTACGGACACCCCCACCGAGCAACAAGAGGATACATCAGCGGAGCAGCCAGCCGACCAGCCCACGGAGACGTCCGCCGAGCAACCGCCCGAGCATGCAGAAACTGCAGAAGCTAATGAAGTGATGAAGACGACGGCAGTTGTGGACGAAAATGTGAGGTGGAACCAAGACGACTGCAATCCCTGCGATGTACCGACCCAGCCACCGACTTCTGCTCCTCTTTATCCTCGGAAGGACGACGACTACGAGCAGCAGCTTCCAAACGTTACCGACGAGTACAAATCGTGGGACTACGTCAAGGAGCCAGCATCGACGCCCAAGAAGAAGAAGGCGTATAAACCTCCCAAGGCCGATCTAATTCGTTGCACCAGAGTCATCGGTGAGTACGGAGAAAGCTACGAGTGCGAGAACGAGGCCACGCAGCCGCCGCCACCAGACACACCATACGAGTCGACGCCATCTCCAGAGCCGCCGACCGAGCCGCCTCAAGAAACTCCAGTTCCGACGGCGACAGAGCCACCACAAGAAACCCCAGCACCGGTGACAACCGAGCCACCGACAGAAGCACCGTATGAGCCGACCAGTACGCCACAACCTTCCGAACCAGCGACAACTTCCCCGCCAACAGAGAACACGCCAGCTCCGACCGAGCCAAGTGAGCCCACCCCACGCCAAGCAAGCCGAGCGAGCCCACGCCTGCGCCAAGCAAGCCAAGTGAGCCAAGTGAGCCCACGCCTGCGCCGAGCATGCCGAGCGAGCCTACGCCATCTCCAACGAAGCCTGGCGAAGCCACACCAGCGCCGACAAAGGCTTACGACGACTCAAAGTCGACGCCTGTATCAACCTCGAAGGGCACGTCGACATTCCCGACCGGGACGAGAGCCACCACCTCCAAGACTGCGACGCCTGCTGCCACCACGGCTGGACCTTCAACGCCCGCAGCAACTTCTGTTGATACCTCGACTGGTCACACGGCGTACGGCACGTCCGGCACTACCGGCGGCTCGAACGAAGAGAAGGTTGTTGGCGCCTCGACCTCGGAGGAAACAACTCGAGTGGGTCTTCTGATCCGCTGAGTGGCGGGGCCATCGCTGGGATTGTTATCGCGTGCGTTGTGTTCGCCGCCGTCGTTGTGGGTGCCGTGCTCTACCGACAGCGTTCGATCGCCCGCCAACGCGAGGAGAATCTGTTCGCGGACCTCGCTGCTGGTGGTGCTGGACGCGCCCTCGAGACAGACTACGCAGCGATGTAAGCAAGTGTCAAGTTCTCATCAGGCGGTGAGTTGACCAGGCAGTAAAGCAGTTCAGTTTAGCTTGTTGATCAGAACTAGCCAAAGGTTTTTGTATATCTTCGCTTTGAGTTATTCTTCCTGGTTGTTGTTGTTGTTGTTGCTGGTGCTGCTGCTTCTTCCCGTCTTCGTCGTCCTGAAGGAATTCTTGGTGTCTTCAGGCGACAAACGGGATTTCCCCATCGTCTTACTTCTCGCTGGGTCTCTAGGAGCTGTGGAGCCAGACTTCTTCAAGGTGCTCGCGACTCGGGGTCTACCGGCGCCTCTGTCGGCAGGAGAAGTTCGGCTTGGAATCGAAACGGGGGTCTGCTGCTTCAACAGGTACTCCAAAGTGACCCCGCGAGCTTCCAGGGCCTCCTCCAGACGGTCTAGCTGCATTCGAGCCTGCGCCAAGTCGCGCTCCGCTTTCTCAGCCCGAAGCTCCACAGCATCGGCTGCGTCTTCAGCAAGCTGTCGCAGTCGAGTCTCCTGCACTTGCGTCTCTCGTGCCACCACTTCCGCTCGCTCTGCGTCTTGGGCAGCAGCCACAGCAGCAGCAAGCTTCTCCTTCAGCTGGATCACGCTGGCCTCCAATGCCTCCATGCGTCGAGATTCCAGCGATAACTCGCTCTGGTGCTTGCTATCAATGCTGCGAAGCCTGAGCTCGAGCTCGTCAAGTTGCTCCTGCAGCTGCAGCTTGTCATTTGTGAGTTGGATGATCTGAGCAGCGCTCTCGGCCAGCTTCTGCTTGCTCGCTGCCTCTTCGTGCAAGAAAGACTGGTCGCGCTGCTCGAGCTTCTTCTGCCACACTTCAGCCACGTCCGCACGCTTCTCCTTCGCAAGCTCTAGCTTCTTCTTTAGCTGTGGTAGCAGTGCCAGTTGACTTTGAAGTGTCTTCGCGTTGCGCGCCAGTTGCTCGTTCTCCTGGAGTGCGCGCCCCATCTCCTCTCTCTTCTCCTTGAGTAATTTCTGGCACTTGCGCTTGGTCTCGTCGACCGCGAGTTTGCTCTTCTTGAATGCTTCTTGCAAGCTCGCGATCTCGTGGTCTTTCTCTGCTAGAGCAGCAGTCGACTGATCAGTGATCGAAGCGTTCTGCGACTCGAGCGCCGACACTCGCTGCTGAAGCTCGTCCATGACGGCCTCGATCTCCTTGTTCCGAGCAGTGAGAGTCTGAACCTGCTGCTTCAGCTTGAGCTCCGCAGCCTTGTTGCTGCTCTGCTTCCCGGCCTGGGAGTCGTTCAGCCTGTTCCGAGCTGACTCGTTGCCACTACTGCCCGCGCTCTTCTGAGCAGCTGCGCGCAGCTCCTCCTTTTCTTGACGCAGTAAAACGAGTTCCTTCTTCAGCTCACGGGCCTCTTGTACCGCTCGCTTCATCGTGCTCTCCACAGCTTTGCGGGCCTCGATCTCCGAGCGCAGGCGACACTTGACAAGACGCTACAGTGGCAGAAGAAGAAGAAGAAGAAGAAGAAGAAGAAGAAGAAGGAGAAGGAGAAGAAGCGATGAGCTCGTTAGTGTCAGCATACCTTGAGCTTGATGGAGGTGCCAAACCCTTTCAGCGCCACGACAACTCACCTCAATGTCCTCCTCCTGCTGCTTCCTAGCGTTCACTGACAATTGCTCCGACATGCTTGGCCGGATATGCTGCGCTAGCTGGCTTGTCTCTTCGAGTTTGATCCTGCCGGCTAAACTAGGTGTGCTCTCATCGCTTCCACCTCACACCTCAACTGCTCGGTCGCAGGGAGGCATTGCTGGAGCTCTGAAGCTCTGAAAATAGCCGGCGAGAATGGGCATCGACAGCATTTCAACCGTGACTGATATGGTGAGCCACAGGAAGTCGCTGGTTTGTGGCTCGGCGCCGCAGAAATCCAAGCTCTGACGCAGGAAGACGAGGTGCGATATCGGCGGTGGTCTCCACTCCATCCAGGTTAATGTTGAAGTTGACCTGAGTGTTGGTCGCTGACGTTTTGATTGGCCTAGCGAGAAACTTGCATCGCGCTCCCGATAGCCGAGCTGGCAGGACGGCAAGCGCGTGGTGTTTGGGCTGGTGCTGCTCGACGACCTGCCGCACATATTAGCCGACACTATGAATCGGAAATAGACGGACGGTTGAGTTTCGACCAATCAGGACCTGCCAGCTCAAATGACGGCGTGTCTTTTGCGGCATGCTATTATAACGGTGAATGCTTGATACTAGTCCGTTTCCCACACTTGTATACAATGTCGACAATGCTGTATCACCGGGCATTGATATATGATAGGTATCACAGAGCGTACCCGAGATTACATGCGGCGATTGCTTTGCTTTTTTGCCTTGCACACTCCTCGTTCTCCCTTGCTCCGCCGCCATGTCCTCGCCGGAAGACGACCTGCTGATGGACGACTTCCTGTTCCAGGAGACGGACCCGTTCGCGCTGCCGCTGCTGGACTTCGACCCGGACGGCGCGCTGCTGACGCCCGCCGAGCTGGCCATGAGCCAGACGCACCAGCAGCAGACGCAGACGCTGCCCTTCCCCGACGACAGCAGCAACAGCAGCAGCAGCAGCTCCATGAACCCCAACTGCCTGCAGCCGACGAGCCCCGTGAGCACCGACGACGGCAGCACAGACGCTGAAGTGTCCTCGCCTTTGCCCGCTTTGGCCCACCGCCGGCAGCAGCAGCCGCATTCGCAGTTTTGCGCTGAGACGGACGTGGCCTCGTCGCCTGCCGCCAAGGTGTCACTGCTGGGGTCGACGGCGTCGATGCACTCGCCTCTCCCCAGCGACCAGAAGCTGCTGGCCCCCATGGCCACCAGCAACAGCATCAGCCACAACAACAGCAACAATAGCAGCACGAACACACCGACGAATGCAGCCAAACAGCTTATGCAGCCGAAGCCGATGATGCCGATGCCGACGCCGACCCCGTTCCCGGGCGTGCTGCCTTATGCCATGCCGGTGGCGTACTTCCCGCCGCTCAATGCCAACCAGAAGCGGCCGTGTCCTCAAGTCCTCCCTGGCGCTATGTCGCCCAACGCGGCCACGCCCGCTGCAGCTGCTGCTCATCCAGCCACGGCGACTGATAGCGACCCAAACGCCAAGAAATCCAAGCGCGAGATCCGCCAGATGAAGAACCGCGAGAGCGCCAACAAGAGCCGCCTGCGCCGCAAGGCCCAGCTGACGACGCTCACGACGGAGGTGACGGAGCTGAAGAAGAAAGAGCAGGAGCTGCAGACGATTATCGCCGGGCTGCGCGCCGAGAACAAGTCGCTGCTGGACCAGAACACGTTCCTGCGGTCGCTGGTAACAAGCTTCAAGCAGGAGCCGTCGGGGTGCCAGAGCAACCATCAGATGGCTGCGTTCGCGTCGCTGCCGCCGCCTGTGGAGCAAAATTGCGTCGCCCTCAACATGTTGGAGAGTGGCAAGATGACCAGTGACGCACAGGCCGAGCCCATGGATATGACCACGACGCGGCCAGGCAAGCGACGTGCTGTGACGTCCACTCTGTCCACCGCGAGTATGGCAGTGTGCGCCTCGGTCTTCGGCATTACTGTGTTTGCGGACTACGAGGGCGGCGCGGTGGACTCGGGTACCGTCCGTGGCGTCGGCCGTGTGCTTCATGAGGCTCCGACTGCGTGCGGCATGGACGGGTGCTCTACGGACGCCTCGCTGTCTCTCGTGGGCTACGTAGTAGCAGCGGTGAGGTCGTGGTGGCAGTTCGTGTCGTCATCCGAGCTGGTGTTCGGTGTGCTTCTGAACGTGCTATCATTCATTGCCATCGTCGCGGTGTACCAGCTGTGGCAGGCTCACTCTGTGGGCGAGTGGTCTTGGAAGAATCCAATGCAGTCCAAGGCAGAGCGCCACGGTGTTCGTCGGCAAGCCAAATTGTCACCGAGCAAAGCTGATGCTGGTGAGGAGAAGAAGAGTAGCGCCGGCGCCCGAGATGTCCGCCTTCGTGATAAAATCCCCCGTGGCAAGGACAGCAGCAAGGAAGCCTTCATGTAGTGGGCCTTCGTGTCCACGTTAGTATCACTGCGTAATTTATTCCATGTTAATCAATGGATGTACTCTTAAGTATCTTTTGCCATTTCACATCTCACACCTCTTAGATGCAACCACCCACCCATGCGTCTATCATGGTTCTGCCCAAAGTTCATCGATCAACATACATACCACTTCAAGCACTGCAGATACTGACAGCGCCTTGAGAATTTAATTACTAGTACCGGTAGAAGGACGATCAGCATCTGTCGTCTTGCGTTCTAATGTCCGCGCAAGGAGCGCTAACGCACGCGTCATGGCTTCCCGCTCACTCGTGCGGGAGGACTTGGTCTGCATGCTTAACACGGCTCGCATCTCCGACTCCTTGCTATCAGGCTCCAGCTCGATGAAGGCGGCCTCGGGGTAAATGCTGCGGATCACCTCTTCCACCTCCTGGACTTCCTTCTCGACCAGGCGGGTCACATCCTCCGCGTACCAGGCTAGGATGAGAGGGAGGTCGTTCTCCAAGTCTTTCGTCTCCAGGAACACGGGCTTGTACCTGTTCGTTCAAAGCAAAGCGTAGCATCATCAGTGTTGGAAGGTGGAAGCAGGGGAACCACATCACAACGCTTACATTCGCAGCAGTTTGGCAGCCAGGTAAGTTCCGTCAAAATCGACTTCAGCCTGTGTTTAGCACACACAATATGTGAATGAAACTCGAATGACCAAAGGACAGGTTCAATCTTCCCGTACCTTGTAACTGAACGTCGACGGACCAACCCACTGGGACTGGACAGCATACACGTTGTCGATGGACGGACGTGCCAGCAAGAGTTCCCGAATTCCCTTCTCGATCTCGGGCTCCACGGACTGGCCCAACAGAAACTTCTGGTTCAAACGGATGAGCGACACGGCGACGCCGCCGAGAAGCACACCAATAGAGATACTTGCGAGGCTATCCCAGAGCGGGTTGCCTGTGATGTGGCTGGCTCCGATACCGCACCCGGCCATGATGACACCCGTGCACGCCGACATGTCCTCCAGCAGCACCGCCATCATGAACGGGTCCTTGGTCCGCTTCACGTGCTGGTAAAACGACATGTTCTTGGGCTTGGACGCCAGCAGGTCCTGCACTGACCGCTTCAGCACCCAGCCGTCGATGCCGAAGGAGGCCGCAAGCACGCACCAGACCTCCCACGACAGGAAGAGCTCCTTCGGGGGTCCAATATGGTCTGGATGCCGTGGAAAATCGTCACGCCCGAGCCCAGCCAGAAGATTCCCAGCGCCGAGATGAGCGACCAAAGTACGCGGCGCGTCCGTATCCGTACTGGTGCTTCTTGTCCGGCACGCCCGAGGCCTGCTTCAATCCCAAGATGAGGACGGCCTGGTTGCCCGTGTCCACGAGCGAGTGGATCGCTTCCGAGAGCATAGCGCTGGAGCCAGTCTTGAGCCACGCGAGCACCTTGAGCGTCGTGATGGCCGTGTTGCCCGCCATGGCGCGGAACACCACGTCGCGAGACGTGGAGCGGTACACCTTGCCCGGGAAGTAGGCCTTGTTAATGTCTGTGCGCGGCTTGGGCGTCGGGTACGTGGGCTCCACGATCTTGGTCAGGAACGGCTCGTCGTCGTCGTCATCGTCACCTGCGGCGCCCAGGACTGCGCTCTTGGCGTCCTTCAGCCTCTTCTCGTCCTCTGGCTTCGTGGCTTTGGCGTCGGGCGCAGCAGTCGCCAGCCAGCGGAACGACGGCGGCTGCGTCAGCGGCATCGACTCGCGGCTGCGGATTGGCGGCAGCACCATCGGCAGGGGCGCGCGACGACGCAGCGGCGCGAACGACAGCCCACGCAGACTCTGCGGCTGCCGCAGCGACGGCCGCGCCGCCCGCAGCGCACGCAGAGAGCCCAGCATCGCCACAGAGCGAGCTGCAGCACCGACCGATCGACGATTTACTGAGCTGAGCTGAAGCTCGAATGGTGATGGGTACCGGTGTGTTCGTCAGCTGGCCCCAGGTTAGCGGTGGTGTGGCGCACACCATAATACATCGTCTTAGGTGCGGTCGAACAACAGCAGGAGTCGAGTCGCAACATGAGACCAAGAGCGAACAGCGCGCGACTAGCGGATTACTTCGTGGAGGTCGTCGCGGAGCCAGCGGGTGAGCGCCGCCCACTGCAGCAGAAGATGCTTCTGCGCGTTGTTCACGTGACGGACTGGCTGACTGACTGACGGAGGTGTGGAGTTTTTCAGACGCGTCGCAGCAGCAGCAGCAGCAGCAACAACAAGGCGAAGACTTCGAGCGGCGCGTCGTGACGCGGATCCCGTCCAGCGACCACGAGGACTTTGCGCTGCCTGACGGGTTGCCGTACGTAAGTTGCCAGCCAAGTGCAGTGCACGAGGTGGTGTTGGTGTTTGAATGCTGATGGCTGTGCTGCTGTTGCTGGCAGTTCTGCATCCCGGAGAGCGAGGCGTTCTTCGAGCCGTCGGTGTACGAGCGCAAGCCCACGTTCTTCTCCTTTATTCTGACGGGCGGAGACGGCGCCCATGCGTACGGTTTCGCGCTGCACTTCTTGGAGGAGTATTCTGCTGCTGGTGCGCTGCGTAAATCTGTGTCTGCTGGGCTCGTGGCGATCTAACTGCAGTACTGTCGCCGTGTTGCGTGCCTGAAGCTTCCAACTGGAGACCTCGAGTACTCTGCTTGATTTCGCACCACCCGTTCTTCTCACTCTTCAAGGAGATCGTCAGGTAATGGATATATTCTGTCTGGTAGTGGTGATTGACAGGTGCTGTGTGTGCTAAGACTTCGTTCTGCTGGGTACCTGTAGCTCGATGTACCGAAGCCGGTATCTTAAGAGGGACCATTCACTCGTGCAGACCAAGATTGCCTATGCGTGTGAGGATTGCAGCTGGTTTCTCTCTCCAAGACACGCAGCATCTGCATCATTCTCCCAGCAGCGGCTGTTTCGAAGCAGCAAGGGGCCAATAGATCGGATCCGCGCTTCAACCCCGGATTGGAAAGATACCTCTGAAGATAACAACAGCAAGATCCGAGAGCAGTATCATCGCATCTTTCCGCAGCTCCTTCGCAAGGCTTATCGACCAGCTCACGGCGGAGCTCTCGACATACGGATGCATGGGCGCGAGTTTTTCCGTTACCATGTTCAGCGAGGGAAGGCGGTGCATCTCGATGACTACTGCTTTCAGATGCTGTTCCAGTGTTTGAGTCTCAAGAACGTCATTTACATCGTCAACTGCCTGCTTCTGGAGCAGAGGGTGCTGGTTCATTCGAAGCACCAAGGACTTCTTACACCGATCTGCGAAGCGCTTTGCGCGTTGCTGTTTCCATTTAGCTGGAGGCACGTTTTCATCCCGTTTCTACCAGTAAAGCTGATCGAATATCTGCAGGTAAGTGCCGAGTGTTCCATGTATTCTACTTGCTGTTTGACTATTGGGCATACTAATTGATGCTTGGCTGGCTCCATTTTTTCTTTTTTTTTTACATGTATACAGGCTCCGGTGCCGTATTTTATTGGTCTCCACACTAGCTCGTTGGCTACACGTGTGGGATCCGAAATGTTTGCTTCGTGCGTTGTCGTGCACCTGGACAAGGATAAAGTCGTGTCCCCGATATTTTCTCGAGTCGAAGACTATCCTGTAGACTTTGTTTTGCCTCGGTTACCCTCCAAAGAGGTTACCGTTCTTCTTGCGACGCTGGAAGATGTCATTCCGTGCCCGGTCGGCACTTCTACGCTGGAGTCTCCCGAGTCGAACACGGTCAATGAAGTAGAGCTGACGTTCGGGGAAGGTCCGGTACGTATCTCTGCCAGTATCGTGAAGGCGGCATCATCTAAGCACTGACGCAAACGTATTGGCATGCATTAGCTCGGCATCACCTTCGAGTCGACCCACCTCCGTCTTCTGGCGGCTAGTAACTTCGATCCTGAACGACAACTTGGCGGATCAGCAGTTGTAAAGGCGCTACCGAGACTTTCGAATGGACTTGCAGGCCCAGCAGAGCGTTCAGGACTGATTTCTGCTGGGAGTTATCTGATTGGTATCAACGGGCAGTCCACGCTGGACTTGACGTTCGAGGAGACCATTGACCACCTGCGCCGAGCCAGCCGCCCCATTCGCCTGCGGTTCTTGAACGCCACGCTCCCTTACGAGAATGCGTGTCATTTCGCTGAGCGTCTTCAAGCGCTATCGCTGGTTTCGGCTCTGCAGACCGTACACGAAAACCAGTTGCTGCCATGGGTGGATACACTGCGTGGCGCTTTTGCGGGCATGTTCGCCAGCATTTTTTGCGACTACCAGCGGTATATTGATGTACACCGTCGAGAAGCGGACACTGTTGATGGCTCGGGCAAACAACACGTGCTACCGACGCCGGAACAGTATGGTCGCTTGCGACGCCGTTCGTCAGCACTAGCTTTCTGCGTGGAGTTTGACTGCGAGTCCTTCTGCAGCGCAGTGCCAACCAGCCAGCGGTTTCTGGGTGAGTTTACACAGACTCAATGCTTCGCCGATTTCATCAACGAGAGCGTAATGGGAACTCGCCCTCGTGATGCGTCCATCTCGATGGAGCTTTTCCAGGAGTGCCTGTACCTTATG
Source organism: Phytophthora melonis (assembly GCA_024211575.1). Lineage (NCBI taxonomy): Eukaryota > Oomycota > Peronosporomycetes > Peronosporales > Peronosporaceae > Phytophthora > Phytophthora melonis. The sequence continues at coordinate 906,276 of JAMXKT010000013.1, forward strand.
CATGAGGCGAGCAACCCGAGGGCCGCTATCAGACTCCTATTTGAACGGGATGGGTCGCCAACCGAGTCGACGGTGCTCAATCTGCCCATGACTCAGCCCGAAGGTGGTTATTTAGCAACGAAGACGAAAGACGTCGCAGACTTCAAGTCCAGCCCCATCGATGTCCGGTCCAGCATTGAGCACACGGGTGCGAGTTCCGCCGGCGGGGAGCTGCTTCAAGATTCGCCATGTTCATCGTCGCCTGACTCGCCGCTGGAGGGGAAAATAAACCCCGAGGTGGAAAAGCCCGAGGCAGGATCACTTGGTCCTATGGAGACACAAGAGGCCTTCGTTGCGAGGTGACCGCACGATGCTTCTTGGCTGCCTATTTATCATTTGCTACTCCAGTAACAGTAAGCAACTCGATAGCAACATTTTGTAAGCTCGAAATCGCTGGATGGAAGTGCGGCACAGGTTTGCTTTCTTTTCTCTTCATCGCACTTATACTTCGACTGACTGAAAAGTGTTTTGGCAACTAGCCACCACCACCGCCGCTGCGCAGCATGGGAGCGGGAGTGAATCCGGCGCCACCCACCTGCCCGGCGTCCGTGACCACAATGGGGCTGGTCGGGCGGCCCGATGCGGAGCCCACGGCCTCGAAGGCGGCCAAGTGCGGCAGGTCGTCGCGCAGCACCTGCCCAAAGACCACGTGCTTGCCGTCCAGCCAGCTCAGCTAACGCGAGCGCGAACCAAGTGAAGCGTCAATGACCAGCCAGCACTCAGACCAAGTTCAACATCGATGCCTACCGCGCCGAAGCAGATGAAGAACTGCGAGCGGTTGCTCGAGTTCTGGTGCGCCATGGACACCGCCCCCACCTGGTGCTGCATGCGACGTTAGTCTGTGGCGCAGCACACTCAACACATTCCCCCACACGAGCCTTAAAGAGGAAGCTCTCATCTTCGAACGTCGTCCCTAGCGCTGCCACTCCTCCCGCGCCGTTCCCTACGTTGAACCTCGAAAACGTGAGGCGCAAAGTCTTAAGCCAGTGACTTTCAGTTAAGATCACCGCACCGTGTGTGATGTCGCCGCCCTGCATCATGAAGCCCGGGATGACGCGGTGGAAGCGCGTGTTCTTGTACCACAGCGCCTTCACCTTCCCTTTGCCCCTCAGTTCGCCTGCATAAGTAGCAGCCGAAGCTGTTTAAATGACCGGAGGTGGCAACAAGTGGCAGCAGCTGAATCCCTCACCAGTGCAAAGCAGGCGGAAGTTTTCGGTCGTGATAGGGAGCTCCTCGTGGAAGAGCTGGTCTCGTCAATAACAACATCGAGATGACTTGAGTATCGATCGGTGGACCGCATTGATCTTGGTTTCACGGCCCCCACCTCAATGTGCAGCCGTCGCGGAGGCTGGTCACCCACGCCCAAGTCCATGTACACCAGAGGCGGTCCCCGATCCGTCCCCACGTGGAACTCGTCCTTCGTCTTGATGCGTGCATTCAACGCCATCCTCCAGCAGAGCCGTTGATTCAACTAAAAGGTTGGCGCCGACCTCTGATCTCTCCAGCGACCAGGTAGGTAGGTCCCAGGATATCCGTCACGCTCGAAACGCTGCCGATGCCCAATTTCGTCGACTATTTTCAGAGCTCCAACAACGCGATCGAGGCCTTCTTCTTTGGTGAAGCAAACTTGGTTTAGCTCAGCTGAAGTGCATCTCAAAGGGAATACAGCCACAGCTGGCACAGCACAGGTTCAAGCATGTCGGGGCCGCCGTCGGTGAACTCTCGAACGCAGCATGTGGAGGACATCGAGGTGAGTCGTCCCACCGAGAACGCTGCAGATTTGCTCGTCAAATTCACGTGGTAGATGAAAGGTAGCGCCGACTGACAGACACCAACTCTCCATCTCCGCAATCAATTGTGTCCCTCTTGTCATGCCATCGCAGCGTCTTGTCAAGTGTCGCCTGCGCTCGGAGATTCACGCCCGCAAAGCAGTCGAAAGTGCCATGAAGCGCGCAGTACTAGAAGCCCGTCAGCTGAAGAAGGAGTTGCTTGTGCTTCGCCAGGATAACGAGGAGCTGCGTGCTACTGCGCAGACGAAGCCGATCAATGGGGTTGGGAAGGATTCACCCATCGAATCAAAGGACGACCAGATCCAAAGACTCGCGCCGCGAAACAAGCAGCTCGAGCCACAGGGCGCCACCACTATCGACCAGTCGACTGCCATAGCCGAGAAAGACCGGAAAATCGCGGCCCTGGAGGACGAGCTCGCTAAAACCAAACTTGTAGCTGACGAGACCAAGCGCATGTGCCAAAGCATGCTCAAGGAGAAGAGAGAAGAGGCGCAGCGAGCACTCCACGAGAATGAGCAACTAGCGCGCTGCGCGAAAACCCTCCAGAGTCAACTGGCGCTGCTGCCACAGCTGAAAAGACAACTGGAGCTCGCGAAGGAGAAACGCGCTGACATGGCTGGGGTCTGGCAGAAAAAGCTCGAGCAACGTGACCAGGCATTTCTGCGCGAAGAGGAGGCGAGCAAGCAGAAGCTAGCTGAGAGCGCCTTCCAGATCGCAGAGCTCACCGAAGAGAAGCTCAAGCTCCAGGGGAGATTGAGCGAGCTGGAAATCAAGCTTCGTCAACTGGGGAGCAACCACAAGAACGAGCTATCACAGGAATCTCCGCGCACGGGCGAGCTTGAGACCAGCATAAACCAGTGGCAGGAGAAAATTGTTGCGAACGTAGCGGAGCCGACTGAAGCTGTGGCGCACGAGACGCAAGAACGGGAGACTCAGCTACGGCTCACCGACGATGTGGCTGATGCGGTGGAGGACCAGGATGATCTCGACTTGATGCAGGCTCGAGAGGCTCCGAAAGCGCTCCGTTGTTCAGTAGATAGGCTGGAACTCAGCAGCAATAACGAGTAGGAGAGTCGGATACGCTTAGGGTATAGCTTGACCAACGTGACACTCCAATTCCAATTCAACGCACCCGCAATTGACACCTCGCTCTTGGTCACAACTTATACTGCAGCACCGCCGTTGCTATTCGTCACTGGATCTGCATGTGCTGACTTGCCCAGGTTAAGACCATCCGAAGTTGACGAGGACGTACACTGTTTAATCTCGGCTGTGCCCCCCTTTGCTGTTCCAAGGTCGGCGGATTCAGGATTCGGCTTGGCAATAAATGTAGTATCCCCCGAAGGATCCGCGCCGGGCTGAGCAGTTTCAGCTGGATTGCCGCCATTATCACTCGTCGTCACTCCATTCGGCATTACACTCATTGCCGATTTTGTGCATGTTTCCACAGAATCATCACTGGTCACTGCTGGAACTGCGCACGTTTGCTTGTCGCCGGTCCCTTTGGTGACCCCGCCACCAGCGCCGTTGATATGAGTAATTCCGTCTGAGATTGCGAGCTTGGCAATACCGTTTGATGGTACGCCAGCGATGGAAGGAAGAGCTTTGTCTTCGGGGGCAACGTCTGTAACAACTCCAGCAAACCCATTGTTGCTCATAGACTGTGCTCCAGCGACTGCTATCTGCGAATTAATGTCAAGCGCCGTAGCTGGCCGCTCCTTCGAGTTAATCGGGTCGTTCCGCATGCCATCACCCAGTTCATTCAAACCACGCGACCCGCCCATATTTTCTGCAAAATCATCTTCACCTTGCTTCACAGCGAACGAATGCGTGTTTTCTTGTCGTGGATCCGAAGCCCCTTGCATCGCCAGAAGGCTGTCATTTCCAGCATTGCCCGCGCCAGAAGAATGGGGATCACAAACGTCGAGCGAGACCCCGGGATCGACAACGTTAGTAGATGATGTTGCACCAAAATCCTGTGCCAGATGACCTCCTTCGTCGTTTCCATTGCTGGCTGGCGTAGGCGCCGATGGTGTTGAACTCACCACAGCCGCTCCTTCTGCCGAAGTCGACACTCCATGACCATCAGTTTCTTGGGATTTTGGAGCTGCCGCCCTTCCCCGCGGTCGGTTGCCAGCTCGTTTGATGGTGGGTTTCCTGTGTGTCCTTCGAAGCTCATCATCGTACCGAGAATTGAGATACCGCGTACGTTTGCCTGCCACACGGACTTCGCGCCACTCCTCCTGCTTCTTTAGCTGCTCCTGGTACTTGCGCCAAATCTTCGCGGCTTGGTATCGCATGAAGTCCCGCTTGCAGAAAATCACCACCGTTCTGTTCTCCACGCGAGGGGCAATATCAGCACAGGACGAAGCTGCGGCAATAGCTGTACTCGAAACAGCCTCTGTAGAAGCTCCCACAGGTATAGGCAACGCACTTGAAACTGACTGCTGCTCACCACGAACAATGCCCGGCGCATTCGATCCTGGCCGTGACAACTTGGCTGTACGTCTCCTTCGTGATGATTTGCCCAACTTGCCGTTAGCAGCTTTATCCGTGCTTAGCGACGGTTGATCGTTCTTCGCTGCATCAGCAAGGACAGCGAGTTGAGGAGGCTCCTGTCGCTCCTCAAACTTTCCCTTCACCGGGTCATCCGAAATACTCGACGAGTTGGCTTGATCTTTGACTTGAACGCCATCATCCACCCTTTGTGTGGCTGTGGCAATACTCGTCTGCGGCAATTCTGGTAGCTGCGCATTCGAGGACGCTATCGGCTTTGAAGTGGCCTGTGTCGATATGCTGAGCACGCTGGTGCGTAGGCACTGTTCCTGAGCCTGATGGTCTGGTGGGGCCCCCGCCTTTTTCCTTTTGTATGGGCGTCGCTTTTGCTTCACAGGAGTCGCTTCTGCAACGACAAGATCCACAGACTCGTTGTTGGTTTGGCGAGCAGGAACCTGGGCTGCAGGAACCGAAAGCTGAGGTTGAGCTGCTTGAATCTGAGGGATCGACGGGATAGCTCTTGCAGCGCCAGATTTCTGCTCCAGCGCCCGAGCAGCTCTAGACTCCATGAACGCGAGATACATGGGAGGCGCTGGCTTGCTGGTCAATGCGGGGCCTCCACTCGGCACTAGACTTGAATTCTGACTTGGCTGTGGCGACCTGCTCGTCGGTGGGTTTTGGGATATCTGATCATTTTGCTGTTGGGGTATTCGCTGCCGTTTGGCCGGCGCTTTCTTCTTCGGTGCCTTGCGCTTCTGGGGCGCTCGCTGTTGGCTGCCTCGTGGCCGGCCTCGTGACTTGTCCGCCTTGGCCTCGTCGCCATTGAGCAAATCTCGCATCGTGACGAGGCGTATCGGCTGCGACGCCAACGACACCCCAGGAACGATCACAGCGCCAGTCGGAGGGACGGTCGTCCGTGACTGAACTTCCATTTGCGTCTGCATACCAATTGGCGGCTGTGCCTGGGTCCGATACTGCGTCGGTGTGAACCCAAACGGATTGTCACGAGCGTCGCGGTTAGATGTGACTGGGGCAGCAGCAGATCTCGCAGGGGCTTCACCGACGACTTCAGCGCTCGCCGGGAAGTGCTTCATTACTCCATCCAGGAAAAAGACGTCCGAGACGGACTGGCTTGCATGACTCCGTGCTGCTGGCTCCTGGTACTTCCGCTCACTAGGCTCAGCAGCGTAATACGGCTGCGGCTGCGGTTGTTGCGGCACAAAGCGCTGCTCGCTGTGCGTCTGGAAGGACTTTGTCCTCTCGGCTTGCACCCCTGCCATTGACATCGAGTCACTGTGCCCCCACGACTGCAACGCACTCGCCCCAAAGAGATCAGTACTTCTCGCCCGGAAATGTGACTGCGCTGGCTGCTGCGGAGCGAACAGCGCGTCGTTTCTGCTTGTCGACACCGCTGTGTGTTGTGATCCTCTCCCGTAACTAAACGCGGGGTACAAACTTGAGCCTGTCGGTGTCGTCGCGGGCCTAATGGGCACCGGCTGAGCGCGTTGTTGGGACCCTCCCCCGTGATATCGGCCGTTCTGCTGCATCGCAGCCCCTTGGATCCTGCCGCTGTCCGCGCCGCTACAGCTAGGCGCAGCCAAGGACTGCGCGTACGCACCGTTACTCCATCTCGTCTGGTCAAAGTTGCCGAGGCCGGATGAGGAGTACTGGGGCTGCTGTATCCTCTCCACCTGCCCTGGACCTGGACCTGGAGGTGCCTGTGGGCCTGTTCCTGCTGCTGCTGCTGGATCTGCGCTTGGAGTTGGTGCAGCTGCCTCTGCATGTCCTGCTGCTGCTGGCTCTGCGTCACCGCGTGCAGCTCGCGCTGCTGCTGCTCGAGCTCTTGCTGGATGCGGCGCTGCTGCAGACGCTGCCAGTCGTCGCTGGACGTCGAGGGCGCGTGCATCCCCACGAGCACCGACGCGGCCTCGCTGCGCTGCACCGTCATGGGCACCATGTGGTACGAGCTGCTGGGCGGGTACCCAAAGGCGGAGAAGCCGCCGCCGAGCTGCGGCACCTCACGGCTCCTTTGGTCGCTCGGGCGGTACAGCGGCGCCTGTTGCTGCTGCTGGAGCGGGCGGCGGCGCTGCGTCGGCAGCGGCTCCGTGTCGTGGAAGGCGCACAGCGCGCGCGCCGTCTCCTCGTCCGACAGCGACGACGCCGTGCCCCACGCCGGGTCGGCCATGGCCAAGCAATGCAATCGATAACAGTGGGCAGCAAATCGCTTCTCTCTTGATTTCAGTATGGGAGGGCCCTGGACCCTATATAAGACTGACTGACGGACGCGCGCTAGAGCTCATTCATTAGTCGTGGCCGAGCTCCTTGAGCGAGTGCTGGGCCGAGCCGCGGCGCAGCGGCTTCTGCTGCGACTCGTGCGGCGACCAGCCGATGAGGTAGATGACCTGGAACGTGGCGGGCACCGTGCCGTCGGGCTGGCCGAACATGGACTGGTAGATGGAGGCGGCGGCCAGCAGCGACTCGCGCGAGGCCGGAGCTCCGCGCGACTGCACGGCGTGGTTCTCGCCCATGCCGCGCAGGTGCTCCATGAGCACGAAGGCGTTCGGATAGTCCACCTGGATGTAGTCCGTGTCCACTGCGCACGTGCAGTGGATACGGTAGTCGCAGCGGTGAGGCTCAGATGACAGACAGACAGATAGGTAGGTAGGAACGTAAGAGGCCGCACCTGTGCACAAGTTGAAGCCCGTGGCGGAAAGCAGGTTCCCGGCGTCGGCGACGTTCATGAAGGGGAAATGTGCGGCGAGATGCCGCCCTGACGCTCCTGGTCGCCGAGGATGAAGGCGCTCCTGTTGCGAGGAGGAGGAGGGGGTCAGTACCTGCCCACAAGGCGCGCGTTACCAGCGAGTGAACGCAACGTACCGCAGCTCCTGCAGCGAGTCTCCGCCCAGCACGGCGCCGATGAACGCGCCGTCGGGCTTGAGCGTGTCGAGCACCTGGTTGAAGGTGCTCTCGAGGTCGTTCACCCAGTGCAGGCTCAGAGAGCTCATGACGAGGTCGAAGTGGTGCTTGGGGAACGGAAGGAACTCCTCGTCCGCCACCATGCGCGCCGTCTCGACTGCAAGCAGATAAGGATCGAACGAGCGAGCGAGCGTCAGAGCAACTAAGTAGCTACAGCTGCTGCAGTAGCAATGCACACACGTACGAATAGTGCTCTCCGTGTCCAGTTCATCGCGCAGGAGCAACTTCTCTGCAAGTAGGCACAGAGGAACATACCCAGTTAGACGGCGAATGAAGCCGATATTCCGCAACGCATTGCACACACCAGCGGAGTCGCATTGGATCAGCTTCTTGACGCCTCCGAGTCCATCGTCCACGCTCAAGTTCTTGTAGAGGTGTCCGCTCCCGCAGCCCAGGTCCAGCGCCAACGGGAACTCGCGCTCAATGTCCTGCCACGCAGCCAGCACCACAGCCATAGCTCTGTGTCATCCTTGTGCTCGACGAGATTTCAATGCAGTTGCTGTTCTGTGGCTATACACACAAACGCACCTCCAGGCGGTCAATCAGTCGGCGCGCGACCTCGTCCTTGAGATACTCGTACTCGTCGCTGTTCTCCAGGAGCGCGGCGTTGTTGCGCTGCTGCCTCTTGGTGGCTGTTTGCACGCGCCACACACAGACAGAGATGGAACTTAGTTAATCCGTTTGCTCGAGAGACGCAGGGCTTCCCTCGTCGAGAAGCTCCAGCCGCACGCACGCACCTCGATTGAAGATCGGCGCTGTGGAGAACGAGCGCTTAGCCACGGAGCGCTGCGCCAGAGCAGCGATGCGGTTCTGCAGTGGTAAGCACAACAGGATGCAGCAGCAGCAACAGCAGCAGCACGTAGGGTCAGACGGAGAGGCTCGGCAGCCAGGGTAGGCAGGGTGCTCGCCGCGGAGTATCAAACCATTTGTGCGGCGCTCGGCTCTTGTTAGAGTGAGGAGGAACGAAAATGGCCGGTGGAGACATAGACGGGAGGCGACAATGCGCAACAGAGCTGCTGTTACTGTAGGCGTCCTCGCCCTGCAAGGAGCTACCGACGACAAGGCTGGACGCTGCGGATGATAAAAGAAAGAGATACATGCTTATTCAATGTTTAGACGGTGGATCAACGCCAACAACCTGTCGTCTGGAAGAGTGAGAGAGAGAGAGGAAGTGGACACGATGACCCCTTGCTGCTGCCAACGCGGGCGACGGTGCTTGCCTCTTGTACCCGGTCCAGCCTCCCACTCAGTGCTTGCTGGAGCCCTTGCCGCGCCACGGCGCGCTGTCGCTGAAGATCGGGATGAAGTTGTTGATGGCGTCGCGCTGGTTCTGCACGATGCACTCGCAGATCCACACCAGGTTGCGCACCTCCTGCTCTTTGAGCTTCACGTACGCGTAGAAGCACGCTGCAGCAAGGCAAACACGACTCCCAGTCAGCGACGACTAAGCACCTTCCTCGTTTAGTGAGTGAGGATTGGCAGGACGAAACGTACCGAAGTGCATTTGGCTCTGGAACGCTAGCTCGGCCATCTGCACGTCGCGCTCGTAGAAGGCGTCATCGATCGACTTGCTGTCCACGCCCTCGCCCTGGTGGACCTCCCAGATCTTGCGGTACACCGGGAACGAGTCCAGAGCCGCACCCAGCGCCGATTCCTCGCCTGCTTCCGCCAGCAGCGCTGTTGCATCGGGGTACAGCGTGCCAATGGACGGGTACAGCGGCTTGCGGTCCGAAATGCGCATCGCGGGCTACGATCACAGGGACACAAGGAAGGAATGGTCAGTCTCCAAGTCTTCAACGTAGAATAAACAGCAGGTAGAAGAATGCGTACCTCGTTCAACGGCGTGCCGAACGAGTTCAACGTGATGTTGATAGCAATGCGGTCAGCTCGCGCCGCGAGGATCTCCCCCATGATGGCGGCCGTCTCGCCTCCAATCTCCTGCGAGGTCAGTAAAAAGGAAGTGTTAACCAAAGATCTCTGGGAAGAAAATCAATGACATCGTTCGTCTAGAGCGGCGCACCTGGCAGAAGTTGTAGAAATCTTCGAGCCAGAGCTTGAGCATGCTGTTCTTGATGAGCTCCATCTGCACTTCCTCCAGCACATTGCGCACGTCCGACGTGCCTTCCATGCGGTCGCCGCCGGCGCTCTCCTCCAGGAATTGACTGAAGTACGTCCCTGCAGCATTGAATGCCACACAACATCACTCAGCCCCACGAGGAACAGGCAGACATTTACGTGAACAGGGTCGTACCGATGGGGGTATCGATCAGCACGGTCTCGTACAGGTCCGAGTAGCCCTTGGCGTTCGGCTCGAATGTGCAAATGCTGCGCATGATGGACTCGTCGAACTTGCCCAGCGGGTGGAGCTGCCAACAGCACGTATGCAGACAAGCAGTCAATAAACTCAGCACAGAGACAGGAGTTCACCAACACACTGCCAATTTCCGTCTGTCCCCACCTGTCCGATGAGCTCGTTCACGTCGCGTCCGTTGAGCGTGCCCTTGAGGAGCAGGATCACGTTGTCGATCATGTACTCGTACCTACAGCGCAGACAAAAGTTAGTCGGCGACCCTTCCCCGCACCCACGTCTGCATCCAGACACGCACGTGATGAAGTCCAGGAACTGGCCCAGCGGCTCCATGGCCTGCGCGCGCAGGAAGTTGAACTCCTCCACCAGCTTGTTGGTCGTACCGGCCTGGATCAGGCCGGGCGAGATAGTGCCCGACTGTAGCAGCAGCAGCAATGTAAGCTGTCAGTACTAGAGGTACTCTCTCCTTCTCCCTCGACTATCTCTACGCTTTTCCTCCCTTCTACTGCCGACGCACCTCGTCCGCCAGGAACTGGTCGTAGTCTGTCTCCTGCAGGTTCAGTTTCACATCTGCATGGGCCAACAGAGACGATACGTTAGCTCTTCTTCTCCTATTACCGCCTGCAGCCCTGCGGCCTCCTACCTTCGAGGCTCTCGCACTGTGTGAGGTGGTGGTAGTCCACGTCGTCCAGGAAGCCCGAGCGAAAGCCGCGCACAAGGCCCTCCACGTAGCCGTGCTGGATGTTGAACGTCGAGATGTCTCCTGCCGCCACCACCATCGTCTCTACTATGACGCCGCCTCTCGAAGAGCTCCCTTTGCGGAATGCGATCTTGCCGGAAATAAAACGCCAAGAAAACGCGTAAAAAACGCCGTAAAAACCTTGATTACCATAATACTACTTAAGTACAGTATACTGCGGCACCGGCACCGATGATGAACGAGTGATGGCACCGGTGAAATAAATGTTCGTCCCACTTGACGAAGGATTCGATCTGGTAAAGCTTTGATGCTTTGATGCAGAGGCAACATCTCAGCGGCGAGACGCTGAGAACGAGATGCTGCCGTCTTCTTACGTAGAAAACGGGTTGTACCCGCCGGTATTGTGCCCTCCGGGTTTACGGCGTTTGCGCGGTTCTTGCGCCTTGAGCCGTAGCTAGACGGCCTTTGTAACGGGGTTACATGGAATAGTGACCCTGTCACTATTCAGGGATGGCTACATCAGTCATGTAGCCATCGGTCACTCCCCGGGTAGTGACCAAGTGGCCTCAGAGCCAACAGATACATTTTGTATGGAACAAACTATAGGCAACTTAGGATTTGTATGCAGGCCAAATCTGTACCAACCTATAAATACATTCAGTCTTAGATCTACCGCTTTTGAAGTCAAGTCGTCCCCTTCAGACCAGGGACACGTGAACGGCTGTTCACTCGGAGTTTGTATACTCCAGCTTCCTCTGTTAGAAGTGCTGTGTGCCCCGTCACAGCCTTCTCCTGCATCTGCGGGATGTCAAGGTCAGTGACGAGGGACCCCTTGTTGAAGTTCTTCTTGAAAATGTCAACGGCCTGTAAGACACCTACGAAAAACGAGCATAACATTTTAATCCTCATTCTTCAAATAAAAAAACGAGGATACTTACGCGAAGCCCCGCGAGCGGAGGTGTTGAGCTCCGCGTTATCTTTCAAGGCAACTTCACTGAAGTTGCAGCTACCGCTCCAGCAGAAGACATTGTGGACGATGAGCTACACAAAACCGGCAAATCAGCCCGCCAGCCAGCCATCACGTAAAGAAACAACGCAAGTACTTACCGCCTTCATGTGCATGGATTTCGACTTCAGGTGCTTCATCTCAGCCCCTCCCTCGTAGAGTCTGACGATATACTCGAGCGCAATCGCCTGACTGTTGCACCACCGTCTGTCGAACAAGACCTTCACGGTGAATGTCTCGCCCTTCGTCTTCATCTGCCGCATCTTGTTGGTGATTGCATTGACGAGTCGGTCGATTGTCAGAGCGAATGCCCCGAGGTAAATGCACGTTTTGGCGCCCATGACTTGTTCGATCGCCGCGTCGAGGTCGGCGTCGTCAGGGTTCAGGTAGAAGAAATCGGGGATCTCGAGCATCAGCTTTTTGATTTTACCCCACCTGCGCTTGAATGCTGGAAACCCAACCTTACAGCCCGCCTTGCGCACTCTGGGCCACACCGTCCTCGCCCCACCCTTGTTGTTCACGACGCCGGGCTGCAGACGCAGCGCCCAAACGATCTCCACCAGCTTCTCGGCCGATTATGTCGGAGCCGGTCCCGGCTTCTTGGGGCTGCTGCCGTCTTAAGACAATCGCGAATGATCGGGTCACACGTGTAATCGAAGACCGCGTTCACGTCGTCACGTGTCTGGCGAAGCTGGCTCAGCACTTCACTCAAGTGGTCTCTCTCCTTTGCGAACGCCGATCGCTCCTGGAGAAGATCCACGATCTTCTGTTTCACGAGTTCCTCCGCGGTCAGCGGAGGAGGGTCGGCCTCGGTTTTCTGCTTCCGCTTCTTGCTTCTCTTCTTCTTGCTTTTTTTGGATGGCTGGGCGTCGGAGGTTGTCTGGGCCGTGGAGGTTGGTTGGATTCCTGGAGGCTTGGCATCGCAAGCGCCGCAGTAGGTGCAGAGGCCGCCTGGTTGATGGCTGGTGATGCCGTCCTCGGCGCGCGCCTGACGCCTGGTCTTCATGGTGAAGACCTTCATGGTCACGACTCAGCAACGTTGCCGCTGGTGTGAGCTGGCCCATGATGCCCCCAGTATCCGCATCTCTTCAAGATCACAGAAGACCACTTAGCGTGAACCCACCCATCCCACCGTCCTAGTGCGAAAGCCTATCCAATTTCATCAACCTGTCACTGTCGCGAGAAGTGCACTTTAAGGACGTTTGGGCGTACTTAACGGACAGACTTAGTGAAGTGTACTAAGTACGTTCATAAAGTATGCCCTGTGCAAATTGATATGACGAGCATATGGTGTCATATTGACGTCACATCATAACAATCTTTGGCAGTACAGAGTGTAAAAGTTTACGAGTTCATCCGTTAAAATAGTGAGTATTGAGGGAAAATGAGCGAGTACAGGGGTAAAAGTTAACGAGTTCGTGAGTAAAGTTTGCGGGTACATGTGAAATCTAGACACGGACAAACTCTAAATAAATGTTTTGGAAGCGGACAAACACCCTCATCGAGCAACCTGAGCCAATCTGTACAACACCAAACTAATCCGGGTTTGGAAAGTTGTTTCACGCCCCCTCAACCAGCAACCTGAACCACTTTGTGACCTCATAACGGCCCACAACCCTCATAACGCCACGATCGGCCTCACAACGGCCTCACAAACGGCTCATAACGCTCCTCCACACACAGCGTATCATTTTGCTACGATCGACATGTTGCGCTGCCGGTTGCGTGGGGCGCTGTCCACGCGGCGCAGCTTCGCGACGGCGTCGGCTGCCGCGTCCTCGCGTGCGTGGGAGCCCATTGAGACCAAGTGGCAGAAGCGCTGGGCGCAGCAGGAGCTGCAGACACTGAAGCCCAGCAGCAGCTGCAGCGGGGGCAGTAGCAAGGAGCCGTTCTACTGCCTCGCCATGTTCCCGTACCCGTCGGGTGAGTGCTGCAATAGCTCTTGCTGAGGAGGATGGTAGTGGTCCGACGTGCTATTGCCGTTGCCATTCCTATTGCTATTGCTATTGGCGAGTAACTGGCTGACCGACTGAATGGATTACGCTGCCAGGCCAACTGCACATCGGGCACGTGCGCGTGTACACCATCAGCGACTGCATGGCGCGCCTCAAGCGCATGCAGGGCTACGACGTGCTGCACCCGATGGGCTGGGACGCCTTCGGGCTGCCGGCCGAGAACGCGGCCATCGAGCGCGGCATCTCGCCTGCGGACTGGACCGTGGCCAACATTGCGCAGGCCAAGCAGCAGCTCCAGGCGCTCGGCATCAAGTTCGACTGGGACCGCGAGGTCACCACGTGCGCGCCCGACTACTACAAGTGGACGCAGTGGATCTTCCTGCAGATGTTTAGCAAGGGCTGGCCTACCGCAAGGAGGCGCTCGTGAACTGGGACCCCGTGGACAAGACGGTGCTCGCCAACGAGCAGGTGGACGCGGAGGGCCGGTCCTGGCGCTCGGGCGCCATCGTCGAGCAGCGCTCACTGAACCAGTGGTTCCTCCGTATCACCGAGTATGGGGACCGGCTGCTGGACGACCTGGACAAGGTGCGATGGACCAGATAATCGGGATCTGGGCTGTCTAAAGACTCAACTAACCTAGTTTGTGTTTGCGTGAACCGGTAGCTCACCAAGTGGCCGGATGCCGTCAAGCGCATGCAGTCGTCGTGGATCGGACGCTCGCAAGGATCGCAGGTGCAGTTTCAGGCGGTGCTGGATGCCGCTGCCACGCAGCCGATCCCATTGACCGTGTTCACTACCCGTGTGGACACGCTCTTCGGTGTGAGCTTCGTCTCGATGGCTCCTGATAGTGTGGGGTTGAGTCTCTCCTCCCTCACATCCCCATGACTCAACGTACTGCTGTCGACGCTTACGTCACGAAGGTGCGCGCCATGAGCAAGGACGACCGCGGCAAGGGCGACACGACGGCTGGAGTGTTCACGGGGCTGTACGCGTGCCACCCGCTCACAGGTCGACACGTGCCTATTTATTTGGCCGAGTACGTGCTGCCACATTACGGCACAGGCGTGGTCATGGGCGTGCCGGCGCACGACAGCCGAGACCTCGCGTTTGCGCGCCACCACAACCTGGAAGTGCGCTCGGTTGTGGGGAGCAGCGACGGATCTGTCTGCAATGAGGACGAGGTGTTCACAGAGCACGGAGTGCTGCGCGACAGCGGCGAGTTCTCAGGCATGACGTCGCAGGAAGCAAGCTCGGCCATCAACGCTCGCCTCGAGGAAAAGGGTGTTGGTGGTGCCACGACGCAGTTCCGCCTGCGCGATTGGCTTGTGTCCCGTCAGCGTTATTGGGGTACGCCCGTGCCGATCATTCACTGCCCGTCGTGTGGACCGGTCGGCGTACCTACTGAGCAACTTCCCGTGGAGCTGCCGCCTGTGGGGCAGGATGTGGCGGACGATCTGCGCGGCAAGGGAAGCAGCGACTCTCCTCTGGCGCGTATGGCTGGCTGGAAACACTGCACGTGTCCACGCTGCGGTGGCGAGGCAGAGCGCGATACCGATACTCTGGACACGTTCGTTGACAGCTCATGGTATTATATGCGTTACTGTGACGCCCGCAACGATACTGCTGCATTCGAGCCTGAGCAAGCGCGGGCGTGGCTGAAGAAAGCGGGCGTGGACCTCTACATTGGAGGCATCGAGCACGCCATTCTGCACTTGCTCTATTCGCGCTTCGTGACCAAGTTCATGTGCGACCAAGGGTTCCTGGCGACGGACGAGCCGTTCGCGCAGCTTCTCGCTCAGGGCATGGTTCTCGGACGCACGCACAAGTCCCCTGGCTCGCTGCGACCGCTAGCTCCTGGCGAGTACGAGGAGGTGACGACTGATGGACGTTCAGTCGTCGTAGAAAAGAAGACCGGCCTGCCCGTGGTGACGCTGTGGGAAAAGATGTCCAAGTCGAAGCACAACGGTGTGGATCCGGAGCAGATTCGTGCACGTCACGGAGCCGACGTGACGCGCCTCGCGGTGCTCTTCAAGGCACCGCCAGCTCACGAGCTGGAGTGGGACGAGGCTGACCTCGCCGGTCAATCGCGCTGGCTGGCACGCATTTGGTCCCTCTTGGATGGTGCTTTGACGCACCGCCGTGGAGTTGGATCCGTTGCAGAGGAGGAAGAGGAGAAGGAGCTTCGCCACGAGCTGCACAGCACGATCAAGCGCGTGACTGAGGCTCTGAATGACTACCAGTCGTTCAATGTTGCAATTGCAGAACTCATGAAACTGTCGAACCTGCTCGGAGAGCGTCGCACGCTGCTGCAGGGCTCCGCCGCGTATGAGGAGGCTCTGCGGGCGCTGGTTCAGATGCTGGCACCGTTAGCCCCCCACACTGCTGCTGAAATGTTCCAGGTCCTGCAAGACGGTGACGAGGCAGCTGATGTGCATGCGAGCGCGTGGCCTGCGTACGACCCGGCTCTGTTGGAACGTGCTCAAGTCAAGGTGGTGCTGCAAGTGCAGGGCAAGCCGCGCGATACCATTCTCGTGGATCCTGCTCTGCTGGATGCCCGAGACTCGGACGCCGTGCTGGCGCTGGCACTAGCCTCCCCCGCTGTGCAGCGCCATTTGCAGGGCCGCGACGTGCGCAAGGCCATTCTCGTTTCTCCCAAGAAGCAGGGAGCCCATGGACTGCTGAACATTGTGGCAAAGTAGACGCGTTCTGTTGCCGCACTGCGGTGAGACTGCGAGTTCGTTGGTGTTGGATTGGCAAACGATGTTCATCGACGAATATACTGTGATAAATCCTCGCTACATAATTTTCTTCGTTTAGGAAGTCCATCACAGGAAAGCGCGCATCACGAAACTCGACTCCGATAATTGATGCCGGTGTTGCATGACCCGCCCCCCCATATCTATCGACATTTCCCCGGAGACTGAAGTACGAACGAAGAGTTTCATCTTGGCAAGATGATCTTGCCCTACCGATAAGCACAACCGAGGAAGACGCCATCGTGTATAAATGCAAAATACGTATATTCTTTGTTTTATTGTTTTTCATGCAAACATGTACCTCATGAAATATGCAGGACTTATTTTAGTCCACCTTAGTACGTCGTCAAGTCGATTTTCTTCCACACCGCTCCGCCTCCACAGAAGTAGATCGCATTCGCATCATACCGAAGCGTTCCAGTGGTGCACGTACCGCCTCCCGTTGGAGCAGTTGTAGTAACGCTACCATCGAAAATGACATCACCACCAGTCAACTTCAGGTTGGGCGACGAAAGCGTCAGTACGTTCGACGACCCGGTTTGTGAGTGGACGATCGCAGCCTGCGCAGCACTCATCGTGAGTTGTCCGAGGACATTCATCGCGAGGGCTTTCACGACATTTCCAGTCACGTCCACATACAAAACGTCTGTCGTTCCGTCCGTGGACACGCGGAAATCGTGCGAGTCCACATGCAGCAGACCGCCCGAAACAGTCGTCGTCGTTCCGGCGGTAATTACGACTGCCGATGCCGAGGTCAGACTAATCGTAGACGTTGTGGAGCTGAAGGCCACAGCAGAACTACTGCCCGTAAGCTGAGTGCTCGTAACCTTGAGAATGTCCGCTGCGCCTACAGTGGCCTTCTTCACGTAAAATCCGCCATCATTCACTGCCGTCGATCCTGCGCCGATATAAGCGTATACGGAGCCGCCCGTGCCGGAAGTGCCAGCACCAGCCGTCAGATCAACCGAGCCACCAATGCCAGACGCCGCCGTGGTTGGACCAGCCGCTATTGTTACAGCTCCACCGTTGCCGGTGTTTCCTCCTCCAACCGACAAAGCAATTGGTCCTCCCACTCCGCCTATGACGGAGCCACCGGTGCTCAGCGTGATCCCACCGCTGTTGGCACTAGTCGCTGTGCTAGTGGACAATGTAATCGAGCCACTTGAAGATCCCGAAGTGCCTGTGCTAGTCGTTAGCGATATGGCGCCTCCAGCTGCACCACTGCTCTGGCCACTCGTTAGCGTGACGTCGCCTCCGTTTGCCGAGGGTCCACCGCCGCCGTTGATATTTATGCTGCCGCCAGAGGTACTTCCACTACCACCGTTGATGTTAACACTGCCGCCAGTTGTGCTTCCTCCTCCACCACTGAGTGACGCAGTCCCACCAGTCCCAGCTGTAGTCGATCCTGCTGAGGCTGTCCAGCTTCCGCCTGAACTGGCCTTGCCGGATCCAACTGATAGTGTCATACTGCCAGCAAGTCCATTCGTCGAGATGCCCGTGGCCAACGTCAAATCTCCCGTGGGCCCTGACGCTGTTCCAGAGCCGAAGGAAACATCTCCACTACCACCCGTCCCACCGGTGGCTGATGCAATTTCAAGTAGCCCACTGGAGCTGCTCGTACTTGCTCCGCTAGTGATCACAACATCACCACCGTTACCTGTAGACCCGGAGCCGCCAGTGAGTGTTGCTTTGCCTCCGATTGCTCCTGCTCCTGCGGTCATAGTAGCGTCACCACCAGTTCCGCCTGTGCTCTGACCAGCAGAGAGATCCAGGCCCCCTCCAACACCAGTCGTACCAGCGCCAACGGATACGGATATCGCTCCGGCCGTCCCGCTGGAAGTTGCTCCCGACATGATCGAGATAGCACCGCTGTTTCCAGATGTAGCTGTTCCCGTCTGTATCAAGAGAGCGCCACTCGCACCAGGCACAGTCTTGGCAGCAGATGCAATAGTAACATCCCCACTTGCTGCGGATGACGAGCTCGTGCCACTAGAGAGCGAAATAGACCCACCGGTTCCGCCGCTGCTAGTGCCAGCTTGGGCCACGACGGCTCCACCACCAGCGCCACCATTGCCAGATGAAATTGACACTTGGCCACCCACTGCAGTACTTGCGGTGGCTGTTCCAGATGCAATTGTCAGCGCTCCTCCAGCTCCGACAGACCCAGAGCCGACTTGAATCAGTATGTCGCCGCCAGTGCCACCGACAGCATTACCTGTGGATAGAGTTAGAGATCCCGAACTACCGGCCCCGGTAGTACCAGAGGCCAATTGCACGTTACCACTGACACCATTGGTGCCCCCGTTTGCGCTCAGAATATCAATTTTTCCTGAGCTTTTGGCGGCCCCCGTTCCACTCATTAGCGATATGAGCCCACCTGTCGCCGAAGTTGAATCACCAGAAGACAGTATGATACCGCCACCGATGCCGGCACCTGCAGTCGAATCCGATGCAGCACCGCCAACTAACGAGATACCACCGCCGTTCCCGACAGAGCCTGTTCCGACTGACAAACTGATCGAACCTCCAGCGCCACCACCAGTAGAAGCACCCGTAGACAAGCCAATTGGACCGCTAGACCCTGCATTTGCAGGACCCGATCGAATCGTAACAGCGCCACTCGAGCTTGTGGCTGTAGTTGTGCTAATCATCGAGCCTGTAGTCAGTAGTAAAGATCCGCTAGCACCGGTCGTCGCTTTCCCACTCGCGATCGAAACTGTGCCACCAACGCTGCCTCCGGTACCACCGGTGAGCTCCACAGCGCCGCCAGAGCTGCCACCATCACCGCCAGACACGGACACTTTACCTCCACCACCAGAGCCATCGCTCGTCAAACCGCCCTTGATAGACACAGCACCACCGACTCCTCCGGTGCCTATTCCGTCCCCACCAGCTACAGTCACCAGTCCACTTACACCTCCCGTGCTCGCTCCGGATGCCATTGTTACTGCCCCGGATACTCCAGCACTACTTGTACCAGAGCTAACGGTCACTTGGCCAGATATTCCGCTGCTTGCCGATCGCAAGTAGACTTCACCACTATTTGAAAGAGATGACGAACCACTCGTAATATCAATCTTTCCACCAGGACTAGCAGCCGTCGTCCCTCCAGCAGTTACAGACACGCTTCCACCTGTTCCAGCAACACCATCACCAACGGACAACAGGATAGAACCACCAACGCCGCCCCCGGTAGACACACCGGTCGACACGGTGACCGAGCCGCTGGACCCTGAGCTCGCCGTCCCAGACGCCACCGTGACGGCACCGCTAGACGCCGTCGCTGCGTTGTTCAGCGGACTCGTCGTTAACAACAGAGTCCCGCTCACGCCACTCGACCCCTTGCCGCTCGCGACCGACACCGCGCCGCCAGTACTGCCTCCGCCGCCTCCGCTGAGCTCCAGAGCGCCGCCACTGCCCGTGCTGCCGCTACCGCTGCCTCCCGACAACGATACCTTGCCACCAACACCGGCGGTGCTCATCGTCATGCCACCCGTCAGCAACACCGCGCCGCCTACACCTCCGGTGGCACTGGCATCGCCACCGGCCACGGTAACCAGGCCGCTCGTACCCGTCGAACTCGTTCCAGAAGCAACTGTCACGGCGCCCGACGCACCAGCACTGCTAACGCCGGAGCCCATCGTCACAACTCCCGACGTTCCCGAACTGCTGTCTCCGGAGACCACAGTCACCGTTCCGGACGCGCCGTTGCTTGCCGATCGAACATACACCTGGCCGCTCGTCGATGCAGAAGAAGATCCGCTCGCGATGTCAACCTTGCCGCCAACACCACTGGTTCCCGCAGCCGCGCCAGCTGCGATGTTCACGTTGCCGCCAGCTCCCGCACTGCTACTGCCGACGGACAGCGAGATACCGCCACCCGCGCCACTACCGCTGGACGAGCCCGTCGACACGGTGACCGAGCCGCTGGACCCTGAGCTCGCCGTCCCAGACGCCACCGTGACGGCACCGCTAGACGCCGTCGCTGCGTTGTTCAGCGGACTCGTCGTTAACAACAGAGTCCCGCTCACGCCACTCGACCCCTTGCCGCTCGCGACCGACACCGCGCCGCCAGTACTGCCTCCGCCGCCTCCGCTGAGCTCCAGAGCGCCGCCACTGCCCGTGCTGCCGCTACCGCTGCCTCCCGACAACGATACCTTGCCACCAACACCGGCGGTGCTCATCGTCATGCCACCCGTCAGCAACACCGCGCCGCCTACACCTCCGGTGGCACTGGCATCGCCACCGGCCACGGTAACCAGGCCGCTCGTACCCGTCGAACTCGTTCCAGAAGCAACTGTCACGGCGCCCGACGCACCAGCACTGCTAACGCCGGAGCCCATCGTCACAACTCCCGACGTTCCCGAACTGCTGTCTCCGGAGACCACAGTCACCGTTCCGGACGCGCCGTTGCTTGCCGATCGAACATACACCTGGCCGCTCGTCGATGCAGAAGAAGATCCGCTCGCGATGTCAACCTTGCCGCCAACACCACTGGTTCCCGCAGCCGCGCCAGCTGCGATGTTCACGTTGCCGCCAGCTCCCGCACTGCTACTGCCGACGGACAGCGAGATATCGCCACCCGCGCCACTACCGCTGGACGAGCCCGTCGACACGGTGACCGAGCCGCTGGACCCTGAGCTCGCCGTCCCAGACGCCACCGTGACGGCACCGCTAGACGCCGTCGCTGCGTTGTTCAGCGGACTCGTCGTTAACAACAGAGTCCCGCTCACGCCACTCGACCCCTTGCCGCTCGCGACCGACACCGCGCCGCCAGTACTGCCTCCACCGCCTCCGCTGAGCTCCAGAGCGCCGCCACTGCCCGTGCTGCCGCTACCGCTGCCTCCCGACAACGATACCTTGCCACCAACACCGGCGGTGCTCATCGTCATGCCACCCGTCAGCAACACCGCGCCGCCTACACCTCCGGTGGCACTGGCATCGCCACCGGCCACGGTAACCAGGCCGCTCGTACCCGTCGAACTCGTTCCAGAAGCAACTGTCACGGCGCCCGACGCACCAGCACTGCTAACGCCGGAGCCCATCGTCACAACTCCCGACGTCCCCGAACTGCTGTCTCCGGAGACCACAGTCACCGTTCCGGACGCGCCGTTGCTTGCCGATCGAACATACACCTGGCCGCTCGTCGATGCAGAAGAAGATCCGCTCGCGATGTCAACCTTGCCGCCAACACCACTGGTTCCCGCAGCCGCGCCAGCTGCGATGTTCACGTTGCCGCCAGCTCCCGCACTGCTACTGCCGACGGACAGCGAGATATCGCCACCCGCGCCACTACCGCTGGACGAGCCCGTCGACACGGTGACCGAGCCGCTGGACCCTGAGCTCGCCGTCCCAGACGCCACCGTCACGGCACCGCTAGACGCCGTCGCTGCGTTGTTCAGCGGACTCGTCGTTAACAACAGAGTCCCGCTCACGCCACTCGACCCCTTGCCGCTCGCGACCGACACCGCGCCGCCAGTACTGCCTCCGCCGCCTCCGCTGAGCTCCAGAGCGCCGCCACTGCCCGTGCTGCCGCTACCGCTGCCTCCCGACAACGATACCTTGCCACCAACACCGGCGGTGCTCATCGTCATGCCACCCGTCAGCAACACCGCGCCGCCTACACCTCCGGTGGCACTGGCATCGCCACCGGCCACGGTAACCAGGCCGCTCGTACCCGTCGAACTCGTTCCAGAAGCAACTGTCACGGCGCCCGACGCACCAGCACTGCTAACGCCGGAGCCCATCGTCACAACTCCCGACGTCCCCGAACTGCTGTCTCCGGAGACCACAGTCACCGTTCCGGACGCGCCGTTGCTTGCCGATCGAACATACACCTGGCCGCTCGTCGATGCAGAAGAAGATCCGCTCGCGATGTCAACCTTGCCGCCAACACCACTGGTTCCCGCAGCCGCGCCAGCTGCGATGTTCACGTTGCCGCCAGCTCCCGCACTGCTACTGCCGACGGACAGCGAGATATCGCCACCCGCGCCACTACCGCTGGACGAGCCCGTCGACACGGTGACCGAGCCGCTGGACCCTGAGCTCGCCGTCCCAGACGCCACCGTGACGGCACCGCTAGACGCCGTCGCTGCGTTGTTCAGCGGACTCGTCGTTAACAACAGAGTCCCGCTCACGCCACTCGACCCCTTGCCGCTCGCGACCGACACCGCGCCGCCAGTACTGCCTCCGCCGCCTCCGCTGAGCTCCAGAGCGCCGCCACTGCCCGTGCTGCCGCTACCGCTGCCTCCCGACAACGATACCTTGCCACCAACACCGGCGGTGCTCATCGTCATGCCACCCGTCAGCAACACCGCGCCGCCTACACCTCCGGTGGCACTGGCATCGCCACCGGCCACGGTAACCAGGCCGCTCGTACCCGTCGAACTCGTTCCAGAAGCAACTGTCACGGCGCCCGACGCACCAGCACTGCTAACGCCGGAGCCCATCGTCACAACTCCCGACGTTCCCGAACTGCTGTCTCCGGAGACCACAGTCACCGTTCCGGACGCGCCGTTGCTTGCCGATCGAACATACACCTGGCCGCTCGTCGATGCAGAAGAAGATCCGCTCGCGATGTCAACCTTGCCGCCAACACCACTGGTTCCCGCAGCCGCGCCAGCTGCGATGTTCACGTTGCCGCCAGCTCCCGCACTGCTACTGCCGACGGACAGCGAGATATCGCCACCCGCGCCACTACCGCTGGACGAGCCCGTCGACACGGTGACCGAGCCGCTGGACCCTGAGCTCGCCGTCCCAGACGCCACCGTGACGGCACCGCTAGACGCCGTCGCTGCGTTGTTCAGCGGACTCGTCGTTAACAACAGAGTCCCGCTCACGCCACTCGACCCCTTGCCGCTCGCGACCGACACCGCGCCGCCAGTACTGCCTCCGCCGCCTCCGCTGAGCTCCAGAGCGCCGCCACTGCCCGTGCTGCCGCTACCGCTGCCTCCCGACAACGATACCTTTGCCACCAACACCGGCGGTGCTCGTCGTCATGCCACCCGTCAGCAACACCGCGCCGCCTACACCTCCGGTGGCACTGGCATCGCCACCGGCCACGGTAACCAGGCCGCTCGTACCCGTCGAACTCGTTCCAGAAGCAACTGTCACGGCGCCCGACGCACCAGCACTGCTAACGCCGGAGCCCATCGTCACAACTCCCGACGTCCCCGAACTGCTGTCTCCGGAGACCACAGTCACCGTTCCGGACGCGCCGTTGCTTGCCGATCGAACATACACCTGGCCGCTCGTCGATGCAGAAGAAGATCCGCTCGCGATGTCAACCTTGCCGCCAACACCACTGGTTCCCGCAGCCGCGCCAGCTGCGATGTTCACGTTGCCGCCAGCTCCCGCACTGCTACTGCCGACGGACAGCGAGATATCGCCACCCGCGCCACTACCGCTGGACGAGCCCGTCGACACGGTGACCGAGCCGCTGGACCCTGAGCTCGCCGTCCCAGACGCCACCGTGACGGCACCGCTAGACGCCGTCGCTGCGTTGTTCAGCGGACTCGTCGTTAACAACAGAGTCCCGCTCACGCCACTCGACCCCTTGCCGCTCGCGACCGACACCGCGCCGCCAGTACTGCCTCCGCCGCCTCCGCTGAGCTCCAGAGCGCCGCCACTGCCCGTGCTGCCGCTACCGCTGCCTCCCGACAACGATACCTTGCCACCAACACCGGCGGTGCTCGTCGTCATGCCACCCGTCAGCAACACCGCGCCGCCTACACCTCCGGTGGCACTGGCATCGCCACCGGCCACGGTAACCAGGCCGCTCGTACCCGTCGAACTCGTTCCAGAAGCAACTGTCACGGCGCCCGACGCACCAGCACTGCTAACGCCGGAGCCCATCGTCACAACTCCCGACGTCCCCGAACTGCTGTCTCCGGAGACCACAGTCACCGTTCCGGACGCGCCGTTGCTTGCCGATCGAACATACACCTGGCCGCTCGTCGATGCAGAAGAAGATCCGCTCGCGATGTCAACCTTGCCGCCAACACCACTGGTTCCCGCAGCCGCGCCAGCTGCGATGTTCACGTTGCCGCCAGCTCCCGCACTGCTACTGCCGACGGACAGCGAGATATCGCCACCCGCGCCACTACCGCTGGACGAGCCCGTCGACACGGTGACCGAGCCGCTGGACCCTGAGCTCGCCGTCCCAGACGCCACCGTCACGGCACCGCTAGACGCCGTCGCTGCGTTGTTCAGCGGACTCGTCGTTAACAACAGAGTCCCGCTCACGCCACTCGACCCCTTTCCGCTCGCGACCGACACCGCGCCGCCAGTACTGCCTCCGCCGCCTCCGCTGAGCTCCAGAGCGCCGCCACTGCCCGTGCTGCCGCTACCGCTGCCTCCCGACAACGATACCTTGCCACCAACACCGGCGGTGCTCGTCGTCATGCCACCCGTCAGCAACACCGCGCCGCCTACACCTCCGGTGGCACTGGCATCGCCACCGGCCACGGTAACCAGGCCGCTCGTACCCGTCGAACTCGTTCCAGAAGCAACTGTCACGGCGCCCGACGCACCAGCACTGCTAACGCCGGAGCCCATCGTCACAACTCCCGACGTCCCCGAACTGCTGTCTCCGGAGACCACAGTCACCGTTCCGGACGCGCCGTTGCTTGCCGATCGAACATACACCTGGCCGCTCGTCGATGCAGAAGAAGATCCGCTCGCGATGTCAACCTTGCCGCCAACACCACTGGTTCCCGCAGCCGCGCCAGCTGCGATGTTCACGTTGCCGCCAGCTCCCGCACTGCTACTGCCGACGGACAGCGAGATATCGCCACCCGCGCCACTACCGCTGGACGAGCCCGTCGACACGGTGACCGAGCCGCTGGACCCTGAGCTCGCCGTCCCAGACGCCACCGTGACGGCACCGCTAGACGCCGTCGCTACGTTGTTCAGCGGACTCGTCGTTAACAACAGAGTCCCGCTCACGCCACTCGACCCCTTTCCGCTCGCGACCGACACCGCGCCGCCAGTACTGCCTCCGCCGCCTCCGCTGAGCTCCAGAGCGCCGCCACTGCCCGTGCTGCCGCTACCGCTGCCTCCCGACAACGATACCTTGCCACCAACACCGGCGGTGCTCGTCGTCATGCCACCCGTCAGCAACACCGCGCCGCCTACACCTCCGGTGGCACTGGCATCGCCACCGGCCACGGTAACCAGGCCGCTCGTACCCGTCGAACTCGTTCCAGAAGCAACTGTCACGGCGCCCGACGCACCAGCACTGCTAACGCCGGAGCCCATCGTCACAACTCCCGACGTCCCCGAACTGCTGTCTCCGGAGACCACAGTCACCGTTCCGGACGCGCTGTTGCTTGCCGATCGAACATACACCTGGCCGCTCGTCGATGCAGAAGAAGATCCGCTCACGATGTCAACCTTGCCGCCAACACCACTGGTTCCCGCAGCCGCGCCAGCTGCGATGTTCACGTTGCCGCCAGCTCCCGCACTGCTACTGCCGACGGACAGCGAGATATCGCCACCCGCGCCACTACCGCTGGACGAGCCCGTCGACACGGTGACCGAGCCGCTGGACCCTGAGCTCGCCGTCCCAGACGCCACCGTGACGGCACCGCTAGACGCCGTCGCTGCGTTGTTCAGCGGACTCGTCGTTAACAACAGAGTCCCGCTCACGCCACTCGACCCCTTGCCGCTCGCGACCGACACCGCGCCGCCAGTACTGCCTCCGCCGCCTCCGCTGAGCTCCAGAGCGCCGCCACTGCCCGTGCTGCCGCTACCGCTGCCTCCCGACAACGATACCTTGCCACCAACACCGGCGGTGCTCGTCGTCATGCCACCCGTCAGCAACACCGCGCCGCCTACACCTCCGGTGGCACTGGCATCGCCACCGGCCACGGTAACCAGGCCGCTCGTACCCGTCGAACTCGTTCCAGAAGCAACTGTCACGGCGCCCGACGCACCAGCACTGCTAACGCCGGAGCCCATCGTCACAACTCCCGACGTCCCCGAACTGCTGTCTCCGGAGACCACAGTCACCGTTCCGGACGCGCCGTTGCTTGCCGATCGAACATACACCTGGCCGCTCGTCGATGCAGAAGAAGATCCGCTCGCGATGTCAACCTTGCCGCCAACACCACTGGTTCCCGCAGCCGCGCCAGCTGCGATGTTCACGTTGCCACCAGCTCCCGCACTGCTACTGCCGACGGACAGCGAGATATCGCCACCCGCGCCACTACCGCTGGACGAGCCCGTCGACACGGTGACCGAGCCGCTGGACCCTGAGCTCGCCGTCCCAGACGCCACCGTCACGGCACCGCTAGACGCCGTCGCTGCGTTGTTCAGCGGACTCGTCGTTAACAACAGAGTCCCGCTCACGCCACTCGACCCCTTGCCGCTCGCGACCGACACCGCGCCGCCAGTACTGCCTCCGCCGCCTCCGCTGAGCTCCAGAGCGCCGCCACTGCCCGTGCTGCCGCTACCGCTGCCTCCCGACAACGATACCTTGCCACCAACACCGGCGGTGCTCGTCGTCATGCCACCCGTCAGCAACACCGCGCCGCCTACACCTCCGGTGGCACTGGCATCGCCACCGGCCACGGTAACCAGGCCGCTCGTACCCGTCGAACTCGTTCCAGAAGCAACTGTCACGGCGCCCGACGCACCAGCACTGCTAACGCCGGAGCCCATCGTCACAACTCCCGACGTCCCCGAACTGCTGTCTCCGGAGACCACAGTCACCGTTCCGGACGCGCCGTTGCTTGCCGATCGAACATACACCTGGCCGCTCGTCGATGCAGAAGAAGATCCGCTCGCGATGTCAACCTTGCCGCCAACACCACTGGTTCCCGCAGCCGCGCCAGCTGCGATGTTCACGTTGCCGCCAGCTCCCGCACTGCTACTGCCGACGGACAGCGAGATATCGCCACCCGCGCCACTACCGCTGGACGAGCCCGTCGACACGGTGACCGGAGCCGCTGGACCCTGAGCTCGCCGTCCCAGACGCCACCGTGACGGCACCGCCAGACGCCGTCGCTGCGTTGTTCAGCGGACTCGTCGTTAACAACAGAGTCCCGCTCACGCCACTCGACCCCTTGCCGCTCGCGACCGACACCGCGCCGCCAGTACTGCCTCCGCCGCCTCCGCTGAGCTCCAGAGCGCCGCCACTGCCCGTGCTGCCGCTACCGCTGCCTCCCGACAACGATACCTTGCCACCAACACCGGCGGTGCTCGTCGTCATGCCACCCGTCAGCAACACCGCGCCGCCTACACCTCCGGTGGCACTGGCATCGCCACCGGCCACGGTAACCAGGCCGCTCGTACCCGTCGAACTCGTTCCAGAAGCAACTGTCACGGCGCCCGACGCACCAGCACTGCTAACGCCGGAGCCCATCGTCACAACTCCCGACGTCCCCGAACTGCTGTCTCCGGAGACCACAGTCACCGTTCCGGACGCGCCGTTGCTTGCCGATCGAACATACACCTGGCCGCTCGTCGATGCAGAAGAAGATCCGCTCGCGATGTCAACCTTGCCGCCAACACCACTGGTTCCCGCAGCCGCGCCAGCTGCGATGTTCACGTTGCCGCCAGCTCCCGCACTGCTACTGCCGACGGACAGCGAGATATCGCCACCCGCGCCACTACCGCTGGACGAGCCCGTCGACACGGTGACCGAGCCGCTGGACCCTGAGCTCGCCGTCCCAGACGCCACCGTGACGGCACCGCTAGACGCCGTCGCTGCGTTGTTCAGCGGACTCGTCGTTAACAACAGAGTCCCGCTCACGCCACTCGACCCCTTGCCGCTCGCGACCGACACCGCGCCGCCAGTACTGCCTCCGCCGCCTCCGCTGAGCTCCAGAGCGCCGCCACTGCCCGTGCTGCCGCTACCGCTGCCTCCCGACAACGATACCTTGCCACCAACACCGGCGGTGCTCGTCGTCATGCCACCCGTCAGCAACACCGCGCCGCCTACACCTCCGGTGGCACTGGCATCGCCACCGGCCACGGTAACCAGGCCGCTCGTACCCGTCGAACTCGTTCCAGAAGCAACTGTCACGGCGCCCGACGCACCAGCACTGCTAACGCCGGAGCCCATCGTCACAACTCCCGACGTCCCCGAACTGCTGTCTCCGGAGACCACAGTCACCGTTCCGGACGCGCCGTTGCTTGCCGATCGAACATACACCTGGCCGCTCGTCGATGCAGAAGAAGATCCGCTCGCGATGTCAACCTTGCCGCCAACACCACTGGTTCCCGCAGCCGCGCCAGCTGCGATGTTCACGTTGCCGCCAGCTCCCGCACTGCTACTGCCGACGGACAGCGAGATATCGCCACCCGCGCCACTACCGCTGGACGAGCCCGTCGACACGGTGACCGAGCCGCTGGACCCTGAGCTCGCCGTCCCAGACGCCACCGTCACGGCACCGCTAGACGCCGTCGCTGCGTTGTTCAGCGGACTCGTCGTTAACAACAGAGTCCCGCTCACGCCACTCGACCCCTTGCCGCTCGCGACCGACACCGCGCCGCCAGTACTGCCTCCGCCGCCTCCGCTGAGCTCCAGAGCGCCGCCACTGCCCGTGCTGCCGCTACCGCTGCCTCCCGACAACGATACCTTGCCACCAACACCGGCGGTGCTCGTCGTCATGCCACCCGTCAGCAACACCGCGCCGCCTACACCTCCGGTGGCACTGGCATCGCCACCGGCCACGGTAACCAGGCCGCTCGTACCCGTCGAACTCGTTCCAGAAGCAACTGTCACGGCGCCCGACGCACCAGCACTGCTAACGCCGGAGCCCATCGTCACAACTCCCGACGTCCCCGAACTGCTGTCTCCGGAGACCACAGTCACCGTTCCGGACGCGCCGTTGCTTGCCGATCGAACATACACCTGGCCGCTCGTCGATGCAGAAGAAGATCCGCTCGCGATGTCAACCTTGCCGCCAACACCACTGGTTCCCGCAGCCGCGCCAGCTGCGATGTTCACGTTGCCGCCAGCTCCCGCACTGCTACTGCCGACGGACAGCGAGATATCGCCACCCGCGCCACTACCGCTGGACGAGCCCGTCGACACGGTGACCGAGCCGCTGGACCCTGAGCTCGCCGTCCCAGACGCCACCGTCACGGCACCGCTAGACGCCGTCGCTGCGTTGTTCAGCGGACTCGTCGTTAACAACAGAGTCCCGCTCACGCCACTCGACCCCTTGCCGCTCGCGACCGACACCGCGCCGCCAGTACTGCCTCCGCCGCCTCCGCTGAGCTCCAGAGCGCCGCCACTGCCCGTGCTGCCGCTACCGCTGCCTCCCGACAACGATACCTTGCCACCAACACCGGCGGTGCTCGTCGTCATGCCACCCGTCAGCAACACCGCGCCGCCTACACCTCCGGTGGCACTGGCATCGCCACCGGCCACGGTAACCAGGCCGCTCGTACCCGTCGAACTCGTTCCAGAAGCAACTGTCACGGCGCCCGACGCACCAGCACTGCTAACGCCGGAGCCCATCGTCACAACTCCCGACGTCCCCGAACTGCTGTCTCCGGAGACCACAGTCACCGTTCCGGACGCGCCGTTGCTTGCCGATCGAACATACACCTGGCCGCTCGTCGATGCAGAAGAAGATCCGCTCGCGATGTCAACCTTGCCGCCAACACCACTGGTTCCCGCAGCCGCGCCAGCTGCGATGTTCACGTTGCCGCCAGCTCCCGCACTGCTACTGCCGACGGACAGCGAGATATCGCCACCCGCGCCACTACCGCTGGACGAGCCCGTCGACACGGTGACCGAGCCGCTGGACCCTGAGCTCGCCGTCCCAGACGCCACCGTCACGGCACCGCTAGACGCCGTCGCTGCGTTGTTCAGCGGACTCGTCGTTAACAACAGAGTCCCGCTCACGCCACTCGACCCCTTGCCGCTCGCGACCGACACCGCGCCGCCAGTACTGCCTCCGCCGCCTCCGCTGAGCTCCAGAGCGCCGCCACTGCCCGTGCTGCCGCTACCGCTGCCTCCCGACAACGATACCTTGCCACCAACACCGGCGGTGCTCGTCGTCATGCCACCCGTCAGCAACACCGCGCCGCCTACACCTCCGGTGGCACTGGCATCGCCACCGGCCACGGTAACCAGACCGCTCGTACCCGTCGAACTCGTTCCAGAAGCAACTGTCACGGCGCCCGACGCACCAGCACTGCTAACGCCGGAGACCACAGTCACCGTTCCGGACGCGCCGTTGCTTGCCGATCGAACATACACCTGGCCGCTCGTCGATGCAGAAGAAGATCCGCTCGCGATGTCAACCTTGCCGCCAACACCACTGGTTCCCGCAGCCGCGCCAGCTGCGATGTTCACGTTGCCGCCAGCTCCCGCA
The DNA here is from genome assembly GCA_024211575.1 of Phytophthora melonis. NCBI lineage: Eukaryota > Oomycota > Peronosporomycetes > Peronosporales > Peronosporaceae > Phytophthora > Phytophthora melonis. Next base: position 936,635 of record JAMXKT010000013.1, read on the forward strand.
CTGCTACTGCCGACGGACAGCGAGATATCGCCACCCGCGCCACTACCGCTGGACGAGCCCGTCGACACGGTGACCGAGCCGCTGGACCCTGAGCTCGCCGTCCCAGACGCCACCGTCACGGCACCGCTAGACGCCGTCGCTGCGTTGTTCAGCGGACTCGTCGTTAACAACAGAGTCCCGCTCACGCCACTCGACCCCTTGCCGCTCGCGACCGACACCGCGCCGCCAGTACTGCCTCCGCCGCCTCCGCTGAGCTCCAGAGCGCCGCCACTGCCCGTGCTGCCGCTACCGCTGCCTCCCGACAACGATACCTTGCCACCAACACCGGCGGTGCTCGTCGTCATGCCACCCGTCAGCAACACCGCGCCGCCTACACCTCCGGCGGCACTGGCATCGCCACCGGCCACGGTAATCAGACCGCTCGTACCCGTCGAACTCGTTCCAGAAGCAACTGTCACGGCGCCCGACGCACCAGCACTGCTAACGCCGGAGACCACAGTCACCGTTCCGGACGCGCCGTTGCTTGCCGATCGAACATACACCTGGCCGCTCGTCGATGCAGAAGAAGATCCGCTCGCGATGTCAACCTTGCCGCCAACACCACTGGTTCCCGCAGCCGCGCCAGCTGCGATGTTCACGTTGCCGCCAGCTCCCGCACTGCTACTGCCGACGGACAGCGAGATATCGCCACCCGCGCCACTACCGCTGGACGAGCCCGTCGACACGGTGACCGAGCCGCTGGACCCTGAGCTCGCCGTCCCAGACGCCACCGTGACGGCACCGCCAGACGCCGTCGCTGCGTTGTTCAGCGGACTCGTCGTTAACAACAGAGTCCCGCTCACGCCACTCGACCCCTTGCCGCTCGCGACCGACACCGCGCCGCCAGTACTGCCTCCGCCGCCTCCGCTGAGCTCCAGAGCGCCGCCACTGCCCGTGCTGCCGCTACCGCTGCCTCCCGACAACGATACCTTGCCACCAACACCGGCGGTGCTCGTCGTCATGCCACCCGTCAGCAACACCGCGCCGCCTACACCTCCGGTGGCAGTGGCATCGCCACCGGCCACGGTAACCAGGCCGCTCGTACCCGTCGAACTCGTTCCAGAAGCAACTGTCACGGCGCCCGACGCACCAGCACTGCTAACGCCGGAGACCACAGTCACCGTTCCGGACGCGCCGTTGCTTGCCGATCGAACATACACCTGGCCGCTCGTCGATGCAGAAGAAGATCCGCTCGCGATGTCAACCTTGCCGCCAACACCACTGGTTCCCGCAGCCGCGCCAGCTGCGATGTTCACGTTGCCGCCAGCTCCCGCACTGCTACTGCCGACGGACAGCGAGATATCGCCACCCGCGCCACTACCGCTGGACGAGCCCGTCGACACGGTGACCGAGCCGCTGGACCCTGAGCTCGCCGTCCCAGACGCCACCGTCACGGCACCGCTAGACGCCGTCGCTGCGTTGTTCAGCGGACTCGTCGTTAACAACAGAGTCCCGCTCACGCCACTCGACCCCTTGCCGCTCGCGACCGACACCGCGCCGCCAGTACTGCCTCCGCCGCCTCCGCTGAGCTCCAGAGCGCCGCCACTGCCCGTGCTGCCGCTACCGCTGCCTCCCGACAACGATACCTTGCCACCAACACCGGCGGTGCTCATCGTCATGCCACCCGTCAGCAACACCGCGCCGCCTACACCTCCGGTGGCATTGGCATCGCCACCGGCCACGGTAACCAGGCCGCTCGTACCTGTCGAACTCGTTCCAGAAGCAACTGTCACGGCGCCCGACGCACCAGCACTGCTAACGCCGGAGCCCATCGTCACAACTCCCGACGTCCCCGAACTGCTGTCTCCGGAGACCACAGTCACCGTTCCGGACGCGCCGTTGCTTGCCGATCGAACATACACCTGGCCGCTCGTCGATGCAGAAGAAGATCCGCTCGCGATGTCAACCTTGCCGCCAACACCACTGGTTCCCGCAGCCGCGCCAGCTGCGATGTTCACGTTGCCGCCAGCTCCCGCACTGCTACTGCCGACGGACAGCGAGATATCGCCACCCGCGCCACTACCGCTGGACGAGCCCGTCGACACGGTGACCGAGCCGCTGGACCCTGAGCTCGCCGTCCCAGACGCCACCGTCACGGCACCGCTAGACGCCGTCGCTGCGTTGTTCAGCGGACTCGTCGTTAACAACAGAGACCCGCTCACGCCACTCGACCCCTTGCCGCTCGCGACCGACACCGCGCCGCCAGTACTGCCTCCGCCGCCTCCGCTGAGCTCCAGAGCGCCGCCACTGCCCGTGCTGCCGCTACCGCTGCCTCCCGACAACGATACCTTGCCACCAACACCGGCGGTGCTCATCGTCATGCCACCCGTCAGCAACACCGCGCCGCCTACACCTCCGGTGGCACTGGCATCGCCACCGGCCACGGTAACCAGGCCGCTCGTACCCGTCGAACTCGTTCCAGAAGCAACTGTCACGGCGCCCGACGCACCAGCACTGCTAACGCCGGAGCCCATCGTCACAACTCCCGACGTCCCCGAACTGCTGTCTCCGGAGACCACAGTCACCGTTCCGGACGCGCCGTTGCTTGCCGATCGAACATACACCTGGCCGCTCGTCGATGCAGAAGAAGATCCGCTCGCGATGTCAACCTTGCCGCCAACACCACTGGTTCCCGCAGCCGCGCCAGCTGCGATGTTCACGTTGCCGCCAGCTCCCGCACTGCTACTGCCGACGGACAGCGAGATATCACCACCCGCGCCACTACCGCTGGACGAGCCCGTCGACACGGTGACCGAGCCGCTGGACCCTGAGCTCGCCGTCCCAGACGCCACCGTCACGGCACCGCTAGACGCCGTCGCTGCGTTGTTCAGCGGACTCGTCGTTAACAACAGAGTCCCGCTCACGCCACTCGACCCCTTGCCGCTCGCGACCGACACCGCGCCGCCAGTACTGCCTCCGCCGCCTCCGCTGAGCTCCAGAGCGCCGCCACTGCCCGTGCTGCCGCTACCGCTGCCTCCCGACAACGATACCTTGCCACCAACACCGGCGGTGCTCGTCGTCATGCCACCCGTCAGCAACACCGCGCCGCCTACACCTCCGGTGGCACTGGCATCGCCACCGGCCACGGTAACCAGGCCGCTCGTACCCGTCGAACTCGTTCCAGAAGCAACTGTCACGGCGCCCGACGCACCAGCACTGCTAACGCCGGAGCCCATCGTCACAACTCCCGACGTCCCCGAACTGCTGTCTCCGGAGACCACAGTCACCGTTCCGGACGCGCCGTTGCTTGCCGATCGAACATACACCTGGCCGCTCGTCGATGCAGAAGAAGATCCGCTCGCGATGTCAACCTTGCCGCCAACACCACTGGTTCCCGCAGCCGCGCCAGCTGCGATGTTCACGTTGCCGCCAGCTCCCGCACTGCTACTGCCGACGGACAGCGAGATATCGCCACCCGCGCCACTACCGCTGGACGAGCCCGTCGACACGGTGACCGAGCCGCTGGACCCTGAGCTCGCCGTCCCAGACGCCACCGTCACGGCACCGCTAGACGCCGTCGCTGCGTTGTTCAGCGGACTCGTCGTTAACAACAGAGTCCCGCTCACGCCACTCGACCCCTTGCCGCTCGCGACCGACACCGCGCCGCCAGTACTGCCTCCGCCGCCTCCGCTGAGCTCCAGAGCGCCGCCACTGCCCGTGCTGCCGCTACCGCTGCCTCCCGACAACGATACCTTTGCCACCAACACCGGCGGTGCTCGTCGTCATGCCACCCGTCAGCAACACCGCGCCGCCTACACCTCCGGTGGCACTGGCATCGCCACCGGCCACGGTAACCAGGCCGCTCGTACCCGTCGAACTCGTTCCAGAAGCAACTGTCACGGCGCCCGACGCACCAGCACTGCTAACGCCGGAGCCCATCGTCACAACTCCCGACGTCCCCGAACTGCTGTCTCCGGAGACCACAGTCACCGTTCCGGACGCGCCGTTGCTTGCCGATCGAACATACACCTGGCCGCTCGTCGATGCAGAAGAAGATCCGCTCGCGATGTCAACCTTGCCGCCAACACCACTGGTTCCCGCAGCCGCGCCAGCTGCGATGTTCACGTTGCCGCCAGCTCCCGACCTGCTACTGCCGACGGACAGCGAGATATCACCACCCGCGCCACTACCGCTGGACGAGCCCGTCGACACGGTGACCGAGCCGCTGGACCCTGAGCTCGCCGTCCCAGACGCCACCGTCACGGCACCGCTAGACGCCGTCGCTGCGTTGTTCAGCGGACTCGTCGTTAACAACAGAGTCCCGCTCACGCCACTCGACCCCTTGCCGCTCGCGACCGACACCGCGCCGCCAGTACTGCCTCCGCCGCCTCCGCTGAGCTCCAGAGCGCCGCCACTGCCCGTGCTGCCGCTACCGCTGCCTCCCGACAACGATACCTTGCCACCAACACCGGCGGTGCTCGTCGTCATGCCACCCGTCAGCAACACCGCGCCGCCTACACCTCCGGCGGCACTGGCATCGCCACCGGCCACGGTAACCAGGCCGCTCGTACCCGTCGAACTCGTTCCAGAAGCAACTGTCACAGCGCCCGACGCTCCTACGGTACTTAGTCCTGATGCAAGGTATACTGTACCAGTACGTGCGCTAGCGCCAGACGTGATGCTGATGTGACCACTCGACATGGAGGACCCCCCACTACCACTCGTTATTTCGACAAATCCACCCCCTAAGGAAGTTGAATCCGAACTACTACCAGCAGCCATGACTACAGAGCCACCGCTGCCGACAGAGCCGTCACCCACGCTCACCACCACGGACCCGCCGCTGCCGCCCGTGCTCGTGCCGGTGCTCAGCAGCAAGTTGCCCGAAGACCCGGCACTGGCGCTGCCGCTGCTGAAGCTCAGCACACCAGAACGACCCGCCGAACCGCCCGCCGCTGTGCTCAGCGAAACCGAGCCGCTGGAGCTCGCCACGCCACGCCCGCTCGCAATGCTCACAGACCCGCCTGTACCGCTCGACGGCGGATTCGTCGACGCCGCACCCGTCGAGTCGCCCGCTGTCAACGAGATGGCACCTCCCGCCATCGTATCTCCCATGCCCACCGACAGTGTGATCGACCCGCCGTGGCCACCCGTCGACACGCCCGTGGTTACACCCACGGACCCGCTGTTGCCCACGCGGCTCGCGCCGCTCGTCAGACGCAGACCGCCGCTCACGCCGTTGCTGCTCGCAGAGTCCGGCGTCGTCAACGAGATGTCGCCGCTCGACGTCGTCAGGCCCGCGCCGCTCTGCAGCGAGATCGACCCGCCACTCGTCACACCGCTGCCGCCGCTTAGCGAGATCGGACCGCCCACCGTACCAGAAGCCGCGGTGTGCGTGTCTCCCGACCGCAGTGAGATAGCACCGCCAGCACCGCTGCTGCCCGTGCCCACACTCAGCAACACGGACCCGCCGTTGCCGCCAGTGCTGCCACCAGTACTCACCGTCACGTCGCCCGCCGTGCCTGCCGTCGCAGAGCCCGTCGTCAGTTTAATCAGGCCCGACGAAGCGGCCGTACTGCTCGCGCCCGCGCCGCCATCCGGAGTGTACACCAGCACGTTGCCGCTCGTGAAGCTACTGCTCGCGCCGCTGGACACGTCCACGTCACCGCCCACGCCGCCCGCAGCAGTGCTCGTCGTCGTCGAACCAGCGCGCACCAAGACCGTGCCGCCCGCAGCCGTGTTGCCACTGCCCACAGACAGCTCGATGTTGCCTCCTCGGCCACCAGTCGCCGCACCCGTCGATAGACGCACAGACCCGCTCGACGACGACGAGGACGCACCGCTAGCCAGAGACAGAGACCCACTCATGCCGGACGCAGCACTCCACAGGGACACGTCGCCGCTCGGAGAGCTCGTCCCCGCCGACGCACCACTGATCACGCTGATGGACCCGCCCGTCGAGGCGCCTTGGCCGCCCACCAGCTCCACCGAGCCGCCGCTTGAACCGGATGGTGTCGCAGAGCTCAGACCGGCCGTCAGCGACACCTTGCCGCCACTGCCGACAGAGCCGTCACCCACGCTCACCACCACGGACCCGCCGCTGCCGCCCGTGCTCGCGCCGGTGCTCAGCAGCAAGTTGCCCGAAGACCCGGCACTGGCGCTGCCGCTGCTGAAGCTCAGCACACCAGAACGACCCGCCGAACCGCCCGCCGCCGTGCTCAGCGAAACCGAGCCGCTGGAGCTCGCCACGCCACGCCCGCTCGCAATGCTCACAGACCCGCCTGTACCGCTCGACGGCGGATTCGTCGACGCCGCACCCGTCGAGTCGCCCGCTGTCAACGAGATGGCACCTCCCGCCATCGTATCTCCCATGCCCACCGACAGTGTGATCGACCCGCCGTGGCCACCCGTCGACACGCCCGTGGTTACACCCACGGACCCGCTGTTGCCCACGCGGCTCGCGCCGCTCGTCAGACGCAGACCGCCGCTCACGCCGTTGCTGCTCGCAGAGTCCGGCGTCGTCAACGAGATGTCGCCGCTCGACGTCGTCAGGCCCGCGCCGCTCTGCAGCGAGATCGACCCGCCACTCGTCACGCCGCTGCCGCCGCTTAGCGAGATCGGACCGCCCACCGTACCAGAAGCCGCGGTGTGCGTGTCTCCCGACCGCAGTGAGATAGCACCGCCAGCACCGCTGCTGCCCGTGCCCACACTCAGCAACACGGACCCGCCGTTGCCGCCAGTGCTGCCGCCAGTGCTCACCGTCACGTCGCCCGCCGTGCCTGCCGTCGCAGAGCCCGTCGTCAGTTTAATCAGGCCCGACGAAGCGGCCGTACTGCTCGCGCCCGCGCCACCATCCGGAGTGTACACCAGCACGTTGCCGCTCGTGAAGCTACTGCTCGCGCCGCTGGACACGTCCACGTCACCGCCCACGCCGCCCGCAGCAGTGCTCGTCGTCGTCGAACCAGCGCGCACCAAGACCGTGCCGCCCGCAGCCGTGTTGCCACTGCCCACAGACCGCGCGATGTTGCCTCCTCGGCCACCAGTCGCCGCACCCGTCGATAGACGCACAGACCCGCTCGACGACGACGAGGACGCACCGCTAGCCAGAGACAGAGACCCACTCATGCCGGACGCAGCACTCCACAGGGACACGTCGCCGCTCGGAGAGCTCGTCCCCGCCGACGCACCACTGATCACGCTGATGGACCCGCCCGTCGAGGCGCCTTGGCCGCCCACCAGCTCCACCGAGCCGCCGCTTGAACCGGATGGTGTCGCAGAGCTCAGACCGGCCGTCAGCGACACCTTGCCGCCACTGCCGACAGAGCCGTCACCCACGCTCACCACCACGGACCCGCCGCTGCCGCCCGTGCTCGCGCCGGTGCTCAGCAGCAAGTTGCCCGAAGACCCGGCACTGGCGCTGCCGCTGCTGAAGCTCAGCACACCAGAACGACCCGCCGAACCGCCCGCCGCCGTGCTCAGCGAAACCGAGCCGCTGGAGCTCGCCACGCCACGCCCGCTCGCAATGCTCACAGACCCGCCTGTACCGCTCGACGGCGGATTCGTCGACGCCGCACCCGTCGAGTCGCCCGCTGTCAACGAGATGGCACCTCCCGCCATCGTATCTCCCATGCCCACCGACAGTGTGATCGACCCGCCGTGGCCACCCGTCGACACGCCCGTGGTTACACCCACGGACCCGCTGTTGCCCACGCGGCTCGCGCCGCTCGTCAGACGCAGACCGCCGCTCACGCCGTTGCTGCTCGCAGAGTCCGGCGTCGTCAACGAGATGTCGCCGCTCGACGTCGTCAGGCCCGCGCCGCTCTGCAGCGAGATCGACCCGCCACTCGTCACACCGCTGCCGCCGCTTAGCGAGATCGAACCGCCCACCGTACCAGAAGCCGCGGTGTGCGTGTCTCCCGACCGCAGTGAGATAGCACCGCCAGCACCGCTGCTGCCCGTGCCCACACTCAGCAACACGGACCCGCCGTTGCCGCCAGTGCTGCCACCAGTGCTCACCGTCACGTCGCCCGCCGTGCCCGCCGTCGCAGAGCCCGTCGTCAGTTTAATCAGGCCCGACGAAGCGGCCGTACTGCTCGCGCCCGCGCCGCCATCCGGAGTGTACACCAGCACGTTGCCGCTCGTGAAGCTACTGCTCGCGCCGCTGGACACGTCCACGTCACCGCCCACGCCGCCCGCAGCAGTGCTCGTCGTCGTCGAACCAGCGCGCACCAAGACCGTGCCGCCCGCAGCCGTGTTGCCACTGCCCACAGACAGCTCGATGTTGCCTCCTCGGCCACCAGTCGCCGCACCCGTCGATAGACGCACAGACCCGCTCGACGACGACGAGGACGCACCGCTAGCCAGAGACAGAGACCCACTCATGCCGGACGCAGCACTCCACAGGGACACGTCGCCGCTCGGAGAGCTCGTCCCCGCCGACGCACCACTGATCACGCTGATGGACCCACCCGTCGAGGCGCCTTGGCCGCCCACCAGCTCCACCGAGCCGCCGCTTGAACCGGATGTTGTCGCAGAGCTCAGACCGGCCGTCAGCGACACCTTGCCGCCACTGCCGACAGAGCCGTCACCCACGCTCACCACCACGGACCCGCCGCTGCCGCCCGTGCTCGCGCCGGTGCTCAGCACCAGGTTGCCCGAAGACCCGGCACTGGCGCTGCCGCTGCTGAAGCTCAGCACACCAGAACGACCCGCCGAACCGCCCGCCGCCGTGCTCAGCGAAACCGAGCCGCTGGAGCTCGCCACGCCACGCCCGCTCGCAATGCTCACAGACCCGCCTGTACCGCTCGACGGCGGATTCGTCGACGCCGCACCCGTCGAGTCGCCCGCTGTCAACGAGATGGCACCTCCCGCCATCGTATCTCCCATGCCCACCGACAGTGTGATCGACCCGCCGTGGCCACCCGTCGACACGCCCGTGGTTACACCCACGGACCCGCTGTTGCCCACGCGGCTCGCGCCGCTCGTCAGACGCAGACCGCCGCTCACGCCGTTGCTGCTCGCAGAGTCCGGCGTCGTCAACGAGATGTCGCCGCTCGACGTCGTCAGGCCCGCGCCGCTCTGCAGCGAGATCGACCCGCCACTCGTCACGCCGCTGCCGCCGCTTAGCGAGATCGGACCGCCCACCGTACCAGAAGCCGCGGTGTGCGTGTCTCCCGACCGCAGTGAGATAGCACCGCCAGCACCGCTGCTGCCCGTGCCCACACTCAGCAACACGGACCCGCCGTTGCCGCCAGTGCTGCCGCCAGTGCTCACCGTCACGTCGCCCGCCGTGCCCGCCGTCGCAGAGCCCGTCGTCAAGTTAATCAGGCCAGATGAAGCGGCCGTACTGCTCGCGCCCGCGCCGCCATCCGGAGTGTACACCAGCACGTTGCCGCTCGTGAAGCTACTGCTCGCGCCGCTGGACACGTCCACGTCACCGCCCACGCCGCCCGCAGCAGTGCTCGTCGTCGTCGAACCAGCGCGCACCAAGACCGTGCCGCCCGCAGCCGTGTTGCCACTGCCCACAGACAGCTCGATGTTGCCTCCTCGGCCACCAGTCGCCGCACCCGTCGATAGACGCACAGACCCGCTCGACGACGACGAGGACGCACCGCTAGCCAGAGACAGAGACCCACTCATGCCGGACGCAGCACTCCACAGGGACACGTCGCCGCTCGGAGAGCTCGTCCCCGCCGACGCACCACTGATCACGCTGATGGACCCGCCCGTCGAGGCGCCTTGGCCGCCCACCAGCTCCACCGAGCCGCCGCTTGAACCGGATGGTGTCGCAGAGCTCAGACCGGCCGTCAGCGACACCTTGCCGCCACTGCCGACAGAGCCGTCACCCACGCTCACCACCACGGACCCGCCGCTGCCGCCCGTGCTCGCGCCGGTGCTCAGCAGCAAGTTGCCCGAAGACCCGGCACTGGCGCTGCCGCTGCTGAAGCTCAGCACACCAGAACGACCCGCCGAACCGCCCGCCGCCGTGCTCAGCGAAACCGAGCCGCTGGAGCTCGCCACGCCACGCCCGCTCGCAATGCTCACAGACCCGCCTGTACCGCTCGACGGCGGATTCGTCGACGCCGCACCCGTCGAGTCGCCCGCTGTCAACGAGATGGCACCTCCCGCCATCGTATCTCCCATGCCCACCGACAGTGTGATCGACCCGCCGTGGCCACCCGTCGACACGCCCGTGGTTACACCCACGGACCCGCTGTTGCCCACGCGGCTCGCGCCGCTCGTCAGACGCAGACCGCCGCTCACGCCGTTGCTGCTCGCAGAGTCCGGCGTCGTCAACGAGATGTCGCCGCTCGACGTCGTCAGGCCCGCGCCGCTCTGCAGCGAGATCGACCCGCCACTCGTCACGCCGCTGCCGCCGCTTAGCGAGATCGGACCGCCCACCGTACCAGAAGCCGCGGTGTGCGTGTCTCCCGACCGCAGTGAGATAGCACCGCCAGCACCGCTGCTGCCCGTGCCCACACTCAGCAACACGGACCCGCCGTTGCCGCCAGTGCTGCCGCCAGTGCTCACCGTCACGTCGCCCGCCGTGCCCGCCGTCGCAGAGCCCGTCGTCAAGTTAATCAGGCCAGATGAAGCGGCCGTACTGCTCGCGCCCGCGCCGCCATCCGGAGTGTACACCAGCACGTTGCCGCTCGTGAAGCTACTGCTCGCGCCGCTGGACACGTCCACGTCACCGCCCACGCCGCCCGCAGCAGTGCTCGTCGTCGTCGAACCAGCGCGCACCAAGACCGTGCCGCCCGCAGCCGTGTTGCCACTGCCCACAGACAGCTCGATGTTGCCTCCTCGGCCACCAGTCGCCGCACCCGTCGATAGACGCACAGACCCGCTCGACGACGACGAGGACGCACCGCTAGCCAGAGACAGAGACCCACTCATGCCGGACGCAGCACTCCACAGGGACACGTCGCCGCTCGGAGAGCTCGTCCCCGCCGACGCACCACTGATCACGCTGATGGACCCGCCCGTCGAGGCGCCTTGGCCGCCCACCAGCTCCACCGAGCCGCCGCTTGAACCGGATGGTGTCGCAGAGCTCAGACCGGCCGTCAGCGACACCTTGCCGCCACTGCCGACAGAGCCGTCACCCACGCTCACCACCACGGACCCGCCGCTGCCGCCCGTGCTCGCGCCGGTGCTCAGCAGCAAGTTGCCCGAAGACCCGGCACTGGCGCTGCCGCTGCTGAAGCTCAGCACACCAGAACGACCCGCCGAACCGCCCGCCGCCGTGCTCAGCGAAACCGAGCCGCTGGAGCTCGCCACGCCACGCCCGCTCGCAATGCTCACAGACCCGCCTGTACCGCTCGACGGCGGATTCGTCGACGCCGCACCCGTCGAGTCGCCCGCTGTCAACGAGATGGCACCTCCCGCCATCGTATCTCCCATGCCCACCGACAGTGTGATCGACCCGCCGTGGCCACCCGTCGACACGCCCGTGGTTACACCCACGGACCCGCTGTTGCCCACGCGGCTCGCGCCGCTCGTCAGACGCAGACCGCCGCTCACGCCGTTGCTGCTCGCAGAGTCCGGCGTCGTCAACGAGATGTCGCCGCTCGACGTCGTCAGGCCCGCGCCGCTCTGCAGCGAGATCGACCCGCCACTCGTCACGCCGCTGCCGCCGCTTAGCGAGATCGGACCGCCCACCGTACCAGAAGCCGCGGTGTGCGTGTCTCCCGACCGCAGTGAGATAGCACCGCCAGCACCGCTGCTGCCCGTGCCCACACTCAGCAACACGGACCCGCCGTTGCCGCCAGTGCTGCCGCCAGTGCTCACCGTCACGTCGCCCGCCGTGCCTGCCGTCGCAGAGCCCGTCGTCAGTTTAATCAGGCCCGACGAAGCGGCCGTACTGCTCGCGCCCGCGCCGCCATCCGGAGTGTACACCAGCACGTTGCCGCTCGTGAAGCTACTGCTCGCGCCGCTGGACACGTCCACGTCACCGCCCACGCCGCCCGCAGCAGTGCTCGTCGTCGTCGAACCAGCGCGCACCAAGACCGTGCCGCCCGCAGCCGTGTTGCCACTGCCCACAGACAGCTCGATGTTGCCTCCTCGGCCGCCAGTCGCCGCACCCGTCGATAGACGCACAGACCCGCTCGACGACGACGAGGACGCACCGCTAGCCAGAGACAGAGACCCACTCATGCCGGACGCAGCACTCCACAGGGACACGTCGCCGCTCGGAGAGCTCGTCCCCGCCGACGCACCACTGATCACGCTGATGGACCCACCCGTCGAGGCGCCTTGGCCGCCCACCAGCTCTACCGAGCCGCCGCTTGAACCGGATGTTGTCGCAGAGCTCAGACCGGCCGTCAGCGACACCTTGCCGCCACTGCCGACAGAGCCGTCACCCACGCTCACCACCACGGACCCGCCGCTGCCGCCCGTGCTCGCGCCGGTGCTCAGCAGCAAGTTGCCCGAAGACCCGGCACTGGCGCTGCCGCTGCTGAAGCTCAGCACACCAGAACGACCCGCCGAACCGCCCGCCGCCGTGCTCAGCGAAACCGAGCCGCTGGAGCTCGCCACGCCACGCCCGCTCGCAATGCTCACAGACCCGCCTGTACCGCTCGACGGCGGATTCGTCGACGCCGCACCCGTCGAGTCGCCCGCTGTCAACGAGATGGCACCTCCCGCCATCGTATCTCCCATGCCCACCGACAGTGTGATCGACCCGCCGTGGCCACCCGTCGACACGCCTGTGGTTACACCCACGGACCCGCTGTTGCCCACGCGGCTCGCGCCGCTCGTCAGACGCAGACCGCCGCTCACGCCGTTGCTGCTCGCAGAGTCCGGCGTCGTCAATGAGATGTCGCCGCTCGACGTCGTCAGGCCCGCGCCGCTCTGCAGCGAGATCGACCCGCCACTCGTCACACCGCTGCCGCCGCTTAGCGAGATCGAACCGCCCACCGTACCAGAAGCCGCGGTGTGCGTGTCTCCCGACCGCAGTGAGATAGCACCGCCAGCACCGCTGCTGCCCGTGCCCACACTCAGCAACACGGACCCGCCGTTGCCGCCAGTGCTGCCACCAGTGCTCACCGTCACGTCGCCCGCCGTGCCCGCCGTCGCAGAGCCCGTCGTCAGTTTAATCAGGCCCGACGAAGCGGCCGTACTGCTCGCGCCCGCGCCGCCATCCGGAGTGTACACCAGCACGTTGCCGCTCGTGAAGCTACTGCTCGCGCCGCTGGACACGTCCACGTCACCGCCCACGCCGCCCGCAGCAGTGCTCGTCGTCGTCGAACCAGCGCGCACCAAGACCGTGCCGCCCGCAGCCGTGTTGCCACTGCCCACAGACAGCTCGATGTTGCCTCCTCGGCCGCCAGTCGCCGCACCCGTCGATAGACGCACAGACCCGCTCGACGACGACGAGGACGCACCGCTAGCCAGAGACAGAGACCCACTCATGCCGGACGCAGCACTCCACAGGGACACGTCGCCGCTCGGAGAGCTCGTCCCCGCCGACGCACCACTGATCACGCTGATGGACCCGCCCGTCGAGGCGCCTTGGCCGCCCACCAGCTCCACCGAGCCGCCGCTTGAACCGGATGGTGTCGCAGAGCTCAGACCGGCCGTCAGCGACACCTTGCCGCCACTGCCGACAGAGCCGTCACCCACGCTCACCACCACGGACCCGCCGCTGCCGCCCGTGCTCGCGCCGGTGCTCAGCACCAGGTTGCCCGAAGACCCGGCACTGGCGCTGCCGCTGCTGAAGCTCAGCACACCAGAACGACCCGCCGAACCGCCCGCCGCCGTGCTCAGCGAAACCGAGCCGCTGGAGCTCGCCACGCCACGCCCGCTCGCAATGCTCACAGACCCGCCTGTACCGCTCGACGGCGGATTCGTCGACGCCGCACCCGTCGAGTCGCCCGCTGTCAACGAGATGGCACCTCCCGCCATCGTATCTCCCATGCCCACCGACAGTGTGATCGACCCGCCGTGGCCACCCGTCGACACGCCCGTGGTTACACCCACGGACCCGCTGTTGCCCACGCGGCTCGCGCCGCTCGTCAGACGCAGACCGCCGCTCACGCCGTTGCTGCTCGCAGAGTCCGGCGTCGTCAACGAGATGTCGCCGCTCGACGTCGTCAGGCCCGCGCCGCTCTGCAGCGAGATCGACCCGCCACTCGTCACGCCGCTGCCGCCGCTTAGCGAGATCGGACCGCCCACCGTACCAGAAGCCGCGGTGTGCGTGTCTCCCGACCGCAGTGAGATAGCACCGCCAGCACCGCTGCTGCCCGTGCCCACACTCAGCAACACGGACCCGCCGTTGCCGCCAGTGCTGCCACCAGTGCTCACCGTCACGTCGCCCGCCGTGCCCGCCGTCGCAGAGCCCGTCGTCAGTTTAATCAGGCCCGACGAAGCGGCCGTACTGCTCGCGCCCGCGCCGCCATCCGGAGTGTACACCAGCACGTTGCCGCTCGTGAAGCTACTGCTCGCGCCGCTGGACACGTCCACGTCACCGCCCACGCCGCCCGCAGCAGTGCTCGTCGTCGTCGAACCAGCGCGCACCAAGACCGTGCCGCCCGCAGCCGTGTTGCCACTGCCCACAGACAGCTCGATGTTGCCTCCTCGGCCACCAGTCGCCGCACCCGTCGATAGACGCACAGACCCGCTCGACGACGACGAGGACGCACCGCTAGCCAGAGACAGAGACCCACTCATGCCGGACGCAGCACTCCACAGGGACACGTCGCCGCTCGGAGAGCTCGTCCCCGCCGACGCACCACTGATCACGCTGATGGACCCGCCCGTCGAGGCGCCTTGGCCGCCCACCAGCTCCACCGAGCCGCCGCTTGAACCGGATGTTGTCGCAGAGCTCAGACCGGCCGTCAGCGACACCTTGCCGCCACTGCCGACAGAGCCGTCACCCACGCTCACCACCACGGACCCGCCGCTGCCGCCCGTGCTCGCGCCGGTGCTCAGCACCAGGTTGCCCGGAAGACCCGGCACTGGCGCTGCCGCTGCTGAAGCTCAGCACACCAGAACGACCCGCCGAACCGCCCGCCGCCGTGCTCAGCGAAACCGAGCCGCTGGAGCTCGCCACGCCACGCCCGCTCGCAATGCTCACAGACCCGCCTGTACCGCTCGACGGCGGATTCGTCGACGCCGCACCCGTCGAGTCGCCCGCTGTCAACGAGATGGCACCTCCCGCCATCGTATCTCCCATGCCCACCGACAGTGTGATCGACCCGCCGTGGCCACCCGTCGACACGCCCGTGGTTACACCCATGGACCCGCTGTTGCCCACGCGGCTCGCGCCGCTCGTCAGACGCAGACCGCCGCTCACGCCGTTGCTGCTCGCAGAGTCCGGCGTCGTCAACGAGATGTCGCCGCTCGACGTCGTCAGGCCCGCGCCGCTCTGCAGCGAGATCGACCCGCCACTCGTCACACCGCTGCCGCCGCTTAGCGAGATCGGACCGCCCACCGTACCAGAAGCCGCGGTGTGCGTGTCTCCCGACCGCAGTGAGATAGCACCGCCAGCACCGCTGCTGCCCGTGCCCACACTCAGCAACACGGACCCGCCGTTGCCGCCAGTGCTGCCGCCAGTGCTCACCGTCACGTCGCCCGCCGTGCCTGCCGTCGCAGAGCCCGTCGTCAGTTTGATCAGGCCCGACGAAGCGGCCGTACTGCTCGCGCCCGCGCCGCCATCCGGAGTGTACACCAGCACGTTGCCGCTCGTGAAGCTACTGCTCGCGCCGCTGGACACGTCCACGTCACCGCCCACGCCGCCCGCAGCAGTGCTCGTCGTCGTCGAACCAGCGCGCACCAAGACCGTGCCGCCCGCAGCCGTGTTGCCACTGCCCACAGACAGCTCGATGTTGCCTCCTCGGCCGCCAGTCGCCGCACCCGTCGATAGACGCACAGACCCGCTCGACGACGACGAGGACGCACCGCTAGCCAGAGACAGAGACCCACTCATGCCGGACGCAGCACTCCACAGGGACACGTCGCCGCTCGGAGAGCTCTTTCCCGCCGACGCACCACTGATCACGCTGATGGACCCGCCCGTCGAGGCGCCTTGGCCGCCCACCAGCTCCACCGAGCCGCCGCTTGAACCGGATGTTGTCGCAGAGCTCAGACCGGCCGTCAGCGACACCTTGCCGCCACTGCCGACAGAGCCGTAACACACTCTCACAACCACTGACCCTCCGCTGCCGCCAGTGCTCGCGCCGGTGCTCATAACAAGGTTGACCGAAGAGCAGGCAATGGCGCTGCCGCTGCTGAAGCTCTGCACACCATAACGACCCTCCGAACCTACCGCCGCCGTGCTCAGCGAAACCGAGCCGCTGGAGCTCGCCACGCCACGCCCGCTCGCAATGCTCACAGACCCGCCTGTACCGCTTGACGGCGGATTCGTCGACGCCGCACCCGTCGAGTCGCCCGCTGTCAACGAGATGGCACCTCCCGCCATCGTATCTCCCATGCCCACCGACAGTGTGATCGACCCGCCGTGGCCACCCGTCGACACGCCCGTGGTTACACCCATGGACCCGCTGTTGCCCACGCGGCTCGCGCCGCTCGTCAGACGCAGACCGCCGCTCACGCCGTTGCTGCTCGCAGAGTCCGGCGTCGTCAATGAGATGTCGCCGCTCGACGTCGTCAGGCCCGCGCCGCTCTGCAGCGAGATCGACCCGCCACTCGTCACACCGCTGCCGCCGCTTAGCGAGATCGAACCGCCCACCGTACCAGAAGCCGCGGTGTGCGTGTCTCCCGACCGCAGTGAGATAGCACCGCCAGCACCGCTGCTGCCCGTGCCCACACTCAGCAACACGGACCCGCCGTTGCCGCCAGTGCTGCCACCAGTGCTCACCGTCACGTCGCCCGCCGTGCCCGCCGTCGCAGAGCCCGTCGTCAGTTTAATCAGGCCCGACGAAGCGGCCGTACTGCTCGCGCCCGCGCCGCCATCCGGAGTGTACACCAGCACGTTGCCGCTCGTGAAGCTACTGCTCGCGCCGCTGGACACGTCCACGTCACCGCCCACGCCGCCCGCAGCAGTGCTCGTCGTCGTCGAACCAGCGCGCACCAAGACCGTGCCGCCCGCAGCCGTGTTGCCACTGCCCACAGACAGCTCGATGTTGCCTCCTCGGCCACCAGTCGCCGCACCCGTCGATAGACGCACAGACCCGCTCGACGACGACGAGGACGCACCGCTAGCCAGAGACAGAGACCCACTCATGCCGGACGCAGCACTCCACAGGGACACGTCGCCGCTCGGAGAGCTCGTCCCCGCCGACGCACCACTGATCACGCTGATGGACCCGCCCGTCGAGGCGCCTTGGCCGCCCACCAGCTCCACCGAGCCGCCGCTTGAACCGGATGTTGTCGCAGAGCTCAGACCGGCCGTCAGCGACACCTTGCCGCCACTGCCGACAGAGCCGTCACCCACGCTCACCACCACGGACCCGCCGCTGCCGCCCGTGCTCGCGCCGGTGCTCAGCACCAGGTTGCCCGAAGACCCGGCACTGGCGCTGCCGCTGCTGAAGCTCAGCACACCAGAACGACCCGCCGAACCGCCCGCCGCCGTGCTCAGCGAAACCGAGCCGCTGGAGCTCGCCACGCCACGCCCGCTCGCAATGCTCACAGACCCGCCTGTACCGCTCGACGGCGGATTCGTCGACGCCGCACCCGTCGAGTCGCCCGCTGTCAACGAGATGGCACCTCCCGCCATCGTATCTCCCATGCCCACCGACAGTGTGATCGACCCGCCGTGGCCACCCGTCGACACGCCCGTGGTTACACCCACGGACCCGCTGTTGCCCACGCGGCTCGCGCCGCTCGTCAGACGCAGACCGCCGCTCACGCCGTTGCTGCTTGCAGAGTCCGGCGTCGTCAACGAGATGTCGCCGCTCGACGTCGTCAGGCCCGCGCCGCTCTGCAGCGAGATCGACCCGCCACTCGTCACACCGCTGCCGCCGCTTAGCGAGATCGAACCGCCCACCGTACCAGAAGCCGCGGTGTGCGTGTCTCCCGACCGCAGTGAGATAGCACCGCCAGCACCGCTGCTGCCCGTGCCCACACTCAGCAACACGGACCCGCCGTTGCCGCCAGTGCTGCCGCCAGTGCTCACCGTCACGTCGCCCGCCGTGCCTGCCGTCGCAGAGCCCGTCGTCAGTTTAATCAGGCCCGACGAAGCGGC
Source organism: Phytophthora melonis (assembly GCA_024211575.1). Classification (NCBI taxonomy): domain Eukaryota; phylum Oomycota; class Peronosporomycetes; order Peronosporales; family Peronosporaceae; genus Phytophthora; species Phytophthora melonis. The sequence continues at coordinate 954,756 of JAMXKT010000013.1, forward strand.
CGTACTGCTCGCGCCCGCGCCGCCATCCGGAGTGTACACCAGCACGTTGCCGCTCGTGAAGCTACTGCTCGCGCCGCTGGACACGTCCACGTCACCGCCCACGCCGCCCGCAGCAGTGCTCGTCGTCGTCGAACCAGCGCGCACCAAGACCGTGCCGCCCGCAGCCGTGTTGCCACTGCCCACAGACAGCTCGATGTTGCCTCCTCGGCCGCCAGTCGCCGCACCCGTCGATAGACGCACAGACCCGCTCGACGACGACGAGGACGCACCGCTAGCCAGAGACAGAGACCCACTCATGCCGGACGCAGCACTCCACAGGGACACGTCGCCGCTCGGAGAGCCTCGTCCCCGCCGACGCACCACTGATCACGCTGATGGACCCGCCCGTCGAGGCGCCTTGGCCGCCCACCAGCTCCACCGAGCCGCCGCTTGAACCGGATGTTGTCGCAGAGCTTAGACCGGCCGTCAGCGACACCTTGCCGCCACTGCCGACAGAGCCGTCACCCACGCTCACCACCACGGACCCGCCGCTGCCGCCCGTGCTCGCGCCGGTGCTCAGCACCAGGTTGCCCGAAGACCCGGCACTGGCGCTGCCGCTGCTGAAGCTCAGCACACCAGAACGACCCGCCGAACCGCCCGCCGCCGTGCTCAGCGAAACCGAGCCGCTGGAGCTCGCCACGCCACGCCCGCTCGCAATGCTCACAGACCCGCCTGTACCGCTCGACGGCGGATTCGTCGACGCCGCACCCGTCGAGTCGCCCGCTGTCAACGAGATGGCACCTCCCGCCATCGTATCTCCCATGCCCACCGACAGTGTGATCGACCCGCCGTGGCCACCCGTCGACACGCCCGTGGTTACACCCACGGACCCGCTGTTGCCCACGCGGCTCGCGCCGCTCGTCAGACGCAGACCGCCGCTCACGCCGTTGCTGCTCGCAGAGTCCGGCGTCGTCAACGAGATGTCGCCGCTCGACGTCGTCAGGCCCGCGCCGCTCTGCAGCGAGATCGACCCGCCACTCGTCACGCCGCTGCCGCCGCTTAGCGAGATCGAACCGCCCACCGTACCAGAAGCCGCGGTGTGCGTGTCTCCCGACCGCAGTGAGATAGCACCGCCAGCACCGCTGCTGCCCGTGCCCACACTCAGCAACACGGACCCGCCGTTGCCGCCAGTGCTGCCGCCAGTGCTCACCGTCACGTCGCCCGCCGTGCCTGCCGTCGCAGAGCCCGTCGTCAGTTTAATCAGGCCCGACGAAGCGGCCGTACTGCTCGCGCCCGCGCCGCCATCCGGAGTGTACACCAGCACGTTGCCGCTCGTGAAGCTACTGCTCGCGCCGCTGGACACGTCCACGTCACCGCCCACGCCGCCCGCAGCAGTGCTCGTCGTCGTCGAACCAGCGCGCACCAAGACCGTGCCGCCCGCAGCCGTGTTGCCACTGCCCACAGACAGCTCGATGTTGCCTCCTCGGCCGCCAGTCGCCGCACCCGTCGATAGACGCACAGACCCGCTCGACGACGACGAGGACGCACCGCTAGCCAGAGACAGAGACCCACTCATGCCGGACGCAGCACTCCACAGGGACACGTCGCCGCTCGGAGCTCGTCCCCGCCGACGCACCACTGATCACGCTGATGGACCCGCCCGTCGAGGCGCCTTGGCCGCCCACCAGCTCCACCGAGCCGCCGCTTGAACCGGATGTTGTCGCAGAGCTTAGACCGGCCGTCAGCGACACCTTGCCGCCACTGCCGACAGAGCCGTCACCCACGCTCACCACCACGGACCCGCCGCTGCCGCCCGTGCTCGCGCCGGTGCTCAGCACCAGGTTGCCCGAAGACCCGGCACTGGCGCTGCCGCTGCTGAAGCTCAGCACACCAGAACGACCCGCCGAACCGCCCGCCGCCGTGCTCAGCGAAACCGAGCCGCTGGAGCTCGCCACGCCACGCCCGCTCGCAATGCTCACAGACCCGCCTGTACCGCTCGACGGCGGATTCGTCGACGCCGCACCCGTCGAGTCGCCCGCTGTCAACGAGATGGCACCTCCCGCCATCGTATCTCCCATGCCCACCGACAGTGTGATCGACCCGCCGTGGCCACCCGTCGACACGCCCGTGGTTACACCCACGGACCCGCTGTTGCCCACGCGGCTCGCGCCGCTCGTCAGACGCAGACCGCCGCTCACGCCGTTGCTGCTCGCAGAGTCCGGCGTCGTCAATGAGATGTCGCCGCTCGACGTCGTCAGGCCCGCGCCGCTCTGCAGCGAGATCGACCCGCCACTCGTCACGCCGCTGCCGCCGCTTAGCGAGATTGAACCGCCCACCGTACCAGAAGCCGCGGTGTGCGTGTCTCCCGACCGCAGTGAGATAGCACCGCCAGCACCGCTGCTGCCCGTGCCCACACTCAGCAACACGGACCCGCCGTTGCCGCCAGTGCTGCCGCCAGTGCTCACCGTCACGTCGCCCGCCGTGCCCGCCGTCGCAGAGCCCGTCGTCAGTTTAATCAGGCCCGACGAAGCGGCCGTACTGCTCGCGCCCGCGCCGCCATCCGGAGTGTACACCAGCACGTTGCCGCTCGTGAAGCTACTGCTCGCGCCGCTGGACACGTCCACGTCACCGCCCACGCCGCCCGCAGCAGTGCTCGTCGTCGTCGAACCAGCGCGCACCAAGACCGTGCCGCCCGCAGCCGTGTTGCCACTGCCCACAGACAGCTCGATGTTGCCTCCTCGGCCGCCAGTCGCCGCACCCGTCGATAGATGCACAGACCCGCTCGACGACGACGAGGACGCACCGCTAGCCAGAGACAGAGACCCACTCATGCCGGACGCAGCACTCCACAGGGACACGTCGCCGCTCGGAGAGCTCGTCCCCGCCGACGCACCACTGATCACGCTGATGGACCCACCCGTCGAGGCGCCTTGGCCGCCCACCAGCTCCACCGAGCCGCCGCTTGAACCGGATGTTGTCGCAGAGCTCAGACCGGCCGTCAGCGACACCTTGCCGCCACTGCCGACAGAGCCGTCACCCACGCTCACCACCACGGACCCGCCGCTGCCGCCCGTGCTCGCGCCGGTGCTCAGCACCAGGTTGCCCGAAGACCCGGCACTGGCGCTGCCGCTGCTGAAGCTCAGCACACCAGAACGACCCGCCGAACCGCCCGCCGCCGTGCTCAGCGAAACCGAGCCGCTGGAGCTCGCCACGCCACGCCCGCTCGCAATGCTCACAGACCCGCCTGTACCGCTCGACGGCGGATTCGTCGACGCCGCACCCGTCGAGTCGCCCGCTGTCAACGAGATGGCACCTCCCGCCATCGTATCTCCCATGCCCACCGACAGTGTGATTGACCCGCCGTGGCCACCCGTCGACACGCCCGTGGTTACACCCACGGACCCGCTGTTGCCCACGCGGCTCGCGCCGCTCGTCAGACGCAGACCGCCGCTCACGCCGTTGCTGCTCGCAGAGTCCGGCGTCGTCAATGAGATGTCGCCGCTCGACGTCGTCAGGCCCGCGCCGCTCTGCAGCGAGATCGACCCGCCACTCGTCACGCCGCTGCCGCCGCTTAGCGAGATCGAACCGCCCACCGTACCAGAAGCCGCGGTGTGCGTGTCTCCCGACCGCAGTGAGATAGCACCGCCAGCACCGCTGCTGCCCGTGCCCACACTCAGCAACACGGACCCGCCGTTGCCGCCAGTGCTGCCGCCAGTGCTCACCGTCACGTCGCCCGCCGTGCCCGCCGTCGCAGAGCCCGTCGTCAGTTTAATCAGGCCCGACGAAGCGGCCGTACTGCTCGCGCCCGCGCCGCCATCCGGAGTGTACACCAGCACGTTGCCGCTCGTGAAGCTACTGCTCGCGCCGCTGGACACGTCCACGTCACCGCCCACGCCGCCCGCAGCAGTGCTCGTCGTCGTCGAACCAGCGCGCACCAAGACCGTGCCGCCCGCAGCCGTGTTGCCACTGCCCACAGACAGCTCGATGTTGCCTCCTCGGCCGCCAGTCGCCGCACCCGTCGATAGACGCACAGACCCGCTCGACGACGACGAGGACGCACCGCTAGCCAGAGACAGAGACCCACTCATGCCGGACGCAGCACTCCACAGGGACACGTCGCCGCTCGGAGAGCTCGTTCCCGCCGACGCACCACTGATCACGCTGATGGACCCGCCCGTCGAGGCGCCTTGGCCGCCCACCAGCTCCACCGAGCCGCCGCTTGAACCGGATGTTGTCGCAGAGCTCAGACCGGCCGTCAGCGACACCTTGCCGCCACTGCCGACAGAGCCGTCACCCACGCTCACCACCACGGACCCGCCGCTGCCGCCCGTGCTCGCGCCGGTGCTCAGCACCAGGTTGCCCGAAGACCCGGCACTGGCGCTGCCGCTGCTGAAGCTCAGCACACCAGAACGACCCGCCGAACCGCCCGCCGCCGTGCTCAGCGAAACCGAGCCGCTGGAGCTCGCCACGCCACGCCCGCTCGCAATGCTCACAGACCCGCCTGTACCGCTCGACGGCGGATTCGTCGACGCCGCACCCGTCGAGTCGCCCGCTGTCAACGAGATGGCACCTCCCGCCATCGTATCTCCCATGCCCACCGACAGTGTGATCGACCCGCCGTGGCCACCCGTCGACACGCCCGTGGTTACACCCACGGACCCGCTGTTGCCCACGCGGCTCGCGCCGCTCGTCAGACGCAGACCGCCGCTCACGCCGTTGCTGCTCGCAGAGTCCGGCGTCGTCAACGAGATGTCGCCGCTCGACGTCGTCAGGCCCGCGCCGCTCTGCAGCGAGATCGACCCGCCACTCGTCACGCCGCTGCCGCCGCTTAGCGAGATCGAACCGCCCACCGTACCAGAAGCCGCGGTGTGCGTGTCTCCCGACCGCAGTGAGATAGCACCGCCAGCACCGCTGCTGCCCGTGCCCACACTCAGCAACACGGACCCGCCGTTGCCGCCAGTGCTGCCGCCAGTGCTCACCGTCACGTCGCCCGCCGTGCCTGCCGTCGCAGAGCCCGTCGTCAGTTTAATCAGGCCCGACGAAGCGGCCGTACTGCTCGCGCCCGCGCCGCCATCCGGAGTGTACACCAGCACGTTGCCGCTCGTGAAGCTACTGCTCGCGCCGCTGGACACGTCCACGTCACCGCCCACGCCGCCCGCAGCAGTGCTCGTCGTCGTCGAACCAGCGCGCACCAAGACCGTGCCGCCCGCAGCCGTGTTGCCACTGCCCACAGACAGCTCGATGTTGCCTCCTCGGCCGCCAGTCGCCGCACCCGTCGATAGACGCACAGACCCGCTCGACGACGACGAGGACGCACCGCTAGCCAGAGACAGAGACCCACTCATGCCGGACGCAGCACTCCACAGGGACACGTCGCCGCTCGGAGAGCTCGTTCCCGCCGACGCACCACTGATCACGCTGATGGACCCGCCCGTCGAGGCGCCTTGGCCGCCCACCAGCTCCACCGAGCCGCCGCTTGAACCGGATGTTGTCGCAGAGCTTAGACCGGCCGTCAGCGACACCTTGCCGCCACTGCCGACAGAGCCGTCACCCACGCTCACCACCACGGACCCGCCGCTGCCGCCCGTGCTCGCGCCGGTGCTCAGCACCAGGTTGCCCGAAGACCCGGCACTGGCGCTGCCGCTGCTGAAGCTCAGCACACCAGAACGACCCGCCGAACCGCCCGCCGCCGTGCTCAGCGAAACCGAGCCGCTGGAGCTCGCCACGCCACGCCCGCTCGCAATGCTCACAGACCCGCCTGTACCGCTCGACGGCGGATTCGTCGACGCCGCACCCGTCGAGTCGCCCGCTGTCAACGAGATGGCACCTCCCGCCATCGTATCTCCCATGCCCACCGACAGTGTGATTGACCCGCCGTGGCCACCCGTCGACACGCCCGTGGTTACACCCACGGACCCGCTGTTGCCCACGCGGCTCGCGCCGCTCGTCAGACGCAGACCGCCGCTCACGCCGTTGCTGCTCGCAGAGTCCGGCGTCGTCAACGAGATGTCGCCGCTCGACGTCGTCAGGCCCGCGCCGCTCTGCAGCGAGATCGACCCGCCACTCGTCACGCCGCTGCCGCCGCTTAGCGAGATCGAACCGCCCACCGTACCAGAAGCCGCGGTGTGCGTGTCTCCCGACCGCAGTGAGATAGCACCGCCAGCACCGCTGCTGCCCGTGCCCACACTCAGCAACACGGACCCGCCGTTGCCGCCAGTGCTGCCGCCAGTGCTCACCGTCACGTCGCCCGCCGTGCCTGCCGTCGCAGAGCCCGTCGTCAGTTTAATCAGGCCCGACGAAGCGGCCGTACTGCTCGCGCCCGCGCCGCCATCCGGAGTGTACACCAGCACGTTGCCGCTCGTGAAGCTACTGCTCGCGCCGCTGGACACGTCCACGTCACCGCCCACGCCGCCCGCAGCAGTGCTCGTCGTCGTCGAACCAGCGCGCACCAAGACCGTGCCGCCCGCAGCCGTGTTGCCACTGCCCACAGACAGCTCGATGTTGCCTCCTCGGCCGCCAGTCGCCGCACCCGTCGATAGACGCACAGACCCGCTCGACGACGACGAGGACGCACCGCTAGCCAGAGACAGAGACCCACTCATGCCGGACGCAGCACTCCACAGGGACACGTCGCCGCTCGGAGAGCTCGTCCCCGCCGACGCACCACTGATCACGCTGATGGACCCGCCCGTCGAGGCGCCTTGGCCGCCCACCAGCTCCACCGAGCCGCCGCTTGAACCGGATGTTGTCGCAGAGCTTAGACCGGCCGTCAGCGACACCTTGCCGCCACTGCCGACAGAGCCGTCACCCACGCTCACCACCACGGACCCGCCGCTGCCGCCCGTGCTCGCGCCGGTGCTCAGCACCAGGTTGCCCGAAGACCCGGCACTGGCGCTGCCGCTGCTGAAGCTCAGCACACCAGAACGACCCGCCGAACCGCCCGCCGCCGTGCTCAGCGAAACCGAGCCGCTGGAGCTCGCCACGCCACGCCCGCTCGCAATGCTCACAGACCCGCCTGTACCGCTCGACGGCGGATTCGTCGACGCCGCACCCGTCGAGTCGCCCGCTGTCAACGAGATGGCACCTCCCGCCATCGTATCTCCCATGCCCACCGACAGTGTGATTGACCCGCCGTGGCCACCCGTCGACACGCCCGTGGTTACACCCACGGACCCGCTGTTGCCCACGCGGCTCGCGCCGCTCGTCAGACGCAGACCGCCGCTCACGCCGTTGCTGCTCGCAGAGTCCGGCGTCGTCAATGAGATGTCGCCGCTCGACGTCGTCAGGCCCGCGCCGCTCTGCAGCGAGATCGACCCGCCACTCGTCACGCCGCTGCCGCCGCTTAGCGAGATCGAACCGCCCACCGTACCAGAAGCCGCGGTGTGCGTGTCTCCCGACCGCAGTGAGATAGCACCGCCAGCACCGCTGCTGCCCGTGCCCACACTCAGCAACACGGACCCGCCGTTGCCGCCAGTGCTGCCGCCAGTGCTCACCGTCACGTCGCCCGCCGTGCCTGCCGTCGCAGAGCCCGTCGTCAGTTTAATCAGGCCCGACGAAGCGGCCGTACTGCTCGCGCCCGCGCCGCCATCCGGAGTGTACACCAGCACGTTGCCGCTCGTGAAGCTACTGCTCGCGCCGCTGGACACGTCCACGTCACCGCCCACGCCGCCCGCAGCAGTGCTCGTCGTCGTCGAACCAGCGCGCACCAAGACCGTGCCGCCCGCAGCCGTGTTGCCACTGCCCACAGACAGCTCGATGTTGCCTCCTCGGCCGCCAGTCGCCGCACCCGTCGATAGACGCACAGACCCGCTCGACGACGACGAGGACGCACCGCTAGCCAGAGACAGAGACCCACTCATGCCGGACGCAGCACTCCACAGGGACACGTCGCCGCTCGGAGAGCTCGTTCCCGCCGACGCACCACTGATCACGCTGATGGACCCGCCCGTCGAGGCGCCTTGGCCGCCCACCAGCTCCACCGAGCCGCCGCTTGAACCGGATGTTGTCGCAGAGCTCAGACCGGCCGTCAGCGACACCTTGCCGCCACTGCCGACAGAGCCGTCACCCACGCTCACCACCACGGACCCGCCGCTGCCGCCCGTGCTCGCGCCGGTGCTCAGCACCAGGTTGCCCGAAGACCCGGCACTGGCGCTGCCGCTGCTGAAGCTCAGCACACCAGAACGACCCGCCGAACCGCCCGCCGCCGTGCTCAGCGAAACCGAGCCGCTGGAGCTCGCCACGCCACGCCCGCTCGCAATGCTCACAGACCCGCCTGTACCGCTCGACGGCGGATTCGTCGACGCCGCACCCGTCGAGTCGCCCGCTGTCAACGAGATGGCACCTCCCGCCATCGTATCTCCCATGCCCACCGACAGTGTGATCGACCCGCCGTGGCCACCCGTCGACACGCCCGTGGTTACACCCACGGACCCGCTGTTGCCCACGCGGCTCGCGCCGCTCGTCAGACGCAGACCGCCGCTCACGCCGTTGCTGCTCGCAGAGTCCGGCGTCGTCAACGAGATGTCGCCGCTCGACGTCGTCAGGCCCGCGCCGCTCTGCAGCGAGATCGACCCGCCACTCGTCACGCCGCTGCCGCCGCTTAGCGAGATCGAACCGCCCACCGTACCAGAAGCCGCGGTGTGCGTGTCTCCCGACCGCAGTGAGATAGCACCGCCAGCACCGCTGCTGCCCGTGCCCACACTCAGCAACACGGACCCGCCGTTGCCGCCGGTGCTACCGCCAGTGCTTACCTCTATATTTCCGACCGTTCCTGCTGTCGCAGCTCCGGTTGTTAAAGTGATAAAACCAGATTTGCCAGTGGCCCCTGCGTCTGGTGTCGCAATAGTAGCACCGCCGCTGGAGCCATAGTTGGTAGATCCTGTCATAATGAGTATTGGTCCTCCTGCAGCGTGTTGATCGAGGGTCGCACCAGCTTTTAGTATAATACTTGCGCCATCACCTGTATCGCCAGTTCCAGCAAGTAGCTGAATAGATCCTCCACTTCCTTGGGTTGCATCACCAGTCTGGATATACGCATCGCCGCTATTACCTCCAAGACTTTTTCCAGTTGCAACATATACTCCACCAGAGCGACCTGCAGCACCTGAAACCTCGGTAGCTACGAAAATATTCCCAGAACTGGATATTGTGCTTCCACCAGATTTGAGCGATACTTGACCACCAGTCTGAGACCCAAGGCCTCCAGCAGCAGCAAAGGAACCACCAACGTCAGAGCTATTTCCGGCTGATGCAAGCAAATCTCCCCCACGCACGGGACCAGCACTTCCAACCGACAGCTCGATGTTTCCACCTCTCTTCATCTGAGAACTGCCAGTAGTTATGGAAATTTTACCAGAGTCAGCAGTACTTGAATATCCTGTGGTGATATTCACTGCTCCAGACTGCCCCATGATTCCAGCAGCCGGGGTCTCAATTTGGACCGAGCCACTAGACGTTAACGTTCCCACCCCGGCGCGCACGAAAATCGACCCTCCAGTACCACTGTAGCTGTTTCCGCTGGTAGCATTGATCATCCCTCCAGCTCCACGTGTCCCTGCTCCAACAAGCATAGAAATCGAGCCTCCAGCTTGCCCAGCGGATGGGCCCGTGGTCAGACTTATTGATCCACTTACCCCGGTAGCTGCTGCTCCTGTATATTCGGCAATAGATCCTGAACCACCTGTGTCGCTCGAATCCGGAGAGCTCAACGTAAGGTTACCGCTTGTCTGGGGCCCAACACCTGATGCAATGTTTGCTGCCCCGCCAATTGTCTGGGAGCTATCTCCAGCCACGACACCAACGTCGCCACCTCGGAGTCGATTTGGTCCTGCTTGTAGAGTAGCGTTTCCACCATAAGCGGCATTGCTGGTACCAACAGCAACTACAACGTTGCCAGCTTGCGAGCTGGTTGATGATCCTGTAGAAATGCTTAGGTTTCCGCTGGTCAAATCTGCTGTTCCAGTACTGAAGTTCATAACACCAGAGGCACTCACTTTGCCAGCAGACAACGTCGAGATATTGACATCGCCTGTTGTACCTCGATCAGCGTATCCCGAACGAATAACAACTGAGCCACCAGTACTCGTACCGTTTCCACTCAAAACACTAACTGAGCCACCCGCACGAGTTTTCGAGATCCCGACGCTAATCATTATACTTCCACTTTGACCAGTAGAAGAACCTCCAGATAAAACGTTCACATCGCCTGAAGTTCCTGTGCCGGCCAAACCACTCGAGATTGTCACGGTGCCAGTTGTAGCGGTAGATTTCCCTGATTGTATCGCCACAGACCCTGACGTGGCTGCTCCTGAGCCTGATGACACAGACACTGAACCACCCGTAGACCCATTTCCAGCTGAAACAACTACAGGCGATCCTGATAATCGCCCAGACGACCCACCAAAAACACTAACACCTCCAGGGCTTCCAGTTGAGCTCCCACCTGATTTCAACACCAGATCACCAGTAACTCCATCGCTAGAGTCACCAGTTCCTATCGTTGCAGAGCCCGTCGAGCCGCTGATAACGCCTCCACTAACAAACGACAAATTTCCAGATATACCTGTAGCTGTTGCAGCACTGGCAATATCCACGTTACCACTGGAGCTGCTTTTAGCGTCAGTTCCACCAGAGGTAAAGTTCAAGTCGCCGCCAACACCATTTCGGCTACTTCCCCCCGCAACGAGTATGTTTCCACTGTCCTTGGAGCTTCGGCCAGTTTGAAGCCCAATGTCACCACTACTACCATCCGCTGATGATCCCGTACTGAGCATTACCCCACCGCTGTTTAGAGTCGAGGCGCCCGTCGTAGATTTAATCGCACCAGAAGCTCGAGCGGACTGCGTCTGCAGCTCCACTCCACCTGAGACTTGGCTAATACTCCATCCACCGCTAATGACCACAGCGCCTCCATCAGCAGTGGAACTGCCGCCCGCGGAAACATTCACATTCCCCCCGACTTGGGAGCCGCTCCATCCAGCCGCAATAGTCAAATTGCTGCCAATGACACTACCCCTACCCCCGGCAATGCTCACATTGCCAGCTGTTGCACTCGAGTCGCCAGTCGCTACCGTCACCGGACCCGATGCTGCTGCGGCCGTCATGCCGGACGAAAGCGTCACTGAGCCAGAACTCACGCTGCCGGTGCTAGCGCCAGACGCAATGCCGACGCTCCCGCTGGATAGACCATCGCTCGCTCCGGACTGCAGATACGTGGATCCGCCACGACCAACGCTTGACCGCCCGCCTGAAACAATGACGTCGCCAACCACGTCGCGCGCGGCACCGGACGCTAGCGACACGATGCCGCTCGATCCCTGGCTGCCTCCGCCAGACGCAACATCGACACGACCGCTGTAGCCACCTGCGCTGGAGTTGCGAGAAGAGACCGCAATTGTGCCAGACGTTGCGCCTCCTCCAGACAGAATGTCGACACGCCCTCCTACACTTGAGCTGCTGTTCCCGGAGAATAGCTGCACAGACCCGCCAGTCACGCCAGTACCAGCGCCCGCAGACAGTCGTACAGCACCCGTCGAGACACTGCTGTCTCCCGAAACGATGTTCACACCACCAGAGACCGATGAAGCTGATGACCCTGTACCGACAGTGATCGCACCGCTTGGGCCCGTACTGGTGGAGGCCGACCGGAGAGAAACTGCAGCAGATACGTCGCTTACAGCACCTCCGGAGACGCCAGAGGAAATGTCGACCGTACCAAGTGATCCGCGCCCAGAGGCGATGCTCACCGGACCAGCGCTGCGCATAGCATCCGAAACACTCGTCGACACTGTGATCGCACCACCGTTGCCGCCGGATCCCGATGCCCCAGCAAGCACATTGACCGAACCGCCCTTCGACGAACCAGTGCCACCACTCACACCGATGTCCCCTCCAGTGCTGGACGACCCACCTGTCATGGCGACAGCACCGCCGACACCGCTAGCGGAGTTCGATGCACCGCCTGCCACACGCACGGACCCGACTGAGGCGGAAGACGCCGAAGCACCACTGCTAATGAGCACATCGCCCGACAGACCGCCCAGGAGCTACCCGATTCGATCTGGACGGCTCCACTGCTCGCATATGATGACACCGCAGCAGAGCGCAAGCCCACTTTGCCTGAGTCGCCCACAACGGATGTGCCCGACACGATGCTCACGCTCCCACCAGCGGCCTTCGAGCTGTCGCCCGCGCCAACAAGCACATTGCCGCCACTTCCAGTCGATGAAAAACCTCCCGAAATGGACGTCAGTCCTACACTCGTATCCGCATCGCCAGTAGTCAGCGTCACGTTCCCGCTTCCGCGCGCCTTGGAGCCCGAGCTAGACGCGGAAGAGATCGAAACTTCGCCAGTGGCACCGCCAGCCGAAGCGCCCGACTGGACGCTCACTGACCCACCGGCGCCACCGGAACCAGACGCACCGGCCGACAACGCCACTCGTCCGCCACTTCCAGCTGAGCTGGAACCAGCGCCGATCGCCACGCTGCCACTGTTGCCACTCACCGAGTCACCAGAGCGCAACTCGACTGAACCACTAGACCCAGTGCCAACGCCGCGGCCCGAAGCTAAACTCACGTTTCCAGCTGTTGCACTCGAGTCGCCAGTCGCTACCGTCACCGGACCCGATGCTGCTGCGGCCGTCATGCCGGACGAAAGCGTCACTGAGCCAGAACTCACGCTGCCGGTGCTAGCGCCAGACGCAATGCCGACGCTCCCGCTGGATAGACCATCGCTCGCTCCGGACTGCAGATACGTGGATCCGCCACGACCAACGCTTGACCGCCCGCCTGAAACAATGACGTCGCCAACCACGTCGCGCGCGGCACCGGACGCTAGCGACACGATGCCGCTCGATCCCTGGCTGCCTCCGCCAGACGCAACATCGACACGACCGCTGTAGCCACCTGCGCTGGAGTTGCGAGAAGAGACCGCAATTGTGCCAGACGTTGCGCCTCCTCCAGACAGAATGTCGACACGCCCTCCTACACTTGAGCTGCTGTTCCCGGAGAATAGCTGCACAGACCCGCCAGTCACGCCAGTACCAGCGCCCGCAGACAGTCGTACAGCACCCGTCGAGACACTGCTGTCTCCCGAAACGATGTTCACACCACCAGAGACCGATGAAGCTGATGACCCTGTACCGACAGTGATCGCACCGCTTGGGCCCGTACTGGTGGAGGCCGACCGGAGAGAAACTGCAGCAGATACGTCGCTTACAGCACCTCCGGAGACGCCAGAGGAAATGTCGACCGTACCAAGTGATCCGCGCCCAGAGGCGATGCTCACCGGACCAGCGCTGCGCATAGCATCCGAAACACTCGTCGACACTGTGATCGCACCACCGTTGCCGCCGGATCCCGATGCCCCAGCAAGCACATTGACCGAACCGCCCTTCGACGAACCAGTGCCACCACTCACACCGATGTCCCCTCCAGTGCTGGACGACCCACCTGTCATGGCGACAGCACCGCCGACACCGCTAGCGGAGTTCGATGCACCGCCTGCCACACGCACGGACCCGACTGAGGCGGAAGACGCCGAAGCACCACTGCTAATGAGCACATCGCCCGACAGACCGCCCGAGGAGCTACCCGATTCGATCTGGACGGCTCCACTGCTCGCGTATGATGACACCGCAGCAGAGCGCAAGCCCACTTTGCCTGAGTCGCCCACAACGGATGTGCCCGACACGATGCTCACGCTCCCACCAGCGGCCTTCGAGCTGTCGCCCGCGCCAACAAGCACACTGCCGCCACTTCCAGTCGATGAAAAACCTCCCGAAATGGACGTCAGTCCTACACTCGTATCCGCATCGCCAGTAGTCAGCGTCACGTTCCCGCTTCCGCGCGCCTTGGAGCCCGAGCTGAACGCGGAAGAGATCGAAACTTCGCCAGTGGCACCGCCAGCCGAAGCGCCCGACTGGACGCTCACTGACCCACCGGCGCCACCGGAACCAGACGCACCGGCCGACAACGCCACTCGTCCGCCACTTCCAGCTGAGCTGGAACCAGCGCCGATCGCCACGCTGCCACTGTTGCCACTCACCGAGTCACCAGAGCGCAACTCGACTAGACCACTAGACCCAGTGCCAACGCCGCGGCCCGAAGCTAAACTCACGTTTCCAGCTGTTGCACTCGAGTCGCCAGTCGCTACCGTCACCGGACCCGATGCTGCTGCGGCCGTCATGCCGGACGAAAGCGTCACTGAGCCAGAACTCACGCTGCCGGTGCTAGCGCCAGACGCAATGCCGACGCTCCCGCTGGATAGACCATCGCTCGCTCCGGACTGCAGATACGTGGATCCGCCACGACCAACGCTTGACCGCCCGCCTGAAACAATGACGTCGCCAACCACGTCGCGCGCGGCACCGGACGCTAGCGACACGATGCCGCTCGATCCCTGGCTGCCTCCGCCAGACGCAACATCGACACGACCGCTGTAGCCACCTGCGCTGGAGTTGCGAGAAGAGACCGCAATTGTGCCAGACGTTGCGCCTCCTCCAGACAGAATGTCGACACGCCCTCCTACACTTGAGCTGCTGTTCCCGGAGAATAGCTGCACAGACCCGCCAGTCACGCCAGTACCAGCGCCCGCAGACAGTCGTACAGCACCCGTCGAGACACTGCTGTCTCCCGAAACGATGTTCACACCACCAGAGACCGATGAAGCTGATGACCCTGTACCGACAGTGATCGCACCGCTTGGGCCCGTACTGGTGGAGGCCGACCGGAGAGAAACTGCAGCAGATACGTCGCTTACAGCACCTCCGGAGACGCCAGAGGAAATGTCGACCGTACCAAGTGATCCGCGCCCAGAGGCGATGCTCACCGGACCAGCGCTGCGCATAGCATCCGAAACACTCGTCGACACTGTGATCGCACCACCGTTGCCGCCGGATCCCGATGCCCCAGCAAGCACATTGACCGAACCGCCCTTCGACGAACCAGTGCCACCACTCACACCGATGTCCCCTCCAGTGCTGGACGACCCACCTGTCATGGCGACAGCACCGCCGACACCGCTAGCGGAGTTCGATGCACCGCCTGCCACACGCACGGACCCGACTGAGGCGGAAGACGCCGACGCACCACTGCTAATGAGCACATCGCCCGACAGACCGCCCGAGGAGCTACCCGATTCGATCTGGACGGCTCCACTGCTCGCGTATGATGACACCGCAGCAGAGCGCAAGCCCACTTTGCCTGAGTCGCCCACAACGGATGTGCCCGACACGATGCTCACGCTCCCACCAGCGGCCTTCGAGCTGTCGCCCGCGCCAACAAGCACACTGCCGCCACTTCCAGTCGATGAAAAACCTCCCGAAATGGACGTCAGTCCTACACTCGTATCCGCATCGCCAGTAGTCAGCGTCACGTTCCGCTTCCGCGCGCCTTGGAGCCCGAGCTAGACGCGGAAGAGATCGAAACTTCGCCAGTGGCACCGCCAGCCGAAGCGCCCGACTGGACGCTCACTGACCCACCGGCGCCACCGGAACCAGACGCACCGGCCGACAACGCCACTCGTCCGCCACTTCCAGCTGAGCTGGAACCAGCGCCGATCGCCACGCTGCCACTGTTGCCACTCACCGAGTCACCAGAGCGCAACTCGACTGAACCACTAGACCCAGTGCCAACGCCGCGGCCCGAAGCTAAACTCACGTTTCCAGCTGTTGCACTCGAGTCGCCAGTCGCTACCGTCACCGGACCCGATGCTGCTGCGGCCGTCATGCCGGACGAAAGCGTCACTGAGCCAGAACTCACGCTGCCGGTGCTAGCGCCAGACGCAATGCCGACGCTCCCGCTGGATAGACCATCGCTCGCTCCGGACTGCAGATACGTGGATCCGCCACGACCAACGCTTGACCGCCCGCCTGAAACAATGACGTCGCCAACCACGTCGCGCGCGGCACCGGACGCTAGCGACACGATGCCGCTCGATCCCTGGCTGCCTCCGCCAGACGCAACATCGACACGACCGCTGTAGCCACCTGCGCTGGAGTTGCGAGAAGAGACCGCAATTGTGCCAGACGTTGCGCCTCCTCCAGACAGAATGTCGACACGCCCTCCTACACTTGAGCTGCTGTTCCCGGAGAATAGCTGCACAGACCCGCCAGTCACGCCAGTACCAGCGCCCGCAGACAGTCGTACAGCACCCGTCGAGACACTGCTGTCTCCCGAAACGATGTTCACACCACCAGAGACCGATGAAGCTGATGACCCTGTACCGACAGTGATCGCACCGCTTGGGCCCGTACTGGTGGAGGCCGACCGGAGAGAAACTGCAGCAGATACGTCGCTTACAGCACCTCCGGAGACGCCAGAGGAAATGTCGACCGTACCAAGTGATCCGCGCCCAGAGGCGATGCTCACCGGACCAGCGCTGCGCATAGCATCCGAAACACTCGTCGACACTGTGATCGCACCACCGTTGCCGCCGGATCCCGATGCCCCAGCAAGCACATTGACCGAACCGCCCTTCGACGAACCAGTGCCACCACTCACACCGATGTCCCCTCCAGTGCTGGACGACCCACCTGTCATGGCGACAGCACCGCCGACACCGCTAGCGGAGTTCGATGCACCGCCTGCCACACGCACGGACCCGACTGAGGCGGAAGACGCCGAAGCACCACTGCTAATGAGCACATCGCCCGACAGACCGCCCGAGGAGCTACCCGATTCGATCTGGACGGCTCCACTGCTCGCATATGATGACACCGCAGCAGAGCGCAAGCCCACTTTGCCTGAGTCGCCCACAACGGATGTGCCCGACACGATGCTCACGCTCCCACCAGCGGCCTTCGAGCTGTCGCCCGCGCCAACAAGCACATTGCCGCCACTTCCAGTCGATGAAAAACCTCCCGAAATGGACGTCAGTCCTACACTCGTATCCGCATCGCCAGTAGTCAGCGTCACGTTCCCGCTTCCGCGCGCCTTGGAGCCCGAGCTAGACGCGGAAGAGATCGAAACTTCGCCAGTGGCACCGCCAGCCGAAGCGCCCGACTGGACGCTCACTGACCCACCGGCGCCACCGGAACCAGACGCACCGGCCGACAACGCCACTCGTCCGCCACTTCCAGCTGAGCTGGAACCAGCGCCGATCGCCACGCTGCCACTGTTGCCACTCACCGAGTCACCAGAGCGCAACTCGACTAGACCACTAGACCCAGTGCCAACGCCGCGGCCCGAAGCTAAACTCACGTTTCCAGCTGTTGCACTCGAGTCGCCAGTCGCTACCGTCACCGGACCCGATGCTGCTGCGGCCGTCATGCCGGACGAAAGCGTCACTGAGCCAGAACTCACGCTGCCGGTGCTAGCGCCAGACGCAATGCCGACGCTCCCGCTGGATAGACCATCGCTCGCTCCGGACTGCAGATACGTGGATCCGCCACGACCAACGCTTGACCGCCCGCCTGAAACAATGACGTCGCCAACCACGTCGCGCGCGGCACCGGACGCTAGCGACACGATGCCGCTCGATCCCTGGCTGCCTCCGCCAGACGCAACATCGACACGACCGCTGTAGCCACCTGCGCTGGAGTTGCGAGAAGAGACCGCAATTGTGCCAGACGTTGCGCCTCCTCCAGACAGACTGTCGACACGCCCTCCTCCACTTGAGCTGCTGTTCCCGGAGAATAGCTGCACAGACCCGCCAGTCACGCCAGTACCAGCGCCCGCAGACAGTCGTACAGCACCCGTCGAGACACTGCTGTCTCCCGAAACGATGTTCACACCACCAGAGACCGATGAAGCTGATGACCCTGTACCGACAGTGATCGCACCGCTTGGGCCCGTACTGGTGGAGGCCGACCGGAGAGAAACTGCAGCAGATACGTCGCTT
Source organism: Phytophthora melonis (assembly GCA_024211575.1). Classification (NCBI taxonomy): domain Eukaryota; phylum Oomycota; class Peronosporomycetes; order Peronosporales; family Peronosporaceae; genus Phytophthora; species Phytophthora melonis. The sequence goes on from JAMXKT010000013.1 coordinate 972,574, forward strand.
ACAGCACCTCCGGAGACGCCAGAGGAAATGTCGACCGTACCAAGTGATCCGCGCCCAGAGGCGATGCTCACCGGACCAGCGCTGCGCATAGCATCCGAAACACTCGTCGACACTGTGATCGCACCACCGTTGCCGCCGGATCCCGATGCCCCAGCAAGCACATTGACCGAACCGCCCTTCGACGAACCAGTGCCACCACTCACACCGATGTCCCCTCCAGTGCTGGACGACCCACCTGTCATGGCGACAGCACCGCCGACACCGCTAGCGGAGTTCGATGCACCGCCTGCCACACGCACGGACCCGACTGAGGCGGAAGACGCCGAAGCACCACTGCTAATGAGCACATCGCCCGACAGACCGCCCGAGGAGCTACCCGATTCGATCTGGACGGCTCCACTGCTCGCGTATGATGACACCGCAGCAGAGCGCAAGCCCACTTTGCCTGAGTCGCCCACAACGGATGTGCCCGACACGATGCTCACGCTCCCACCAGCGGCCTTCGAGCTGTCGCCCGCGCCAACAAGCACATTGCCGCCACTTCCAGTCGATGAAAAACCTCCCGAAATGGACGTCAGTCCTACACTCGTATCCGCATCGCCAGTAGTCAGCGTCACGTTCCCGCTTCCGCGCGCCTTGGAGCCCGAGCTAGACGCGGAAGAGATCGAAACTTCGCCAGTGGCACCGCCAGCCGAAGCGCCCGACTGGACGCTCACTGACCCACCGGCGCCACCGGAACCAGACGCACCGGCCGACAACGCCACTCGTCCGCCACTTCCAGCTGAGCTGGAACCAGCGCCGATCGCCACGCTGCCACTGTTGCCACTCACCGAGTCACCAGAGCGCAACTCGACTAGACCACTAGACCCAGTGCCAACGCCGCGGCCCGAAGCTAAACTCACGTTTCCAGCTGTTGCACTCGAGTCGCCAGTCGCTACCGTCACCGGACCCGATGCTGCTGCGGCCGTCATGCCGGACGAAAGCGTCACTGAGCCAGAACTCACGCTGCCGGTGCTGGCGCCAGACGCAATGCCGACGCTCCCGCTGGATAGACCATCGCTCGCTCCGGACTGCAGATACGTGGATCCGCCACGACCAACGCTTGACCGCCCGCCTGAAACAATGACGTCGCCAACCACGTCGCGCGCGGCACCGGACGCTAGCGACACGATGCCGCTCGATCCCTGGCTGCCTCCGCCAGACGCAACATCGACACGACCGCTGTAGCCACCTGCGCTGGAGTTGCGAGAAGAGACCGCAATTGTGCCAGACGTTGCGCCTCCTCCAGACAGAATGTCGACACGCCCTCCTACACTTGAGCTGCTGTTCCCGGAGAATAGCTGCACAGACCCGCCAGTCACGCCAGTACCAGCGCCCGCAGACAGTCGTACAGCACCCGTCGAGACACTGCTGTCTCCCGAAACGATGTTCACACCACCAGAGACCGATGAAGCTGATGACCCTGTACCGACAGTGATCGCACCGCTTGGGCCCGTACTGGTGGAGGCCGACCGGAGAGAAACTGCAGCAGATACGTCGCTTACAGCACCTCCGGAGACGCCAGAGGAAATGTCGACCGTACCAAGTGATCCGCGCCCAGAGGCGATGCTCACCGGACCAGCGCTGCGCATAGCATCCGAAACACTCGTCGACACTGTGATCGCACCACCGTTGCCGCCGGATCCCGATGCCCCAGCAAGCACATTGACCGAACCGCCCTTCGACGAACCAGTGCCACCACTCACACCGATGTCCCCTCCAGTGCTGGACGACCCACCTGTCATGGCGACAGCACCGCCGACACCGCTAGCGGAGTTCGATGCACCGCCTGCCACACGCACGGACCCGACTGAGGCGGAAGACGCCGAAGCACCACTGCTAATGAGCACATCGCCCGACAGACCGCCCGAGGAGCTACCCGATTCGATCTGGACGGCTCCACTGCTCGCGTATGATGACACCGCAGCAGAGCGCAAGCCCACTTTGCCTGAGTCGCCCACAACGGATGTGCCCGACACGATGCTCACGCTCCCACCAGCGGCCTTCGAGCTGTCGCCCGCGCCAACAAGCACACTGCCGCCACTTCCAGTCGATGAAAAACCTCCCGAAATGGACGTCAGTCCTACACTCGTATCCGCATCGCCAGTAGTCAGCGTCACGTTCCCGCTTCCGCGCGCCTTGGAGCCCGAGCTAGACGCGGAAGAGATCGAAACTTCGCCAGTGGCACCGCCAGCCGAAGTGCCCGACTGGACGCTCACTGACCCACCGGCGCCACCGGAACCAGACGCACCGGCCGACAACGCCACTCGTCCGCCACTTCCAGCTGAGCTGGAACCAGCGCCGATCGCCACGCTGCCACTGTTGCCACTCACCGAGTCACCTGAAAGAAGTTCAATCCAACCGGTTGAGCCGAAATTGGTATTTCCCGTCGCCAGCATAATATCCCCAGAGTCGCCGGCTGTCCCCGAGTTAGTTGTACCAACGCTTACGCTTCCTGAAGTACCTCCACTGCTTCCCCCTGATGAAATTGCAATCGATCCACCAACACTTGCACCACCAGAAGTTGTTCCGCCCTCAAGGGAAATACTGCCGCCGTGGTCGTTACTATCGCCAACACCAACAACAATGTTGCCGGCGTTGCCGTTAGGGGCATCCCCTGAAACTATTTGAATACTGCCAGATGAGCTTGATTCAGACTTGCCAGACTCGATCGATACAGAGCCAGTTCCTGCCGTGCTGCTACTGGTAGCGTATCCACCCGAGTCTGCGCTAGACACGGTTACATCCCCGCTTTTTTCTGGTGCATTGGCCGACACATGAAAACGTCGATGCTGGGCATGAATAGCAGCAACTAGGTCGAGGATGACTTTCTGTTTATCGATTTGATGAAAGTTCATCAGGCCGAAATCGCTTTCGTTCAGATAAAAGTCTTGAACACTGACGTATTCTGGGAAGGTTTTGCGAGCTTGTTGAGCAATCACTCCGCGCACAACCGAATCGTCGATGCCACGAATCCGTCTCCATTCGTCTGTGTATCGATACTGTTTGATTTCAAGCGTCTGCAACCGCTGAAGAATATCATCCTCGTCCACGTCCTCGATGTTGGTCTTGATTCGGCGATCCGACGGGGATATAACTTGGGGAAATTGTGCTGGAACGGTACCGACCACCATATCATTACGCACGCGAAAAACAATCCCGTCCGCGGTATTTGAATTCGGATTTTCGAACAGCGCTTCTTGTGTAGAAGTTTGTTTGGTAAATGCACCGTCGATAGATACGTCGCCACCATCACTTGCAATAGAAACACTCCCGTCACCACCGATATCAATGGACCCCTTCCGATCACCAGATACAATAGACACTGATCCGCCAGCGCTACCACTGCCAGCGCTAATAGCAATTCCACCCACTTGAGTATCATCAGAGCTTGACTGCGTCTCAATTGACACCTGACCCGGAACACCACTTCCGGAATCGCCACCAGACAGCATCAGGTCACCACCGACACCACTAGACGATAAGCCACCAGAAACATTAACTGTGCCGCCAGATCCGCTCGATGAGGAAGACCCGCCGCTCACATCCACGGAACCGGAAGACCCCGTCAGCGAATCACCACCGCTCACAAGAACACTGCCTCCCGACCCCGCCGCGCCGCTAGCACCGCCCGCCACGCTCAGCAAACCACCGGACCCCGTTGTACTTGATCCGCTGGCCACACACACAGCACCGGATGCGCCGTCCACCGTGTCGCCAGACTCAACCGACACATCACCAGACGTCGACACATCGCTAGCAATGCCGCTTCCGACCGACACAACGCCGCTCGAGACGCTGCCAGTGCCACTGGACACTGTCACCTCGCCGCCCGTCGACGAGCCGCTAGAACCACCCGTCACAGATACGCTGCCCGCCGCTGTAGACGCCTCGCCAGACTGCACGGACACGTCGCCGCTGCTACCTGCCTCCGAAGAACCGGAAGACAGCGTCACCACGCCCGACGCCGCATCCACCGACGCGCCGCTCCCGATCGTCGCAGAACCGCTCAATGCGTCTCCGCTCACAGAAGCACCGCTCGTCAAGCTCACGCCGCCGCTGCCCAGCAAACCCGCGCCCGAAGAAATGGCCACGACACCACCTGCGCCAGCCTCGCTCGCGCCGCCGGCCAGAGTAATGCCGCCTCCCGACGCAGTACCCGACGACCCCGTCCAGCACCGCCAGACAAGGCCACACCGCCAGCAACACCAGATGATGCAGTCAGAGATCCGCCGTGCACGCTCACCAAGCCGCCGCCCACACTGCTGACCGTACTATCACCGGCGGTGATATCCACCGAGCCACCGACAGCACTGCGACGAACACCGCTCGACAAGCTCACCACGCCGTCCTCGCCGGCCGACACAGCCACAGAACCGCCGCGCGCTCGTGCTTCCAGTCGACCCGCCGCGAATCTGCACATTGCCTGCGTCCGACGAGTCGGAAACCCCGCTCGCCACCACCACAGACCCGCTCGACCCGCTCGCGCTGCCGCCAGACGCAACTGACAGCAATCCCGACGCGCCCGAGTCGGCATCACCAGTGCTGACGCTCACGTCGCCGCTCACGCTCGAGCCCGTGCCAGCCGCGCTCGACACCGTAACGATGCCGCTGCTCGCACTCGCACTGGCCGCGCCGCTCAACAGTGATACCGCGCCACCAGATGACGAACCGCTGCTGCTTCCGCCACGCACCGACACAGAGCCGCCGCTCGCTGCGTCGCTGGACCCGCCAGCCACCGTCACGGAGCCCGAGTCGCTCTCGGTGGAAGCTCCGCTGCCCAACGTCACATCGCCGGACACGCCTCCCACAGTAGCGCCGCTGCTCACCTCGACCGACCCACTGGCTCCGCTCGCACCAGGAACAGATGACCCCAGTATCGCGTCACCGCTGAGGGCAGCTGCGTCACTGCCGCTACCGCTCCGCACGGACACCGAGCCACCCGCCACGACGCCGGCACCGCCCGACACGGATGCATCGCCGCCGGCAATGTCTCCGGCAGAACTGCCGCCCACCAGACGAACGGCACCTGCCGCAGCTCCAGTCGACGGCGCTGTCGACAGTGACGAACCGCCCGTCAGCACGACGTCGCCTGCCGCAGCTTCATCGCTCGACCCGCCGCGCACGTCGACGTCGCCACCGTCAACGACAGACGACCCCACCGACACGCTAATGCTGCCAGCAGAGTCCGTGCTAGCAGACCCAGACGCCGAGCCGGACGAAATCCACACACCGCCCGTCGCCGCGCCGGGCGCACTTGCCAGCCGCATCTCGCCGCTGCTGCTCGGGCCTTCTCCGCTGCGCAGCGCCAGTGACGCGCCGTTGCCCGACGTGCTCTCGCCGCCAGACACCGTCACGTCACCGCCCGTCGCGCCAGCACCACCGGCCAAAGCCAACAAGCCACCCACGTCGTCCGAGCTGCGACCGCCGGACACGCGTACCGACCCGCTAGCACCTGCAGCCTCGCCACCAGATACGCTCACCGACCCACTCGACTGCGTCGACGACGCACCAGATCCGATCGACACAGCGCCAGACGAACCGGTCTCGACCGACCCACTCGTCAACGACACCGCGCCACTGCTCACGGAACCCGCACCGCCGCCCGACCCGAGCGCCACCGCGCCGCTCACCGTAGACGCACCAGCACCGCTCAGGATCGTCACGCTACCGCCCGTCAACGAATCCGACGCGCCGCCCAACACAGACACGCTGGAGCCCTCACCCGCAGCGGACGAGCCACCAGCCACCTCGATGGACCCCGCGCTGGCGTCTCCAGACCCGCTTCCGATACGGACGGACCCGCTAGACACGCTGCTAGCGCTGCTGCGCACGTCGACGCTGCCACTAGAACCACCGGACACGACGCTCGTTGAAACGGTCACGCCGCCACTGCTCACGACACCGCCGCCGCTCGTCAGCAACACCGAACCGCCCACACTCGCCGAGGACGATCCGCCATCGATCGACACGTCGCCACCCGCGCCTTGAGCGTTCGCAGATCCGACAATCCTCACCGTTTGAGCTGCGGTTGCGCTGTCCACGTTGCCGCCAAGCAACTCCACATCGCTGCCGACAGCGCTGCTGTCGCCCTGGACGAGGCTCAGGCTGCCGCCAGAACCGCTACGAACAAGCACACCGCTGCCACCAGCGGAGCTGCCAGAGGCGCCGCTCGAGACCGTCACATCCCCACCGACGTCGCTGGACGACGATCCGCCAGACACGCGAACCGCGCCGCCAGACCCGCTCGATGAGGAAGACCCGCCGCTCACATCCACGGAACCGGAAGACCCCGTCAGCGAATCACCACCGCTCACAAGAACACTGCCTCCCGATCCCGCCGCGCCGCTAGCACCGCCCGCCACGCTCAGCAAACCACCGGACCCCGTTGTACTCGATCCGCTGGCCACACGCACAGCACCGGATGCGCCGTCCACCGCGTCGCCAGACTCAACCGACACATCACCAGACGTCGACACATCGCTAGCAATGCCGCTTCCGACCGACACAACGCCGCTCGAGACGCTGCCAGTGCCACTGGACACTGTCACCTCGCCGCCCGTCGACGAGCCGCTAGAACCACCCGTCACAGATACGCTGCCCGCCGCTGTAGACGCCTCGCCAGACTGCACGGACACGTCGCCGCTGCTACCTGCCTCCGAAGAACCGGAAGACAGCGTCACCACGCCCGACGCCGCATCCACCGACGCGCCGCTCCCGATCGTCGCAGAACCGCTCAATGCGTCTCCGCTCACAGAAGCACCGCTCGTCAAGCTCACGTCGCCACTGCCCAGCAAGCCCGCGCCCGAAGAAATGTCCACGACACCACCTGCGCCAGCCTCGCTCGCGCCACCGGCCAGAGTAATGCCGCCTCCCGACGCAGTACCCGACGACCCCCGTCCAGCACCGCCAGACAAGGCCACACCGCCAGCAACACCAGCTGATGCAGTCAGAGATCCGCCGTGCACGCTCACCAAGCCGCCGCCCACACTGCTGACCGTACTATCACCGGCGGTGATATCCACCGAGCCGCCGACAGCACTGCGACGAACACCGCTCGACAAGCTCACCACGCCGTCCTCGCCGGCCGACACAGCCACAGAACCGCCGCGCGCGCTCGTGCTTCCAGTCGACCCGCCGCGAATCTGCACATTGCCTGCGTCCGACGAGTCGGAAACCCCGCTCGCCACCACCACAGACCCGCTCGACCCGCTCGCGCTGCCGCCAGACGCAACTGACAGCAATCCCGACGCGCCCGAGTCGGCATCACCAGTGCTGACGCTCACGTCGCCGCTCACGCTCGAGCCCGTGCCAGCCGCGCTCGACACCGTAACGATGCCGCTGCTCGCACTCGCACTGGCCGCGCCGCTCAACAGTGATAGCGCGCCACCAGATGACGAACCGCTGCTGCTTCCGCCGCGCACCGACACAGAGCCGCCGCTCGCTGCGTCGCTGGACCCGCCAGCCACCGTCACGGAGCCCGAGTCGCTCTCGGTGGAAGCTCCGCTGCCCAACGTCACATCGCCGGACACGCCTCCCACAGTAGCGCCGCTGCTCACCTCGACCGACCCACTGGCTCCGCTCGCACCAGGAACAGATGACCCCAGTATCGCGTCACCGCTGAGGGCAGCTGCGTCACTGCCGCTACCGCTCCGCACGGACACCGAGCCACCCGCCACGACGCCGGCACCGCCCGACACGGATGCATCGCCGCCGGCAATGTCTCCGGCAGAACTGCCGCCCACCAGACGAACGGCACCTGCCGCAACTCCAGTCGACGGCGCTGTCGACAGTGACGAACCGCCCGTCAGCACGACGTCGCCTGCCGCAGCTTCATCGCTCGACCCGCCGCGCACGTCGACGTCGCCACCGTCAACGACAGACGACCCCACCGACACGCTAATGCTGCCAGCAGAGTCCGTGCTAGCAGACCCAGACGCCGAGCCGGACGAAATCCACACACCGCCCGTCGCCGCGCCGGGCGCACTTGCCAGCCGCATCTCGCCGCTGCTGCTCGGGCCTTCTCCGCTGCGCAGCGCCAGTGACGCGCCGTTGCCCGACGTGCTCTCGCCGCCAGACACCGTCACGTCACCGCCCGTCGCACCAGCACCACCGGCCAAAGCCAACAAGCCACCCACGTCGTCCGAGCTGCGACCGCCGGACACGCGTACCGACCCGCTAGCACCTGCAGCCTCGCCACCAGATACGCTCACCGACCCACTCGACTGCGTCGACGACGCACCAGATCCGATCGACACAGCGCCAGACGAACCGGTCTCGACCGACCCACTCGTCAACGACACCGCGCCACTGCTCACGGAACCCGCACCGCCGCCCGACCCGAGCGCCACCGCGCCGCTCACCGTAGACGCACCAGCACCGCTCAGGATCGTCACGCTACCGCCCGTCAACGAATCCGACGCGCCGCCCAACACAGACACGCTGGAGCCCTCACCCGCAGCGGACGAGCCACCAGCCACCTCGATGGACCCCGCGCTGGCGTCTCCAGACCCGCTTCCGATACGGACGGACCCGCTAGACACGCTGCTAGCGCTGCTGCGCACGTCGACGCTGCCACTCGAACCACCGGACACGACGCTCGTTGAAACGGTCACGCCGCCACTGCTCACGGCACCGCCGCCGCTCGTCAGCAACACCGAACCGCCCACACTCGCCGAGGACGACCCGCCATCGATCGACACGTCGCCACCCGCGCCTTGAGCGTTCGCAGATCCGACAATCCTCACCGTTTGAGCTGCGGTTGCGCTGTCCACGTTGCCGCCAAGCAACTCCACATCGCTGCCGACAGCGCTGCTGTCGCCCTGGACGAGGCTCAGGCTGCCGCCAGAACCGCTACGAACAAGCACACCGCTGCCACCAGCGGAGCTGCCAGAGGCGCCGCTCGAGACCGTCACATCCCCACCGACGTCGCTGGACGACGATCCGCCAGACACGCGAACCGCGCCGCCAGACCCGCTCGATGAGGAAGACCCGCCGCTCACATCCACGGAACCGGAAGACCCCGTCAGCGAATCACCACCGCTCACAAGAACACTGCCTCCCGACCCCGCCGCGCCGCTAGCACCGCCCGCCACGCTCAGCAAACCACCGGACCCCGTTGTACTCGATCCGCTGGCCACACGCACAGCACCGGATGCGCCGTCCACCGCGTCGCCAGACTCAACCGACACATCACCAGACGTCGACACATCGCTAGCAATGCCGCTTCCGACCGACACAACGCCGCTCGAGACGCTGCCAGTGCCACTGGACACCGTCACCTCGCCGCCCGTCGACGAGCCGCTAGAACCACCCGTCACAGATACGCTGCCCGCCGCTGTAGACGCCTCGCCAGACTGCACGGACACGTCGCCGCTGCTACCTGCCTCCGAAGAACCGGAAGACAGCGTCACCACGCCCGACGCCGCATCCACCGACGCGCCGCTCCCGATCGTCGCAGAACCGCTCAATGCGTCTCCGCTCACAGAAGCACCGCTCGTCAAGCTCACGTCGCCACTGCCCAGCAAGCCCGCGCCCGAAGAAATGTCCACGACACCACCTGCGCCAGCCTCGCTCGCGCCACCGGCCAGAGTAATGCCGCCTCCCGACGCAGTACCCGACGACCCCCGTCCAGCACCGCCAGACAAGGCCACACCGCCAGCAACACCAGATGATGCAGTCAGAGATCCGCCGTGCACGCTCACCAAGCCGCCGCCCACACTGCTGACCGTACTATCACCGGCGGTGATATCCACCGAGCCACCGACAGCACTACGACGAACACCGCTCGACAAGCTCACCACGCCGTCCTCGCCGGACGACACAGCCACAGAACCGCCGCGCGCGCTCGTGCTTCCAGTCGACCCGCCGCGAATCTGCACATTGCCTGCGTCCGACGAGTCGGAAACCCCGCTCGCCACCACCACAGACCCGCTCGACCCGCTCGCGCTGCCGCCAGACGCAACTGACAGCAATCCCGACGCGCCCGAGTCGGCATCACCAGTGCTGACGCTCACGTCGCCGCTCACGCTCGAGCCCGTGCCAGCCGCGCTCGACACCGTAACGATGCCGCTGCTCGCACTCGCACTGGCCGCGCCGCTCAGCAGTGATAGCGCGCCACCAGATGACGAACCGCTGCTGCTTCCGCCGCGCACCGACACAGAGCCGCCGCTCGCTGCGTCGCTGGACCCGCCAGCCACCGTCACGGAGCCCGAGTCGCTCTCGGTGGAAGCTCCGCTGCCCAACGTCACATCGCCGGACACGCCTCCCACAGTAGCGCCGCTGCTCACCTCGACCGACCCACTGGCTCCGCTCGCACCAGGAACAGATGACCCCAGTATCGCGTCACCGCTGAGGGCAGCTGCGTCACTGCCGCTACCGCTCCGCACGGACACCGAGCCACCCGCCACGACGCCGGCACCGCCCGACACGGATGCATCGCCGCCGGCAATGTCTCCGGCAGAACTGCCGCCCACCAGACGAACGGCACCTGCCGCAACTCCAGTCGACGGCGCTGTCGACAGTGACGAACCGCCCGTCAGCACGACGTCGCCTGCCGCAGCTTCATCGCTCGACCCGCCGCGCACGTCGACGTCGCCACCGTCAACGACAGACGACCCCACCGACACGCTAATGCTGCCAGCAGAGTCCGTGCTAGCAGACCCAGACGCCGAGCCGGACGAAATCCACACACCGCCCGTCGCCGCGCCGGGCGCACTTGCCAGCCGCATCTCGCCGCTGCTGCTCGGGCCTTCTCCGCTGCGCAGCGCCAGTGACGCGCCGTTGCCCGACGTGCTCTCGCCGCCAGACACCGTCACGTCACCGCCCGTCGCGCCAGCACCACCGGCCAAAGCCAACAAGCCACCCACGTCGTCCGAGCTGCGACCGCCGGACACGCGTACCGACCCGCTAGCACCTGCAGCCTCGCCACCAGATACGCTCACCGACCCACTCGACTGCGTCGACGACGCACCAGATCCGATCGACACAGCGCCAGACGAACCGGTCTCGACCGACCCACTCGTCAACGACACCGCGCCACTGCTCACGGAACCCGCACCGCCGCCCGACCCGAGCGCCACCGCACCGCTCACCGTAGACGCACCAGCACCGCTCAGGATCGTCACGCTGCCGCCCGTCAACGAATCCGACGCGCCGCCCAACACAGACACGCTGGAGCCCTCACCCGCAGCGGACGAGCCACCAGCCACCTCGATGGACCCCGCGCTGGCGTCTCCAGACCCGCTTCCGATACGGACGGACCCGCTAGACACGCTGCTAGCGCTGCTGCGCACGTCGACGCTGCCACTCGAACCACCGGACACGACGCTCGTTGAAACGGTCACGCCGCCACTGCTCACGGCACCGCCGCCGCTCGTCAGCAACACCGAACCGCCCACACTCGCCGAGGACGACCCGCCATCGATCGACACGTCGCCACCCGCGCCTTGAGCGTTCGCAGATCCGACAATCCTCACCGTTTGAGCTGCGGTTGCGCTGTCCACGTTGCCGCCACGCAACTCCACATCGCTGCCGACAGCGCTGCTGTCGCCCTGGACGAGGCTCAGGCTGCCGCCAGAACCGCTACGAACAAGCACACCGCTGCCACCAGCGGAGCTGCCAGAGGCGCCGCTCGAGACCGTCACATCCCCACCGACGTCGCTGGACGACGATCCGCCAGACACGCGAACCGCGCCGCCAGACCCGCTCGATGAGGAAGACCCGCCGCTCACATCCACGGAACCGGAAGACCCCGTCAGCGAATCACCACCGCTCACAAGAACACTGCCTCCCGACCCCGCCGCGCCGCTAGCACCGCCCGCCACGCTCAGCAAACCACCGGACCCCGTTGTACTCGATCCGCTGGCCACACGCACAGCACCGGATGCGCCGTCCACCGCGTCGCCAGACTCAACCGACACATCACCAGACGTCGACACATCGCTAGCAATGCCGCTTCCGACCGACACAACGCCGCTCGAGACGCTGCCAGTGCCACTGGACACCGTCACCGCGCCGCCCGTCGACGAGCCGCTAGAACCACCCGTCACAGATACGCTGCCCGCCGCTGTAGACGCCTCGCCAGACTGCACGGACACGTCGCCGCTGCTACCTGCCTCCGAAGAACCGGAAGACAGCGTCACCACGCCCGACGCCGCATCCACCGACGCGCCGCTCCCGATCGTCGCAGAACCGCTCAATGCGTCTCCGCTCACAGAAGCACCGCTCGTCAAGCTCACGTCGCCACTGCCCAGCAAGCCCGCGCCCGAAGAAATGTCCACGACACCACCTGCGCCAGCCTCGCTCGCGCCACCGGCCAGAGTAATGCCGCCTCCCGACGCAGTACCCGACGACCCCGTCCAGCACCGCCAGACAAGGCCACACCGCCAGCAACACCAGATGATGCAGTCAGAGATCCGCCGTGCACGCTCACCGCCGCCGCCCACACTGCTGACCGTACTATCACCGGCGGTGATATCCACCGAGCCACCGACAGCACTGCGACGAACACCGCTCGACAAGCTCACCACGCCGTCCTCGCCGGACGACACAGCCACAGAACCGCCGCGCGCGCTCGTGCTTCCAGTCGACCCGCCGCGAATCTGCACATTGCCTGCGTCCGACGAGTCGGAAACCCCGCTCGCCACCACCACAGACCCGCTCGACCCGCTCGCGCTGCCGCCAGACGCAACTGACAGCAATCCCGACGCGCCGGAGTCGGCATCACCAGTGCTGACGCTCACGTCGCCGCTCACGCTCGAGCCCGTCGCAGCCGCGCTCGACACCGTAACGATGCCGCTGCTCGCACTCGCACTGGCCGCGCCGCTCACCAGTGATAGCGCGCCACCAGATGACGAACCGCTGCTGCTTCCGCCGCGCACCGACACAGAGCCGCCGCTCGCTGCGTCGCTGGACCCGCCAGCCACCGTCCACGGAGCCCGACGTCGCTCTCGGTGGAAGCTCCGCTGCCCAACGTCACATCGCCGGACACGCCTCCCACAGTAGCGCCGCTGCTCACCTCGACCGACCCACTGGCTCCGCTCGCACCAGGAACAGATGACCCCAGTATCGCGTCACCGCTGAGGGCAGCTGCGTCACTGCCGCTACCGCTCCGCACGGACACCGAGCCACCCGCCACGACGCCGGCACCGCCGGACACGGATGCATCGCCGCCGGCAATGTCTCCGGCAGAACTGCCGCCCACCAGACGAACGGCACCTGCCGCAACTCCAGTCGACGGCGCTGTCGACAGTGACGAACCGCCCGTCAGCACGACGTCGCCTGCCGCAGCTTCATCGCTCGACCCGCCGCGCACGTCGACGTCGCCACCGTCAACGACAGACGACCCCACCGACACGCTAATGCTGCCAGCAGAGTCCGTGCTGCCAGACCCAGACGCCGAGCCGGACGAAATCCACACACCGCCCGTCGCCGCGCCGGGCGCACTTGCCAGCCGCATCTCGCCGCTGCTGCTCGGGCCTTCTCCGCTGCGCAGCGCCAGTGACGCGCCGTTGCCCGACGTGCTTGCGCCGCCAGACACCGTCACGTCACCGCCCGTCGCGCCAGCACCACCGGCCAAAGCCAACAAGCCACCCACGTCGTCCGAGCTGCGACCGCCGGACACGCGTACCGACCCGCTAGCACCTGCAGCCTCGCCACCAGATACGCTCACCGACCCACTCGACTGCGTCGACGACGCACCAGATCCGATCGACACAGCGCCAGACGAACCGGTCTCGACCGACCCACTCGTCAACGACACCGCGCCACTGCTCACGGAACCCGCACCGCCGCCCGACCCGAGCGCCACCGCGCCGCTCACCGTAGACGCACCGCCACCGCTCAGGATCGTCACGCTGCCGCCCGTCAACGAATCCGACGCGCCGCCCAACACAGACACGCTGGAGCCCTCACCCGCAGCGGACGAGCCACCAGCCACCTCGATGGACCCCGCGCTGGCGTCTCCAGACCCGCTTCCGATACGGACGGACCCGCTAGACACGCTGCTAGCGCTGCTGCGCACGTCGACGCTGCCACTCGAACCACCGGACACGACGCTCGTTGAAACGGTCACGCCGCCACTGCTCACGGCACCGCCGCCGCTCGTCAGCAACACCGAACCGCCCACACTCGCCGAGGACGACCCGCCATCGATCGACACGTCGCCACCCGCGCCTTGAGCGTTCGCAGATCCGACGATCCTCACCGTTTGAGCTGCGGTTGCGCTGTCCACGTTGCCGCCACGCAACTCCACATCGCTGCCGACAGCGCTGCTGTCGCCCTGGACGAGGCTCAGGCTGCCGCCAGAACCGCTACGAACAAGCACACCGCTGCCACCAGCGGAGCTGCCAGAGGCGCCGCTCGAGACCGTCACATCCCCACCGACGTCGCTGGACGACGATCCGCCAGACACGCGAACCGCGCCGCCAGACACGCTCGATGAGGAAGACCCGCCGCTCACATCCACGGAACCGGAAGACCCCGTCAGCGAATCACCACCGCTCACAAGAACACTGCCTCCCGACCCCGCCGCGCCGCTAGCACCGCCCGCCACGCTCAGCAAACCACCGGACCCCGTTGTACTCGATCCGCTGGCCACACGCACAGCACCGGATGCGCCGTCCACCGCGTCGCCAGACTCAACCGACACAGCGCCAGACGCAGATGCATCGCTAGCAATGCCGCTTCCGACCGACACAACGCCGCTCGAGACGCTGCCAGTGCCACTGGACACCAACACCGCGCCGCCCGTCGACGAGCTGCTAGAACCACCCGTCACAGATACGCTGCCCGCCGCTGTAGACGCCTCGCCAGACTGCACGGACACGTCGCCGCTGCTACCCGCCTCCGAAGAACCGGAAGACAGCGTCACCACGCCCGACGCCGCATCCACCGACGCGCCGCTCCCGATCGTCGCAGAACCGCTCAATGCGTCTCCGCTCACAGAAGCACCGCTCGTCAAGCTCACGCCGCCACTGCCCAGCAAACCCGCGCCCGAAGAAATGGCCACGACACCACCGGTACCAGCCTCGCTCGCGCCACCGGCCAGAGTAATGCCGCCTCCCGACGCAGTACCCGACGACCCCGTCCAGCACCGCCAGACAACACCACACCGCCAGCAACACCAGATGATGCAGTCAGAGATCCGCCGCGTACGCTCACCGAGCCGCCGCCCACACTGCTGTCCGTACTACCACCGGCGGTGATATCCACCGAGCCACCGACAGCACTGCGACGAACACCGCTCGACAAGCTCACCGCGCCGTCCTCGCCGGACGACACAGCCACAGAGCCGCCGCGCGTGCTCGTACTACTGCCAGTCGAGCCGCCGCGGATTTCCACGTCGCCTGCGTCCGACGAGACAGAATCGCCGCTCGCCACGACCACAGACCCGCTCGAGCCGCTTGCACTGGTGCCCGACGCAACCAACAGCAATCCCGAGGCGCCGGAGACGGCATCACCCGTGCTGAACGCCCACGTCGCCACTCGTGCTCGAGCCCGTCGCGGCTGCGCTCGACACCGTAACGATGCCGCTGCTCGCACCGCACTGGCCGCGCCGCTCACCAGCGACACCGCGCCACCAGATGACGAACCGCTGCTGCTTCCGCCACGCACCGACACAGACCCGCCGCTGGACGCGACACTGGACCCGCCAGCCACCGTCCACTGAGCCCGACGTCGCTGTCGAGTGGAAGTCGCCACTACCCAACGTCACGTTGCCGGACACGCCACTCGATGAAGCGCCGCTCCTCACCTCGACCGACCCACTGGCTCCGCTGACACCAGAAACAGCAGACGTACCCACCGTCACGTCACCGCTGAGGGCAGCCGCGTCACTGCCGCCGCCGCTCAGCACCGACACGGACCCGCCCTGCATCACGCCAGAACCGCCGGACACAGATGCATCGCCGCCGGCGATGTTTCCTGCAGAACTGCCGCCCTCCAACCGAACGGCGCCTGCTACGGCACCAGTCGAAGCCGATGTCGACAGCGACGAACCGCCCGTCAACACGACGCCGCCTGCAGCGGATACAGCGCTCGAGCCGCCGCGCACGACCACATCGCCGCCGTCAGCCGCGGACGGACCCACCGACAAGCTGATGCTGCCAGCCGAGTCAGCGCTGCCAGATTCAGACGCAGAGCCCGACGAAATCCATACACCGCCCGACGCCGCGCCCGACGCACTTGCCAGACGCACATCGCCGCTGCTGCTCGGGCCTTCTCCGCTGCGCAACGCCAGCGACGCGCCGTTGCCCGACGTGCTTGCGCCGCCAGACACCGTCACGTCACCGCCCGTCGCGCCAGCACCACCGGCCAAAGCCAACGAGCCACCCACGTCGGCCGAGCTGCGACCGCCCGACACGCGTACCAAACCGCTAGCACCTGCAGCCTCGCCGCCAGATACGCTCACCGACCCGCTCGACTGCGTCAACGACGCACCAGATCCGATCGACACAGCGCCAGACGAACCGGTCTCGACCGACCCACTCGTCAACGACACCGCGCCACTGCTCACGGAACCCGCACCGCCGCCCGACCCGAGCGCCACCGCGCCGCTCACCGTAGACGCACCAGCACCGCTCAGGATCGTCACGCTGCCGCCCGTCAACGAATCCGACGCGCCGCCCAACACAGACACGCTGGGGCCCTCACCCGTAGCGGACGAGCCACCAGCCACCTCGATGGACCCCGCGCTGACGTCTCCAGACCCGCTTCCGATACGGACGGACCCGCTAGACACGCTGCTAGCGCTGCTGCGCACGTCGACGCTGCCACTCGAACCACCGGACACGACGCTCGTTGAAACGGTCACGCCGCCACTGCTCACGGCACCGCCGCCGCTCGTCAGCAACACCGAACCGCCCACACTCGCCGAGGACGACCCGCCATCGATCGACACGTCGCCGCCCGCGCCCTGAGCGTTCGCAGATCCGACGACCCTCACCTTCTGAGCTGCGGTCGCGCTGTCCACACTGCCGCCACGCAACTCCACATCGCTGCCAACAACACCGCTGTCGCCCTGGACGAGGCTCAGGCTGCCGCCAGAACCGCTACGAACAAACACACCGCTGCCACCAGCGGAGCTGCCAGAGGCGCCGCTCGAGACCGTCACATCCCCCCCGACGTCGCTGGACGACGATCCGCCAGACACGCGAACCGCGCCGCCAGATCCGCTCGATGAGGAAGACCCGCCGCTCACATCCACGGAACCGGAAGACCCCGTCAGCGAATCACCACCGCTCACAAGAACACTGCCTCCCGACCCCGCCGCGCCGCTAGCACCGCCCGCCACGCTCAGCAAACCACCGGACCCCGTTGTACTTGATCCGCTGGCCACACGCACAGCACCGGATGCGCCGTCCACCGCGTCGCCAGACTCAACCGACACAGCGCCAGACGCAGATGCACCGCTAGCAATGCCGCTTCCGACCGACACAACGCCGCTCGAGACGCTGCCAGTGCCACTGGACACCAACACCGCGCCGCCCGTCGACGAGCTGCTAGAACCACCCGTCACAGATACGCTGCCCGCCGCTGTAGACGCCTCGCCAGACTGCACGGACACGTCGCCGCTGCTACCCGCCTCCGAAGAACCGGAAGACAGCGTCACCACGCCCGACGCCGCATCCACCGACGCGCCGCTCCCGATCGTCGCAGAACCGCTCAATGCGTCTCCGCTCACAGAAGCACCGCTCGTCAAGCTCACGCCGCCGCTGCCCAGCAAACCCGCGCCCGAAGAAATGGCCACGACACCGCCGGTACCAGCCTCGCTCGCGCCGCCAGTCAGAGCAATGCCGCCTCCGGTCGCAGCGCCAGACGAGCCAGCACCGCCAGACAACACCACACCGCCAGCAACACCCGTAGATGCACCCAGCGATCCGCCGCGTACGCTCACCGAGCCGCCGCCCACACTGCTGTCCGTACTACCACCGGCGGTGACATCCACCGAGCCACCGACAGCACTGCGACGAACACCGCTCGACAAGCTCACCGCGCCGTCCTCGCCGGACGACACAGCCACAGAGCCCCCGCGCGTGCTCGTACTACTGCCAGTCGAGCCGCCACGGATTTCCACGTCGCCTGCGTCCGACGAGACAGACTCGCCGCTCGACACGACCACAGACCCGCTCGAGCCGCTTGCACTGGTTCCCGCCGCAACCCACAACGAGCCCGAGGCGCCGGAGACGGCACTGCCCGTGTGAACGCCCACGTCGCCACTCGTGCTCGAGCCCGTCGCGGCTGCGCTCGCCACATTGACGCTGCCACTGGTCGCACCGGTGCCACTCACCAGCGACACCGTGCCGCCAGCAGATGAGTCGCTACTGCTTCCGCCACGCACCGACACAGACCCGCCGCTGGACGCGACACTAGACCCGCCAACCACGTCCACTGACCCGGACGTGCTGTCGAGCGAGTCGCCACTACCCAGCATCACGTTGCCGGACACGCCACTCGATGAAGCGCCGCTGCTCACCTCGACCGACCCACTGGCTCCGCTCGCACCAGAAACAGCAGACGTACCCACCGTCACGTCCCCGCTGGAGGCAGCCGCGTCACTGCCGCCGCCGCTCAGCACCGACACGGACCCGCCCTGCATCACGCCAGAACCGCCGGACACAGACACCACGCCGCCGGCGATGTTTCCTGCAGAGCTGCCGCCCTCCAACCGAACGGCGCCTGCTACGGCACCAGTCGAAGCCGATGTCGACAGCGACGAACCGCCCGTCAACACGACGCCGCCTGCAGCGGATACAGCGCTCGAGCCGCTCTGCACGACCACATCGCCGCCGTCAGCCGCGGACGGACCCACCGACAAGCTGATGCTGCCAGCCGAAGCAGCGCTGCCAGATTCAGACGCAGAGCCCGACGAAATCCATACACCGCCCGACGCCGCGCCCGACGCACTTGCCAGACGCACATCGCCGCTGCTGCTCGGGCCTTCTCCGCTGCGCAACGCCAGCGACGCGCCGTTGCCCGACGTGCTTGCGCCGCCAGACACCGTCACGTCACCGCCCGTCGCGCCAGCACCACCGGCCAAAGCCAACGAGCCACCCACGTCGGCCGAGCTGCGACCGCCCGACACGCGTACCAAACCGCTAGCACCTGCAGCCTCGCCGCCAGATACGCTCACCGACCCGCTCGACTGCGTCGACGACGCACCAGATCCGATCGACACAGCGCCAGACGAACCGGTCTCGACCGACCCACTCGTCAACGACACCGCGCCACTGCTCACGGAACCCGCACCGCCGCCCGACCCGAGCGCCACCGCGCCGCTCACCGTAGACGCACCAGCACCGCTCAGGATCGTCACGCTGCCGCCCGTCAACGAATCCGACGCGCCGCCCAACACAGACACGCTGGAGCCCTCACCCGTAGCGGACGAGCCACCAGCCACCTCGATGGACCCCGCGCTGGCGTCTCCAGACCCGCTTCCGATACGGACGGACCCGCTAGACACGCTGCTAGCGCTGCTGCGCACGTCGACGCTGCCACTCGAACCACCGGACACGACGCTCGTAGAAACGGTCACGCCGCCACTGCTCACGGCACCGCCGCCGCTCGTCAGCAACACCGAACCGCCCACACTCGCCGCAGACGACCCGCCATCGATCGACACGTCGCCACCCGCGCCCTGAGCGTTCGCAGATCCGACGACCCTCACCTTCTGAGCTGCGGTCGCGCTGTCCACACTGCCGCCACGCAACTCCACATCGCTGCCAACAACACCGCTGTCGCCCTGGACGAGGCTCAGGCTGCCGCCAGAACCGCTACGGACGAACACACCGCTGCCACCAGCGGAGCTGCCAGAGGCACCGCTCGACACAGTCACGTCACCGCCGACGCCGCTGGACGACGATCCGCCAGACACGCGAACCGCGCCGCCAGACACACTCGATGAGGAAGACCCGCCGCTCACATCCACGGAACCGGAAGACCCCGTCAGCGAATCACCGCCGCTCACAAGAACACTGCCTCCCGACCCCGCCGCGCCGCTAGCACCGCCCGCCACGCTCAGCAAACCACCGGACCCCGTACTACTAGATCCGCTGGCCACACGCACAGCACCGGATGCGCCGTCCACCGCGTCGCCAGACTCAACCGACACAGCGCCAGACGCAGATGCACCGCTAGCAATGCCGCTTCCGACCGACACAACGCCGCTCGAGACGCTGCCAGTGCCACTGGACACCAACACCGCGCCGCCCGTCGACGAGCTGCTAGAACCACCCGTCACAGACACGCTGCCCGCCGCTGTAGATGCCTCGCCAGACTGCACGGACACGTCGCCGCTGCTACCCGCCTCCGAAGAACCGGAAGACAGCGTCACCACGCCCGACGCCGCATCCACCGATGCGCCGCTCCCGATCGTCGCAGAACCGCTCAATGCGTCTCCGCTCACAGAAGCACCGCTCGTCAAGCTCACGCCGCCGCTGCCCAGCAAACCCGCGCCCGAAGAAATGGCCACGACACCGCCGGTACCAGCCTCGCTCGCGCCGCCCGTCAGCGCAATGCCGCCTCCGGTCGCAGCGCCAGACGAACCAGCACCGCCAGACAACACCACACCGCCAGCAACCCCCGTAGATGCACCCAGCGATCCGCCGCGTACGCTCACCGAGCCGCCGCCCACACTGCTGTCCGTACTACCACCGGCGGTGACATCCACCGAGCCACCGACAGCACTGCGACGAACACCGCTCGACAAGCTCACCGCGCCGTCCTCGCCGGACGACACAGCCACAGAGCCCCCGCGCGTGCTCGTACTACTGCCAGTCGAGCCGCCACGGATTTCCACGTCGCCTGCGTCCGACGAGACAGAATCGCCGCTCGACACGACCACAGACCCGCTCGAGCCGCTTGCACTGGTGCCCGACGCAACCAACAACGAGCCCGAGGCGCCGGAGACGGCACTGCCCGTGTGAACGCCCACGTCGCCACTCGTGCTCGAGCCCGTCGCGGCTGCGCTCGCCACATTGACGCTGCCACTGGTCGCACCGGTGCCACTCACCAGCGACACCGTGCCGCCAGCAGATGAGTCGCTACTGCTTCCGCCACGCACCGACACAGACCCGCCGCTGGACGCGACACTAGACCCGCCAACCACGTCCACTGACCCGGACGTGCTGTCGAGCGAGTCGCCACTACCCAGCATCACGTTGCCGGACACGCCACTCGATGAAGCGCCGCTCCTCACATTCACAGACCCGCTGACACCAGAAACAGCAGACGTACCCACCGTCACGTCCCCGCTGGAGGCAGCCGCGTCACTGCCGCCGCCGCTCAGCACCGACACGGACCCGCCCTGCATCACGCCAGAACCGCCGGACACAGACACCACGCCGCCGGCGATGTTTCCTGCAGAGCTGCCGCCCTCCAACCGAACGCCGCCTGCTACGGCACCAGTCGAAGCCGATGTCGACAGCGACGAACCGCCCGTCAACACGACGCCGCCTGCAGCGGATACAGCGCTCGAGCCGCTCTGCACGACCACATCGCCGCCGTCAGCCGCGGACGGACCCACCGACAAGCTGATGCTGCCAGCCGAAGCAGCGCTGCCAGATTCAGACGCAGAGCCCGACGAAATCCATACACCGCCCGACGCCGCGCCCGACGCACTTGCCAGACGCACATCGCCGCTGCTGCTCGGGCCTTCTCCGCTGCGCAACGCCAGCGACGCGCCGTTGCCCGACGTGCTTGCGCCGCCAGACACCGTCACGTCACCGCCCGTCGCGCCAGCACCACCGGCCAAAGCCAACGAGCCACCCACGTCGGCCGAGCTGCGACCGCCCGACACGCGTACCAAACCGCTAGCACCTGCAGCCTCGCCGCCAGATACGCTCACCGACCCGCTCGACTGCGTCAACGACGCACCAGATCCGATCGACACAGCGCCAGACGAACCGGTCTCGACCGACCCACTCGTCAACGACACCGCGCCACTGCTCACGGAACCCGCACCGCCGCCCGACCCGAGCGCCACCGCGCCGCTCACCGTAGACGCACCAGCACCGCTCAGGATCGTCACGCTGCCGCCCGTCATCGAATCCGACGCGCCGCCCAACACAGACACGCTGGAGCCCTCACCCGTAGCGGACGAGCCACCAGCCACCTCGATGGACCCCGCGCTGACGTCTCCAGACCCGCTTCCGATACGGACGGACCCGCTAGACACGCTGCTAGCGCTGCTGCGCACGTCGACGCTGCCACTCGAACCACCGGACACGACGCTCGTAGAAACGGTCACGCCGCCACTGCTCACGGCACCGCCGCCGCTCGTCAGCAACACCGAACCGCCCACACTCGCCGCAGACGACCCGCCATCGATCGACACGTCGCCACCCGCGCCCTGAGCGTTCGCAGATCCGACGACCCTCACCTTCTGAGCTGCGGTCGCGCGGTCCACACTGCCGCCACGCAACTCCACATCGCTGCCAACAACACCGCTGTCGCCCTGGACGAGGCTCAGGCTGCCGCCAGAACCGCTACGGACGAACACACCGCTGCCACCAGCGGAGCTGCCAGAGGCGCCGCTCGAGACAGTCACGTCACCGCCGACGCCGCTGGACGACGATCCGCCAGACACGCGAACAGCACCGCCAGACACACTCGATGAGGAAGACCCGCCGCTCACATCCACGGAACCGGAAGACCCCGTCAGCGAATCACCGCCGCTCACAAGAACACTGCCTCCCGACCCCGCCGCGCCGCTAGCACCGCCCGCCACGCTCAGCAAACCACCGGACCCCGTACTACTAGATCCGCTGGCCACACGCACAGCACCGGAGGTGCCGTCCACCGCGTCGCCAGACTCAACCGACACAGCGCCAGACGCAGATGCACCGCTAGCAATGCCGCTTCCGACCGACACAACGCCGCTCCAGTCGCTGCCGGTGCCACTGGACACCGACACCGCGCCGCCCGTAGACGAGCTGCTAGAACCACCCGACACAGACACGCTGCCCGCCGTGGTAGATGCCTCGCCAGACTGCACGGACACATCGCCGCTGCTACCCGCCTCCGAAGAACCGGAAGACAGCGTCACCACGCCCGACGCCGCATCCACCGATGCGCCGCTCCCGATCGTCGCAGAACCGCTCAATGCGTCTCCGCTCACAGAAGCACCGCTCGTCAAGCTCACGCCGCCGCTGCCCAGCAAACCCGCGCCCGAAGAAATGGCCACGACACCGCCGGTACCAGCCTCGCTCGCGCCGCCAGTCAGAGCAATGCCGCCTCCGGTCGCAGCGCCAGACGAGCCAGCACCGCCAGACAACACCACACCGCCAGCAACACCCGTAGATGCACCCAGCGATCCGCCGCGTACGCTCACCGAGCCGCCGCCCACACTGCTGTCCGTACTACCACCGGCGGTGACATCCACCGAGCCACCGACAGCACTGCGACGAACACCGCTCGACAAGCTCACCGCGCCGTCCTCGCCGGACGACACAGCCACAGAGCCCCCGCGCGTGCTCGTACTACTGCCAGTCGAGCCGCCACGGATTTCCACGTCGCCTGCGTCCGACGAGACAGAATCGCCGCTCGACACGACCACAGACCCGCTCGAGCCGCTTGCACTGGTGCCCGACGCAACCAACAACGAGCCCGAGGCGCCGGAGACGGCACTGCCCGTGTGAACGCCCACGTCGCCACTCGTGCTCGAGCCCGTCGCGGCTGCGCTCGCCACATTGACGCTGCCACTGGTCGCACCGGTGCCACTCACCAGCGACACCGTGCCGCCAGCAGATGAGTCGCTACTGCTTCCGCCACGCACCGACACAGACCCGCCGCTGGACGCGACACTAGACCCGCCAACCACGTCCACTGACCCGGACGTGCTGCCGAGCGAGTCGCCACTACCCAGCATCACGTTGCCGGACACGCCCCTCGATGAAGCGCCGCTCCTCACATTCACAGACCCGCTGACACCAGAAACAGCAGACGTACCCACCGTCACGTCCCCGCTGGAGGCAGCCGCGTCACTGCCGCCGCCGCTCAGCACCGACACGGACCCGCCCTGCATCACGCCAGAACCGCCGGACACAGACACCACGCCGCCGGCGATGTTTCCTGCAGAGCTGCCGCCCTCCAACCGAACGGCGCCTGCTACGGCACCAGTCGAAGCCGATGTCGACAGCGACGAACCGCCCGTCAACACGACGCCGCCTGCAGCGGATACAGCGCTCGAGCCGCTCTGCACGACCACATCGCCGCCGTCAGCCGCGGACGGACCCACCGACAAGCTGATGCTGCCAGCCGAAGCAGCGCTGCCAGATTCAGACGCAGAGCCCGACGAAATCCATACACCGCCCGACGCCGCGCCCGACGCACTTGCCAGACGCACATCGCCGCTGCTGCTCGGGCCTTCTCCGCTGCGCAACGCCAGCGACGCGCCGTTGCCCGACGTGCTTGCGCCGCCAGACACCGTCACGTCACCGCCCGTCGCGCCAGCACCACCGGCCAAAGCCAACGAGCCACCCACGTCGGCCGAGCTGCGACCGCCCGACACGCGTACCAAACCGCTAGCACCTGCAGCCTCGCCGCCAGATACGCTCACCGACCCGCTCGACTGCGTCGACGACGCACCAGATCCGATCGACACAGCGCCAGACGAACCGGTCTCGACCGACCCACTCGTCAACGACACCGCGCCACTGCTCACGGAACCCGCACCGCCGCCCGACCCGAGCGTCACCGCACCGCTCACCGTCGACGCACCAGCACCGCTCAGGATCGTCACGCTGCCGCCCGTCAACGAATCCGACGCGCCGCCCAACACAGACACGCTGGAGCCCTCACCCGTAGCGGACGAGCCACCAGCCACCTCGATGGACCCCGCGCTGGCGTCTCCAGACCCGCTTCCGATACGGACGGACCCGCTAGACACGCTGCTAGCGCTGCTGCGCACGTCGACGCTGCCACTCGAACCACCGGACACGACGCTCGTAGAAACGGTCACGCCGCCACTGCTCACGGCACCGCCGCCGCTCGTCAGCAACACCGAACCGCCTACAGTCGCCGCAGACGACCCGCCATCGATCGACACGTCGCCACCCGCGCCCTGAGCGTTCGCAGATCCGACGACCCTCACCTTCTGAGCTGCGGTCGCGCGGTCCACACTGCCGCCACGCAACTCCACATCGCTGCCAACAACACCGCTGTCGCCCTGGACGAGGCTCAGGCTGCCGCCAGAACCGCTACGGACGAACACACCGCTGCCACCAGCGGAGCTGCCGGAGGCACCGCTCGACACAGTCACGTCACCGCCGACGCCGCTTGAAGACGACCCGCCAGACACGCGAACAGCGCCGCCAGATCCGCTCGACGACGAAGACCCGCCGCTCACATCCACGGAACCGGAAGACCCCGTCAGCGAATCACCGCCGCTCACAAGAACACTGCCTCCCGACCCCGCCGCGCCGCTAGCACCGCCCGCCACGCTCAGCAAACCACCGGACCCCGTACTACTAGATCCGCTGGCCACACGCACAGCACCGGAGGTGCCGTCCACCGCGTCGCCAGACTCAACCGACACAGCGCCAGACGCAGATGCACCGCTAGCAATGCCGCTTCCGACCGACACAACGCCGCTCGAGACGCTGCCAGTGCCACTAGACACCGACACCGCGCCGCCCGTAGACGAGCTGCTAGAACCACCCGTCACAGACACGCTGCCCGCCGTGGTAGATGCCTCGCCAGACTGCACGGACACATCGCCGCTGCTACCCGCCTCCGAAGAACCGGAAGACAGCGTCACCACGCCCGACGCCGCATCCACCGATGCGCCGCTCCCGATCGTCGCAGAACCGCTCAATGCGTCTCCGCTCACAGAAGCACCGCTCGTCAAGCTCACGCCGCCGCTGCCCAGCAAACCCGCGCCCGAAGAAATGGCCACGACACCGCCGGTACCAGCCTCGCTCGCGCCGCCAGTCAGAGCAATGCCGCCTCCGGTCGCAGCGCCAGACGAGCCAGCACCGCCAGACAACACCACACCGCCAGCAACACCCGTAGATGCACCCAGCGATCCGCCGCGTACGCTCACCGAGCCGCCGCCCACACTGCTGTCCGTACTACCACCGGCGGTGACATCCACCGAGCCACCGACAGCACTGCGACGAACACCGCTCGACAAGCTCACCGCGCCGTCCTCGCCGGACGACACAGCCACAGAGCCCCGCGCGTGCTCGTACTACTGCCAGTCGAGCCGCCACGGATTTCCACGTCGCCTGCGTCCGACGAGACAGAATCGCCGCTCGACACGACCACAGACCCGCTCGAGCCGCTTGCACTGGTTCCCGACGCAACCAACAACGAGCCCGAGGCGCCGGAGACGGCACTGCCCGTGTGAACGCCCACGTCGCCACTCGTGCTCGAGCCCGTCGCGGCTGCGCTCGCCACATTGACGCTGCCACTGGTCGCACCGGTGCCACTCACCAGCGACACCGTGCCGCCAGCAGATGAGTCGCTACTGCTTCCGCCACGCACCGACACAGACCCGCCGCTGGACGCGACACTAGACCCGCCAACCACGTCCACTGACCCGGACGTGCTGTCGAGCGAGTCGCCACTACCCAGCATCACGTTGCCGGACACGCCACTCGATGAAGCGCCGCTCCTCACAGTCACAGACCCGCTGACACCAGAAACACCAGACGTACCCACCGTCACGTCCCCGCTGGAGGCAGCCGCGTCACTGCCGCCGCCGCTCAGCACCGACACGGACCCGCCCTGCATCACGCCAGAACCGCCGGACACAGACACCACGCCGCCGGCGATGTTTCCTGCAGAGCTGCCGCCCTCCAACCGAACGGCGCCCGCTACGGCACCAGTCGAAGCCGATGTCGACAGCGACGAACCGCCCGTTAACACGACGCCGCCTGCAGCGGATACAGCGCTCGAGCCGCTCTGCACGACCACATCGCCGCCGTCAGCCGCGGACGGACCCACCGACAAGCTGATGCTGCCAGCCGAAGCAGCGCTGCCAGATTCAGACGCAGAGCCCGACGAAATCCATACACCGCCCGACGCCGCGCCCGACGCACTTGCCAGACGCACATCGCCGCTGCTGCTCGGGCCTTCTCCGCTGCGCAACGCCAGCGACGCGCCGTTGCCCGACGTGCTTGCGCCGCCAGACACCGTCACGTCACCGCCCGTCGCGCCAGCACCACCGGCCAAAGCCAACGAGCCACCCACGTCGGCCGAGCTGCGACCGCCCGACACGCGTACCAAACCGCTAGCACCTGCAGCCTCGCCGCCAGATACGCTCACCGACCCGCTCGAC
Organism: Phytophthora melonis; assembly: GCA_024211575.1. Lineage (NCBI taxonomy): Eukaryota > Oomycota > Peronosporomycetes > Peronosporales > Peronosporaceae > Phytophthora > Phytophthora melonis. The sequence goes on from JAMXKT010000013.1 coordinate 999,893, forward strand.
TGCGTCGACGACGCACCAGATCCGATCGACACAGCGCCAGACGAACCGGTCTCGACCGACCCACTCGTCAACGACACCGCGCCACTGCTCACGGAACCCGCACCGCCGCCCGACCCGAGCGTCACCGCACCGCTCACCGTCGACGCACCAGCACCGCTCAGGATCGTCACGCTGCCGCCCGTCAACGAATCCGACGCGCCGCCCAACACAGACACGCTGGAGCCCTCACCCGTAGCGGACGAGCCACCAGCCACCTCGATGGACCCCGCGCTGGCGTCTCCAGACCCGCTTCCGATACGGACGGACCCGCTAGACACGCTGCTAGCGCTGCTGCGCACGTCGACGCTGCCACTTGAACCACCGGACACGACGCTCGTAGAAACGGTCACGCCGCCACTGCTCACGGCACCGCCGCCGCTCGTCAGCAACACCGAACCGCCTACAGTCGCCGCAGACGACCCGCCATCGATCGACACGTCGCCACCCGCGCCCTGAGCGTTCGCAGATCCGACGACCCTCACCTTCTGAGCTGCGGTCGCGCGGTCCACACTGCCGCCACGCAACTCCACATCGCTGCCAACAACACCGCTGTCGCCCTGGACGAGGCTCAGGCTGCCGCCAGAACCGCTACGGACGAACACACCGCTGCCACCAGCGGAGCTGCCGGAGGCACCGCTCGACACAGTCACGTCACCGCCTACGCCAATTGAAGACGACCCGCCCGACACGCGTACAGCACCGCCAGACACACTCGACGACGAAGACCCGCCGCTCACATCCACGGAACCGGAAGACCCCGTCAGCGACTCACCGCCGCTCACAAGAACACTGCCTCCCGACCCCGCCGCGCCGCTAGCACCGCCCGCCACGCTCAGCAAACCACCGGACCCCGTACTACTAGATCCGCTGGTCACACGCACAGCACCAGATGCGCCGTCCACCGCGTCGCCAGACTCAACCGACACAGCGCCAGACGCAGATGCACCGCTAGCAATGCCGCTTCCGACCGACACAACGCCGCTCGAGACGCTGCCGGTGCCACTGGACACCGACACCGCGCCGCCCGTAGACGAGCTGCTAGAACCACCCGTCACAGACACGCTGCCCGCCGTGGTAGATGCCTCGCCAGACTGCACGGACACGTCGCCGCTGCTACCCGCCTCCGAAGACCCGGAAGACAGCGTCACCACGCCCGACGCCGCATCCACCGATGCGCCGCTCCCGATCGTCGCAGAACCGCTCAATGCGTCTCCGCTCACAGAAGCACCGCTCGTCAAGCTCACGCCGCCGCTGCCCAGCAAACCCGCGCCCGAAGAAATGGCCACGACACCGCCGGTACCAGCCTCGCTCGCGCCGCCAGTCAGAGCAATGCCGCCTCCGGTCGCAGCGCCAGACGAACCAGCACCGCCAGACAACACCACACCGCCAGCAACACCCGTAGATGCACCCAGCGATCCGCCGCGTACGCTCACCGAGCCGCCGCCCACACTGCTGTCCGTACTACCACCGGCGGTGACATCCACCGAGCCACCGACAGCACTGCGACGAACACCGCTCGACAAGCTCACCGCGCCGTCCTCGCCGGACGACACAGCCACAGAGCCCCGCGCGTGCTCGTACTACTGCCAGTCGAGCCGCCACGGATTTCCACGTCGCCTGCGTCCGACGAGACAGAATCGCCGCTCGACACGACCACAGACCCGCTCGAGCCGCTTGCACTGGTGCCCGACGCAACCAACAACGAGCCCGAGGCGCCGGAGACGGCACTGCCCGTGTGAACGCCCACGTCGCCACTCGTGCTCGAGCCCGTCGCGGCTGCGCTCGCCACATTGACGCTGCCACTGGTCGCACCGGTGCCACTCACCAGCGACACCGTGCCGCCAGCAGATGAGTCGCTACTGCTTCCGCCACGCACCGACACAGACCCGCCGCTGGACGCGACACTAGACCCGCCAACCACGTCCACTGACCCGGACGTCGCTGTCGAGCGAGTCGCCACTACCCAGCATCACGTTGCCGGACACGCCACTCGATGAAGCGCCGCTCCTCACATTCACAGACCCGCTGACACCAGAAACAGCAGACGTACCCACCGTCACGTCCCCGCTGGAGGCAGCCGCGTCACTGCCGCCGCCGCTCAGCACCGACACGGACCCGCCCTGCATCACGCCAGAACCGCCGGACACAGACACCACGCCGCCGGCGATGTTTCCTGCAGAGCTGCCGCCCTCCAACCGAACGGCGCCTGCTACGGCACCAGTCGAAGCCGATGTCGACAGCGACGAACCGCCCGTCAACACGACGCCGCCTGCAGCGGATACAGCGCTAGAGCCGCTCTGCACGACCACATCGCCGCCGTCAGCCGCGGACGGACCCACCGACAAGCTGATGCTGCCAGCCGAAGCAGCGCTGCCAGATTCAGACGCAGAGCCCGACGAAATCCATACACAGCCCGACGCCGCGCCCGACGCACTTGCCAGACGCACATCGCCGCTGCTGCTCGGGCCTTCTCCGCTGCGCAACGCCAGCGACGCGCCGTTGCCCGACGTGCTTGCGCCGCCAGACACCGTCACGTCACCGCCCGTCGCGCCAGCACCACCGGCCAAAGCCAACGAGCCACCCACGTCGGCCGAGCTGCGACCGCCCGACACGCGTACCAAACCGCTAGCACCTGCAGCCTCGCCGCCAGATACGCTCACCGACCCGCTCGACTGCGTCGACGACGCACCAGATCCGATCGACACAGCGCCAGACGAACCGGTCTCGACCGACCCACTCGTCAACGACACCGCGCCACTGCTCACCGAACCCGCACCGCCGCCCGACCCGAGCGTCACCGCGCCGCTCACCGTAGACGCACCGCCACCGCTCAGGATCGTCACGCTGCCGCCCGTCAACGAATCCGACGCGCCGCCCAACACAGACACGCTGGAGCCCTCACCCGTAGCGGACGAGCCACCAGCCACCTCGATGGACCCCGCGCTGGCGTCTCCAGACCCGCTTCCGATACGGACGGACCCGCTAGACACGCTGCTAGCGCTGCTGCGCACGTCGACGCTGCCACTCGAACCACCGGACACGACGCTCGTAGAAACGGTCACGCCGCCACTGCTCACAGCACCGCCGCCGCTCGTCAGCAACACCGAACCGCCTACAGTCGCCGCAGACGACCCGCCATCGATCGACACGTCGCCACCCGCGCCCTGAGCGTTCGCAGATCCGACGACCCTCACCTTCTGAGCTGCGGTCGCGCGGTCCACGTTGCCGCCACGCAACTCCACATCGCTGCCGACAGCGCTGCTGTCGCCCTGGACGAGGCTCAGGCTGCCGCCAGAACCGCTACGGACGAACACACCGCTGCCACCAGCGGAGCTGCCGGAGGCACCGCTCGACACAGTCACGTCACCGCCGACGCCACTTGAAGACGACCCGCCCGACACGCGCACAGCACCGCCAGACCCACTCGACGACGAAGACCCGCCGCTCACATCCACGGAACCGGAAGACCCCGTCAGCGAATCACCGCCGCTCACAAGAACACTGCCTCCCGACCCCGCCGCGCCGCTAGCACCGCCCGCCACGCTCAGCAAACCACCGGACCCCGTACTACTAGATCCGCTGGCCACACGCACAGCACCGGATGCGCCGTCCACCGCGTCGCCAGACTCAACCGACACAGCGCCAGACGCAGATGCACCGCTAGCAATGCCGCTTCCGACCGACACAACGCCGCTCGAGACGCTGCCAGTGCCACTGGACACCGACACCGCGCCGCCCGTCGACGAGCCGCTAGAACCACCCGTCACAGATACGCTGCCCGCCGCTGTAGACGCCTCGCCAGACTGCACGGACACGTCGCCGCTGCTACCCGCCTCCGAAGAACCGGAAGACAGCATCACCACGCCCGACGCCGCATCCACCGACGCGCCGCTCCCGATCGTCGCAGAACCGCTCAATGCGTCTCCGCTCACAGAAGCACCGCTCGTCAAGCTCACGCCGCCACTGCCCAGCAAGCCCGCGCCCGAAGAAATGTCCACGACACCACCTGCGCCAGCCTCGCTCGCGCCACCGGCCAGAGTAATGCCGCCTCCCGACGCAGTACCCGACGAGTCCAGCACCGCCAGACAAGGCCACACCGCCAGCAACACCAGATGATGCAGTCAGAGATCCGCCGCGCACGCTCACCGAGCCGCCGCCCACACTGCTGACCGTACTATCACCGGCGGTGATATCCACCGAGCCACCGACAGCACTGCGACGAACACCGCTCGACAAGCTCACCACGCCGTCCTCGCCGGACGACACAGCCACAGAACCGCCGCGCGCGCTCGTGCTTCCAGTCGACCCGCCGCGAATCTGCACATTGCCTGCGTCCGACGAGTCGGAAACCCCGCTCGCCACCACCACAGACCCGCTCGACCCGCTTGCGCTGCCGCCAGACGCAACTGACAGCAATCCCGACGCGCCCGAGTCGGCATCACCAGTGCTGAACGCTCACGTCGCCGCTCACGCTCGAGCCCGAGCCAGCCGCGCTCGACACCGTAACGATGCCGCTGCTCGCACTCGCACTGGCCGCGCCGCTCAACAGTGATAGCGCGCCACCAGATGACGAACCGCTGCTGCTTCCGCCGCGCACCGACACAGAGCCGCCGCTCGCTGCGTCGCTGGACCCGCCAGCCACCGTCACGGAGCCCGACGTCGCTCTCGGTGGAAGCTCCGCTGCCCAACGTCACATCGCCGGACACGCCTCCCACAGTAGCGCCGCTGCTCACCTCGACCGACCCACTGGCTCCGCTCGCACCAGGAACAGATGACCCCAGTATCGCGTCACCGCTGAGGGCAGCTGCGTCACTGCCGCTACCGCTCCGCACGGACACCGAGCCACCCGCCACGACGCCGGCACCGCCCGACACGGATGCATCGCCGCCGGCAATGTCTCCGGCAGAACTGCCGCCCACCAGACGAACGGCACCTGCCGCAACTCCAGTCGACGGCGCTGTCGACAGTGACGAACCGCCCGTCAGCACGACGTCGCCTGCCGCAGCTTCATCGCTCGACCCGCCGCGCACGTCGACGTCGCCACCGTCAACGACAGACGACCCCACCGACACGCTAATGCTGCCAGCAGAGTCCGTGCTAGCAGACCCAGACGCCGAGCCGGACGAAATCCACACACCGCCCGTCGCCGCGCCGGGCGCACTTGCCAGCCGCATCTCGCCGCTGCTGCTCGGGCCTTCTCCGCTGCGCAGCGCCAGTGACGCGCCGTTGCCCGACGTGCTCTCGCCGCCAGACACCGTCACGTCACCGCCCGTCGCACCAGCACCACCGGCCAAAGCCAACAAGCCACCCACGTCGTCCGAGCTGCGACCGCCGGACACGCGTACCGACCCGCTAGCACCTGCAGCCTCGCCACCAGATACGCTCACCGACCCACTCGACTGCGTCGACGACGCACCAGATCCGATCGACACAGCGCCAGACGAACCGGTCTCGACCGACCCACTCGTCAACGACACCGCGCCACTGCTCACGGAACCCGCACCGCCGCCCGACCCGAGCGTCACCGCGCCGCTTACCGTAGACGCACCGCCACCGCTCAGGATCGTCACGCTACCGCCCGTCAACGAATCCGACGCGCCGCCCAACACAGACACGCTGGAGCCCTCACCCGCAGCGGACGAGCCACCAGCCACCTCGATGGACCCCGCGCTGACGTCTCCAGACCCGCTTCCGATACGGACGGACCCGCTAGACACGCTGCTAGCGCTGCTGCGCACGTCGACGCTGCCACTCGAACCACCGGACACGACGCTCGTTGAAACGGTCACGCCGCCACTGCTCACGGCACCGCCGCCGCTCGTCAGCAACACCGAACCGCCCACACTCGCCGCAGACGACCCACCATCGATCGACACGTCGCCACCCGCGCCTTGAGCGTTCGCAGATCCGACAATCCTCACCGTTTGAGCTGCGGTTGCGCTGTCCACGTTGCCGACAAGCAACTCAACATCGCTGCCGACAGCGCTGCTGTCGCCCTGGACGAGGCTCAGGCTGCCGCCAGAACCGCTACGAACAAGCACACCGCTGCCACCAGCGGAGCTGCCAGAGGCGCCGCTCGAGACCGTCACATCCCCACCGACGTCGCTGGACGACGATCCGCCAGACACGCGAACCGCGCCGCCAGATCCGCTCGATGAGGAAGACCCGCCGCTCACATCCACGGAACCGGAAGACCCCGTCAGCGAATCACCACCGCTCACAAGAACACTGCCTCCCGACCCCGCCGCGCCGCTAGCACCGCCCGCCACGCTCAGCAAACCACCGGACCCCGTTGTACTTGATCCGCTGACCACACGCACAGCACCGGATGCGCCGTCCACCGTGTCGCCAGACTCAACCGACACATCACCAGACGTCGACACATCGCTAGCAATGCCGCTTCCGACCGATACAACGCCGCTTGAGACGCTGCCAGTGCCACTGGACACCAACACCGCGCCGCCCGTCGACGAGCCGCTAGAACCACCCGTCACAGATACGCTGCCCGCCGCTGTAGACGCCTCGCCAGACTGCACGGACACGTCGCCGCTGCTACCCACCTCCGAAGAACCGGAAGACAGCGTCACCACGCCCGACGCCGCATCCACCGACGCGCCGCTCCCGATCGTCGCAGAACCGCTCAATGCGTCTCCGCTCACAGAAGCACCGCTCGTCAAGCTCACGTCGCCACTGCCCAGCAAGCCCGCGCCCGAAGAAATGTCCACGACACCACCTGCGCCAGCCTCGCTCGCGCCGCCGGCCAGAGTAATGCCGCCTCCCGACGCAGTACCCGACGACCCTCGTCCAGCACCGCCAGACAAGGCCACACCGCCAGCAACACCAGATGATGCAGTCAGAGATCCGCCGTGCACGCTCACCAAGCCGCCGCCCACACTGCTGACCGTACTATCACCGGCGGTGATATCCACCGAGCCACCGACAGCACTGCGACGAACACCGCTCGACAAGCTCACCACGCCGTCCTCGCCGGACGACACAGCCACAGAACCGCCGCGCGCGCTCGTGCTTCCAGTCGACCCGCCGCGAATCTGCACATTGCCTGCGTCCGACGAGTCGGAAACCCCGCTCGCCACCACCACAGACCCGCTCGACCCGCTCGCGCTGCCGCCAGACGCAACTGACAGCAATCCCGACGCGCCCGAGTCGGCATCACCAGTGCTGACGCTCACGTCGCCGCTCACGCTCGAGCCCGAGCCAGCCGCGCTCGACACCGTAACGATGCCGCTGCTCGCACTCGCACTGGCCGCGCCGCTCAACAGTGATAGCGCGCCACCAGATGACGAACCGCTGCTGCTTCCGCCGCGCACCGACACAGAGCCGCCGCTCGCTGCGTCGCTGGACCCGCCAGCCACCGTCACGGAGCCCGAGTCGCTCTCGGTGGAAGCTCCGCTGCCCAACGTCACATCGCCGGACACGCCTCCCACAGTAGCGCCGCTGCTCACCTCGACCGACCCACTGGCTCCGCTCGCACCAGGAACAGATGACCCCAGTATCGCGTCACCGCTGAGGGCAGCTGCGTCACTGCCGCTACCGCTCAGCACGGACACCGAGCCACCCGCCACGACGCCGGCACCGCCCGACACGGATGCATCGCCGCCGGCAATGTCTCCGGCAGAACTGCCGCCCACCAGACGAACGGCACCTGCCGCAACTCCAGTCGACGGCGCTGTCGACAGTGACGAACCGCCCGTCAGCACGACGTCGCCTGCCGCAGCTTCATCGCTCGACCCGCCGCGCACGTCGACGTCGCCACCGTCAACGACAGACGACCCCACCGACACGCTAATGCTGCCAGCAGAGTCCGTGCTAGCAGACCCAGACGCCGAGCCGGACAAAATCCACACACCGCCCGTCGCCGCGCCGGGCGCGCTTGCCAGCCGCATCTCGCCGCTGCTGCTCGGGCCTTCTCCGCTGCGCAGCGCCAGTGACGCGCCGTTGCCCGACGTGCTCTCGCCGCCAGACACCGTCACGTCACCGCCCGTCGCACCAGCACCACCGGCCAAAGCCAACAAGCCACCCACGTCGTCCGAGCTGCGACCGCCGGACACGCGTACCGACCCGCTAGCACCTGCAGCCTCGCCACCAGATACGCTCACCGACCCACTCGACTGCGTCGACGACGCACCAGATCCGATCGACACAGCGCCAGACGAACCGGTCTCGACCGACCCACTCGTCAACGACACCGCGCCACTGCTCACGGAACCCGCACCGCCGCCCGACCCGAGCGTCACCGCGCCGCTCACCGTAGACGCACCGCCACCGCTCAGGATCGTCACGCTGCCGCCCGTCAACGAGTCTGACGCGCCGCCCAACACAGACACGCTGGAGCCCTCACCCGCAGCGGACGAGCCACCAGCCACCTCGATGGACCCCGCGCTGGCGTCTCCAGACCCGCTTCCGATACGGACGGACCCGCTAGACACGCTGCTAGCGCTGCTGCGCACGTCGACGCTGCCACTCGAACCACCGGACACGACGCTCGTTGAAACGGTCACGCCGCCACTGCTCACGGCACCGCCGCCGCTCGTCAGCAACACCGAACCGCCCACACTCGCCGAGGACGATCCGCCATCGATCGACACGTCGCCACCCGCGCCTTGAGCGTTCGCAGACCCGACAATCCTCACCGTTTGAGCTGCGGTTGCGCTGTCCACGTTGCCGCCAAGCAACTCCACATCGCTGCCAACAACACCGCTGTCGCCCTGGACGAGGCTCAGGCTGCCGCCAGAACCGCTACGAACAAGCACACCGCTGCCACCAGCGGAGCTGCCAGAGGCGCCGCTCGAGACCGTCACATCTCCACCGACGTCGCTGGACGACGATCCGCCAGACACGCGAACCGCGCCGCCAGATCCGCTCGATGAGGAAGACCCGCCGCTCACATCCACGGAACCGGAAGACCCCGTCAGCGAATCACCACCGCTCACAAGAACACTGCCTCCCGACCCCGCCGCGCCGCTGGCACCGCCCGCCACGCTCAGCAAACCACCGGACCCCGTTGTACTCGATCCGCTGGCCACACGCACAGCACCGGATGCGCCGTCCACCGCGTCGCCAGACTCAACCGACACATCACCAGACGTAGACACATCGCTAGCAATGCCGCTTCCGACCGACACAACGCCGCTCGAGACGCTGCCAGTGCCACTGGACACTGACACCGCGCCGCCCGTCGCCGAGCTGCTAGAGCCACCAGATAGTGCTATGCGGCCTGCTACTGTGACTGCAGTACCCGACTGTACCGACACGTCGCCGCTAGTTGCTGTTGATGAAGACCCCGTAAAGATTGCTACATTTCCGGTTGTCGAGGTAACCGATCGGCCACTTCCAATCGACGTTGTTCCGCTTGATCCCACGATACCAGATGTGCCTCCTATCCCACTAACAACTTGAATAGCCCCACTCTGACTGAGACCCAAACCTGATGTGACTTGTACAGAGCCACCAAAGCGACTCGTGCTCGCCCCGCCCATCAATGTGATCGATCCGCCAAAGCTGTTGTCGCGAGACGAAGCAACGGTACCGCCGCCTTGGACGAGGACGTTACCCCCAACACCAGAACGTCCCGCAGAACCACCACGGACTGAAATGGACCCTCCGTTTCCGCTCGTTGCAGCAGTTCCCCCGACTAGGTTAATTGACCCAGCCACCATAGATTTTCCTTTGCCCAATACGTCGCCGCCAGCTACCGTGACATTCCCGCCCACCGTTGTGTTACTTCTACCGCCCGACAGGAGAACTTGTCCGCCATCCAAACCAGAATCCTGACCACGAATCAAAACGCCCCCCGAGTTCGATGAGCTACTTCTACCACCGCCGACACGTACAGAACCGCCTGCCAACTTTTTCGAAGAGCCCCCATCAATTGAAACGTCACCACCCGCACCCCGACCATTCGCTGATCCGACAATCCTCACCGTCTGAGCTGCGGTTGCGCTGTCCACACTACCGCCACGCAACTCCACATCACTGCCGACAGCGCTGCTGTCGCCATGGACGAGGCTCAGGCTGCCGCCAGAACCGCTACGAACAAGCACACCGCTGCCACCAGCGGAGCTGCCAGAGGCGCCGCTCGAGACCGTCACATCCCCACCGACGTCGCTGGACGACGATCCGCCAGACACGCGAACCGCGCCGCCAGACACGCTCGATGAGGAAGACCCGCCGCTCACATCCACGGAACCGGAAGACCCCGTCAGCGAATCACCACCGCTCACAAGAACACTGCCTCCCGACCCCGCCGCGCCGCTAGCACCGCCCGCCACGCTCAGCAAACCACCGGACCCCGTTGTACTCGATCCGCTGGCCACACGCACAGCACCGGATGCGCCGTCCACCGCGTCGCCAGACTCAACCGACACATCACCAGACGTAGACACATCGCTAGCAATGCCGCTTCCGACCGACACAACGCCGCTCCAGTCGCTGCCGGTGCCACTGGACACCAACACCGCGCCGCCCGTCGACGAGCTGCTAGAACCACCCGTCACAGATACGCTGCCCGCCGCTGTAGACGCCTCGCCAGACTGCACGGACACGTCGCCGCTGCTACCCGCCTCCGAAGAACCGGAAGACAGCGTCACCACGCCCGACGCCGCATCCACCGACGCGCCGCTTCCGATCGTCGCAGAACCGCTCAATGCGTCTCCGCTCACAGAAGCACCGCTCGTCAAGCTCACGCCGCCGCTGCCCAGCAAACCCGCGCCCGAAGAAATGGCCACGACACCACCGGTACCAGCCTCGCTCGCGCCGCCAGTCAGAGCAATGCCGCCTCCGGTCGCAGCGCCAGACGAACCAGCACCGCCAGACAACACCACACCGCCAGCAACACCCGTAGATGCACCCAGCGATCCGCCGCGTACGCTCACCGAGCCGCCGCCCACACTGCTGTCCGTACTACCACCGGCGGTGACATCCACCGAGCCACCGACAGCACTGCGACGAACACCGCTCGACAAGCTCACCGCGCCGTCCTCGCCGGACGACACAGCCACAGAGCCCCCGCGCGTGCTCGTACTACTGCCAGTCGAGCCGCCACGGATTTCCACGTCGCCTGCGTCCGACGAGACAGAATCGCCGCTCGACACGACCACAGACCCGCTCGAGCCGCTTGCACTGGTGCCCGACGCAACCAACAACGAGCCCGAGGCGCCGGAGACGGCACTGCCCGTGTGAACGCCCACGTCGCCACTCGTGCTCGAGCCCGTCGCGGCCGCGCTCGCCACATTGACGCTGCCACTGGTCGCACCGGTGCCACTCACCAGCGACACCGTGCCGCCAGCAGATGAGTCGCTACTGCTTCCGCCACGCACCGACACAGACCCGCCGCTGGACGCGACACTAGACCCGCCAACCACGTCCACTGACCCGGACGTGCTGTCGAGCGAGTCGCCACTACCCAGCGTCACGTTGCCGGACACGCCACTCGATGAAGCGCCGCTCCTCACATTCACAGACCCGCTGACACCAGAAACAGCAGACGTACCCACCGTCACGTCCCCGCTGGAGGCAGCCGCGTCACTGCCGCCGCCGCTCAGCACCGACACGGACCCGCCCTGCATCACGCCAGAACCGCCGGACACAGACACCACGCCGCCGGCGATGTTTCCTGCAGAGCTGCCGCCCTCCAACCGAACGGCGCCCGCTACGGCACCAGTCGAAGCCGATGTCGACAGCGACGAACCGCCCGTTAACACGACGCCGCCTGCAGCGGATACAGCGCTCGAGCCGCTCTGCACGACCACATCGCCGCCGTCAGCCGCGGACGGACCCACCAACAAGCTGATGCTGCCAGCCGAAGCAGCGCTGCCAGATTCAGACGCAGAGCCCGACGAAATCCATACACCGCCCGACGCCGCGCCCGACGCACTTGCCAGACGCACATCGCCGCTGCTGCTCGGGCCTTCTCCACTGCGCAACGCCAGCGACGCGCCGTTGCCCGACGTGCTTGCGCCGCCAGACACCGTCACGTCACCGCCCGTCGCGCCAGCACCACCGGCCAAAGCCAACGAGCCACCCACGTCGGCCGAGCTGCGACCGCCCGACACGCGTACCAAACCGCTAGCACCTGCAGCCTCGCCGCCAGATACGCTCAGCGACCCGCTCGACTGCGTCGACGACGCACCAGATCCGATCGACACAGCGCCAGACGAACCGGTCTCGACCGACCCACTCGTCAACGACACCGCGCCACTGCTCACGGAACCCGCACCACCGCCCGACCCGAGCGCCACCGCGCCGCTCACCGTAGACGCACCGCCACCGCTCAGGATCGTCACGCTGCCGCCCGTCAACGAATCCGACGCGCCGCCCAACACAGACACGCTGGAGCCCTCACCCGCAGCGGACGAGCCACCAGCCACCTCGATGGACCCCGCGCTGACGTCTCCAGACCCGCTTCCGATACGGACGGACCCGCTAGACACGCTGCTAGCGCTGCTGCGCACGTCGACGCTGCCACTCGAACCACCGGACACGACGCTCGTAGAAACGGTCACGCCGCCACTGCTCACGGCACCGCCGCCGCTCGTCAGCAACACCGAACCGCCCACACTCGCCGAGGACGACCCGCCATCGATCGACACGTCGCCGCCCGCGCCCTGAGCGTTCGCAGATCCGACGACCCTCACCTTCTGAGCTGCGGTCGGGCTGTCCACACTACCGCCACGCAACTCCACATCGCTGCCAACAACACCGCTGTCGCCCTGGACGAGGCTCAGGCTGCCGCCAGAACCGCTACGAACAAGAACACCGCTGCCACCAGCGGAGCTGCCGGAGGCACCGCTCGACACAGTCACGTACCCGCCGACGCCGCTTGAAGACGACCCGCCCGACACGCGCACAGCACCGCCAGACACGCTCGATGAGGAAGACCCGCCGCTCACATCCACGGAACCGGAAGACCCCGTCAGCGAATCACCGCCGCTCACAAGAACACTGCCTCCCGACCCCGCCGCGCCGCTAGCACCGCCCGCCACGCTCAGCAAACCACCGGACCCCGTACTACTAGATCCGCTGGCCACACGCACAGCACCGGATGCGCCGTCCACCGCGTCGCCAGACTCAACCGACACAGCGCCAGACGCAGATGCACCGCTAGCAATGCCGCTTCCGACCGACACAACGCCGCTCCAGACGCTGCCAGTGCCACTGGACACCGACACCGCGCCGCCCGTCGACGAGCTGCTAGAACCACCCGACACAGACACGCTGCCCGCCGTGGTAGATGCCTCGCCAGACTGCACGGACACATCGCCGCTGCTACCCGCCTCCGAAGAACCGGAAGACAGCGTCACCACGCCCGACGCCGCATCCACCGACGCGCCGCTTCCGATCGTCGCAGAACCGCTCAATGCGTCTCCGCTCACAGAAGCACCGCTCGTCAAGCTCACGCCGCCGCTGCCCAGCAAACCCGCGCCCGAAGAAATGGCCACGACACCGCCGGTACCAGCCTCGCTCGCGCCGCCAGTCAGAGCAATGCCGCCTCCGGTCGCAGCGCCAGACGAGCCAGCACCGCCAGACAACACCACACCGCCAGCAACACCCGTAGATGCACCCAGCGATCCGCCGCGTACGCTCACCGAGCCGCCGCCCACACTGCTGTCCGTACTACCACCGGCGGTGACATCCACCGAGCCACCGACAGCACTGCGACGAACACCGCTCGACAAGCTCACCGCGCCGTCCTCGCCGGACGACACAGCCACAGAGCCCCCGCGCGTGCTCGTACTACTGCCAGTCAAGCCGCCACGGATTTCCACGTCGCCTGCGTCCGACGAGACAGAATCGCCGCTCGACACGACCACAGACCCGCTCGAGCCGCTTGCACTGGTGCCCGACGCAACCAACAACGAGCCCGAGGCGCCGGAGACGGCACTGCCCGTGTGAACGCCCACGTCGCCACTCGTGCTCGAGCCCGTCGCGGGCTGCGCTCGCCACATTGACGCTGCCACTGGTCGCACCGGTGCCACTCACCAGCGACACCGTGCCGCCAGCAGATGAGTCGCTACTGCTTCCGCCACGCACCGACACAGACCCGCCGCTGGACGCGACACTAGACCCGCCAACCACGTCCACTGACCCGGACGTGCTGTCGAGCGAGTCGCCACTACCCAGCATCACGTTGCCGGACACGCCACTCGATGAAGCGCCGCTCCTCACATTCACAGACCCGCTGACACCAGAAACAGCAGACGTACCCACCGTCACGTCCCCGCTGGAGGCAGCCGCGTCACTGCCGCCGCCGCTCAGCACCGACACGGACCCGCCCTGCATCACGCCAGAACCGCCGGACACAGACACCACGCCGCCGGCGATGTTTCCTGCAGAGCTGCCGCCCTCCAACCGAACGGCGCCTGCTACGGCACCAGTCGAAGCCGATGTCGACAGCGACGAACCGCCCGTCAACACGACGCCGCCTGCAGCGGATACAGCGCTCGAGCCGCTCTGCACGACCACATCGCCGCCGTCAGCCGCGGACGGACCCACCGACAAGCTGATGCTGCCAGCCGAAGCAGCGCTGCCAGATTCAGACGCAGAGCCCGACGAAATCCATACACCGCCCGACGCCGCGCCCGACGCACTTGCCAGACGCACATCGCCGCTGCTGCTCGGGCCTTCTCCGCTGCGCAACGCCAGCGACGCGCCGTTGCCCGACGTGCTTGCGCCGCCAGACACCGTCACGTCACCGCCCGTCGCGCCAGCACCACCGGCCAAAGCCAACGAGCCACCCACGTCGGCCGAGCTGCGACCGCCCGACACGCGTACCAAACCGCTAGCACCTGCAGCCTCGCCGCCAGATACGCTCACCGACCCGCTCGACTGCGTCGACGACGCACCAGATCCGATCGACACAGCGCCAGACGAACCGGTCTCGACCAACCCACTCGTCAACGACACCGTGCCACTGCTCACCGAACCCGCACCGACGCCCGACCCGAGCGTCACCGCACCGCTCACCGTCGACGCACTAGCACCGCTCAGAATCGTCACGCTGCCGCCCGTCAACGAATCCGACGCGCCGCCCAACACAGACACGCTGGAGCCCTCACCCGTAGCGGACGAGCCACCAGCCACCTCGATGGACCCCGCGCTGGCGTCTCCAGACCCGCTTCCGATACGGACGGACCCGCTAGACACGCTGCTAGCGCTGCTGCGCACGTCGACGCTGCCACTTGAACCACCGGACACGACGCTCGTAGAAACGGTCACGCCGCCACTGCTCACGGCACCGCCGCCGCTCGTCAGCAACACCGAACCGCCTACAGTCGCCGCAGACGACCCGCCATCGATCGACACGTCGCCACCCGCGCCCTGAGCGTTCGCAGATCCGACGACCCTCACCTTCTGAGCTGCGGTCGCGCTGTCCACACTGCCGCCACGCAACTCCACATCGCTGCCAACAACACCGCTGTCGCCCTGGACGAGGCTCAGGCTGCCGCCAGAACCGCTACGGACGAACACACCGCTGCCACCAGCGGAGCTGCCGGAGGCACCGCTCGACACAGTCACGTCACCGCCGACGCCGCTTGAAGACGACCCGCCCGACACGCGCACAGCACCGCCAGACACACTCGACGACGAAGACCCGCCGCTCACATCCACGGAACCGGAAGACCCCGTCAGCGAATCACCGCCGCTCACAAGAACACTGCCTCCCGACCCCGCCGCGCCGCTAGCACCGCCCGCCACGCTCAGCAAACCACCGGACCCCGTACTACTAGATCCGCTGGCCACACGCACAGCACCGGAGGTACCGTCCACCGCGTCGCCAGACTCAACCGACACAGCGCCAGACGCAGATGCACCGCTAGCAATGCCGCTTCCGACCGACACAACGCCGCTCCAGTCGCTGCCGGTGCCACTAGACACCGACACCGCGCCGCCCGTAGACGAGCTGCTAGAACCACCCGTCACAGATACGCTGCCCGCCGCTGTAGACGCCTCGCCAGACTGCACGGACACACCGCCGCTGCTACCCACCTCCGACGAACCGGAAGACAGCGTCACCACGCCCGAAGCCGTATCCACCGATGCGCCGCTTCCGATCGTCGCAGAACCGCTCAATGCGTCTCCGCTCACAGAAGCACCGCTCGTCAAGCTCACGCCGCCGCTGCCCAGCAAACCCGCGCCCGAAGAAATGGCCACGACACCGCCGGTACCAGCCTCGCTCGCGCCGCCAGTCAGAGCAATGCCGCCTCCGGTCGCAGCGCCAGACGAGCCAGCACCGCCAGACAACACCACACCGCCAGCAACACCCGTAGATGCACCCAGCGATCCGCCGCGTACGCTCACCGAGCCGCCGCCCACACTGCTGTCCGTACTACCACCGGCGGTGACATCCACCGAGCCACCGACAGCACTGCGACGAACACCGCTCGACAAGCTCACCGCGCCGTCCTCGCCGGACGACACAGCCACAGAGCCCCGCGCGTGCTCGTACTACTGCCAGTCAAGCCGCCACGGATTTCCACGTCGCCTGCGTCCGACGAGACAGAATCGCCGCTCGACACGACCACAGACCCGCTCGAGCCGCTTGCACTGGTGCCCGACGCAACCAACAACGAGCCCGAGGCGCCGGAGACGGCACTGCCCGTGTGAACGCCCACGTCGCCACTCGTGCTCGAGCCCGTCGCGGCTGCGCTCGCCACATTGACGCTGCCACTGGTCGCACCGGTGCCACTCACCAGCGACACCGTGCCGCCAGCAGATGAGTCGCTACTGCTTCCGCCACGCACCGACACAGACCCGCCGCTGGACGCGACACTAGACCCGCCAACCACGTCCACTGACCCGGACGTGCTGTCGAGCGAGTCGCCACTACCCAGCATCACGTTGCCGGACACGCCACTGGATGAAGCGCCGCTACTCACATTCACAGACCCGCTGACACCAGTAACAGCAGACGTACCCACCGTCACGTCCACGCTGGTGGCAGGCGCGTCACTGCCGCCGCCGCTCAGCACCGACACGGACCCGCCCTGCATCACGCCAGAACCGCCGGACACAGACACCACGCCGCCGGCGATGTTTCCTGCAGAGCTGCCGCCCTCCAACCGAACGGCGCCTGCTACGGCACCAGTCGAAGCCGATGTCGACAGCGACGAACCGCCCGTCAACACGACGCCGCCTGCAGCGGATACAGCGCTCGAGCCGCTCTGCACGACCACATCGCCGCCGTCAGCCGCGGACGGACCCACCGACAAGCTGATGCTGCCAGCCGAAGCAGCGCTGCCAGATTCAGACGCAGAGCCCGACGAAATCCATACACCGCCCGACGCCGCGCCCGACGCACTTGCCAGACGCACATCGCCGCTGCTGCTCGGGCCTTCTCCGCTGCGCAACGCCAGCGACGCGCCGTTGCCCGACGTGCTTGCGCCGCCAGACACCGTCACGTCACCGCCCGTCGCGCCAGCACCACCGGCCAAAGCCAACGAGCCACCCACGTCGGCCGAGCTGCGACCGCCCGACACGCGTACCAAACCGCTAGCACCTGCAGCCTCGCCGCCAGATACGCTCACCGACCCGCTCGACTGCGTCGACGACGCACCAGATCCGATCGACACAGCGCCAGACGAACCGGTCTCAACCGACCCACTCGTCAACGACACCGTGCCACTGCTCACCGAACCCGCACCGACGCCCGACCCGAGCGTCAGCGCACCGCTCACCGTCGACGCACCAGCACCGCTCAGGATCGTCACGCTACCGCCCGTCAACGAATCCGACGCGCCGCCCAACACAGACACGCTGGAGCCCTCACCCGTAGCGGACGAGCCACCAGCCACCTCGATGGACCCCGCGCTGGCGTCTCCAGACCCGCTTCCGATACGGACGGACCCGCTAGACACGCTGCTAGCGCTGCTGCGCACGTCAACGCTGCCACTTGAACCATCGGACACGACGCTCGTAGAAACGGTCACGCCGCCACTGCTCACGGCACCGCCGCCGCTCGTCAGCAACACCGAACCGCCTACAGTCGCCGCAGACGACCCGCCATCGATCGACACGTCGCCACCCGCGCCCTGAGCGTTCGCAGATCCGACGACCCTCACCTTCTGAGCTGCGGTCGCGCGGTCCACACTGCCGCCACGCAACTCCACATCGCTGCCAACAACACCGCTGTCGCCCTGGACGAGGCTCAGGCTGCCGCCAGAACCGCTACGGACGAACACACCGCTGCCACCAGCGGAGCTGCCGGAGGCACCGCTCGACACAGTCACGTCCCCGCCGACGCCGCTTGAAGACGACCCGCCCGACACGCGCACAGCACCGCCAGACCCACTTGATGACGCAGACCCGGCTTTGATTGTTGTTGCTCCTGCTTGGCCTGTGGAGGTTCGGCCTGCGTGTATCTTGATAGACCCAGCCAGTGCGGATGATGCAGAGCCGGTTTGAAGTTCCAACCGACCCGATTGTTTGGATACGGTATCTCCAGTTGCGATGAATATGTTACCGGTCGTAGTAGCGTCCGACTGTTGTGTTTGAATCTCAATCGCACCACCGATTTCGGTCGCAGCTTTTGGTGCTAACATCGATATGCTACCGGATCGTATGTTGCCATACCCAGATGAAATAGAAACGTTGCCTCCGATATTGGTCGAATCTCCACTCTGTACAACCACATTTCCAGGATTTTCGGAACCAACCGAAGATCGTAACGCCCCTCCCGATGTATGCCCCGATAGGAGGACAATATCTCCACTTTTCTCGACCCCAGCACCCGTCTGAACTGTAAGTGAGCCCGCTTCACGGACACTCTCGAGCGACGTTGTGGACAGCTTTACATCACCAGAGCGTGTATCGCTGCTAACACTGCGTAATTGCACGTCACCAGCGGAACCAGATGTGCGGTCTCTCTCTGCATTGACCAAGAATTCGCCAGAAACGCGTGTAGACGAAGAGGTAATAGCAACAATACCCTTTGAGCCCGCAAACGAATCACCGGTGCTTATGGCGATCGATCCACTTTCTCCAAAAGCAGACCACCCGGTCGTCACGGATATACTTCCGCTGTTCCGACTTCCACGAGAGTCGGGCGTCTGCAAATTGACATCTCCTGGATTCTCGAAGTTTTCACCACTTGCAATGACTACGCTGCCGGCCACTGTATCGCTTCCTTGGGAAGATCCGGCTTCAAGTACCAAAGATCCGCCATCGCCAGCCATGCTATCACCAGCGCGAACGTTGACTGCACCAGAACTAGCTTGGGCCCCTCCACTTGAAATGAAGATGCCCCCGCTTGTACTGTAGCTCGACGATCCCGTTTCAATGGTGACATCACCACTGCTTCCACTTGGAGAAGCATTAACATAGGACCCCGCGTCTGCAGTGGCGATGTCAATACGCCCGCTCTGTGCCTCACTGTTCGGGCCTACCTTGAAACGCTTGTGCTGGGCGTGAATAGCTGCAATTAAATCCATTGTGATTTGTTGCTTGTTCACTTCGTGAAACTGCTCCAAACTGAAGTTTTTCTCAGGAAGCGTAAGTGTTGAAACTGTCACGTATTCTGGAAACGTCTCTTCCACTTGTTGAGCAATGACACCACGAACAGTGACGTCAGGGATACCTCGAATCTCGCGCCACATCTCCGAATAGCGATATTTTTTCACTTCCAGGGTCTGAATGCGCTGCAGAATGTCGTCTTCATCAACATCTTCGATATCTGTCTTAATACGCCGATCGGACGGGTATGTGATTTCGGTAATCTGGGCTGGGACGTGACTGATCATCTTGTCCGGTTGCAAGCGCCAAATTACTCCTCCGGGTACTTTTGTTTCCCCATGAGATACGGTAAGCTCTCCAGTCTGGACACTGATATTCAGGCTATCCCCGCCGCGAATCTCCATAGATGACGAAGTGTCTGCCTTAACACTCACTGATCCATCACCTGATACACTCACGTGAGACGCAGCCGCATCCGCTCCTGAAACAACTATGTCCCCACCGCCAGACTTCAATGTCACGTGTCCACCACTTCCGGTTGGTGCAGACGCGGACCCACCAACTATGTCGATGTTTCCGCCTTGTGTAGACCCTTCGCCAGACTTAATGACAACGTCTCCTCCATTCAGGGAAGTGCTAGTTCCCGCCAACACGCGCACGGATCCAGTAGAGAAGCTAGAGCTGGAACCACTTTGTAGTGCAATATCCCCACTTACTCCAGCTGTAGCATCCCCACTGCCAATGACAACTCCGCCACTTGAAGGAGCTTTGGCTGTTACAGCTGTCAATGAACCGCTAGTCGAACCTTGTCCGGTGGTAATTTGAACCATACCACCGTTTTCTAGAAAAGCAGTTGAGGAACCACTAGTGACGATAACGTTACCGCCAGCGACAACTGAACTAGAAGATCCCGAAATGGATACAGTACCCCCTGCAGTAGGGCCCGAACCAGCGCTAAGCTCCACACTGCCACTATGAGTCGTACCAGCGTTTCCGGATGAGATTTTAACGCTACCAGTCGAACTGTCACTGTTAGCAGTCTCGAGACGTATCATGCCACTGCCACCACCAGCTTCGGCGTTTCCTGAAAGTACAGCAACATCGCCACTAGTTTTTCCAGATCCGGAGGACACAACAACTGAGCCGCCAGTTGCAGAAGGATTTCCACCGCCAGTCAAGCTAATTGCGCCAGCAGATGCCGTTCCGTTACCACCTTGAATATGAATTGAGCCTCCGTCTCCACTCGATGCCAGTCCGGTATAAAGACGAATTGAACTAGAACTGCCTTGAGCAGAACCCGATCCAATCAGAACCGATCCACTGTTGGCATTGCTGTCTGCAGATTGAATCATGATGTTTCCACTGTCAGCACTCCCACTGGCCCCGGACAAGAGTGAAACATCTCCTCCGTTCTTGTTCGCTCCTTCTCCCGAATGAAGAGATAGCTTGCCCCCAATCGTGCCAGAGCCAGCATGAACGCCAGCATCACCCCCCACCGCTGTCTCCGAGTCACCAGCAGCAAATACTAAATCGCCACCATCACCAGTTGCGCCAGTAGTACTTCCAGCAGATAATGACAATGGGGAACCCTTTGCCTGAGAAGATAAGCCCGCAGCAACCAAGATACCTCCGCCTTCAACACCAGAAGTCCCTGTAATAATTTCCACGCGACCGGCAGCACCTACAGGTGAGTTTCCAGTGGAGACAGCAATTGTGCCACTGGAACCGGCTCCAGAAGCAGGCGTCGTAGAAACCGAAACAGACCCGGACGATACCGAACCTGCCCCCGTCTCAAGGTCAATCGATCCGCCAGTCCCAGAAGTTGATTCTCCAGCTGCCACTGAGATGTTGCCGCTGTTTAATCCGAGGCGAACAATAAAGTTGCCACCAACACCAGACGTGCTATTTCCGGTACTCAAGGCGATTGACCCTGGAGCACCCGTATCGGTAATTCCTGTGGACAGCGCGAGAGATCCGGACACCCCGGTGTTCGTATCACCAGAGCCCACAGTCACACTACCAGTTGTGCCATCTGAAGAGGTTCCAGAAGTAATAGATATGGCGCCTGATCCCTTTATTCCTTGCCCCGACGTGATTTCGACAAGTCCACTGCTTCCATCAACGGAGGCGGCTTCAGTTTGAAGAGTGATGTCCCCGCTCGATGAAACAGCGTTCGCACCACTGATAATGTTCACTGCTCCACCTGACGCAGCAACAGCTTCACCGCCTCTGAGAACAATAGTCCCACCAACATCGGTCGTAAAGGAACCCCCATAACTCTTTCCACCGACAAGCTCAACAGAGCCTCCGCGACCGCCACCAGCCTCGTCATCTCCAAGGCCAATGCCGCCAACAACTTTGACACTGCCGCCAACAGCATCTTTCGCTTGAAGCGCATCTCCACCAACGATGCTGACAGTTTGACCGTTGCCAGTCCTTGCTTTGCCAGCAGCGACTTGGATGCCTACACCTTCCGAAACTGCTCCGAGGCCGGTGCTGAGCACTATGGATCCTGCAAAACTAGTAGCGGAATCACCGGTCTTGAGTGAAACCTGCCCGGAAGATCCATCATCGGGTGCCGAGTCCGGTGTTTCCAACGACAAATCGCCGCTAGAGGTTGCCGAGTTATATCCCGTTGCAATAGCAACTTTACCACCTTTAGCTTTCGAGGAATCCGTCGAGCCGGCAGCGATCGAAACATCTCCACCAGCGCTTCCTGATCCCGATCCAACAGCAATGTTAATCGAGCCTGCTCTTCCAGTGTCAGCATCACCTGTCCCAATGACGACACCACCAGATCCACCCAGGCTAGATCCACCAGTATTTAGATGCATGACTCCTGTTGAGGTTGGTGCGTCAGCCGTGCTAATGGATACGTCTCCACTCGACGTAAGCAACGAGCTGCCAGAAGAGAGCGAGATGGCCCCACCAGTGGACACCGCAGCAGATCCACCAGCAATAGCAACGGCTCCTCCTTGATCACGTGCCTTGTTCATTCCGTCAGACGATCCAGCCACGATCTCCACGTCACCGCCGTTGCCGCCATCCTTGTCATCAGTTGAACGTCCGCGACCGCCAACGAGGCGGACACGTCCTCCAACGGCACGAGCAGCAGTCGAGTCGCCCCCGGCTAACTGAATCGCACCGCCATCGCCAACAGATCCGAGACCAACAGCGACAGTGATATTGCCACCGCCGCCCTTGACTGCATCGCCGGTTAGGACCGATATATTTCCAGAGCCAGGCATGTCAGTGGAGTCACCAGTCTGGATCACCATTGAACCAGAATACCCGGCTTTCCCAGCTCCGGCAGTTGACAAAGTCACGCCCCCGCTGGAAGTCGCAGAGCTCTTTCCAGACTGAATCGCAACACTGCCGCCACCGTCCGTGTGGGTGGTTGCACCAGCGGTGACAGCCACGCTCCCTCCCTGGCGGCCAACACCGGAGCCCACAAGAAGTCGGATATCTCCACCAGCTCCACGTTCCGATGCGCCAGAGCTGAGAGTCACAGAGCCAGAGGAACCACCTCGAGAATCCCCCGAGTACATGGCGACGACGCCGCTACCAGCGTTGCTACCGCCGCGGTCAGAGCTAATGTCGATGTCGCCACTAGAACCAGGAAATGAAACCCCGGTGACAACGACAACTGATCCACCCTTCCCAGCAGAAGTACTTCCCGCTTGGACTAACACATTCGATGCGCCTTGGAGGCTCGAACCACCTTGCACGGAAATGTCCCCACTGGTTCCTTTCGTTGCCGCGCCAGAGCGTACGGAAATCGACCCGCTTTCATCGTTAGCAGCTGCACCAGTCCCAACGCTGATGCTTCCAGAGGAGCGAGTGAGCTTCTCAACAGCGTCGCCAGAAAAGATCTTCACATCGCCACTCGAGGAGGAAGTTGCATTACCAGTAACGACTGTCACTGATCCACCCGTCGCAGCGTTGCCCTTTCCACTAGCTAGGCGAATAGATCCGCCGACGTCTGTCGTGGAACTTTTACCGCTGGCATCTCCACCTGACACGACGACTTCACCTCCATCACCGCCGTCCTTCAGATCAGAGCTCAGGCCACTACCTGCAGTAAGTGAAAGTTTTCCACCAACTGAGGCCACGGCCGTCGTATCGCCAGCTCGTGCGATGATGTCACCACCGCTTCCGGTTCGACCGGTGCCAACGGAGACCTGCACGCTGCCCCCATGGCCTCCAGTTGCGCTGCCAGTTGTCAGTGAGATCATTCCCGAGTCGCCCTGCGCAGCTGTACCGGATGAAACTGCAATCGACCCACTCACTCCAGCAGTCCCGGAGTTATCGGTGTTTACAGTAATGCTTCCACTGTCTCCTTTCGCGCTGTAGCCAGAAGCAACAACAACACTTCCACCAGTTTGTCCAACTGCAGATGTCGAGCCAGCCTTCAGCTTCAAGTCGCCGCCAGCTTTGGCCAAACTATTGCCGAGGGAAACGTCGACACTGCCGCTGCTACCCCTGTCAGAATCGCCCGTTCGAAGACTGTAGCTGCCCGAATCGCCATCTTGGCTTTTGCCGGTGCGAAGCTCAATCGAGCCGCTGACTCCATAGTAAGCGGAATCGGCCGTGCGGATGCTAACGTCTCCGCTTGAGAAATAGTCGGAACCGCCAGTGATAATACTGACAGCACCTCCAGTTCCTTTGTTGGCCTGGCCACCCTGAAGAGTAACTGCTCCGCCTGTGTGTGTGCGCGCGTAACAAAGTAGTTAGAAGTGTACCGATGTGAACATTTCCTATAGTAAGTATGAATACACCAACCGATATCTCCTCCACTCTGGCCTCCGGCCGCGCCACCAACAACGTTGACAGGTCCACCTTTACCACCTCCACCAGGAGAGCGATTGGTTCCACGACCACCAGTAATAGCCACTTCTCCACCAGTTGATCTGAGATCGCCCATGTCGCCGGCTGTTACGGCAACACGACCACCGCTGCCAGTCCAGCCAGATCCTACACTGACGACGATGTCACCCGCTGGGCCTGGCTTCGCACTTCCCGTCGCGACGAAAAGAGACCCGCTCGGGCCTGTAGTAGCGTTCCCAGTTTCCACCCGAAGCGTTCCTGACACACCTTTCTTGCCAGAGTCGACAGTCATGAGCGCCATATCTCCGCTGCTAGAAGTCGCGCCCGTGCCAGAGAAAAGCTCAACTCTGCCGCCGGTTGACACTCTACTAGTTCCGCCTTCTACGTGAACGATTCCGCCAATATCGCTATCAGCTTTCCCGCCCATGCCTTGGCCTCCGCGGACTTGAACTGCACCTCCATCACCACCATTGCTTGGGTTGATGCTTGTACCGGAGCCAGCTTGAAGCGAGACCGTTCCTCCCACTTGGGCGGCCGCTGCAATAACAAAGACGATTAGCTTTAATAGCATACTTTACTAAAATAAAGAATGCTTACCTGAAGAATCACCGGCAGTCAGATTCAGATCCCCGCCGTTGCCAGTATCTCCCACGCCAACGGACATGATGACATTGCCTCCATGGCCCTTTTTCGCAAGCCCCGTTACGAAGGTCATCGCACCGCTGTCCGTCGACTGTGATTTTCCAGTCGTGAACGTTAATGACCCCGAGCCGCCGTTAGGCCCACTGTTTGGCGTCTGAACCAGAACATCGCCCGACGTAGTTTTCACAGATCCGCCAGTGGTCACAGTGACTGAACCACCAGTGAAGGAGTGGAGTGCAAGCCCAGCGCTTATAGTCACATCACCGCCAGGATTCTCGGTGTTATTTCCGACAGACAGGGAAACAAATCCACCTTTGCCCTTGAGAGCTTGACCGCTGTACACAGTGACTTCTCCGCTGTCACCCGCCGTAGTATCGCCGGAGTTAATGCTAACGGAGCCACTTGTGCCCTTTGTTCCGGATGAAGCTGTCATCATGGACAATGCACCGCTGGATGTAGTCGCGCCAAAGCCAGTTTCAACGCGGATGCTGCCACCACGCCCTCTGTTCGCAAAACCACCCTCGAGGGTGATACCTCCGCCCATATTCAGTGCTGTACTGCCGCCTTGTGAAGCACCACCACTCAGTTTCACAACGCCACCATTACCTCCGTTGGTAAATGCAGGACTAAGGCCTTCGCCAGCCTGAATGGCAACTGTTCCACCCGTTCTGCCACCAGCGTCGGTAGTAGCCCCAGCTGTCAACTGTACTTGGCCACCATCCGTCTTCGTGCCGGTGCCAACGGTAACAATAAAGTCCCCACCATGACCTAGCGTTGCAGCACCCGTCGTTAGCACAAGCGCTCCCGAATCTGTAGCAGTAGCTGTTCCTGTCTGAATCTTCACGCCTCCGCTTCCTCCGGCCCCACCAGCATTGGCAGTATTCACAGTAATGTCACCGCTAGAGGTGGCCTGACTTGCCCCCGAAACAACCGACACAACTCCTCCGGTGCGAGAATCAGTCGTGCTTCCTGCTTCCATGGAAATCATACCACCTTCACCAAAGTCGCCGCCGCCAACCAAGACTTGGACTTGACCTCCTTTCCCGTTTTTAGCAGCTCCTGTAGCAAAACTCATTGGGCCAGAGTTTCCATAGCTTGACGCTCCAGTTGACATGAAGATCATGCCGCTGGCACCTCGTGAACCTGCGTTTGGCGTGAAGATTAAGACAGCTCCACTGGAACTAGCAACCCCCGAGCCAGAAGACATGGACAGATCACCTCCATAACCATATGCCGCGCGGCCGGAGGCAACATTGATACTACCACCATTATCAAGCGAGTTTGAACCACGTGCTTCACCACCGATAATGTCCACATCACCACCATCTCCTCCGTCTACGGCATTGGTTCCCGAGCCCGTGCCACCAGTTAGAGTGACTTTGCCTCCGGTTCGGCCCATCCCGGATGACTCACCTGCACTGATCTGAACATCTCCACCATCAGTCGCATCACCAGCTCCCACAAGAACCTGGATTGAGCCGCTGTTACCTCTTGATGCTGTCCCTGTCGACAGCTTCAATACTCCAGCGGTGCCATCAGGACTGTTTCCGGTGGCAAGCGACATTGTACCACTCATGCCCCCACTTGCTGCCGGAGCCGATGCTATCTCAACAGCTCCGCTCCAGGAGTTGGCACTTCCCCCGGAAATCATTTTGACGTTACCACCAACACCGCTTTGAGCTCCTCCACCCCGAATAAGAACTGCGCCGCCAGTATCTTGTGCAGAGGATCCGAGGGAAGAACCGCCGGCCAAAACAACTTGGCCGCCATCACCTCCATCTCCAGAATTGTCGCTAGTACCAGACCCTCCTGTTAGGTGCAAAGCTCCGCCTGTCGTAGCAGCGTGTGTCGAAGATCCCGACTCGACAGTGATATCACCGCCGTCGCCAAGACCATTAGAGCCCACCTTGAGAGAAACACCTCCGGCCTGACCTTGAGACGTACCGGTTCCAAGAGTAACTGAACCAGCTCTTCCCAACAATGTGCTTCCTGTGCGCAGACTAAAGCTGCCAGAGTCGCCAAACGCAGCTGCGTCACCGGATGCCAAAAGAATAGCGCCAGACGAGCTTAAGCTTGATGTGCCACTGTATATATTCACAGCCCCTCCTACTGAGGAGGAGCTGCTTCCACCTTGAAGCAAAAGCTCTCCGCCACTTCCATCAACAGATTGACCTCCGACAAGCTTGACCCGGCCGCCATCCCCTTCAGCGTGGGAATGAAGTCCATGGCCACTTCCTCCAGCAATGCGAACCTCGCCACCAACGCCACCGTTAGAAGACGTGCCAGATCCTCCACTAAGCTCGATGGCTCCGCCTGCTCCACTGTCCGCAGCTGTGTTGCCGCTACCAATGCTAATGCTACCGGGTGTGCTTTCCGATGAGGAGCCAGCTTGCACTTGCACACTTCCAGCGGAGCCGCGAGTGGTGTATCCAGTTCCAACGGCGACATCACCAGACTTGCCTTGTGCAGCTGAACCACTTGTAAGACTGAGTGATCCGGTGCCTTCCCCAGCCGCGCTTACTGCACTCGCAATCTTAACAATCCCAGTGATTCCTGAAGTACTCGTTCCAGATGACAGGCGGATTGCCCCACCATTCCCACTCTCAGTGGGTCCACCAGTAAGAGTGACTCCACCACCATTGCCAACAATGGCCTTTCCGCCGCTTAGTTGAATGTCGCCACTCGTACCCTGGGACGAAGTGCCACTTGAGATATCGACTCGTCCTGAGTCTGGTCCGGAGTCTCCGGTCGAGAGACGAATAACGCCGCTCCCACCTTGAACACCAGGTGCCGTCTTAATGACCACGTTTCCGCTTGACTCAGTTTGACTGAGGCCACTGAGAAGCGTGACGGATCCGCCAGCTCCACCAGTAGCATTTCCGCCGATAACAATCACATGCCCACCAACGGACATATTTGAAACTCCCATTGACGCACCACCGCTGACGGTGGTTGTGCCGCCAGACGATTCATCTGCATTTGCTCCAGTTCCACCAATGATTTTGATCGCGCCACCAGTTCCCCCTGCCTTGACTGTTGAGCCCGCTGTAGCAACGATCTCTCCTCCTTTCGCAGAGTTTCCAATGCCAACCTTCAGTGAAATAGAACCAGAACTTGATTCGTTTGCACTTCCCGTGAACAGTAGCAACGGCCCGGTGGGTTGAGAGGATGAGTTTCCCGACCCAATAACCACAGCGCCGCTCGACCCATTCACCCCAGCACTGCCAGTGACGATAACTACCTCGCCTGAAGCTTTTGTGCCAGAAACACCCGTCTCCACACGCACTGATCCTCCGACTGCATCTCCGCCGGACGAACCACCACGCACAACAACGTTGCCTCCTTTGCCACCGTCGGACGAACCGCTGGACAGCACAATTGATCCTGCTTCCTCCGAGGACGAAGGCCCCGTGCGGAGCTCCATTGAACCTGAAGCCTTGTACGCCGCACCCGTCTCCAGAACAAGTTTACCAGACTCGCCCTTGGTGATGACTGCGGATGTTCGGATTGCGATGCTGCCGCTTGACGACACAGTGCTGGTGCCCGAGACAATGTTGATGGACCCGCCAGTGGTAGCACCTTTGCCGCCAGCCAAGTCGATATCACCTCCTGTCCCGACCTCGGACATTCCGCCTGAAAGCTGCACAGCTCCGCCCGTGACCGAGTTGTCGAAGTTCTGGACTCCGAGCCCGTTGCCTCCGGCGATCTTGACAGTCCCGCCACGCCCGCGGTTCTGATGTACCCCGTCGCCCGCAGCGATTTCCACCGCGCCACCAGCCGTGTTAAACCTGTTGTCGTCGCCAGCGCGCATCTGGATCGCGCCACCTGACTGCACAGACACAGCCGACTGGTTCACGACGAGGGAGTAGTTCGTCGAGTGCATGGTGACACCCTTGACGACGATCCCCCTGCGTACGTTTGGCGGCTCCTGGTGGATGATCACATCCCCGACAATGATCGTCTCTGCTCGTTGTCACACACGACACAAAAAGTAACGATTAAGTTTTGAGTCCTCATGGAATTCTACTCATAAGATACAGCTGCACGCACCTGGGACGACCACGGTCGGGCATGGCGTATCACTGACCAGCGCCTTGCAGCCCGAGCCATAGCCCTCTTCCACCGCCATGCACGAGGCGTCCGACGCGCACCAAATGCACTCGTCCGACGAGGCGCAGGTGCCGCAGTCGGTGATGGTGTCGCACTGCGGGTTCACGGGGCAAGCCTCGGCCTCCGGGATCCAGTCGCTACACCAGACCTGGTAGCGGTCGAACGGTCCCTGCAGGTTGCCGGCCACGCACGTGAGCGTGGACCGGCAGAAGCCGCACGACGGCTCGGCGGCGCAGTCATAGCACCGGTCCATAGCCTGCCAGAACGGCGTGTCCGGGGCGGCGACAGCGCCGAGCAGTTGACCGCCGACACGTCGCCATCCTCGCGCACCCACGATGTGGCCGTCGGTGCCGACGACACCTGCAGCGCGCGCAGACTCCACACGCCCAGCAGGGTCGCGAGCACCGCGCCCGCGCGCAAGCCGCCGCTCCACTTGGCTCCTCCCCGCCGCCACGGCGGCTGCTCTCTCCTTGATCTTGGTTGTTACTTGTTGCTCTCGACATGCTTGCTCGCTACTACTACTTGACTAAATGCACTACTTTTTTTAGTTTTTTTGCTGTTTCTCTTCCTGTTTTTATGGGGGTTTGTTTTTATTTAAAGAAAGAAATGAAAGGAAAGACGAATACGAAGATGAAGTCCACGGACCCAGACCCCCCCAGCTACAGCCAGGTAGCGGGAGAGAGGGTCGCGCTGACCTCGCGTCAGTCACACACACACACACACGCAATACAGTCACTCGATTCACTCGCGCTCCCGGGGAGGCGGGCGGTCTCTTTGTCGCCCGAGACGAGCTCTCCACTCGCAAGAGGAGGCCCGCCCGGACACGCTCGCGCCGTCTCCTGTGTGCTCGCCGCGGAGTGTGTCCTGTGCTCTGCTCGGTTCGCTGTCTCTCGTGTGTGTTGTGTCCCTGTCCTGTGCTCGCTGCTGCTGCTGCTGTCGGTCGCTGTCTTCCTCGTCGCTCACGCGCTAGTCGCTGAAAACGAAGAATGAGCGGGGGGTCGCTCCCGTCGGGGCCACTCGTCCCTGCAGGTCAATACAAACGCCAAGTACGAGCCAAAGATCGCGAGGTCCGCGCATGACACGCTTCCAGCGTTGAAAATATGGAAAGAATGGAAAAGTCAAACTCGGTCGCCACTCGTTC
Source organism: Phytophthora melonis (assembly GCA_024211575.1). Taxonomy (NCBI): domain Eukaryota; phylum Oomycota; class Peronosporomycetes; order Peronosporales; family Peronosporaceae; genus Phytophthora; species Phytophthora melonis. Next base: position 1,030,119 of record JAMXKT010000013.1, read on the forward strand.
GAAACCTACCGTAGTTAATACCCTTCCGAATACCAACTTACATAATAGTCAGAAAGTTGCATTCACTATACTCTGATCCCATGTGAACCGATACCCCTTGCAGGTCATTGCTAACCCCAGCAGCTGATCGCTCAGTGGACAAGGCACTGCTGCATTGCATATTTTGGGTAAAATGGTGTACCTCATTTTCGTTCACCATACAAAGACCACGTGGAAGGACCTCTCACCATAAATACCCTGCGTCGCCACGATAGGTCAACCTACACATCACCCCAAAAGTTCGTGTCTGCCACATCGCCTTCCGACTCAGTTGAATTAACCGACGCTGCGGTGCTCCTGCCAGCTAGCCAGCCACCTCGGGCCGCATGCACCGCCTGCAGTCTGGGCGGACATGCGCTGCGCCTTCCTTTGAAGTGGGCAGCAGGGCGTGCGTGCACGCGAGTCGCAGTCGTGGTGCGGACTTGCCGCCGCGCAAGAGACGCTGCGAGCCAAGTTGAAGTCGGGTAGCGGGCATTGAATCAATGCCATTGATTGCATTACTTGTACATGTATTCGTCTTTGAAGGGCAGTCAAACCACGACTGCACCACGGCTTGTCGTTGCAGGTAGGATTGGCTTGTCGTTGCAGGTAGGATTGCCTTATGTGTCTGTCGGGGCCGGTTATTTAACGACGGCCGTTACCGCCGCGGTTACTTCTGGGGTATTGCCGATTCCCTGCCGACTTGTCGAGCGTCTCGGCAATGGCGGTATCGGCGGGCAGACGTCAACTTCGCCGCTCGGGGCTCGGCGGTCAAGCTCGTGCGGGTGGGTCGCTGCCCAAACTCACCCGCCTTGAGCCCCACCTTGCTTACAACGGCGTGGCCTGAGGCTACGCGGCATTGAAAGGAATAACAACTAGGATACGGTCGAAACCGGTAAGCCACGCGTATCGTCGGCTTCTCCACTCCCAGCGCTGCAAGCCCAGTTCTACATGTAGAAGATGAGTCTGCAGGTTTCCATTGCGGGGCTGTCCACACCGCGATGTATAAGGCAATGAAAGTCGTGCGGTCATTCGTTATCTCTGAGTAATGAACGAATGTAAGAGTCTGTCGTATGCAATAACGAAGCACTACGTACTGACAGCTTTCATATCACGATAGGTTCTTGCACTTTTGAAGGCCGTTGACAATTGGCAATGTGCATCTCTTTATGTCGACTAGATCGTGCTCTTACGTTGATAGATGCCACGTGAGTAGACCCCCTGAGTATATCGAGCGTGACGCTCAACGCGTCGTTACTGATTGCCATGAGAGGCAAAGTGACAGCCTCCAGCGCCGACCAAGGGTGAGCGAAGGCTGACACACAGACACGATGGAGATCCGGCAATCATCGCTGCACATGAGTTTCAAAGCCCAGCGAATGCCATTTTGGCAGATACGGCTTGAACGGAGCTACTAGTGTAGCTACAATAGTGTTGGAAGGGAGCAAGCTCAGAGTGCGCATAATTTTGCGCGGAATGCTCAGCGATGTTCCGCGCAGCTAAACCTGCGCGGAACGGTCTAATGGCTACATTCGAACTTACTGAGCGCGCAGGCCATGCCGGCGCATTTTTTTACTACAACTATTTGCCACTATGAATTTCACTATGTGGAGGGAACACTGCAACTTCCGCGCGCTCGGAGCATTGCTCGGAACGCTCGGAGCAGTTTTTCGCATTTTTCGCATTCAGAGCACGGTTGCTCGCTTCCAACACTAAGCTACAAGCTAGCTATGTAGCAGTAGTTCTACCTAGCAGGAATCGGCTGACACCGATGGCTACATTGCGTTCACTCATGCTGGAGCCAGGTCGGACGCGAGACAAGAAGATCTGCGCGCCGTTAGTTGGGACGCGACAGACCAAAGGGGGTTTTTACTGTTGAAGTTGCTGTAGTGCATGTCCGACAGCTTTCCCTCCTCGTGTACGACACGTTGCATGTGGGAGTATGCGGTAGGAGAAAGAGAACAATGAAAGCATTCTGGTTTTGACTCCGGTTAAACGAAGTGACGCCAACTACTCGTTTGCTGTTCATCTGCAAGGCCACCTACGCAGCAGGATCCAGCCTGCACTCTGCTAGTGATCACTTCCACAGCAGTGTCTGCTAGGTTATGAGCCCAAAGACGGCTTGTGGACAGAACTAAAATGAGCAGTGATCCAAAGCAAGTGGCGTCGAGTCAAGGAGCGCAAAACGCGGGCTCGAATGAACACGTCTCAAGCTCGAACACACCCGAGCAGTCGACGATGATACAAGCGGCATCGGGGTCGCCTGGACGACAGACTTCAGTGGCTTCGGTGGGAGCTGGTGGCCAGCCTGTGGTCATGGTGGGTGGAGTGCCCCAAGGGCAACCTGGTGGGCAGCTACCTGCTAATCCTGTGATACAAGTGCCCAAACCACTTGGCAGCAGCAAGCCACCCAAGTTCAATGATACCTTTGAAGTCTATCAGATGCGGCTCAAGTTGTACTTGGAGCAGAGGAATTCGTGGGGTGTGGTAACTGGAGAAGAGCTCCGTCATGAGACGGACCCAGTGTTGCAGCGCCATTTTGATGACCGCAATCGACTGGCCATGGAGACAATCATACGTGGTGTGAAGGGTGCAGATGCACAGAAAGTGTGCAACTTCGACACAGCGAAGGAGATGTGGGAGACGTTGACCGCTGAGAAGACGCAGCGAGATTTCTCGTATGCGGTGCACCTCAAGCGCGAATTGTACACGCATTCGTACACACCGGGGAAGAAGATGGCGGACTACATTCAAGAGATGAACTCTCTTCGCCAGCGGCTACAGCACATGGGGCCAGGATTTCAGATCCATGATAATGAGATGTCTCAGTTGCTGCTGATGGGAGTTTGTGCGGTGCATCGGGAACTTGTGACACAGTTTGACTTCTCTTACCGGCAAGGAATGTGCCCAACCTTGCAACAAGTCAAGAACGCGTTGCTCTCTCGTGATGAAATGGAAAAGATGGCTACAGACTCAGCTGCAAACAGTGGAGCACCGAGTTGTGGCAGCTCGGTAGTGATGCAAATGGGCCAAAGTACGAGCCGGCAATCGAGTCAAGGCCCGCCTCCTGGACCTGGACCAGGGCCGTATGGACCTGTGCAGACCGCTAGAGCTGGCAAGCGTCGTGCAATTCGCTGCTATCACTGCCACAAGCTGGGCCATATGAGGAAGGATTGCTGGCACTACAAAAACAAGCAGTCAAAGGCCCAGCAAGCGAAGAGCAACACGCATGGTAAGGAGAAGAAGAAAAAGAAGGACAAAGGCGGAAATGGAGACAATGGTGGACCCAAGCAGAGCAGTGCACCGACTACTGGTGCTATGGGCTACATGCGGTTCGTAGCTGGAGTGGGTGAGAACGAGCAGAGCAGTAGCAGCAGTAGTTCGGAGAGTGAATCTTTCGTCGGCATGGCAATGAAGGCAGGTCGGCTCGGTACCAGTGGTGATTGGATGCTGGACTCGGGCACCACGTCGCATGTTTGCATTGAGCGCGACCTGTTCACGCGATTGAAGAAGTCCAAAGCAACATTCAAGGTGTGGGATGGTGGCATTACGCACGGAAGTATGTGCGGGTCTGTGGTGGTTACTGCCGTGGACGTGCTGAGCCAGAGCGAGCTGACACTAATGCTCGATAACGTGGAGTTTTCTCCTTCTGGTCCAGTGAATTTGCTCAGTCTTGGTCTCTTACTAAAATCAGGCTGGGTGTTGACCACTAGTCCTCCGAATGAGCTGCCTTGCAAAATGTTTTTGGCGCGTGATGGTAAATGCTTGGAGTTCATCTTTCATGGAGAACATTACTGGCTGAACAATGGAACTTTTGGCGAGAACAATGCGGTGGTGATGTCGAAGGTGAACGCAGATGCAAGTCCGCTGATGCGTTGGCATGAGCGTCTGGCTCATCTCAATGAAGCATCGCTAAAGTACATGGCGAAGCATGATGTGGTCAAGGGTATGGACATCTCGTCGGATCAACTGAGAATGAAGCTGAAATGCTTGAGTTGCATGTCTGCCAAGAGGCGAAGAATGACGTTTGGCGATGCTACAGATAAGCGCACTACGGTGAGCTTCGAGCGGCTGACGTCGGATGTGTGTGATATGGGCAGATATTTGCCGGGTCTCGGGATGACACGCTACTTCCAGTTGATTCACGACGAGGGCTCACGCTACGTGTGGTGTTATGTCCTGAGGCACAAAAGTGAAGCTGCTGGCAACACACTACGGCTGATCGGGGGAATAGTTGCTGATGGCAAACGAATCGCCCGGTTCACGAGCGACGGAGGGGGAGAGTATATGAGTAATGAACTGGCTGCGTTCTTGAACAAGCATTATATCGAGTTCATTCCCACTCACCCGTACACTCCGCAAGAAAACTGTCTCGTCGAGAAGATGAATGGAGTTCTCGTGAACAAGATGCGCGCAGTGATGCATGCTGCTAATTTGCCGAATGTGTTGTGGACTGAGGTCCTTCCGTACGTGGTCGAGGTGGACAACTTGTCACCGACCAAAGCACTGAAGGGAATGACGCCCACGGAGAAGTTGACTGGCCTTAAACCTGACATCAGCACATTGAAAGTTTGTGGATGTGTGGGTTATGTATTTGTACCAAAGGAGAAACGAAAGAACAAGCTGTCAGCGAAAGCTGAACCTGCGTTGTTCCTCGGGCTTCCAAAGACTAAGCATGGCTACCGACTGTTGCATCTGCGAACTGGGAAGATGGTGGAGTCCCGCGACGTCAAGTTCCGTGAGGATGTGACGGTCGAGCGCACGTATATCAATGCGCTGCTAAAGGAAGGCAACACTATTATCCACAGATTCCGTTTGTTCCGCTACCGGTGGAATATGTAGCAGAGCAAACCGTGCGTGCCATTGCTGGTGATCTGGTACGTCGGGCCGTCAATGAAGTTGAAAGTGGAGATCACGTGCAGCAAAGACATCCGAGCACTGCAGAACAACAAGAGCGTGCTGCGGATGTTGAGCTTTCGCCAGGAGGAGAACATGCGCAAGAAGCACATCCTGCTGACCAGCAGGAGCGCCATGCTGACGCTGCAGATTCGGTGGGAGGAGAGCATGAATCCCAAGCTGATAGTAGTGGTTCGGTGGGAGCCGAAGACACAGAAGGCAATGATTCAGAAGCGGATGAAGCCTACGTGAGTCCGATGCCGACTGCCGATGATCTTAGGCCGTGGAGTGAGAGACACAAAGAGACACGTCCTCGTGCAGGAAGTCAACCAAGGCGCAGCTCTAAGCGACAGCGCGGGTTGCGACGATCACAACGAAAACGGCAAGCTAATGTACGCCTATTCGACTACGTTATGGCTTCACTTGAGGCACTCGAATACTGTGCAGGAAATCCGAGTTCGGTTGAAGCTGCGTTGAACTCTCCGTTGAGCGACAAATGGTGGGAAGCAATGCAATTGGAGATGGACGCACACAATGTGAATGGCACCTGGAGATTAGTGGACAGGCCGAAGCAACCATGCAACATATTGAAGTCTACGTGGGTGCTGAGACCGAAACTTGATGAAAAAGGAAAAGTGCAGCGATTCAAGGCTCGATTGGCTGTGAAAGGCTGCGGACAGAAGTACGGTGTCGATTACATGGATACATACTCTCCAGTCGTGCGAATCGAAACAGTGAGACTGCTACTGATTCTTGCATTTCAGGAGGACCTGGACTGCTACCACGTTGACTTCATCACGGCATTCTTGAACGGAGTGCTGCGTGGTGCTAGTATATTCATGGAGCAGCCAGACTACTTTCACGATGGCACGGATCGAGTGTGCGAGCTCTTGAAAGGATTATACGGTCTGAAACAAGCATCCAGACTCTGGTATCAAACGCTACATGAATTTTTGCTGGAGATCGGCTTCACGCAGTGTGACTTTGATGTGGGTTTGTACCAGAGATGGAAAGACGGACGTGTGGTGTACCTGACGGTGTATGTCGACGACTTACTAATTGCCGGCAAGACGCAGGACATCGAAGAAGTGATTGAGGAGTTGAGTGGCAAGTTCGCACTCAAGAACCTGAGTCGAGTCAAGCACATCCTTTCCATGGAAGTGAACTATATTCCTGGTAAAGTGTTGTGTATTTCCCAGACGGCCTACATTGATCGAATACTGGAGCGCTTTGGCATGAACGATGCTCATCCAGTGGGCTCGCCGTTGATGCAGAATGAACAATTACCTCCGGTGGAGACCGACGAGAGTAAAATCAATGACCCGAACATCCCGTTCCGAGAGTTGGTGGGCGCATTACAATATTTGGTGAGCTGCACGCGGCCTGACTTGGCTAACGCAGTGCGCAGTCTCTCTAAGTACTGCAGCGCGTACACCAAGGAGAACTACCAGTGTGCAAAGCGTGTCCTGCGCTACCTTCGCGGAACGCGGACGTATGGCCTGGTGTACCGGAAAGGAAGTGAAGTGCAACCGCTGCAGATTGATGCATTTTGCGATGCTGACCACGCTAATTGTCCGGATACGAGTCGGTCAGTTACCGGCTATCTACTGCGATTGAATGGGTGTCCATTCATGTTCAAGAGTAAGCAGCAAGACAAGGTGACCACTGCCACATGCGGTTCCGAGCTTTTAGCTGCGAGCATGTGTGTTGAGGACTTAATCTGGGCACGGAAATTGATGAAAGAGATTCGCGGTGAGACACTACCGTGTTCTACCTTGTACATGGACAACCAAAGTACTATCAAGGTGGTCTCGGAGCCTGGCAACTACAAGAAAATGAAGCGATTCGCGAAGAAGAGTCGTCAAATCGCCGAGTTCGTGGAGAGCGGCAAGATCGATGTACAGTATATCCCGAGTGGGGACAACGTTGCCGATATCTTCACGAAGGCGTTGGGACCTCATCGGTTCCAGAGTCTGCGTCAAGCGCTGAACGTCGAGGACGTGTCGGCAGCAATCCCGGTCCAGCAATGAATGAGGTGGGAGTAGCAGGAATCGGCTGACACCGATGGCTACATTGCGTTCACTCATGCTGGAGCCAGGTCGGACGCGAGACAAGAAGATCTGCGCGCCGTTAGTTGGGACGCGACAGACCAAAGGGGGTTTTTACTGTTGAAGTTGCTGTAGTGCATGTCCGACAGCTTTCCCTCCTCGTGTACGACACGTTGCATGTGGGAGTATGCGGTAGGAGAAAGAGAACAATGAAAGCATTCTGGTTTTGACTCCGGTTAAACGAAGTGACGCCAACTACTCGTTTGCTGTTCATCTGCAAGGCCACCTACGCAGCAGGATCCAGCCTGCACTCTGCTAGTGATCACTTCCACAGCAGTGTCTGCTACTACCTGTGGCACTCACACTAACGGCTTATTGATCGACTGAATTGGTGTAGGCACTATATATTAATAGTCGCGCAGTATATGTTGCGATGAGCCCTCGTTGGTTGCAAAGTGTTGTGCTGGCTCGAGCGCATCCACTCACGGCTAGTGAAATCGATCCCTTTACCGTTGCACTCACTGAAGTCAGTATTTTACTCAAAAACTAGTCAAATTACTCACTACTCACAGCCAAGAAGTTTTACGCACTAAAACTAACCATGCAACTCGCTAGACACTACATAACTACTCGAATACTTCGACGACTATTTCTTCATCGTGAAAGCTGTCAGTACATAGTGCTTCGCTATTGCATACGACGGACTCTTATATTCGTTCATTACTCGGAGATAACGAATGACCGCACGACTTTCATTGCCTTATACATCGCGGTGTGGACAGCCCCGCAATGGAAACCTGCAGACTCATCTTCTACATGTAGAACTGGGCTTGCAGCGCTGGGAGTGGAGAAGCCGACGATACGCGTGGCTTACCGGTTTCGACCGTATCCTAGTTGTTATTCCTTTCAATGCCGCGTAGCCTCAGGCCACGCCGTTGTAAGCAAGGGTGGGGCTCAAGGCGGGTGAGTTTGGGCAGCGAACCACCCGGACGAGCTACTTGCAGAACTAAAATGCAATGCTTACCAAGAAGAAACCAAGAAAGGGTTACGGTATGAGGAAGAAACAACCAGAGTGTGCCTAAAGTAGTTCAGTTTACGCGGACGGCCTTCCGATAAGAGATACAACATAATTGCAAACCGATGAGGCTTTGGCGACTGGAACAAAGGCGACTGTTCAAAATCCGCTTCGATGCGATGCCGGGCGACAGCGACTTCTTTCCGGCGCTCTTTGCCGCCCTCGTCCGCGTCACCCCGCTCGTTGACACCCCGCAGCCCACAGCTCTCACTGCCTTCTCTAGTCCATCCGACGCGCTGCTGAAGACGCTTTCAGCCTCCGCTCCAAGCGTCAGCCGCTGCATTCTCGAGGTGATTCGAGCGGACATCCGTACCAACAAGCTGCAGCTAATACGGCGAAAGCGCCTGAGTCTGAGGAAGTCGCGGGAGGCCAAACGAAGACAGAGAGAGCGGCTGCACGCAGTGGTCGCGGCGGAGTGCGACGCGGCGCTGCTGGACGCCGCGACGCACGATCAGAAATTCGAGTTCTTTCTAGCGGACACACACGCCAAGGCGGCATCTAGACTGCAGGTTGCTATCGTTGTTGCCGCTGGCATCGGTGCATCTGGTGGCGGCTGACCGGCGGTTTGATTGTAGACTTTGTTCTATGAGTGCATTGCAGAGATGAAGAAGGCGCTGGTGCGCATGGAGAACGTCGCGGCAGACACCTCCGAGGAGTCTGAAAGTATGGTAAATTGTCTAGCTGTGTACTTTACAGTTGGGAACTCGATCATGTGGCATCTTCGCCAGGCCGTATTGACAGTGACATTTGACTTTGTATTCTTGATCCATTAGGTCGAAGAGCTGTTACGGCGCTACGAGTGGCGGTTGTTCCTCGCTCGACTGCAGCAGGATTGCGGTGGCGATGTAGAGGCGTCCTTGCTGATCCCACCGGCATTTTCTCGCGACAAAAGCAGTTGGAGCTCATACGCTCGAGAAAACACAACAGTGAAAGCGGTCCTGCAAACGGCACTTCACGAGCATGGCCCCGCATTGGAAAGTGGCGAGTCGCTGCTGGTGCGTTCCGTCATCGCACTGAAAAGACGTTCATCAACCCGCCGCATTCCCGAGAAAAGCAGCAGATCTACACCCTCGCTCCACTTCGGGGCGTCGGCAGCTGAAATGTGGACAGAAGTCGTGGGGGCCCTCATGCGCCCACTAAATCCTTCTAAACCTCGACGGACTATGTCTTCTTCATCGTCTACTCGCCGAATACGTCGCCTCCCACCGTCTAGAGGTGGGTCTGAAGACGTATCGATCCCAGCCTTCTCAACTGGTGGTGGCATGTGCTCGACATTTCGACAAGTGGCGGCTTGGGACACACTACAGTTTCCCGGGACTGCATGTGATGTTCCGTTGAGCTCGGTGTTTATCCGTTGGATGATTGACAGGCAGGCTGGCTGCAGCGGTTTACCTCCCAGTACCGACGATACAGGCAGAAGCGGCTGGGGGCTGTACAACGAGCTCGCAGATTCCAACATTTACTTCGACACAGCTGAGTACGAGCACAACTTCGCGGCAATCATGCAAAACTACGCGACAAGCGCCACCCTCGATGCCGCTTCGATGCCATTCCCAGTTGATCACGCAGTGCTGGCCTCTGCTCGACGATCTCTACGGGAGATAAGTGCAATCTTGGAACGACCTCGTGATCAGAAGGAAGCTCAGTCCGCCGATACGATCTTCGCAAGCCGGCAAACGCGAAATGGTGACACTGACGCAGACTCCAACCAGTCAGAAGCTACTCATGGCCATCGCGGTACTTTTGCTCGTGCGTCAGTACTCCAGCTCGTTCAGACACTTTACTACACCAAGAACTTCCTGAGCACGCTGACACCGACAGATATCGACATATTGAGAAAACTGTACGTAGTCGATGGCCTTTGCTGATCTTTATCACCACTCTCTCATGAATTACCTTTTGACTCGTTTTTAAGCAGCTACCCCACGACTCTATTTGGTGAGGGCTGCCTCTCAACACTCTACATTCCTGTCATCGGTGGAGAAAGAGAGCGGGAGGTGCAGCAAGATGGGTGCACCCCACCAGCCCCCTCTTCAGAGGTTGTCATGTATCCATTGGATGATCGTGCAATTCACGAACTACTGTTCCTCTATGTTGCTCGTGGAAAGCACGCACAAATGGAGGACGGGAGCGCCAGTGTGGATTCGAGCGAGCAGTTGACAAGCTTGGCATATTCGGATGCTGTCAACACATTGGTACCATGTCAGCAAGTGGAATCTAACCAGCGAGCTGCTACCCCATTTTGCGTTGTCAAGAACGCCCGGGGACTGTGCAAACAGGACAAGGGGCCAAGTGCGCAAGATGTCTCTTCATATTCGAAGGAGCTTCAGCAGTTTGCAGATGCAGATATTGTTTTTGTCGAGGTATGTTGGACCGAATTGAAAGTTTCTTGTACCGAGCTAATTTCATGGTGGTTTTCAATCAGTGCACGGCTTGCCCAGCTCAGTCCAGAAAGCTGGGGTCTGCCCGAAAGCCTCACGCGTCGACGAACGACAAGACAAATTCGATTTTGGAGATGCTCGGCATGTATTGCATATGGCGCTCCTGTATTAGTGAGTCTCACGATCTTCCTATCAACTCGAATCTATGCAAATGGCACTCTTCCGTCCAGGTACGTGTGTGTTTCCATATACGCATACAGACCGCGTCTACTCTACATGTACTAACATTTACTTGTGCTTATACTAAAGCGTTTTCTCGAGGTTGAGGAATCGCTGCAGTACGTGCCGAATAAAACGCGAATGAGAGAGGCCTACCTGGAAGCGGAAAGTGGCTCGACGGCTGAAAAGACAAAGCGCGTCATCCAGACGTCCAGCTCACTTTTAGAGGTACTCCTACGCATTGGTTAGTGTTGTTTTGTGAGCCTGCTAACAATTGAAATCTTGAGTTAGGAACTATCGTCGAGACGCCTGCCGCAGTCTATCAAGGCCTTCTTTGAGCACGTCGTCAGAGCTGCATCCAATCGCATGTACCAAACCGAACACGTGGGAGCGGTGGGGCTAGAGGCGTTTGCCTCATTAAGTGACCTAGAGCAGGCTCACCACGAGCTGCAACATTTCGTGGATGTATCTGAAGAGATCGTAGGCACTGAGAATCGTGTTACTCGCGAGCTCCGACAGCTTCACCAGCTGAGTAAGTACGCCCTCACCTTTCTGATGGCGAGAATGCAACGAGTTGCTAACCTCTGTGCAGCGGTGTACCCGGGCGTTGAGGACTCGTTCATTCAGCACGGCTTCTTCGACTTCGAGGAGGTATGGTCGCCGCATCCTGGTTTGTGTTGACATCTTGGCACTAAGCCGCATGTGTGTAACTGCAGCTTCAAAGCGACATCCGCACACGAGACTTGGGTCTGCTGCTGCGCCTGAGCCAACAGAAGTTGCAGATTCTGGAGCGTCGACGGAAAGACGAAGAGAGGCAAGTCGTGCGAAGGCTTGCGCCATCGACATCGATGCCAAGCATGAGCTTTCAGCCAGTGTCGGAGCAGCCAGCAGCGACCGACCCGGCGTTAGTCTCGTCATCCGTTTACGACGTCATCCACGTCATGCGCAAAGGCCGCCAGTCGCTGCTGCGGCAGCAACGTCAAGATGTGGTGGACGGGGACTGCGAAATCGGCCCAAGCGCAGTCACGGCCTGGAGCGCTGCGCGTCGGACTTGGCGTACCGTGTTAGCCCATACGAGGCGAAGGTAGCGCCGACAACGAAGGCTCGCGTGGGTGGAGCCACTGGTAGCAACGGCAAGAAGACTGCTCGGAAAGCACTTGGACAGATGAACGCAAGATAATGACAGGCGAATGAATAGAGCGGAAGCAGGCGGAGGAGTTCATTTTGATCTGACACGAGCTGCGCACTGCCTCTCACGCTTCACAATGCAGTCGTCGGGAGCCGAGGACCCATTTTGTACGGTTGTTTCCTACCAGCTTCACGGCTGCGTGTACGGCAGGCCGACGTTGCCCCAGTCGCACGCCTCCGACATGACCCGCGCCACCTCGACGAAGGTGCGCTCGTCCTCGGCCGAGAACCCGTTCTGCTTGGGGCAGTCGAGGTCGATCAGCGCGATGACCTCGCCCTGCTTGTCGAGAACGGGGACCACCAGCTCGGACTCGGACGCGTCGTCGCACGCAATGTGCCCGGGGAACTCGTGCACGTCGGAGATGCGCTGCACGGACTTGGTGCGCCACGCGGCGCCGCAGACGCCGCTCTGGAAGCGGATGCGGGAGCAGGCCGGCTTGCCCATGAAGGGTCCGAGGATAAGGATGTGGTCGTGGTCCGTCTCCTTGGGGTTGGCCAGCGGCCGCACGAAGTAGAAGCCCGCCCAGTTGATGGGGCGCTCGGCCTCCAGGAAGGCGTGCCAGATGATGGCCGACACGTTGGCGGCGTTGGCCACGTAGTCGCGCTGGCCGGTGGTGGCGGTGAAGGCGGCCACGTCGCCCAGCAGCTCCTCGGCGTTGATCGGCGCCAAGTAGTTGCGCAGCTGGCTCTCATTGGGGCAGTCCGGGCTCCATCCGATCTGCTCCACGAGCGCGGCAACACGCTCCTTGAGCTCGCCCTCCGTCGTGACGGAGATCGCCTCGGCGCCGTCCTTGAAGACGGCGAGACTGGACGCCGCAATCTCGCTCGACGGCGACAGCACCAACGTCTGCAAGTGCACAAACAATACCGTCAGAACCTCCTCCTTGTGGCAGATCACGGTACTGCAGGATGATGGAGTTCAGACACGTACAATGTCGTCGCGGCCGCGGAGCAGGAACGCGAGCGGCACCAGCAGCTTCTGCAGCTCGCGCTTCTGCTTGCGGTCGGGCTCCTGGGGCAGCGAGAGCACCACCACCGGCTTGCTCTTGGACAGGGCGGCCGCGCTCTCCTGCGCGGGGGCGAAGAGCCGCAGCGCGGCGTCCGACGGGGTCAACTGCTGCTGTGCTGCCATCTTGGCTGGGGAATCTAAAGTGACGTCAGCTCAGCTGAGTGAGCTGAGACCATCGCGGCTCGGCCCCTTTTGCGCTCACATGAGGGCAGGCGAGTCTGGGGTTGCACCGGCACTGGTGGCCTGCGGGCGTCTTGGACTCCAAGTTGGAGACGAAAGGCACGTCGAGGTGATACCAAATGGTGCGCAGAGACAGAAGAGGGTGCTCGAGTCGTATGATAAGAGCAAGAAGGTCAATGCTGGGTTATCGACACCTTGGCCCACTGGGAGCTTTAGCCAATAAGTTTTGCGATGCATGCAACCCAGGCTTCTCCGTGGCTCGTCCCAGACAGCCCGCCTGAGGCCTTCAACACACTTTCTCATTCGCTAGCAACGATGGAGAGCAGCAGCCCGGACGTCGTTGACAACGGGAGCCATGCGGCTGCACCGTTGACGAGTCCCATGCCCACTCCGCTACAGATCGCGCTCTGGGTGAGTGAATCTACCCACTGTCCCGCATTCGTAGACGCCGTGGTCGCTAACGCTCTGTCCGCTTATGAGATCAGAATGGTAATCTACAGCAGATCCGCGAGTGTCTGGAGGCCGGCGGACAGGACGCACTGGAAACGCGAGACCGTCGGGGCAATCGAGCGCTGCACTTGGCGTTGAAGTTCGCCCACCGGCACGCCTCAGCAATCGTGAAAGCATTGCTGGTATGATTTGGACGGTTCTGCAGGGGTTTGTTCATCCGGGACGTCTATTGATCACTTTGTTACTAGGACGCTGGTGCTCGTGTTCGCTCTCGTGATACGGAGGGCTGGAAGGCTATTCATCACGCTGTGGTAGCGGAAAACGAAGAGATTCTGCGCCTTCTCGTTCGCAGAGGTGGGTGGGTATATGTTCCTCGTCAGTCTGCATTGTACAATTCCCCACCACTGCTCCGTGGTGTTTTCTTTAGAGAAAGAGCAAGCTCCGGCGCTGCTGCACAAGAAGATCGACGACATTTGCCCCCGCCTCGCTGAAGTGCCGGACTTTTACTGCGAAATGCGCGTTGACGTCTCGACGTGGATCCCTGGAGTCTCTCGCTGGCTGCCATCGGACACTGTGAAGATTTGGAAGGCGGCGCAGGACATGCGCTTTGACGTCACTTTGGTGGGGTTCGAGAACGGCAAGTGGGATCGAGGAGACCTGTCGTTCCTGCTCAAAGGCTCTGAGGGCAAGTTCTTGTGCCTGGACAACGAGGCCAAGACCTGCACCGACCTGCTGAAGCTCGACTCGGAGCTGTCGGAGGCGGATCTGGACCAAATGGTGCACTTCTTGATGACCACGTCGATTGTCACGACGGATTTCGACGCGTCCAAAGTTGCGTTTGAGAAGAAGTTTGCGTGGTTTTCGTCCAGCCCCATGCGGCAAGACATTGGCTGCTGGAAAGACACTCGCGTCGTCGACATGACCGGCGTCGAGGCTTCGTTGCGCTATCGTAAGCCTCACAACCCGAAGCACCCGCCTCCAAAAGCTTCGAACGACCAGGTATGTTTTTACCTTGTCCAAAGGTGTGCACTATGGGGTACTTACTTGTTGTGGTGTGACCAGACTACTGCGTGTGATGCGGTGGCGCTGCTTACCGAAGTGGCCGCCGTTGGCGACCACTACACTGAAGTAGTGGTCGACCCGAAGTCGAACCACGTCGTGTCTGTGGAGTTGGGGAAGGATGAGGAGTTGACGTGGAAGTTCTCAACGGAGAAGCGCGACATTAACTTTGGCGTTCGCTTTCTGAAAGAAAACAACGGCGAGCAATGGGACGAAATCTTTCCCCTGCAGCGCATCCAAGCACAGCTGAAAGAACAGACAGGTTCGTTTCGGGCTACCTGCTCAGGGACGCTTGTGTTCACATGGGATAACTCATACTCGGTCATCCGGTAAGTATTCATGGCTCTCTTTCGTGGGTTCCGCGTGCACTAACCCCTTCACCGTACAGACCAAAGCTGCTGCGATTCACTATCAATCCAGGCGGGGAGACGGCCGGAGATTCCACTGGAAGCGAGGACTGGGACGCCCAAACTCGGGTCAAAGAGGAGAAGATGACGTTCGAAGACTGGTTTGGTGTCTCGATCGAGAGTCTACCGGCCTCGCTGCGCGCTCTGCGACCTCGTCGCTGCATCATGGTGCACACGCAGCCTTCCTGCCGCAAGATTACCAAGTCGTTCCCTGCCACGGTGTACATGTGCGACCATTTCCCGCTCAGCGTAAGTGATCGCTCGCGTGTAGCATTGTAGGCTCGCAGAACTTGACGTGGTATGTCGTGTTATGTTCCAGGTGTCCGAGTTCCTCCCGGTCATTGAGGTGCTCTCCAAAACCACGAGCGCCTTTGAGAGCATGCAGGAGTTTTTCTCGGCGGTACGATGCTGTTTCTCTGCTGTTTTACATGCAGACTCAAGACACTCACAACTGAGTGCAATGTTGTTGACGTACCAGGCATTGACGGATGGGTTCCCAGTCCAGTTCTGCTTCCCTTTGGTGCCGTCGGTCTCAGCCACGTTCCGCTTTGATAGCATGGAGCTGCAGACACCGGAGCGACACCTGTTCGCTGTTCCCGGGACCTACACGATGCAAGTTGAAGACATGCTCTCGCCGCGCACGCACCAGGCGATGCTGCAGCGCGTGACGGCCACCTAGGCAGCGGAGCCGTGTCTTCGTAGGCTGCGTCCACTTGTCACCCAGCCCAAGAGATAAAATCTGATTTTGTGAACTTCACACCCGTAGTTTCGTAAGACTAGCGCTCCTCAACTCAATTCTCAACTCATGCGGCTTATTAACGTATTGTAAATCCCATGTCATCCTGATGTGATCACAATTTATGATCACATCAGGATGACAGAGCTTGGTGCATTTGCGTAAAGTAATAAAAACCACAGCAATCCGACGCATTCGACGGAGGTCCGTCCAATCTAATGCACTGTTAGTTTGCCGTGCTTGGTAATAAGTATCTTGTTCTTTTTCGTACAGAGCCGTCTGCTGGTCGCGCTGTTGGTTGCGTTGGGAGCATTCCATGTTCATGCGTTGCTCGTGTATTGCATCCTCGAGCAGTTGTTAGAACTCATCGCTGCTTCTAGATGTGACTTCCGCGCCGAGCTTCTCGCTCTGAAGCTTGGAGTCTCTTCTTTGAGCACGCTTTCGCGATGGAGAGCTTAATCCACCGCCGTCTGGCCTGCTGTGATTGTTGCCCCACCTGCTGCTGGCTGGAGCTCCTGGAATGACGCCGGCATATCCTGGTTCACAACTTGCGAGTGCTCTTGACCTCGCCCTCCAGTATGATTCGTGCACTTTGAGTGTACTCCTCAACGGTCTGCTCACTGATTAACTTAAGTTCCTTCATCTGGGCTTTACGGCGCATCTGCAAAGCATGGAAACATTTGTTCATGCCTTGTCATCATACGCATGGCGCTGAAAATGCTGCTGCAAGCAAGCCTCGCGCGATACGATCCCGTTTTGGAGCGGTTCTACGACCGTGTTGCAGTGTTCTTCCCCATTGTTCTCAGCTGCTTGCTGCATGGTGTTCTGGTGTTGACGTTGTAAGCTCCTGAATTGCGCCGTTGAGCCTCATCCCTCAGCAGATTTTCGCATCGAGAGCGAGCTTCAACAAATAAGCCAAGGAATCAATGCCGTGCATTTGTAGAATATACTGGATAGGACGCAACGTTAGTGCTGCTATTGCAGCCGATATAAAGTTTGATATTGGGGTCGATGGACCCCAATGACAAGGCTCACCTCTAAAAAGGCGAGCATTGCCATTTTCTACCTCGTTTTCAATGCCTCCTGGAGAATATGAGACGCACCGTCCCTAGATGTACTACTAAACGTGAATATCTACATCGCTTTACAGTTTTTTCATTTTTGCAACATCGTCGAGGTCATTGTGCAACGAGAAACCTGAGCAACGGACTTCAGAACCTCACTTGATATCGCAAATTCGGTGGGTTTGCAGAAAAAAAATAGCGCCTTACCAGTACAATGCATCTTCTGCGGCTGCGAAGCAGGCCAGTATCTGCCCGGTGTTTTGCTTTAACAGTGCCGATGTAGGATGCAGACAATGAAGAAGAGGAATGTGATATTTTGCAGCGTGTGCGATAACGTTACTGTAAAACCGAGCAGAAGACGAATCTAAGCTAAGGCTAGTCGCTGCAGAAATGGCTACAGTATGTGTTATCGCAGGTGTAACTTTAGCCAATTAAAATCTGCGGAAATGGCTACATAAAAATCCGAAGGTACGCTCATTCATGTGGAGGTACCGTCATTCCTACTATGTGGTTGAAGTTGGATAGGTGTAGGCCTCTAACCCTGTGGTTAGGTCCTCTAACCCAGAGTTTAGGGATCCTAGCCCCACCAGACGGTGATGGTTAGGGCCCTCAATAAATATCACTGATACTTTTAAATTTTTGTCTTACTATAGTACTGTTTCAACATTACTATTAATACATTTGCAGCTCGCCCTGACGTGGGTTGACGTCGCACTTGCCAACCTGCACCGAAGAAGAGAACACCCCAGGCCGAGATGACGTCCGTGCTCTTCTCCGCGCCCGTGGCCCCAGTCGCCAACATGGACGCCGCGCAGCAGCAACAGGCCACAGCCGCCGCCGCCGCTGCGTCGCCACAGCAGCCACGCATGCTGGCGCAGTATCAGGTGCTGCAGACCCTGGGCTCGGGGCTCCAGGGCAAGGTGAAGCTGGGCGTGGACACAGTGACGCACCAGCGCGTGGCGCTCAAGGTCATTGACATGGCCAAGCTGCACCGCAAGGCCATGATCAACGTGTACCGCGAGGTGGAGGCCATGTCGCGCGTCTCGCACAGCAACGTGCTGCGGCTGCTGTCCGTGCACGACGACGTGCCGTACCCGAAGAAGGACGGCAGCAGCAGCAAGCAGGTGATCGTCATCGTACTGGAGCTGGCCACGGGCGGAGAGCTCTTCGACTTCATGATGTACACGGGCTGCTTCTCGGAGAACATCGCGCGCGCCTACTTCCAGCAGCTCGTGGCCGGGCTCGAGGCGTGCCACGCGCAGGGTGTACCACCGAGACATCAAGCCGGAGAACCTGCTGCTCGACGAGGGCTTTTCGCTGAAGATCGCAGACTTTGGCCTATCGGGACTGAGAGGGGGCCGACGGC
The DNA here is from genome assembly GCA_024211575.1 of Phytophthora melonis. Lineage (NCBI taxonomy): Eukaryota > Oomycota > Peronosporomycetes > Peronosporales > Peronosporaceae > Phytophthora > Phytophthora melonis. The sequence goes on from JAMXKT010000013.1 coordinate 1,048,215, forward strand.
GCTGTCGCCGAGCTGTACACGCAGTGCGGCACCAGAGGATACATGAGCCCGGAAGTGCTGTCCTGCTTGCCGTACGAAGGAGAGCCCGCCGATGTCTGGTCCGCGGGAGTGGTGCTATTTATCATGTTGGCGGGGTTCCCGCCCTTCCAGATCGCCGCCAACCAGGACTGGTGGTTCAGAGCCTGCGCTGCCAAGCAACACGAAGCATTCTGGGCGGCGCACGCGCGCTCCGCCACTTTCTCGCCCGGTGCCATGTCGCTCATGACGCGCATTTTCAACGTGAAGCCGCAGGAGCGTATCACACTCGCAGAGATCAAGACTCATCCCTGGTTCAAGGAGAGCGCTGTATCATCCGAGGAGCTGCGAGCAGAGCTGCTCAGCCGTAAGCTGCAGGTTGAGGAGGAGAAGCGCAAGGAGCGCGAGGAGAAGCTGCGTGCTGCCGCTAAGCAGCGCCTGCAGCAACAAGACGAAGAGTTCGATCCGTTCAACATGGACGTCGAACGATCTATGGCAATTCCGACCGCAACGGCGCCCGCAACGGCAGAGGTAAGTTCGATGAAGGCGCCGTCGTACCCGGCCGCCAGCGTGGCGCTTTATACCAGTTTCCAGTCGAGCCGGACGGCCACGGAGTTGCAGACGCGCGTGGAGAGGGCGCTGACGGAGCACTCGGCGCGCTTTGTGGCGCACAAGGACCGCTTCAAAACCAAGGCCATGATGACTGCGGATGCTGAAGACGTGGGCTTCGCTGTGCGCATTTACTCACTAGACAATGTAAGGAGCCCTGCGAGGACGACCGGCGGCAGCCTGAGCACGTCGTTGCTGCAAGCGAGCGGATGAGGAGGGTCCGTGACCGCAACTAGCAGCCTCACACTGCTTGTCGCTCTACCTCTCTGGTGCTTGCTTGCTGTGTGTCTGTGTGTTTTGGCTGCCGACACTTGCATGCGTGCTGGAATGAACTATGTGGACGTGTGCTGACGTGACGTGGTTGTATCGAAATTGCTGCTATAGGCCCCCGGTCGGTGTGTTGTGGAGTTCCGGCGTACGAGCGGCGCGTGCCTCAAGTTTCACGACGCGTACAAGAAGCTAAGCGCGTCGCTATCCGACCTCGTCTGGGACGACAACGATGAAGCGGAGGTGGAGGATGACTCGCCGGCAGAAGAACTCATATCCGACGAGGCCATGATGATTTAGGCGTCCTGCGCAGCACGACGAGACCGTGCGTGCACGCATTGCCAAGGCTACGCGCAAACCAAACGACCCGATGCCCAGAGCATGTCTGCCGAGCCACTATATAGGGAAAAACTGAGTCTACCGTCAGTACATATAAACGATGTGTATTCTTTGTGGCGTTGCTTGTTTTATCATTCGTATCCTAGCGTTCTCAAGCATGGGCGTCGATGAATGAAGTGCTTTGTTGGACCTGTCCACCAGTGTAGTTAGTCGAGTCCGTAAAGCCCGCCAAGGTTTCCTAGTTGTTGTGGTTCTGATTTTAACAGTCGACTTAAAGCTTAAAAGCTCTCTGTCGTAAAAGAGTTTTTTCAGTCGTCTGCTGGCCTCGCTGTTGCTTGGGCTTGAGCAGTTGGTGAAAGCCAAGCTGCTTCTTTCGCACAGACCAGCTCGCGCTGAAACTTAAATACATTTTTTTGTGAGCATGCATCGGTTTCTGGATGATATCGAGGCTCTGCAGCAGAAAGAACCGCAAGACTTTACAAATACTAGCGAGTCAAGAGTGCACTAATGGAGCGAAGAGTAGAGTAGTGGGGACCCTTCACACCAAATCCATGCCCTTGGGTTTACTAGGGATGCAGTCCCAGCAAAGCCAAAGTGGTCGGGAACAACGTTCTCTTCCTCGCCCGTTTGCGCTTGCTGCCGCTTGCTTCTTGCGTCTCCTGGGCAGAGTGCCAGTACTCCTCCAACATTTCCTCATCGTGCGCCTCCGTCTCCATGGCTGCCTTCGCTCGCTTGGATCTCCTCAGATCTTGAGTTGCAATCCTCCACATCCGGTCGAACTCTTTTTCAAAACAAGACACTGCTCGGATATAGAAGCTCGTTAAGGTTAATACTTACACCGCTGGGATAAGATGCGATGCGGGTTTTACTCGTACCAGTCGATCCGCCGAGAACAATCGTACACTCAAAGTTGGGTCCAGCATCCCGCTATTCGTCCAGTTTTGCGAACCATGGATGAGAATCTGGACAATCCACATTTTCTTCAGTGTCATAAATCCAAGCCAGCCGCAGCATTACAGAAAGACAAACCCGCGGGCTTGCCAGTGATGGACTACTCCCTGTTATTACATGTAACAAAGTTAACGCCATACTTGGGAGGCTTGGTTGTGACACTGAGGGCCAGGCATGAATTCTGCATTAAAATGCACCGTGCCTTTCATTTCTTACTACTGGTAGTAGTCATTGTCCAGTCGAGACGTGCACCGTGCACGAGGACTCTAGGCATGTTGATTGCACGACCGCTTCATTCACAGACCATTTCGCAGTGGAAATATATATCTTCAGTATCGTGTCTTGGCTCAGGGCACTCGCGAGCAAGATATGATACATGTATTGGACCCAACGCCCTGCTTGGCGAGCACGTGGAATCCAAAGTGGTGGTACCGGCAAGCCCCTTGAGGGCATTGAAGAAGTTGACCGCATTTCATTTAGTGCTCAGGATATCTGCAGGGGGGCATTTCTGCAAATCCTTTTGCATGCGGGGTATTTGGAAAAAAATACCCAACATGTGGCGTAACATTATGTCGTGGCCCACCCTAGTGTCTCGGAATTAGCCGGAGTGCCCCGATTAGGGTTTAAATTAGGGTTTTGGAGAACCCCAATTAGGGTCTAGGAACCCTAATTGGGGCACTCCGGCTAATTCCGAACCCTAATTGGTGCACTCCGGCTAATTCCGATTTAAGGCGCCTTAGGGTTTGAGCGCACTTGCACAATGGCGAAGGTGGCGAGCGTCGCGCCCGCCGAGGACGCCGCTGCGGCGGATGTGGAGCGCCAGATCGAGGAGTCGGTGCTCCGCACCGCAGAGATGTTTGCGCTCACGAAGCGCAGCGCCGCCTCGGCTTTCGACTACGCGCCCAGGTACGGCCATCCATCCATCCGAACGAGTGGATACATGGCCGAGCTAACTTTGATCTCCTCTCTGATCGCCCCACATGACCAGCAAGAAGGTGCGCGTGCGGACCAAACTGAACAACACGTACCTGGTGGACTTCCCTGAGGCGCTGCTGGAGCCCAAAGCCACGGCTACTGCGACTGTTCACACAGCCCCCACAGCTACAGAGGTGGCAACGCTGGCAGCTCCGGGCCCTGCTCCTGCGCCGGCGGATGTGGTGGTGGGCGGCCACCCGGTGCCCTCAGCTCCTGGGGTTTCCATTGCAGACGAGAACCCGACAGCAGAGAAGCCGTCGTTCGTGGACCAGGTGGCGAAAGAGGTCGAGGAGGAGCTGGCGCTCAAGAAGCGGAAGATGTACGTGCTGCATGTGGTTTCGTGCATACTTGCGCTAGTTCTGAGTTTCACTGCATTGTATCAATGTAGTGCGGCGGCGAATGTCCATGGAGACGCCTCCTCGGCGGTCGTAGAGTACAAGAAGCAGCAAGAGACGGCAGCTCAGTTCGGCAACAGCGCCATTGTGCGTCGCCGCGCGACGGCGGTTCCCAAGCCCAAGTGGCACGCGCCGTGGAAGCTGAAGCGCGTGATCGCTGGACACCTTGGCTGGGTGCGCTCAATCTCCGTGGACCCGACCAACGATTGGTTCGTCACGGGCTCGGCCGACCGGACAATCAAGGTCTGGGACTTGGCCTCAGGGCAGCTGAAGCTTACGCTGACGGGCCACATCAACGCCATTCGCGGCTTGGAAGTGAGCCCGCGCCACCCGTACCTCTTCTCTGCCGGTGAAGACAAGAAGGTGCTCTGTTGGGACCTTGAGTACAACAAGGTGATCCGGAGTTACCACGGCCATTTGTCCGGTGTATTCTCCCTGAAGGTGCATCCGACGCTGGACATCCTTGTCACTGGCGGTCGTGATGCCGTCGCCCGTGTAAGTATTTAGAAAAAAAGTTGCGTGTTGTTGGGGCACAAGCAGATTTAATAACGATTTTTGATTCTCGACAGGTATGGGATATGCGGACCAAGAACCAAATCCACGTGCTGTCTGGGCACCAGGGTACAGTGTGGGCCATGGAGACGCAAGCGACAGACCCGCAGATTATCACGGGCTCCAGTGATAGCACAGTCAAGGTACGGATATATTTATGCGAGTATCCTCTCCTTCATAACGGGATATCTGACGGTGTGTGTGCTGTTTTCGTTCTTGTTTCTTAGCTGTGGGATCTCGCCGCCGGAAAGGTGATGACAACGCTGACAAACCACAAGAAGGCTATCCGTGCCGTCACCAAGTCTCCGACGGTAAGGCGCTGTTCATCTATATTAAAGTATGCAACCTGTTGAGCTAAATGACTGCTTCCTCTCTTCAGGACCACACGTTCATGACGGGCGCCGCTGACAACATGAAGAAGTGGGAGGCGAAGGAGGGCCGCTTCCTGCGCAACTTCTCGACGCACAACGCCATCATCAACTCGATCTCGATCAACCAGGACGGCGTCATGGCCTCGTGCGGCGACAACGGATCGATGAACTTCTGGGACTACCAGACGGGCTACTGCTTCCAGAGCGACTCGACCAAGGCGCAGCCCGGTTCCCTGGACAGCGAGACGGGCATCTTTGCGTCCACGTTTGACAAGACTGGCCTGTAAGTGTTGCGCTCGTGTCTGTTGTGGCGAATTTGTGAGCCTGACGGTGTTTTTCTTGCTGTGTGTGTGTGTTTTTTTTCAGACGGTTCATCACGTGCGAGGCGGACAAGACCATCAAGGTGTGGCAGGAGGACAGCTCCGCGTCGGAGGAGTCGCACCCGATCGACATGACTCAGTGGACCAAGGACTTCACCGCTCCGAAGAGATACTAAGAATCCGAGCAGCAGTGAGCCTGCCTCGCGCATAAAGCTTGTTGCTAGGTTAATCAAGTTTCAAGTTTAGGATTCCATCAAATTACTTGGCGTTTGTATGAAAAGGATTTCCCGCCAATCCGGGCTTCCGCGCCATTCTGAATTTTGCCAAAGGGATTCCATTGATCCGAATCACACGAATGACCAGCGCGGCGCCCATGAACCCCAAGAAGATGAAGGTGAGCGAGCTGCGCCTCCAGCTCGAGTCGCGCGGGCTGAGCTCCAACGGACTGAAGACGGAGCTGATCCAGCGGCTGGAGCTGGCGCTGGACGAGGAGGAGTTCGGCAGCGAGGCGCAGGAGATGGAGGAGCTCAAGGTGCCGAGCCCCAAGAAGACCAAGAAGCCCGAGCCCAAGAAGAAGGCGGACGCGGAGCCCGAGGGCGCCAAGAAGACCAAGGCCAAGACCGCCTCCCCGTGAAGAAGGCGGCGCCTGTGGCTGCGGAGGAGCCCACCCCCGCCCCCTGTTGAGAAGGAGCCGAAGAAGGACGAGGAGCCTGTTGCTGCTGGTGTGGAGCCCGTGGCGGAGAAGAAAGAGGGGAGAAGCAGGAGGAACCAGAGGCCGGCAAGGCGAAGGAAGGAGCCAGCGAGCTGGAGGCGGACGGCGCTGCCGCCGCCGCCAAGCCCATGACGGAGGCGGAGAAGCGCGCGGCTCGTGCGGCCAAGTTCGGCATCCCCTGAGCCTCGAGGACAAGAAGGTAAGGGAAGTGGTGGTTGGTTGATGATCTTTAAGAGAAAGGAAGCTGACTGGTGGATGTTATGCTACTTTATGACGCCCAGGCCCAACGCGCGAAGCGTTTCCAGCTCCCTAGCGCCGGTAGGTTCAGTGTCTGACTCTGCTGGCTGGCATTCTTGGCCCAGAGGTGTGGATATATGCTGACGGATTTGGTTGCTGTCTGTTTGGCTGCAGTCGCGGAGGAGGAGAAGTCGAAGCGACTGAAGAGGGCGGAGCGATTCCACCTGGAGACGAAGGATACGGTAGGTCGACGGCTGGTACTGGCCGGACCCATTACTGCCGCGTTGGTGCTAACGTGACGTGTTTGCTATCTTTCCGCTTCCTGCCACTGATACAAAAAGCTCGAGAAGAAGAAGGAAGAGCGTGCCGAACGCTTCGGCCTGAATGCTGAGGAGAAGCGGCGCCTGGAGCGCGCCAAGCGCTTCAACCTCGAGACCAGCGAAGTGGTACGTTCGTCGTTAGCCCGCTCGTCGCGGCGTCGCCCAAGTTGCACCTACGAGTCGGTGACGATCAAGCAGCACCCGCACTAATAACCGAAATGCGCACTTTGTTGCTTGCTTGTTTGCAGTTCGAGGAGAAGCGACGAAAGCGCATGGAGCGCTTCGCAGCCGCCCCGAAGTGAATGGACGCACCTCACCGCCCGGCGGACGCGGCCAGCCCCGTAGAGCCTTAATCGTCCCGACGTGCCGCCTCCCCGAGATGATCCGCCACCAACTTGAGCTAGGTAGCTACTGTCAGTATCAACTCGCTCTCTCTCCAGTTTCCAGTCGCCAGCAGCCTCGTGAGCTGCGGCTATAGCCTCCTCGTACAAATGCAACAAACGAATGATTCGTGCCCTCGGTTCGGCGTCGTGAACGTCTTCTGGGCCAGAAGCTGGTTGCAGAGAGCTTTCGTGCATGTCCGGCGTGGCGGCAGGTGTCGCCGGTTTGTCGTAGCTCGTCGTGTCGACGCCTCTTAGCTCTCCTATGTACCGCACACCATGCATAAGAACGCTCGTGATTGGCCGAACCCGACGATAGAGGAGTCGGCCTAAAAATCCTCCCCTCCACTTCAATTCCTCAATTCTTCGGGCGCGGGCAAGACCTTTCCGTTGCGCGTAAATCTCGGGCCCCGCCGCCCCATTCGACCCCCGAGCGTGTCGCCTCAGTAGCGCGTCCTTCTTCCCCCTTGCCCCCTCCCTGCCGAGCGTCATGTCCACGCCGCCGCCGATCGCCCGCCAGGCGTCCAAGTCCGACGCGGACGTGGAGCTGCTGCCCGTCGAGGTGGGCCAGCCCGTGTGGGTGCCCGCCACCGCCGCCGAGCGCGTGTGGGACAAGGCCACCGTCATGGCCATCGGCGGCCTCAAGGTGACGGTGCGCACCCAGGCCGGCAAGATCCAGCAGGTGGACCGCGGCCTCGCCGTGCCGCTGAACCCGCGCGAGGCCGACGACATGACGTCGCTCTACTACATCCACGAGGCCGGCGTGCTGCACAACCTGGAGGAGCGCTGCAAGCTGGACGGCGGCGACGGCACGGGCCAGAAGCCCTACACCTTCATGGCCAACGTGCTGATCGCCGTGAACCCGCTGCGCGAGCTGCCCAACCCGAGCGTCAGCGAGGTCGTCAACACTGCCGGCAGCGCGCCGCACCCGTACTCGATCGCCGAGATGGCCTACCAGCAGATGGTCTACAACTCGGGCACGGACCAGCCCACGAACCAGTCGGTCGTCATCAGTGGCGAGAGTGGTGCCGGTAAGACCGAGTCGTCCAAGATCGTGCTGCGCCACCTGACGACGCGCGGTCTGTACGGCAAGAAGGCGCGCGGAGATGACATCGAGAACATGTCCAAGACCCGCCAGCAGCACGGCACGTCGCTCGACCACCGTCTGATCGAGCAGAACCCGATCCTCGAGGCCTTCGGTAACGCCAAGACGCTGCGCAACTACAACTCGTCGCGTTTCGGCAAGTTCATGAAGCTGCAGTTCACGGCCGACGGCGAGTTCAAGCTGGCCGGCGCGCTCGTGGAGACGTACCTGCTCGAGAAGTCTCGCCTGGTCTACCAGGTGGACGGCGAGCGCAACTTCCACATTTTCTACCAGCTGCTGGCCGGCGCCTCGCCTCAGGCGCGCAAGGAGTTCGAGCTCACGCAGGCCGAGGACTTCTGCTACCTGAACCAGAGCGGCTGCTACATTGCCGAGGAGACGGATGACCGCGCGTGCTTCGAGGCCGTGGTGCGCGGTCTCAGCTGCGTCGGCATTGATGAGCAGGTCCAGCACGTGATCTTTTCGGTGGTCGCGGGTCTGCTGCACCTTGGTAACATTGAGTTTGACGAAGAAGATACGCCGGAGGGCGAGGCCGCCGTGATCGAGAAGGACTCGGCCAAGCGCGCTATCGTCGCAGCATCGAGGTTGCTGGGCGTGAACGAACAGGACCTGCGGAAGGTGATTATGACGCGCGACATTGTGACCCGTGAGGAGACGTACACCGTCCGCCGCAACGAGCAGGCCGCCGTGTACGCGCGTGACGCCATTGCCAAGGCGCTGTACAGCCGCATGTTCGACTGGGTTATCAAGCAGGTCAACTCGTCCTTGGGCCACGACCCCAACCCGCTGCCGTACATTGGAGTGCTCGATATCTTCGGTTTCGAGTCGTTCCAGCGCAACGACTTCGAGCAGCTGCTTATCAACTACACGAACGAAGTGCTGCAGGCTACGTTCAACAACCAGGTGTTCATTGCTGAAATGGAGCTGTACAAGCGCGAAGGTATCACGGTCGGCCGGATTAAGTGGCCCGATAACCGCGAGTGTGTCGACCTTATTGCCTCGAAGCCCAACGGCATTCTGTCTCTGCTCGATGCCGAAGCTATGAACCCGCAGCCTAGCGATGCCAAGTTCCTGCGCACGCTGCACTCGAAGCACTCGAACCACCCGTACTTCCCGCGCCCCCACCCAAAGGACATGGAGCACATGTTCATCGTGAGGCACTTTGCTGGCGCTGTGAGCTACACGATCGGCTCGTTCATCGACAAGAACAACGACTCCATTCCTCCTGATATGTCGAACCTCTTTTCAGGCTCGTCGAACAAGTTGGTTCCTGCGTTTTTCAAGCAGGAAGTGGACACCAGCCGTCCGGGCAAGAGGAAGCTAACCAAGAGTGTGGCGGCCAAGTTCTCGAACCAGATGCAGGAGCTCGTGGACACTCTTGATGCGACGCGATGCAACTTCATTCGCTGTATTAAGCCCAACGCACTCATGCGTGTAGGCATGTTCGACCCCCGCTACGTTGTGGGTCAGCTTCGTTGCCAGGGTATCATGCAGACGGCCCAGGTGCTCAAGGTTGGCCTGCCCACTCGTGTGAGCTACAGCGAACTGGTGGGCGCCTACAAGAAGTTCATGCCGGCTGATGCTCAGCGACTGTTTGCGAACCAGAGTGACCCAACGCTCATCACGGCCATCCTGTGGGCGTTCCAGGTGCCGATGGATGCGTACAAGCTGGGTATTACGAAGCTGTTCTTCAAGGCCGGTAAGATCGCTGTGCTGGATTCGATCTTGAAGATCAACTGGGCGACGGAGGGCCCGCACATCGTGTCCCGCATGAAGTTGTGGCTTGCTCGTCGCCGCTGGCGTGTGGGCCTGGCGAAGGTCATTGCGCAGAACCGCTTTGCGAAGCTGCTGCGCCGTATCCAGTTCCGCCGCAACTCGTTGGTGCGTATTCAGCGCTGGTGGCGTGCTTACTCGGTGCGTCGTGAGTTCCAGAAGAAGCGCACCGCTGCTGTGGTGGTTCAGGCTTTGTTCCGTGGTATGACGGCTCGTCGGCTGTTCAAGTCCAAGAAGCAGGAGATGCTTGCTCTTGCAGCTGCACGTGCTGCCGAAGCAAAGCGCCAAGCTGAAGAGGCTAAGCGCCGTGAAGAGGAAGCTCGCATGGCGGCTGAAATCGCTCGTCGCGAAAGCATTGCTCGCGCTGCGGCCGAAGAGGACCGCATGCGCATGGAAGCCGAGGCCCGCGCTGCGGAAGAGGAGGCTATTAGATTGGCGAAGGAGGCTGCGGCTGCTGTTGCCGAAGCCGAGGCTGCTGCTGCGGAAGCTACTGCTGCCGTGGAACACGAGCGTCAGGCGGAACTGCGCGCTATTGCGGAGGCTAAGGAGCTCGAGGAGCGTATGGAACGCGAGCGCGAGGAAGCAGAGCGTCGCAAGGAGCAGGCGCTTCTTGAGGCTGCCAGCGTCAGCGCAAGTCTGCTAAGCGGACTGGCCCAGGTGAACAGTGTGCAGACCCCGCGGGCCAGGTTCACGTGGTGGAGATCCCGGACGACGTTTCTCAGGAGAACCGCGAGCAGCTCCAACAGCTGAACGACCTGCTCTTGAGTGGTGCCATCGCTCAGGCCGAGTACGACGAACTGGTGCCGTTCCTGCTGGAGAAGCCCGAGGAAGCTCCGTCGGGCGCTGCTCTCACTGCCGAGCAGGAGGAATCGCTGAGCCGTTTGTACACTACGGGTGTGTACGGCATCCAGATTCGTTGCCCGGCTTGCGGTGCTACCAACAACACGGCCAATGGCAACCACTGTGACGAGTGTGGTTCGCTGCTTACTACGAGTGACGAGTCGTCTGCTGCCGCCGCTGACCCCGCGTACTACGGCTACCGTGGCCAGTCCCGTCAGCAGAGAAGCCTCTCGACTCTGACGGCGCCTCTGGGCACGTTCTCTACGGAGAACGGTCGCATCGTGATCCACGACGGCTACTTCGAGGCTCAGATGCACCGTACGCAGGTTCTGCAGGATGACAACTACACGGAGTACACGGTCTACGTGCTGCGCTGCCAGTGGCAGCCGAAAGATTCGCACGAGTCTACCACTTGGCTTGTGTCTCACCGCTTCAGCGTGTTCGAGAAGCTGCACAAGGACCTGAAGCGTAAGATTCCGACGGCAGTGGCCACGATTCCTCTCTTCCCGCGCAAGCACGTCCTTGGTGGCGTGTTCAAGGGCAAGACTGGCAACTCAAGCGCCATTGTGGAGGAGCGCAAGCAGGGCCTGGAGCGATACGTGGCACAGGTGCTGGAGCTGTGCGCGCGTCTCCCCGAGAATCTGAACGTGCCCGAGCTGGACCGCTTCTTGAACGTGTCCCGCCAGGTTGAGCAGTTCCGTCGCCAGGTCTTGTCGAACGGAGGTGATGAGTCTGGTGCCGCCCCGGCTGGATTCGGCCGCGCGTTGAATGTAAACGCCGGAGGTGCCGAAGGAATGGCTGCGCGTGAGCAGGCGCGTTTGCCGACGGAGCTGCCTACGCCGCTGGACGAGGAGGAGTTGTCCCACACGGAGCAGGCGGTGGCGATGCTGAACGCGTCCATTCGTAGCGCGCGTGGAGACTTGCGCCGTGATGCGAGTGTGCAGCACCACCTGAAGGTGTGCGTACAGCTTCTGCCGCGCCTGCAGATCTCGGCGAACCTGGACAACCCGTTCGCAAACGTGGATCTGATCCCGCGCGCGATGCAGTGCCAGGAGGACCTAGAGACAACCATGGGCCTGTACAACGACTCGCTGCTTGCTGTCACAGAGACGTACGCTCTCTCAGCGCAGGAGGGCGGTGGCGTGCAGGCTCCTCCTCCTTTCGTTCCGGGACAGCAGAACTCCTATCAGCCCAGCTACGGTGTGTAGGCGTCTTCAATGAAGACGACCAAGTGACGAAATGTATGGAGAACGAAGAGAAAATGGCCTCACAAGATGTGTATCGCTTGCCCGTGCTTGCAACTGAAGCAAGCACTACGGGCTGTAGGCCGGAGAGCGCGAGTGGAAGGAGGGAACAGGCAGCAAGAAGCCGTTGGGAGCTTGCTTGGAAACGAAGTTGGCGGGAGGTGTAAGCCTAGGATAGCGCTGGTGGTTGTTTGCATATATAGCTGCATGTTTCCAATACATTGAAGATCTGAACATCGCACAAACTCAAAAAGATTTTTATTCACTAGGTACAAGAGCAATAGAAGGTGGCGGCGATGCGCTTCATAGGAACTTATGGGGCGTCTCAACTTGTGCTGCGATGACAAACTTAGGCGGCACTTGCAGGCACCACGTTGCGCACGGGCATCTGAGCTTGGACGTGCGGCTCGGACTGCTGCACTTGTTGGGCATGTTGAACCTGCTGCTGGATCGGCGCCACCCCCGACACCGCCAGCAGCGCGTCATTATACATGGCGACAGCCTGCTGCAGGTCTTCCTGGCACTGCATGGCACGAGGAATCAACTCGGCATCCGCGAACGGGTTGTCCAGGTCGGCCGATCGCTGCAGCGCAGGCGCCAGCTGCACGCACATGTCCAAGTGATGCTGAACAGTACCGTCGTCACGCACGTCACCGCGCGCGTTGCGCACCGCCTGAGCAAGCAGTCTCACTGCACCTTCCGCTTGAGCGAGCTCCGTCTTGTCCATGGGAGGGGCCGCCGGCTGTGAAGGCATCATGGCCGGACCAGTGAACGCCGGGAAGGGAGACGACGCGGACGTAGCCACCGTCGACGTTGAAGCCGCCGAGCGCTGAGACCCGTCCACGGGCGGGCTAGCTGACACAACCGGAGGCGCACGACGCTGCGAGCGGAAGATCTGGATCTGGTGCGAGGCGTCCAGGAACTCGTCCAGCTCCGGGGCCGGCTCGCCGTTGGGCAGGTGCGCGCACATCTCGAGCAGCCGCGGCATGTACGTCGCCAGCCCCTGCTTCCTCTTCTCCAGTCTGTCAGTCAGGTGATACTTGGCCGGGAACGGCGGCAGCGACGCCGCCGTGGAGCGCGCCAGCCTCCTCTTGAGCGCCTTGTGCAGCCGCTCGAATTGGCTGAAGCGCTGCGATACATACCAGGTGGCCAGGAGGTGCTGATTGTCCCCGTCCTGAGGCTGCCATGTGCAGCACATGACGAAGACCTGGCACGCGCTGCCGTCCGCCGTGGCGATGAGCTGCGTGGTCTCCATGGAGCACGAGAAGTAGCCGTTCAGCAGCAGCACGCGGCCGTCTTCGGCGGCGCTGAAGGCTCCGCTGGGCGGCGCCATGGCCGTGACGATGGGCCATCTCGATCTCGAGCTGCTACCTCTTCTACCATAGCTGCTGCGCGCAGTGATGGCCGCCGACAGCTCGTCGGCCACCGTGAGCTTCGAGCTGCACACGTAGCAGCGCGGTCCGCGCGCCGTGTCGTTGCTGGTGCCACATGCTGGACAGCGCAGCTGCAGCCCGGCGCCGACGTTGGCCGCGGCCACGGGCGCGAGGATTTGGTACTGCGCCGGTGTTTCGATGGGCTCAGGCGCGGGCGGACTCGTGTCGGCCGAGAAATGGACGCTGCGCCGCTGCGGACTGGCAGAGTGATGGTCCTGGTCTTGAGGGAAGGAGGAGGAGGACGCTGGAGGGTCGCTGGGCTGCTGCGCTTGGGCTAGGGCGGCGGCGAAGGCGGCGTCTTCTCCGGTGTCGTCTTCTTGGCGTTGCGGTTGCGGCTGAGGCTGTTGGGACGTTGGGGACGCCACGAACGGCAGCAGCTCCTGGCGGGACAGCGAGCCGCTGACCAGCGAATCGTTCAGGTGGCGGAGCTGCTCGCGGCGCTCGGCGACGGACGAGGCGTCGGCCATGGCTGCAGATGAGGAATGGCTCCGGTACGCAGCAGAGCAGAGAGCAGGTTCTCGTTCTTGTGTCGTTTTGGCCAGAGCTGGCGTTGGACAACTCTGATAACTGAACCAAGATGTCAAATGGTGGTACTATCGGCTGGGCAGACGAAAAGCAGGGTTCTGGGCTGCGATTTCCTGTCTCGTGCGGGCTGCACGTGGCCTCGCGACAACCATCATCGATACACGTACATGTATGTAATGCTATATGCAACGCGCATCAAGAAGATGCAACCATTAAGTGGAAACTGCACTGCGGCGCAACGGGTATTTGCCGCCTTCTAGCAATAGTACCATCTTTCGGCAAATTCCCGGTCTGCGCCTGTCACATAGTGAACCCAAGTCACACGCTGGACTTGAAGCGGCCAACCGAACAGAAAAGCAGCTCTCGCACTGCTGGAAGTGCCGCTGTGTCTGACTCAATCGACCTGTACACTGTATCACATCACTGCCGCCGCGGCCGCGTCCGTAATCGCGTTGTCGTAGCTCTTCTGTAGCCAAGTCACGGCGATCAGGCGCGAGAACACGTCGGCCGCCAGCTTCGCCGCTTCCTCCCCGTCGGCCACCGTGAAGTGGAGCGTCCTCGTCTCGTTGGCCAGCATCAGGAACGAGTTGGCGCTCCAGCGGCCCAGCACTCCAGGCGCGTCCACCTCCACGAACAGCGCCACAAAGTCTGTCGACGCAAGCTCCACGCTGAACACGACGCCGTTGGCCGCCTCCGACTTGACCACGGATCGAGCGGCCACCTCGCCCCAGCCCAGGTTCAGGCGCTTGAACGGCGCGAACAAGTGGTGCGTGTCCTCACAGGCCGCATCCTCTCCCGATAAGGCGGCGCTTGTTGCTGCTACCACGCAGCGGACATGCAGAAAGCACGATCGGCGGTGGCAGGATGTCGCTTCATGGTCCAAAAAGGCGTCGACGTCCAGCTCCTCGATGAAGCGGCTCTCCTACGAATTCACCAACAAAAGTCAGCTTGGGTTTACTTGATACAAATATCGAGGACACACGCACCAGTGCTGCGATGGGGACGGATTGGCGGGTGATCGACTTCACGAGGCTACCGCACTTGGTTCGTCGGAGCTCGTACACGACGTCCACCGTCAATTCTGCGTTCATGTCGCTCACGCCGTACACTCGCAGTGCGTTACCGCCGTCCTGTTCGTGCATTGATACGATGAAAGGAGCAAATGCGCGCTTTGCCACGTAGTGCAAGCTCTTCCATCGACCGGAGTACTCGATGCTGGACCAACTGCTGCCCTGCCAAATGTCGTTCAGCTGCCAGTACAAAATGCCCATCGTCATGCCGAGCTCGGGATTCTTCCCGCGGCGCCACGTCTGGATGGCAGTTTGGTAGCACAGCGACTGCTGGATCTGCGTCAGGTACAGATACGACTCGATCCGCTTGCCGATGCTGAACCCGAAGGACTCATCGCCTTGGACACGAGCCTTGGATTCGTCTGCAAGCCACTTTTCATTGCCAAAGGGGAACGGGACGTGAAAGCGGCGCTTGATCTGGGTAAGCATCTGAGTCGTGCCGTTCTCATGCCTCTCACGGTACTTTAGGAACTGCCAAAAGGACTGAAGAGACCCCCAATCCTCCTTTGAGCTCACATCGCGAAGAGATGTTGCTGAAGGCCAGCTCTGAAAGCCAAACTCGGAGATGAAGCGAGCGCGTGGGTACATCTTGTAGTCTTGGCAGTCGCTGTCGTAGTCGTAGAAGTGAACATCACTACAGAAAACAGAGAACTCACGTAGGTTAGCTGACGAGTAGACCACTCCCAAGTGTCTAAACACCATTAAAACTCACCCGAATGCAACCCCGTTCGTGGACCCCCAACGCTTGACGTAAGGATCGACCGAATACAGTCCATTTGACGGAGACGTGTCGACGAATGGCCGAGTCGAGTCCATCGCAGCGATGGTAGGGTGGATCAGATCCACAAAGAGCTTGGTGAAGTCTGCTACTGCAATATCTCGATTGAAGGTCGTCCCCGGTGGGAATATGGGGGCCTCAACGAACTGCTCCATCATGTTTTCGTTCTCGTTGTTCCCGCCCCAGATCGCGATGCTCGTGTACTTACGAAGTCGGGCGACTTGGAATGCCACTTCATTCAGCGCATTCTCGAGGAACGCGGTGTCACGAGGGTACATTCCACAAGCAAACATGAGCTCCTGCCACACTAAAATACCCAGCCGATCGCACTCGGAATAAAAGAAGTCGGATTCATATCGGCCACCGCCCCAGACCCGAACCTGAAGAGCATCAAAATCATTGTCAGCATTTAACGTCAAGAATACTGGAAAGATATTCGAGCTCGCTTACCATGTTCATGTTTGCAGCGTGCACGCTCTCCAGCAAGTGCCGCACTGTAGACGTCTTGACCCGCGTAGGAAATGAATCGGTGGGGATCCAATTCGCGCCTTTGATGAAGACGGGAACACGATTAACTTTGAAGTAGAACGTTTTCCCGGTAACGTTGCCAGCACTCGTGTCATCCTGGACGAGTTCCACGTGGCGGATGCCGCTCTTGTGCGAAAGAGACGAGTTGAACCCCGCGCCCCAAGCATCCACACGCATGTCGTAGAGGTAGGCCTCGCCATACCCGGCAGGCCACCACAGCCTTGGATTCTCCAGCCGAAACCTGCATCAACAAAACACGTTGATACACGTTAGCTACCTAAAAGCAAAGAGATAAAGGGCACGTTGCGCTCCTCACGATAGCTCTATCGCCGCATCTTCTCGCCAATCCTTCTGCACCGTCGTAGAGAGCGTCGCCTCCTTCTTCTCGTCCACGAACAAGTCGAACGTGACGTTCTCGTGCCTTGCACTCCCTCCATCTAACGCCACACTGACAGTCACATCCACAACGGAAAGATCCTTCTCCCCACCAGGGAACGTCTGCACCACGTGCAAGTCTTTCAGCTTCACGACCGGCTCCTGGAGCTCAATGTACGCCGGTCCTGCGATGCCCGACGTCACGTATGCCGGCCCCCAGTCCCATCCAAAGTCCGACCCGGCCTTGCGGATGAACGACCGACGCGTGGGCTCCGTCCATGTATTGAAGTTCTGCGTCGCCGGGACGAAGTACGGGTACTGCTCGGCCTGCTGTCTGGCGTACTGCGTGGCAGGCTCAAACACGACCTGGACGTGGTTCACGCCCGCCACCAGCACCGCTCCGATGTCGAGTCTGTAGGGCACAAAGGAGTTTGCCGTCGTCGCCAGCTGCTCCCCATTGACCGTCACCCGCGCCACGCCGTCCAGCGTCTCGAACACGAGCGTCGCCTTGGAGCTGTCGGCGTCCCCGGGCAGCGTCACGAGCGTCTCGTACGTCCACGTCTCCATCGCCACCCACTGGTACTCTCGCTCATTGAAGCGGTAGTACGGCTCGTCCAGCAGCCCCGCCGCCACGAGGTGCACGTGGGCGGTGCCCGGCACCGTCGCGTTGTCCACCTGCACCGAGCCATTCACCGAGCGGAGCGTCCATCGCTCCAGCGGGATGACGCGGCTGGTGACTGCGCTCGAGCACAGAGTTGCGGCCAATACGGCAACGGAGGAGAATAGTCGCAACGCTCTCATCGTCCTGATAGCGACTGGGGAGGTTGGGGACTGACAAGCAGGCAGGCAGTTGACACCATCCGATACGCACTTCAACCACGCGCCGATCTGTATCCATTACGATTGGGTCCGTCTTGTGTACACCACACCACTGATACAAGAAAGTGTCCGCTAAAAATACAGCGATACACTGAAAATTTTTAGCCAGTGTGGGGAGCTCATCGCGGTGCTGGCAGCTTGAAGCGAGTGGGTGCCGAGCAAGCGTGCGTGGAATAAGAGACCGAGGCGCTTAGGGGACAGGGAGAAGACCGAGCGAGAGAAACAGACCGACCGACCGACGGCCATGGCGACGCGAGACTTGACGCGGTCGTTCCTGCAGCTGCGCGCGGATGAGAAGGCCAAGGTGCTGCGGCGCAAGAACATCGTGAGCCACCGCGAGGAGGGCAATGCGCTCATGAAGAGCGTGGAGCAGGAGACCACCAGCGTCGCTATCGCCCCCGGCTGGGTGGACGTCGTGAACGGCACCAACCAGCACGTGGCGCGCATCAAGGAGATGAGTACGTGGCAGAAGAGAGAGAGGGGCGGAGGGACAGAGGGAGGAAGGAAAAAAGGAGGAAGACGGACTAATGTTGCAACGTGTTTTGCGTATTTGCTGCAGTGGAGAAGCTGAACAAGCTGCACACGAGTCGCCTCATGGTGCGCTTCGACGGGTCCGAGTCCAAGTACGAGCAGGAGATCGACCACGTCACTCAGGAGATCACGGACGAGTTCCGCAGCGCCGAGAAGGGGCTGCGGCGGATGGCCCAGAGCGACAGGAACGGCGAATTCTCGGCCGCAGACGCCAAGACGAGGCAAAATGTGCAGCGGTACGTGGGTTGGTTTAGTGTGGCCTTGCTAGAAGATAGATCATCATTGTTGATGATGCTCTGCGGATGGTATTTTTGTCTTGTTCTTGATGAACAGGGCGTTGGCAACGCAGCTTCAGACGCTGTCGGGAGACTTTCGAAAATCGCAGAAGACGTATCTCGCGCGTGTAAAGAATCAGAAGGAGGGTCCTGTAGAGTTCGACTTCCTCGCAGAAAATGAGGCCAAGCAGAAACGCCGTGGAGGGGCTGATACGGTGAGTTGGCTGCATGCAACTTGCGAGTTGTAACCCGGATTCAATAGTCTTACGTCATTGCGTGTGATCTCTCCCTGCTGTTGCTGTAGGGATTCACACAGGCTCAGATCACGGAGGTGGAGATCGCCGAGGACGTTATCAACGAGCGCGACCAGGAGATCCAGCGCATTGCCACGTCCATCACGGAGCTGGCTACAATATTTAAGGAGCTCGCGGTGCTCGTGATCGACCAGGGCACGATCCTCGACCGCATCGACTACAACATGGAGCAGGTCGTGGAGCAGACGGAAAAGGGCATCGAGGAGCTCGAGAAGGCCGAGGAGACGCAGAAGAACAGCCGCCCCATGAAGTGCATCGGCCTGCTGCTCGTCATGATCTTCATCATGACAGTGCTGCTCGTGCTCAAACACTCGTAGACACAGGTGGACACATTGTCTGTGTGGACGTCCTCCAGCTAAAAAAAAACACAACACAACCCCGAATCTCAATAAGTACAATTATTGTCTTTCTAAAAGCTTGCGTAATCTCTATTGTCATATTTTGCTGGTCAAAGGATGGACGTCGAGATGACGCAGCAGCAGGCGCTCATGCGCTCGCTGCGCGTCTTCGTGGACGCTCTGCGGGACATCAAGAAGACGGAGGACGCTGCGGACGTCCACCACCATGTCGTCGAGGCCGTGCGCGTGCTATGCGCGTCCTCCGAGACGCAGGACGGCGCTCAATGGCACGACGAAGCGTGGCGACGCGGCCTAGTGCCCATTTTCCAGCAATTGTGCCTGTGCATGACGCGTCTGGACGCTCTCGAGGCCCAAGAGAGGAAGAAAATGGGTCCGCAGACGCCCCGGCAGGCGGAGAAGCCCAAGGCGCCCGCGGGTCTGTTGAGTCTGCGCGACTATTCCGTGCTGCAGGCGGCAGTGGAGCTGCTCTTCTGCTGGGGCGCGTACCCTCGCGTGGCTGCCGGAGTGTTGATGCCCATTGAGAAGAGGAAACCTACACGCACGTTGGAGAGTAAGGAGGTCCTACTTGGAGGAGAGGCGATAGGGACAGTGAACTGATGTGTGGTGGGTGGTGTTGTGTTTGGGTTCGCTTTGGCGCAGTTTCCAAGGACGTGCTGATGTGGGGCTATCGCGGATACACCAGAGTTATGGTGGACGGTCAGCGGACGAGTGAAGAATCGTCGAGCGAGCTCTTGGGTATTACGCAGGCGTTGCTGCAGCTCCTGTCGCTGCCGCAGTTCCAGCCGATTCTTCTGCCCAAGTACGTGGTAGAGTTGCTAGCTCTGCTAGTGTATGGAGAGGTAGCGATGGATTCAACGACGCCGACGCATGTGCAGACGGAGTTTATTCGACTGAGAGAGATGGTGCTGCGTGTGCTGCCGCTGCGGATGAGTATGAGTAGTCTGCGTGCAGCTCTGGGGCAGGCTACCCCTGCACCGAGTGAACAGGCTGTCGGGCAACGGTTCAAGGCGCGGTGTGGGAACTTGCTGTCACGCTTGTTAATGGAAGATGGAGGCATCGTGGCTACGATCGAGATGCTGCTTGGAGCTGTGGAGGAGGGAAACACGCAAGCGAGAATGCAGGTCGCCACTCTCATCTGCCAGTGCCCCAGCGGTGAAGACCCCGAGAAATACGCGAGGGCTCTATGTGCTCAGGTGCGCGAGTTGTTGCTGGCAGCGGTGACTCCTGAAAAGGGAAATACTACCAGTAAGTTGCTTGGTGAAATGGCAGCTCTGCTGGCGGATCAGCTCGCAACACGCCACCCAGCGTTATTCGACACGCAGATCTTGTCGAAGCTGTTCCACCCGTTGTTGATTTACGAGGATAGTCGGCTGGATGCTGCTACTCCGCCCGGAGAGACGAATGAGGTTGCGTTGACGCACTGTGTGGAGATTGCGCGGCTGCTCCTGTGCGGCCCACCACCTTCGCAGCGCTTCCTGCAGGCTGTCGCTCCGTTGGTGCGCCCACTCCTGCACATGTATGCGTTCGCGGCGACAAGCAAGAGTTTTCTGGCCACACCGCTGCGCGCGCTTCTTACTGCGTGGATCCGATCGTGCTCGAGCGCGTCCTTGTTATTACAAGTGGCCGTGCTACCCGTGACGTTGCCACTTCAGCCTACGCTGACAGCGTGTGGGTACCAAAGAAAGTATGATCAAGAATCGTGGAGGCCACCGCGGCAGTTTTGTGCTGGAGGTGGTGGCGGGATTTCGCTTGGTCTTGTCCAACCGTCTACTTTATCTCCGGATGGAGAAGATGCCACCGACTCATTGAAGATGCTGATAATGCCGTTGGTGGAGCTTCTGAGTGGCAAGGAGCTCGAAAGCTCGGAAGTGGTGGGCGACCTTTTCTCGTCCCTCCTGCTAACATATATGCAAGTGCGGAAGCACGGCGGGACTGAGGGTCTTAATTTGGTCGACAAGAAGGAAGATGCAGCGTCGCCTCTGGCCTTGTACGAGCCTATGAAAAGCCCGACGAGTGCGGAAGGTGTTGAGATGGTACTGACACTGCTGCTGGCACTTATTGAGTGCCTAGGACCATCTGTGCTGCGCAGTGCTGCAACAGTATTGCAGTGTATTGGGACAGTACTAGAGACGTACAACACGCCTGCTACGAAGCTTGTGGATAAAGAGCAGCAGCAAGGAGACATTATGCCATTAGAAGACGCTGAAGAAGAGGAAGGAGGCGACGAGATCTTGACAATTTGCCTGGGTGTGGTAATGACCATTCTGGAGGCTGGATCCTCTCGTCGTAGCGACTCAGAGGAGCAACAGCTCCGTGCGATGCTACCGGTGTTGGAAGTGTTGTCGCGGCATCCACGACCTGAAGTTGCTGAATTGTCGAGTAATGCGCGTGCACAGATTTTAAGTCGTGGCGCGTCGGAAACCAACCACACGAGCACAGGGAGAGAGGGTGAAAAGAGCTTCGAGGAAATGCTCCGGGGGCCTGAACAAGATCTCTCAAGCGAGTTGGTGCCATTGCGCGCGCGCGGTGTTGTCACGCTGACAAAGCTAGTGCGTCGGAGTCATGCTCATGCGAACGATGCAGAGTGGACACCCCGTGTGCACGCCTTAGCTCGCGTCTTTCTTCTTCATCTCCACGACTCTGAGAGCTACGTCTTTCTAGCAGCCGTGCAGGGTCTGGCTGCACTGGCAGATGCTCACCCCGATGTTGCTATCCCCGCCTTGGTGAAGGCCCTGCTCGACTCTAGCAACTCGCTCGAGTCTCGTATCAAACTTAGCGAGGCGCTATTGTTCTCAGCTAAGCGCTGCGGCGAGACACTCCCCAAGTACGGCAAGCTGTTCGTCTACGCGTACTTGGACTGCATTCGTCCGCCTCCATCTCAGAGAAAGCGCGTGGAGCGCATGCAACAAAAGGCCAACAAGCGGGTCCAGCTTATCCAGGAGGTTGAAAACCCGGACTCGAAGACAGAAGAAGCGCCTCAGCCAGCTAACGAGCCCGAGTGTGGTGAGCAGGAACTTCTTGCGGCCGCTACCCTGAGAGCAAGCTGTCTCTCCAACCTTGCCGAGGTGTGCGCGCTTTTGCAGTGGGGGCTCCAGCCGTTCCTCCTTGATGTTATGACCTGCGTCTTTGGCGTTCTTCAAATGGAGCTGGAGCTTGCATCCAAGCCCCGGCCGGCCATCCACGATGCCACTGAGACTGAAGAGCAGCAAAAGCTGCGACAGCACCAAGAGGAAGAGCAGCAGCAGCGCGTGATGGCCGTGCGTCACGGAGCCGTGTTCGTTCTGCGGTACCTCGTGGAGCTGCTTGGGTGGAAGATGCTCGAGCTCATGCCGGACCAGCTCTCGCCGCTGTACCACACGCTCAAGCACGTGGCGCGCGTCGACCGGGACCGCGTGGTGGTGTTTCACGCGAACCGAGCGCTGGGCGCACTGCACGACGTCATGCGTGCGGAGCTGTTCCCGCGCGTGGAGCAGCAAGACGCAGCGTTCGGCATCTCGAGCTTACGCATTCTCTAATGCAGTCAACGTGGCCCAAAATACTAATCTTTTCAATGAGTAATCATCCTATTTTTCCACCAATCACTGGACGTTGCTTGTAACTGCTGCCCGCTACAACATGCTCCGATACTCCGATGGTTGTTGCCATCTCTACAGTCTGCTAATTCCAGCAGTATTCAGGTTCAGCAGGGCTACCACTAAACATCACAGCCACGGTGAACGCCCCATGTTCAAAACTGCCTCTGGGGCGATCTTCGCCGAGCGAAGCAGTCTAATTGCGAGCATCTTCTGGCAACCTGCCGCTGTAATCCACACGCCACGACCCAGCGCTGAAGAAGCCAATCGCTGCCTCACCAGCAGCCCAGTCACTGCGTTGTGTCTGTCACTGATCTTTGCTGCTGGCGCCGGTGCGGCGCGTGCATACTAGACTGCACTCTGCACTGCGTCTCGGTCGGCAGATTGCGGTGGTTCATGAGGCCACTGCCTGTCACCGCAGCACCTGCGTCGGAGGACAGGCCGAGTCGCTCTCCGACGCCACCCCCCGGCTGCTAACAGCAGCGCCATTACATGTAATGTCGGCGTTCGTCAATGCGCCGCGGCACCGATCTGACGCTTCCGTGCACTCCGTCGCGATTGGATGAAAAGTGAGTCCTGTCACACTTCAACCTGGAAGGACCGGCATCCTCGTTGCATTGCTCGTCCGCCCTCATTCTCCGATTGCCAGTCTACTACACAAGCGTCCAAGAGCCCAGCGGCGCCATGTTCGAGTTCACACCGCCTGCCCTGCATTGTGACGGCGTGCAGGCCAACCGATCAGCCTCCGAGGTCGAGAGGTTCCGCGCTCGCCATCGCCGCCTCTGTCGCAACCAACCGCAGTCTGCAGCGCTGTCACTATCGCCCAAGGTCGACGCACTCGACGAGGACGAAGGCCGGAAGCGCAAAATCTCAGCCAATTGGCGACAGAAGCAGCGACAGGATCGACTCTACAGCCAGTTCGAGGACGGCTACTGGCCCAGGTCGGCCGGCACCGAGATGCACCTGGGCTTCAACGCCTTTGACTTCTCGTCATCGCCCGAGGCCTTTTACGACGAACCGGTGGAGGAGAAGGAACCAACTTCATTGTACGAGCTGGAGGGGCAACCGCATTGCAAAGTCTCGAAGGAGGAGCTTCCAGTTGAGTCGTCTTCGGACGAGGACAAGCAACTGAAGCAGGACATGACCGAGGTGGCAAAGCAGGTGACAGCTATGGGCTTTAACGGCATCAGTATGTGGCAGCGGAGGTTTCCGGGACTCGGACAGCTTGGTGGGCCAGTTCAACAACTCCCGATCTATGGCCAACAGGGAGCTCCGGTACACTACGCCACGATTAACGATCAGCGACGAGCACTTTATTACCAGCCCATGTTCTTCATGTAAGAGCTCTCGAATCGAAACTCTCGCTTGTCGCGTTCGCTGATGTACCATAGTTTATTCACAAGAGTTCATGAGGAGATAATTCAACTTGATGAGAATTCGGTTCTACATATATGATACACTATCTGTGCATGCCTGTCGATGTGGAACATGAAATGACAGTGTGAGAAAGTATGGTGAGCGCTTCCCTCGTTGCTTCATACTACGTGGTATAGTTCAGATCGGCACGGGAAAGAAAACTACAATTAAACAAGTGTGCCGTGAATCACCACTATTTGTTGTAGCAGTAACCCCAGCAACGCAACCTTTTGTTTGTCCGAGAATGTAGCGCGAATCACGACAACGAGGGGGAGTCCAGGCCCAAAAGATACCTCGAATGGGAGGTCGTCTTCTGCTGCATTAACTGGTCGCAATGCGACTCGCATAGGGCTCAAACGAGAAACGGTGGTTCTGCAACGTAGAGAGCGTTACAGGCAGCACAGTATGGCGTTCTTCCAGCAGCTTCACCACCCGATATCGACGACGGGATCCGATAGTCGAGGTTGAAGTGAGCGCGAACACGGCGAACGATCGTCAAGCCCGCCCATTTCTGCCCAAAAAATCTCCAAGCGACACTGAACTGCAGTGGGCGATGCGCTGGAGCATTCGTGCGCTCGTGAGCTGGCCCCGTTGCCGGTTATGATTGGGCACGTGCGACTAGATGGGAAGATTCCTCTTGCTTGCTGCTGCCGCTGCTGCAACGCCTGCGCGATCCCATATTCAGTCTAGCCGCGTTGCGCCCAGCTGGGCGGTTCGTTAGTAGTTCCGCGTTCACAACGCAATCCAATCTCCACGATGCAGCAGCGACTTGGACTGCAATCAGCCGCGACTCTGCTGGCCTGGGCAGCTTTCGTATTGGTGAAGACCACCAACGCGCAAACACTGCGCAGCGACCGAGGAGTGTCCACGTTGTCGCCGGCGGATGAGGCAGTGATCCCGGAAGTCGACGAGACGGTGTCGCTGGCGCAGCGCGAGGTCTTCGGAGTAGCCCTCGCAGCGCTGGTCATCTTCGTCGCCGCCGGAGGAGGCACCGGCGGCGGAGGTGTGCTGGACCCCATTTACATTTTGGTGTGCGGTCTCAGCGCCAAGGTGCGCCCCATACGTCTACATGTAGTGGACGTCGGCTGATCTGTAAAAACTGACTCGGGTTGACGTGGTATCTCTCTCGACCTTGTAGACAGCTATCCCCCTTTCAAGCATCACGATCCTTGGAGGAGGTACGTCTCACTGGAATCTGAGAAGCAAAGCGTCAAGATACTTTGTTTGATTCGACTAAACCTGCTACGGGGTGTGTCCACAGCATTCGGCAACTTTTTCCTGAACTTGCGCCGCACGCGTGACGACTCGACCACTCCGCTCATCGACTGGGATGTCATCCTTGTGATGCAGCCGCTCCTCTTGTGTACGCTTAGTCTCCCTTCAGCGGAATGATTTTGGTTCTGACGACAACTTGCTCGTTGGTGGTGGTGATGTGTTTCAGTGGGGGCAACATGCGGGACGTACCTCAACACCGTTCTGCCAACCTGGCTTCTGTGCGTGCTGTTGGTCCTCGTGCTCAGTCTCACAGGCACGCGGACCCTACAGAAAGCCATCAGCGCTCGCCGAAAGGAGCGCTGGCAGTGTTGCGTTTCGCCTGAGGCTACGTCTCTCCTGGGGATCGACTCGTCCGAGAAAGTTTCTTCGACACCCGAGAAGAAGCCGCAAGCGGACGTACCATGGCGGAAGCTTGCCACGCTTTCAAGTCTCTTCTTCGTCATCGCCGGTATGAGGATCCTCCGCGGAGGAAAGAACTTTGACAGTCCCCTAGGCGTCGACTCGTCGTCAGCGCTGTACCCGGTACTCGTGGCAATGCCCTACATTCTCCTGGTTGGGATCAGCTACTTTTCGCTGAAAAACCTGGGCGCCACCTACGAGAAGCAGCAAACCCCCAGCTACGAGCTGGAAGTGCACGAAATCAAGGTACGAGCTACGAGTATCACTTGGTTGTTGGCTATGAAGTCTAACTTTTACTTGCTTTACGTGAAACTTTTTTACAGTGGACACCGTCGTCGATTCGGTTCTTCCCCTTTTTCTCACTTGCGGCTGGAGCGGTCTCCGGTATGTTTGGTATCGGAGGAGGCATCATTAATGGGCCGCTGCTGCTCGAGGTGGGCATCGATGCCTCGGCCGCTTCGGCCATGACCGCCACAACCGTGCTCTTTTCCAGCGGGAGTAAGTTCTCGCCTATGAGATCGAGTGCGTCTGTTGCATTGCTGACTGTTGTTATGTATGGGTTTTCAACAGTGTCAGCCTTCAATTACACGGTAATGGGGAAGATGGACGTGCATCTAGCGCAACTTCTGCTACCCATGGGCTTCCTCATGACGTACATCGGCCAGCTGTGTCTGCTCAAGGTCGTGCGCCGATTTCAATGTCCCAGCCTAATTATCTTCTCGATGGCCGTCATTGTGCTCATCAGTGCTGTCGCCATGAGTATCGAGAGTGTCCGTGCCGTGCTGGCCTAAACAAGTAGGGCCCCAAGTATTTACTTTTTTTATAAAGCAATTGACATTTTCACCTCGACCGTCGCGGGTAAGCAACTGATCCTGTTCATCTAGAAAGAATCGTCGGTGTCGTGACGCTTTGATCCTTGCGAGCGGGCCAATCGCCTCATGAAACCTGGCGCGGTCACCTTGCGCCAGAGCTGCCTGTCTTAGCGTGGGGACGCAAGCGTCTCGCGAGGATGGACCACCATATTGTTGACCAATGCACAGAGTTGAAATGCACACGTTGCAGGCTTCGGTCTCACCTGTCGGTAGACCACGTTGAAGAGCTGCTTCTTTTCGAAGGTATCTATTCCGCATGACGACGATCATGCAAGGTGTGTGCACCGAACAGGCCTAGTTGCCGCAAGTCTCAGTAGCTATCACTCCTCAGCGCATTTGCACTGTACGTCCGCCCTCATTTTCATTCTGGGAGCGCCCTGTTCACGTAGTTCGTAGCCACCCCCCATTCGAACATGCACCTGGCCATGCCATCCGCGCTCTCGTCCGATACCAATTTTATCAACAACGAAGCCGCCGACATCGAGCGCTTCCGTGCAAGTCATCGCCGCCTGTGCCGTGACCACCAAGAAAACTCGGCGCCAAACGCTATTAGAGTCGAGAGTCTGGACGAAGACGATGGCCGCAAACGCAAAATCTCCGCCAAGTGGCGTGCGAAGCAGTGCCAGACCTGGAACCTGCACGAAGACGGCTACTGACCCGAGTCGGCGGGGACCGAGATGCATCTGGGTTTCAACGCCTTTTGACTTCTCAGCATCGCCCGAGGCCTTCAACAATGAGCCAGAGGAACCGGTCGAGATCAAAGATCGTGTCGGCCGAGATCATCGACCTGATGACCTGCTGCTACCAGGTGACGGTGATATCCCGTCGTACACGACCATCCCAGGTCACCACCACTACGACGACAAAGCCGAAGAGCTCAAGCCCGCGATTGAAGCTAAAGGCTCGCTATCTAAGAAGGAGTTGAGCATGGCCGATGTGGCGAAGCAAGTGACATCCATGGGCTTCAACAGTGCCAGTCTTTGGGGGCGGAAGCTCCCTGGCCTTCGACAGTCCACGCAGCAGCTATCGTCTTTAAGTCGAGACAGTGTGTGGGGCGGGCCCATTCACCAAATTTCGCACAACACACAAGAACGAGCTCTTTACTGTCGCTACTATGCATGAGGTGTCCTGCAATCTTTCTACAGTAGAGATCCTGTGCCGTACTAAACTACTTCTCTGTTCCGCGAAACTATGCAGTAGCTTCTCAGCCGAAACCAAATGTGGTACACACAACGCTTTTCTATTGGGTAAAATACCGACTTTGTCAATTGCGTATTTCGCAGGTGGGCACATGCTTAAAGTGCGCCATTCGTGTTTTTACATCCAATCTCAAGCAGACAATACCTCAGCCATGCCGCTACGAGAACTGGTGTATCAGTCTCGTCAGCACCAGAGGCCGAGCTAGTTTCCGAGCGTAGCGAAGAAGACTTGTCTGTGAGAATGAAAGTTCAAAAGTGATTGATGCTCGTTGTATTTCATCGGGGAAGGCCTCAGCCAAAACCCCCTTACGGTTACCAGTGACCACTCCGGCCCACACTAAGTGGACAAGGGAGACATCAGATCCATTCTGGAGAACTCCTCAGAGATTTTCCTAGATCTGTCCTTCTCCCTCATGGTCACAACCACTCACAACTCGCACTCTTTCTTGTTACCGATATCTAACTGGAATGACTAACTCCAACGGCTTCAACTTCAACTACTTGCCCGTGTGTCACCTTGCCGCTGAAGTCTCGTAGCCGCGAGCCACCGGTACAGGAGACCTGACGATCGAGACCAAGGTAGCCGTGGCACTCTTCCCGGTGGACCTCGTAGCGCGGGGTACCAGTGCCTCAGTGGCGGTTGAACACTACCAGCGTCGCTCTCCGTTGAAGAAGAGATCGTGAGCCATGTCCTTGCAGAAATGGATAAATATGTATCCAACTCCTAAAGTGTAGTGTACCCATCTTTAAATCTTAAGATTTGAATGTGATTAGATCTGATTGGGCATTTTCATTGCTGGTAAGCTCGTTTTGATACCAAATAAAACGCTTCAGTAGAGGGCCTAAATCAGCTCCTCCACATCCCAAATTAATTTTCCTGGACGCAGCGGATCGTCACGATTCCAATGATACCGCTCTGACTGAAGGGCGATTAATACTTGGTGAAATGCGGAGGAAACTGTGACTGCCTTCAAAATAAGCGTCATTCTATCGGCGTTGGTAAAGGCAGAACTAACACTGCTGAACTGTAAAAAATAGAGCGGAAAGAGCATACCGCGCGCTTTCATTTGCGACCTTTTGCACACAAAAATGACGAGCGGTTTACCTGGTATGGCAATTTAAAGTTTTACTGCATAGTTTCGCGGAACAGAGAAGTACAGTAATACTAGTAGCACAGTTTGGCTTCGGATATGGGTGGCCACAACTTTTCTTTGTGCATCGCTATCGATGTTTCATTTACATGTAGTAATTTACAATTTCGGTTTATGGTACATATTTGAACATGAAGCTAAGGTACAAGCAGGTGACTGGTTGGCTGGCTGGCTGCAGCCTCCGCAGCTCATTTACTACGCGAAGAACTGCGGCTGGCCCTGAAGACACCGGCGCTGGTCGTCGTGCGGGGCATACGACACCTGCACGGGCGGCCGCCACATGCCCAGGCACGGCGAGCTCTGCTCCCATAGGCTGGCCGTGTTGAAGCCCATGGCAGACACCTGATGGGCCACGTGGTCCATATGCCGCTGCCGTTGTTCCTCTTCCTTCTGTTGCTGTTGTTGTTGCTCGTGCTGCTTCTGCTGCTGTTCTGCGGCCGCAGCTTCAACCTGCGGGGCTCGTCGTAGAAGAAGGCCTCGGGCGACGCCGAAAAGTCGAAGGCGTTGAAGCCCCCGTGAAGGTCCGCGTCGTCGACGTCTTCGAAAGGTCCGCGGTGCGCCGACTGGTGGTGGGGATATGGTGATGCTGCTGCTGCTGCTGCTGCTGCTTCTGGCGCCACTTGGCCGAGACTTTGCGTCTGCGGCCGCCGTCCTCGTCCAGCGCCTCCACCCTGGAGGCTACACTGTCGACAGCCCCGGCTGGTCGCGGAGGCGGCGGTGGCGCGCGCGGAAGCGCTCGATCTCGGCGGCCTCCTCGTCGAACTTAGCCCGCCGGCCGCTGGCGGCATGAACTGGAACATGGCGAAGACTTGCGCGGCGCGGCACCGATTCGATTATGGCGTGTTGCGATAAGAAGCGCTTGGCTGAACTTTCGTGACAGAGCCGTTTTTCAGCCAATCCTGCCTCGGCAAATCGAAACGTCACGTCTGTCGCGATGTTGCTTTTTTGCCGGGCAAGTTGCCTTTTTCAGAGTGCATTGCAGTCTGCACCCACCTAAATAGTCCGCCCGGCGCGGGCGGTGGGCCGATAAATCGATAGACAGGAGCGACTTGGCCGCGCGCGTGCTCGGCACCGACCCGATGGACGGACGGCCATGCGCTGCAGTGTCTTTGACATCGGTGTCATGACTGTTACCGTCGTGCACGGCCTATTCATACTGGCCAAACGGAGAAACCAGACCGGGTCTAAAACGCAGTGGATTCTGGCGGCTGCAGCCATCGCGGTCGGCTCAGAGTGGCACACGCGCCGTGCGGCGGTGATGACTCGGAGACCTGTTCGGCGGCGATTGGTCTGCGCCGTTGAAGCCCGGATCGTTCATAGAAAATGCCCGGCCTAGCCTGCCGTCCGAAGGATGCCGCATCCTACAAGAGCTTGCATCGTGGTTGCCGTTGGAGGGAGGCCGTTTGAAAGGAGTGAAAAAATATTCTGTCCTCAAGGCAGGATACTTTTTCTGGCAGTGTCTTGCAACAAATTCTGGGGCCTTAGAGTCTAACTCTTAGGTTAGATTCCGTCTTGCGCCGCTGGTCCATGCCTGGACCGAGCCAGAGGTCTCGACCGGCCTATTGCCTTCGCGTCTCCGGGGCTGCACCAAAATCGCAATGACGAACTGCCAGAGTGGCCACTGTTCAATTTGCAGCAAGCGGCATCTGCTGTCCATTCCTCTTTCACTTCGTCGATCTTGAAGTGACTGTCAATAATACCTCCAACAGCAGCAAGTGCAGCGGACTACTGCCAGGAAATATACTGGCTCGGGCCCTGAGCCTCAGGGCCGAGCCAGTATATTTGTTGCGGTATCTGTCTGGTCGGACCTCGCAGCTCCAAAAAGGAGACGCTGGGCCGGGGACGGCTCGCCACCACGCTTTCACATGCGGCGATCTGGTAGCACTGAACCGGGCGTCGCTTACTTATTTCTTACGTTTAAGGTGAGTGAGCTCGGCTGCAACATGAATCCGAGCGGAGCTCCTGGCGGTCTGTTGCTGTATCGTACTAATCATAGCCTCAGGGTAATCATTCGCTTCATCCAATCACCGAATCGCGTCACAATCTTATCCAAATCCAGTACATGTGAATGAAATTGTGCGGCTTGCCAATTTATCGGTAGTGAGCGGCCCTTCATACACAATGGTGCTCTAACGTGAGTTTGCTTAGGCGGTTTTCGATTTACTTAATCGCTGACGCTTAACCGGGAGGGTGTTTTTCAAGTAAAAACATGAAGCGGCGATGTACTTGATCGCTGCCGCAAAGTACTGTTCAGCTGCTGTCTGAAAAATCAAAGGTGGGGTTTATCTTCATCTTCCGATTGATGGTCGATAGCAGCATGATGGACTATGCATGAAACGTTGGCAACGTTTTATCGTAGGGAATGCATAGTATACTAAGAAGCAATTTTCTTGACTCTGACTCAAGGTCTACGCTTTTCGAAGGTAATTCCGAGTTTGTGAAATGTACTACATGGAATTCATGACGCTCCTCTTATATAACGGTTTGATAAGTATATCACGTACCTATGTGTAGCCTACAATTGGGGTAGATTTCAAATACTCCTACTCTTAATGCGGGAAATGATGGTTGGGAAGTCGCTATGCAAAAGCTCAAACTCATCGATGTGTATCTCGTAAGGAAGCCTTTCGTAGCAAGGATGAACTCCGCTTATCGTCTTCGTGCAGCTGAATGCTCAGGCTCTCCCATCTCGCACCAACTCCGCGTTGCTCAAGCCGCTGACTAAGGCCCGCAGCATAAAGCACAGCTGCACGATGCGTCCTGCCTCCGTGTAGAAAGCTGGGATCTGCAGCCTCATCGCGGGCCTGTGAGTGAACACGTCGAGGCACGGTGGGCAGTGAGTTGGTCGAAGGTTGCCGAAGGTGTCATGGGATAGTACAGCAAATGTTGCCTGTAACTCAGTCGACAGTTTTTGAACGAAATAAAGCTGGTGGTGCCCTACAGGCTACTACGTAGCCCTCCCGGTAAAATGCTCTATTTCGTCGCTAAAAGCAGTAATCTTACGTAATCTTAACGTGGACGCGTGTAATTGATGTCTGTATACAACGCGTTGTATTATCACACTAGAGCACCATTGTGTATGAAGGGCCGCTCTTGAACGACATCTTGGCAAGCCGCACAATTTCATACATATGTACTGGATTTAGTCTAAATCTAAGACTGTGACGCGATTCGGTGATTGGATGAAACGAATGATTACCCTGAGGCTATGATTAGTACGATACAGCAACAGACCGCCAGGAGCTCCGCTCGGATTCATGTTGCAGCCGAGCTCACTCACCTTAAACGTAAGAAATAAGTAAGCGACGCCCGGTTCAGTGCTACCAGATCGCCGCATGTGAAAGCGTGGTGGCGAGCCGTCCCCGGCCCAGCGTCTCCTTTTTGGAGCTGCGAGGTCCGACCAGACAGATACCGCAACAAATATACTGGCTCGGCCCTGAGGCTCAGGGCCCGAGCCAGTATATTTCCTGGCAGTAGTCCGCTGCACTTGCTGCTGTTGGAGGTATTATTGACAGTCACTTCAAGATCGACGAAGTGAAAGAGGAATGGACAGCAGATGCCGCTTGCTGCAAATTGAACAGTGGCCACTCTGGCAGTTCGTCATTGCGATTTTGGTGCAGCCCCGGAGACGCGAAGGCAATAGGCCGGTCGAGACCTCTGGCTCGGTCCAGGCATGGACCAGCGGCGCAAGACGGAATCTAACCTAAGAGTTAGACTCTAAGGCCCCAGAATTTGTTGCAAGACACTGCCAGAAAAAGTATCCTGCCTTGAGGACAGAATATTTTTTCACTCCTTTCAAACGGCCTCCCTCCAACGGCAACCACGATGCAAGCTCTTGTAGGATGCGGCATCCTTCGGACGGCAGGCTAGGCCGGGCATTTTCTATGAACGATCCGGGCTTCAACGGCGCAGACCAATCGCCGCCGAACAGGTCTCCGAGTCATCACCGCCGCACGGCGCGTGTGCCACTCTGAGCCGACCGCGATGGCTGCAGCCGCCAGAATCCACTGCGTTTTAGACCCGGTCTGGTTTCTCCGTTTGGCCAGTATGAATAGGCCGTGCACGACGGTAACAGTCATGACACCGATGTCAAAGACACTGCAGCGCATGGCCGTCCGTCCATCGGGTCGGTGCCGAGCACGCGCGCGGCCAAGTCGCTCCTGTCTATCGATTTATCGGCCCACCGCCCGCGCCGGGCGGACTATTTAGGTGAGTGCAGACTGCAATGCACTCTGAAAGGCAACTTGCCCGGCAAAGCAACATCGCGACAGACGTGACGTTTCGATTTGCCGAGGCAGGATTGGCTGAAAAACGGCTCTGTCACGAAAGTTCAGCCAAGCGCTTCTTATCGCAACACGCCATAATCGAATCGGTGCCGCGCCGCGCAAGTCTTCGCCATGTTCCAGTTCATGCCGCCAGCGGCCGGCGGGCCCAAGTTCGACGAGGAGGCCGCCGAGATCGAGCGCTTCCGCGCGCGCCACCGCCGCCTGTACCGCGACCAGCCGGGGCTGTCGACAGTGTAGCCTCCAGGGTGGAGGCGCTGGACGAGGACGGCGGCCGCAGACGCAAAGTCTCGGCCAAGTGGCGCCAGAAGCAGCAGCAGCAGCAGCAGCAGCATCACCATATCCCCACCACCAGTCGGCGCACCGCGGACCTTTCGAAGACGTCGACGACGCGGACCTTCACGGGGCTTCAACGCCTTCGACTTTTCGGCGTCGCCCGAGGCCTTCTTCTACGACGAGCCCACGCAGGTTGAAGCTGCGGCCGCAGAACAGCAGCAGAAGCAGCACGAGCAACAACAACAGCAACAGAAGGAAGAGGAACAACGGCAGCGGCATATGGACCACGTGGCCCATCAGGTGTCTGCCATGGGCTTCAACACGGCCAGCCTATGGGAGCAGAGCTCGCCGTGCCTGGGCATGTGGCGGCCGCCCGTGCAGGTGTCGTATGCCCCGCACGACGACCAGCGCCGGTGTCTTCAGGGCCAGCCGCAGTTCTTCGCGTAGTAAATGAGCTGCGGAGGCTGCAGCCAGCCAGCCAACCAGTCACCTGCTTGTACCTTAGCTTCATGCTCAAAGATGTACCATAAATCGAAATTGTAATTCAATGAAGAAAATGAGATCCTATGCTCTCCCGTGGGATTGGAAATAGGATAACTTAGATACTACCTACTTTTAAGTAGGTAGTACCTATCCTAGTTTACTTACAAGTACTCTTGTTGACGATGCTGGAATACACGGGACCGCAGTCATAATCACTTTCTTGGTATTGTCTCTAGGTTACGAGTAGAGCGGTGGGAGGTTAAACGATGCGTGGCCAGGGATGACTTCCATGTTGGTACCGAGGCGGTGCGCCTGGATGAACCCTGTCGATCCTGAGCCCTCGAGCGAACTGAACGTGACCTCGCCACCAAAGTAACGCGCGAATAGCCTTGCCATGGGCAGCCCGTAGCCACCACCACTGAAGTGCTGCCTGTAGCTGTGGTAGTTATTCGAGTCGATGGGCGGGCATGGTCGACTTGTGGTGTAGTCGTAGTGCCACAGCTTATTCCAGCGGCTGCGAGGTACACCGCCGCCTTCATCGCTCACTTTGATCGTCAGGTCTTCGCTCCCCACGCAGATCACGATCTCTACGGGTGGAAGTCCCTTTTCAAGCTTGTACTTGCTGACGTCTGGGAAGATCTTGACACCAGATACATCGTTCACCTACAACACGTTCATGGACACGGAGAAGGTTAGTATCCCTCGCACGAACGACCAGGCTTTAGCCAACACGAACTTGGATCAGCACGCACCGATGGAAGGAAGAACCCCAACGACGGGCTCTCCGGGTTCATCACTTGCTTGAAATGGTTCACCGCACCAGGCGCTCTATGCGTCAGTTTCTTGTGGTGCTCCACGGTTGCACGCATCGCGTTTTTCACAAGTTCGAAGACCTGTAAACAATTGGCGACCGCAAGCAGATTAGTAGACCAAACGAATAGTCCTCGGCATGTCCGAAGTACTGTATCTTACCATGTGATGCAAGTGCGAGCGCACATACATCAGCGGCGTACTGGCACTCGCTGTTGCGTGGATCTCGACCGGCGGTGCTTCGCCGCAGTACTGGACGCACAGTTGGGTGGCACGATCGCTCGCCTCACGCACGATCTCCTCGACGTTCACAAGGTGCACGCGTCCTCCTGGGTTCTCGAGCGACTCGACATGCTGGCCAATGAGCATGCGGATTCCGATGCGACCCAGAAAGAACTTGTCCAGCCGGTCCTTGATATCTTCCTGCGCGCTCTGCATCTGCAGCGCGCTGTGTCCGAGGTCCGTGGCCTTGAGCTGCTGCAGTCCGTAGCAAATGAGCGGCACGAGGTTGGAGCCCCTCGCCTTTGCTTGGCGCAGCGTCTCCGTGAACTGTCGGTCCTCCGCCTGATCAAGGCAAAGACACACCCCACTTAGAAACCTCTACACCCATATCTACCAGTAAATAGCTCCTTACGATGGTGCTCGGTGGCTTGGTCGTGTTGATCCAGTTCAGTTCACGCCGGTACACGTCGATGGCGTCGCGGATGGACGTCGTGTCGCTCAGCCCCAGCGGCAACTCCGACAGCTCCACAATGGCACTGCATAGAGACAACAGCAACAACAACGCTCCTGTTAGCATCACCACACAGCCCGGGTGCAGCACCAGCAGCAGGATCGGGACGCACCGCGCGAACCGCGACTGCAGCTCCTTGTGCAGGAACTTGGCCGAGACGATGCGCAGCTTGGCGCCGCCGTCCGCGAACGTGCGCATCTGCTGCAGCGACAGCGGCGTGGGCTCCATGTCGGCGATCTCGCGCACTTGGTCCATGGGAATGGGCGTCTCGTGCCTGCGGAGGACAAAGCGGATTACCACCGAAATCGGTCAGAAAATGGCCACGCCCACCCCTGCTGCGGGTCCAGCGCTTACAGTTCGGGGGCGAAGCGGTGGATCTGGATGCAGCGGGCGCTTTGGGCGTGGCGCGCGCGGCCCAGCGCCGCCGCCTGAAGACGCGCGGAGCTGCCGCCGCGGCGCCGTAGCAAGTCCATGGCGGATTCCGTTTTGTCGGTCGGGCGTTTGAGCAAGCACTAAAACTGAAGTGCCCCGAATAGAGGCCCCACCACAAGAACATGCTTGCTCAACTTCAACGATTGGCGGGCAGAACCAGAACGCGAGGACGACCCTGGGGACCCTTTTTGGGGCGGCGGCCCCGGCACAAGGCGGCGGGCGGACACACGGGTTTACTGTACACTTGTAAGGCTGTGGTTGCAGCAGGTGCTGCCTTCGTCCAGGCGAGGCGCTCGAGTGGGGCCCTCGGTGCCGACTTGGATGCTGCTCAGCTCTGCTGCCTGCGTCCAAACGAGAGATTGGTCGTCTTGGCCTAGTAGACACGCGGGCATCGCCCGCCGAAACGCAAGCGCCCGGCACTCCGCTCCGTGCTGGCCTCCAGGCTCGACGAGGCCAAGCTGCGGGCCAGCGCATTGCTGCCGAGATGGCAGCATGCACTGCACACTGCATGTCGTAGTTGTCGTAGTTGTCGGGCCCCGCGCCCGTCGACGCCGTCATGGGGCGCGACTCATCTTCAACGTGGAAGTTGCCTTCCGGTGGTCGGCACCGCGCGCGGCGATCGCTTGCTCGAAGCCATATCAATCAACCGGCTTGGTCTCTGCATTAACTTTCGAACTGCTACGCATTGTACATGGATCACTAGACTACAATACAGACTACCGGCTCTTATAGTTTTCGAGCCTCACGACGCCTTACGCGGCGAGACGATCGGCCTCCCAGTCGGCCGCAGCCCGCATTCGGCGCCGGAGCGGGACGACCGACTCCGTGTTGGTCCCCAGGCGGTGCGCGTAGACGAAGCCCGTCGTCCCCACTCCTTCCTGCGAGCTCAGCGTGATGTCGCCGCCAAAGTAGCGCGCGAACAGCCTCGCCATCGGCAGCCCGTAGCCGCCGCCGCTGAACTGCTCGCGGTACGTCGGGTACTTGCCCGGGTCGACCGGCGGGTACAGCGGGCTCGTGGTGTAGTCGTAGTGCCAGAGCTTGTTCCAGCGGCTGCGCGGGATGCCTCCTCCTTGGTCGGTCACCTTCACCGTCAGGTCCTCCTTGCCCTGGCAGATGACAACCGTCACTGGTGGCAGTTCCCCGTCGGCGGGTAGTTCGCACGCGTCTCTGAAGATCTTGACCCCAGCGACGTCTTGCACGACCGGGAGGAAGAAGCCCAGCGACGGACTCTTGGGGTTCATCACGCGCTCAACGACACCCTTATCCTCTATGCGGCTTGGCTTCGCTCGAGCGCGGTGGTGGTGCTCCACGGTCGCGCGCATCGAGTTCTTGACGAGCTCGAACACCATGTGGTGCAGGTGCGACTTGACGTACATGAAGGGCATGTCGCCGCTGGGCGTCACGTGGATCTCAACGCGCGGGGCCTCGCCGCAGTACTCCACGCACAGCGTCTGGGCGCGGTCGCAGGCCTCGCGGACGATCTGCTCGACGTTGACACGGTGGACGCGGCCGCCAGGCTGCTCCAGGGACTCGACGTAGTGCCCTACTAGCATCCGGATGCCGATGCGGCCCATGAAGAACTTGTCCAGTCGATCCGTAATGTCTTCCTGGACGCTCTCCAGTTGGAGGGCCCCGAAGTCGAGGTCCTTGGCCTTGAGCTGCTGCAGCGCGTAGCAGATGAGCGGCACGAGGTTGGAGCCCCGCAGTTTGGCCTGGCGCAGGTTCTCCGTGAACTGGCGATCCTCGCTCTGTTCACACCAAGCACAATGGCCGCAGTTAGACTATCGATCTCGACATGATCACGGCTACAGTAGCGCCGCAAGGACCGCCTTACGATGGTGGTTGGGGGCTTTGTCGTGTTGATCCAGTGCAGCTCTTGGCGATAGACTGTCATGATGCAGCATGTCTGCTGCTGGCACCCACGCAAGCGGGTACGCCAGCAACAGACATGCACGAAGAACACGTACCTGGTGGCCAGGAAGGCAGGCGTTGCAGCGCCGCCGCCTCCGCCGCCACAAGAAGTCCGCGCGCAACGTCGCGTGAAGGCTGGCGCCAGGCTTGCGCAAGACTGCCTGGCGCCCGGAATCCAGAACGCTACCTGCACAAGTATACAAACATGCATATATGGGATTACGAAAACAGAAAAACACTTGCATTTAGTATAGGTTAGCTCAGCTTCTAGAACGACACTAAGGAGAACCTAGAGGAAGGCCTAGAGCACGTAGTTAGCCCGAAGACTTAACGGAATCAATCTCACTTTGCATTTTACCCAACAACAAGCAAGCAACACAACCACTCCACGCACCTTCGCTACGACAGGCCCAGCGCACCCGGAGCCTGTCATTTGGTAGCACTTGTTGGTCCCCTCGCAACCGCGCTTCGCTCAACCTCAAGGAGGTCTTCGGGCACCGGCTGGGGATTCGCTTTTGACCGCGCTTCGCTCAACCTCGGAGAGGGCTACGGGCACCGGTCATTGGCTGTAATTCGGACCCGCCTGACATCTGTCAAGGGAACGTCGGCATAAGTACGAGGCACCAGCTGTAGCGGCGCACCCGATCCAGTCCGGCTTTCGAGTTCGGCGGTTAGGGTAGTGCAGTCCGCTCTGAGTTGCCCGGGCCGCTTCTTTGATTGGATGGCTGGACGTAGGGGTCGTCGCGTTGACAACGCTGTTCCCGACGGGTCTTTTGAGAGGCTGGGTGTAATCGACGCCACCGACATCGACAAGTTGCGCACCGATTGCTACCGTCAAATCCGGCACGCAGTGCGAACGACTGAGCGACTGCTAAGAGAACTTGCTGAGGTCAAGCCACTCACTTCGGAAGAGCGAGACCAGAAAAGGGCGGTCATCCATCAGCTCTGTCGCGCTCAGCGTAAACTCGGCAAGGCAACCGGTCTCGTCAACCTCGGTGTAGCCAGAGTCCTCGACCCGCGTACTACCCGTCAACAACTCGAGCACGACAACCGTCTCCGTGATCGCGAGGAAGCCCGCCGCCAGCGTAGCCTAGCAACTGTAAGGGAGCTGATTAACTCGTCTAACGAGCAGTAAACACGTTTTAGCCGCTTTTGTTTACGGCAATTCATCGTTGAGTGTGATAACGAATACCTTCGCGGGTATAACGTTTTAGAGGGAATCAGCTTTATTACTAGTTAGGCGCTTGGGTTAAGGCTTCCGCGTGTGAAAGGAGGGCGAACAAGATGGCGGACGTCTCTGAGCTCATGCAAGGAGTGCTGCAACCGATGCAGCAGCAACAAGAGATGATGAGAGTAATGAATGAGCAACGAGGAATGAACGACTTCAAGCTGGATGGGATTGGACTACCCAAGTACACGGGGCATGAGTCTGAGTCGTTCCGCCTGTATCAAGAAGAGTTGTCGCAGTACTTTGAGGCCCGCAACATTGACTGGAAGAACGAGCGTTGGGCGACGAGGGTACTGGCTATTATCGGGAGCACGTTGAAAGGGCAGGCTGGTCAGTGGTACCTGGCGCGGAAGCATGAGATTTACTCTGCGGAGCAGTTACTCCGTGAGTTGTCACGCGCATTTGTTCCGGCGGATCTTCAGTTGCGGCTGCGTGAGCAGTTGCGACACCTAAGCCAGAAATCTTGCAAGTCGTTGGGTGATTACGTTTCACGGTTTCGCAACATTGTACTTCAAGTGGAAAACATGACGGAGATCGACAAGGTAGTGTACTTCTCGCAAGGGTTGATGCCAAATACACGTCAGGAAGTACTGTACAAGCGCTGTGAAACCCTTACGGATGCCATTACGGTAGCGATGGACTATGAGCGCTCGCACTTCGGTGCTCCAGCGCGCACGGGACGTCGCGACCGTGATTACCCACGATTCCGCAGAAACGAGTCGGCTTCAAGATCAAATGGTCCTGAGCCAATGGAGATCGACAGTGCGCAAGAACTCAGTCTAGAAGAGTGCCGTCGGCAGAGGAAATGCTACAACTGCTTCCGTGGTGGTCATATTGCAGCCCACTGTAAGGCCCTCGTCGGAAACAACGTCCCTACAGAGGTCCGAATCAGCGTCAACGAGACTCGCAGCACGTCAATGCTGTGGAGCAACAAGTCAGCGATGGTGAAGAGAGAATCGTGTACGACCAGTACACTGTGGATGCGTTTGAGGAAGTCAGCATGCATGACGTGGCTGCTAGACCGGATAATGAGCTCATCCGTAAACCCGGGAGAATTGAAGGGCGCCCAGTAACGATACTGCTTGACTGTGGTGCTACGGCAAATCTGGTACGACCAAGAATGGTGTCGAAGGTGACAGGAACTAAGGATGTACAAGTGAAGGGCTTCGATGGAGAGATCAAGGAGTATCGCGATGTCAAGGTAGTGGAAGCGGACATCGGCATGGAAGACAAGACGTTCGAGAAGATGCGCCTCACAGAGAGTCCACTGGCGATTGAACATGACGTTATCTTGGGTAAACCGTGGTTTGCTAAATATCAACCAACGATCAACTGGCGAACGCATGAAGTAGTATTTCCGAGCAGGGAAGAGAGACCAAGGCCCAAGACGGACAAGAACGAAGACAAGATAGAAGATCAGGGAGAATGTGAGAAGGACGACACCACAATGGCCCCAAGCGAAGTTGAAGAGTCGGCGACAGCAGAAGAGCAACGAAAGAAAACGGAAAAGGAAGCAATTCGCGCACGCCATCGGTCACATCTCGCCTTGACTGAGGCGTGGCGTAATGGTGTCTTTGGGTCCACGAAGAAGTTCCGTCGTCGTATGCAGGACAGGAAGTTTGCGGAGCTGTTCTTCGTCAAGGTCTGTGTAGCAGTGGAATCCGACAACGTACCAGACTACATTAAGCCTTTGCTTGACAAGTTTGGTGATGTCTTCCCAGAAAAGCTGCCAGATGGTCTACCTCCCGAGCGCATCGTCGAGTTCGACATGGAGATGAAACCTGACGCCGCTCCTAGCACCCGAGCACCGTTTCGACTGTCTAAAACGGAGCAGGAAGCATTGGAAAAGTTCGTCGCGGAAAACATGAAGAAAGGGTGGATAGAAGTCTCCAATTCACCCTGGGTCTCCAATATCTTCGGTGTTCCTAAGAAAGATCCGGCGACTGGTCAAATCCCGAAGAGAGCTGAATGGTTGCGATGTGGGAATAGTTCCATTCCGATTCGTTGGGTCATCGACTTCCTCAATGTGAACAGTCAGACGAAGATCCCGGCGGATGATTCCGACGACGAAGTTACTGGCGAGCCCGAGCCTTGGAAGTTACCAGCAGTCCATGATTGCTCTTCATCCTGTACGCATCAGACTTCGAAGCTTCGACGTCACAGTGTCCACGCCGCAATGCTTCGCATGCTTCCGTCGGATGAACGATGTCTTCTTGTCGACGATCTGGACTTGCGGGGGGAGAGTTACCCCATTGGAGTTCAGCAAGAAGTCAATGTACACGTGGAACAAGTCCAGAACGTCGAGTACTTAACATCCAGCGTCCATTTGAGCGAAGACCAGAAGAAGAAGTTCCAGGCTGGATACAAGAAAGACCCCGCGTTCAAGGAAGTATGGAACCGACCGGACAAATCTGCAGACTTCGTCAAATCGAATGGGCTTTTGTACAAGCGTTCGGGTCATTCGGTCATCAGGCTGTGTGTTCCCAATAACGCCCGGCTAATCACGAACATCTTGGAAGAATTCCATGATGCACCCACGGCAGCTCATCCTGGAATCCGTCGAACGCAATTGAGGGTTGCTCAGTGGTACTTCTGGCCCACGTTGGAGAAGGACACGAAGGAATACGTGGCAAGCTGTGGGACGTGTGCTAGATGGAAAGTTAGTACCGCGCGCAAGAAAGGAACTATGATGCCAATTCCAGTCCCGAGCGAGTATTGGGAAGTAGTGACTATGGACTTCGTGACAGGGCTACCGGTTTCTAATGGCTTCGATGCAATCATGACTGTGGTGGACAAACTGTCCAAGCGGCCCAAGTACATTCCGACACATACGACGGCGGATGCTCCAGAAGTTGCCCGCATCTTCTTTGAAGGAGTAGTTCGTCATCACGGTCTGCCAAAGGTGATCATCAGCGACCGAGACCCCAAGTTCACATCAAAGTTTTGGAAGTCGCTCATGGATATCATGGGGGTCAAGTTGTCGCTCACCACGGCATATCGTGCCCAAGCGGATGGACAGACTGAGCGTCAGAACCTTGTCTTGGAAGATGCATTACGGTGCATGGTGTCCTACCATGGTCGAGACTGGGCTACGCATTTGGGAACAATCGAGTACGCACATGCGACGCTGGGGAGTTCCTCGACAACGCTTACGCCGTTCGAAGTGGACACAGGACGCAAGGTCAGGAACTTAGTATCCCAGATCACACCTGGTGAAGTTCGTGATGAAGATGTTCCACTAGTTGACTTCGCGCAAAAGTTTGCTGAAGAACGCAAGAAGATCGTTGAATTGGCCCGCAAGAATCTCCTGGCAGCACAAGAACGTCAAAAGAAGTATTACGACAGGAAGCGCCGAGACGTGGAGTTCAAGGAAGGAGATCTCGTATTGCTGGATACGCGTAACTTGCCTCTCAAGCGCATCACGGCCAACACGGAACTCAACCGCGAGAAGTTGGCAATGCGGTACGTCGGCCCGTTCAAGATCGAGAAGATGATAAATTCCAACGTAGCACGGCTCAAGCTACCGCGCCACATGAGTCGTCTTCACCCGAGTTTCAACGTGGAGTTCCTCAAGCATGACGTTCCGAACCCTCAACGCTTCGCGTCGCGACCTTTGCCCAAATCTGCACCAGTACTCCTCGACGATGCCACCGACGAAGAACTGCATTTCCCAGAAGCTCTGCTCCAGCAGAAACAGCGCAACAACAAACGTCTCTGGTTGGTCAAGTGGCATGGACTCCCGATTCGGAAAACACATGGGAATTCGAGGTCTAGCTATAAGGAGTATCGCATTGGCGTGATCTTCTCCAGAAGTTCCGTCTACTGCGCCAACGCGATTAAAAGTCCGGGGGGATGTCATGATGCAGCATGTCTGCTGGTGGCACCCACGCAAGCGGGTACGCCAGCAACAGACATGCACGAAGAACACGTACCTGGTGGCCAGGAAGGCAGGCGTTGCAGCGCCGCCGCCTCCGCCGCCACAAGAAGTCCGCGCGCAACGTCGCGTGAAGGCTGGCGCCAGGCTTGCGCAAGACTGCCTGGCGCCCGGAATCCAGAACGCTACCTGCACAAGTATACAAACATGCATATATAGGATTACGAAAACAGAAAAACACTTGCATTTAGTATAGGTTAGCTCAGCTTCTAGAACGACACTAAGGAGAACCTAGAGGAAGGCCTAGAGCACGTAGTTAGCCCGAAGACTTAACGGAATCAATCTCACTTTGCATTTTACCCAACAACAAGCAAGCAACACAACCACTCCACGCACCTTCGCTACGACAGGCCCAGCGCACCCGGAGCCTGTCATAGACGCCGATGGCCTGCTGAACGGCTGACGTGTTGCTCAGCCCTAAAGGTAGGTCCGACAGCTCCATGATCGCTCTGACCAAGGCCATAGGAAGCTTATCAGACTCTCTATCGGTACACTTTGGCTGCATCGCTCCGACGACCAACTCACCGAGCGAACCGGGACTGCAGCTCCTGGTGTAGGAACTGGGCCGACATGAGGCGCACTTTGGCGCCAGCGTCCGCGAACGTCCGCATGTGACGCAGCGACAGAGGCCGCGGCTCGGTGACGGCGATCTCGCGCACTTGGTCCATTGAGAGAACAACCTTTCGAACTTGGGGCTTACGGCATGTGCGTGCAGCGCGACGCCGCAGTGGTGTGCGCTAGCGGTCTTGGCGACCAGGACCAGCACGCGCGACAAGTTCTGCAGAGTGGCCCCCTTCGCACGATCTCCATTGCTGTTGGGAATGTGTCTCTAGGCTTACGACTTGCGGGCTCGAGCGCGAGTTGGAAAGTGAGGCTATGCTCGCGGCTCTCTGCGCTGTCAGCCCCACAGGTGCTCGCGAATACTCGTGGCGGCCAGACACGCTCGCAAGGCACGCGATCGAACTTGCGTTTCTCGTTTTATAGCTCGGCGCCCAACGGATACAGCTTGTCTTTGCATACAGTTAACTTCAACGTCGGCAACCTTTGCCGGTGGTGCCGATGGCTTCACACCGTGACAAGCGTGACCAGCAGTGACGAACATCGGCTAGAGTGCTCTCCGAGTGAACTCAGTCGGTCTGCAGCGCACCGATACTGGGCCCTTCGCTGAAGTACATGGGGGCACCTCGATCGGATCGAGATGAATCGTAAGTCCTGTCCGCGTGTCCACTACGTCGGGAAGAGCCACACTTCAAGCGCGAGCACGTTCACGTTAAATGGCAGAGCTTCTTGGCGTGAATACCCGCCAGAATACCCGTCGATGTCGACGCCAACCGTTCGCACTGCGGTAAAATCACGCTTGAAAATGACACTGTACGCGTTTGCAGTTGACGTGTACATGCACGCCGGACAGCTTGAAAGTTTCAGGTCACCCGTTTCGTTGGTGGCTCTGCTGCTTTGACCTGCATAATTTCCACGATGTACAGTACTAGCGTAGGTATGGACT
Source organism: Phytophthora melonis (assembly GCA_024211575.1). Classification (NCBI taxonomy): domain Eukaryota; phylum Oomycota; class Peronosporomycetes; order Peronosporales; family Peronosporaceae; genus Phytophthora; species Phytophthora melonis. Next base: position 1,092,162 of record JAMXKT010000013.1, read on the forward strand.
CCCAACCAAAGTGGGCGCTGCACCGGCACGGAGGTGAAGGGCCTAGGGTGAACGAAGCGAGCGAGTGTTGGAGGGTTTGTGGGCTATTATTAATAACCGGGGGTTCTTGCCCCGGGAGTCAGTGATCCGTATGCGACGCTGCAGTCAGTGTGCGCCATCGGGCCTAGCTAGCGAGCCGTCTAAGACGCAACAAACTCAAATTCAAATAGGGATAGAATTCCGCAGAGCATGGTCGAGTGGGGTGGCTTTGTGATGATGATCACAGTTGTCTATTTAACTTTAGTTAATGGCGTCCTGAAAAATCCTAAGCCACTTCACAATCGGAGGCTTGTTGCGTGGTTTCTCTGCTTTTGGCATGTGTGCTTCTCCTTGTTGAGGATTATTGTATTCGAAGCAGTCGAGTACTTGTCGTAGTCGCAAACCGAACATTCGGTTTTCGATACTCCTGGAATCGCGGAGGGCTACTGCCCGAAGTTGACGTAACACGGTCTTCCAGATCTCAGTCTTTCCTTGTTGCACCGTGACTAGTTCCTGCCGGTGAACTTTTCTGTTGCGTGTCATCCAGAGTGATGCCGTTGCAATGCTGCAGAAGGCCCACCATAGACAACGCGCTGCTTTCGCATGATCTGGTGTTAGCTCGCCGTATTGGGCGATAATGTGTTGCTTGAAGGGCTGGTGGAGTTCGCGAAGCAACAAAGTACTGATACTTCGCCAGCTCCACTTGCGTTACCGTTGATCCAGTCCAATGCTCCACTAGAATCGTCCATACAGCCTCTACATACGGACAGGCCCATAGTAGGTGCTCCAATGTCACTTTGTGATCGCATCGTTTTGTCATCCTGCAGTGAGCACTTTGCTCGCGTCCCGGAAAATACAAATTAAGCTGACTCACAGCAATGTCCAGACTTGAAATTCGGTCAGAGCCCACAGTTCTGTTGGTGTCTGATCTTGCGTCGCCTTCACCCACTCGGACTGACATCCTCGACGGTGTAGTTTGGCCACAAGCGCTAAATGCTTTTTCCGAGCCCCAAGCGGAACTGCCTGAATTGTTGCTTCTTGAGCGCTGAGTGGGGTGGCTTTGTGAGAGGAGTAAGATGGACAGGTTTATTCATAGTGTCGGTGGGAGTGGGGTTGCTTAAACATGTAAACTAACAGTATGGTTGAAGGCCCTTAGTGCGGTCCTACGGAGCTGCAATCGCTCGGCTTTAAGAAGGGCACAAAGTGTGTGTGCCGCACAATGAATCACGACTGGATCGACGAGTTGCTGCTGCTACTGTACATGCCACCAACAATTTTAAACGAGTACAGTACTTGAAACGTCCGGCAACTTTGTGTCGTGCACCGCTCTATTTAGTAGATCAAATCGAGCTTAGATATGGTTCATACTTGCCAGCTCCTCACCCTTCGATCTTGCACCAACGAGCCTGCCTTACGTTGTTTTACAGACCAACAAAGAAGCTCGTTGAAACTGGTAGCGCTCTATCCGATACGCTTAAACATATTGCGTAGTGTTCGATTGGTGGATGTTGCTATGAAATTCGGCTCCCGTACATTAGTCGTCGTGTTGAGCTGGGGCGGCAGACCCGAGGCAAACACGAAACATCTGAGTGGCAAGCCACACCAACGGAAGTCATCGCAGGGCTGCGGATGCCTTCGCTTAGGCGTGTCGAATCTCTGCGGTGGTCGTCTACATGTGCGCTCGTAGAGACGCTCACCCTGCGTGTTCTCGAAGCAGCCGCCACCATGCCCGGTCATTTCTCATTCCACGCTGCTCGTCATAGCCGAACCAGTTTTGTTTGAACGAACGAATTAAGGATTCGAGGCCACAAAACTACGAATCCTGTTGCCGCGCAACAGGTGACAGCTCGATGCACGCATGCTAAGCGAGATGGCTTCAGGATCGCTCTCGCACCTTCGCTGCTTTCAGTAATCGAGGCCCGGTGACTGAGCAATCGACGCGGAGCAGGGGCAGCCCGGCCACATAGACTCCAAAGCGGTGTGCAGTCAAGCTGCGAGCCCTTGCTGACCGCATACGACCGAGCGTCTCGGCCATGAGCAAGCGAGCTGCAGTGCCAAAGCCGAGCCGGCGCGTTAATAAGCGCTGAGACGGCAGCGAAGACCGCGTGGATCTTGCACAGGAATTAAAATGCCGGCAAACGTCTGCTCTGCTCTACCCAATGAGCCCAAGGTCGCCCAAAGCAAACGGCCACCAGCTAAATTGAGCGGAGGATCTTCGCACCAGGCGCTGAGGTTGCCCGGGGCGAGATCCACCGTTACGATGGCAGTGGCGAGCAGAAAATTCTCCTTGTCAAACGACAAGGTGGTCTACGCTTTGCATGAGCCTGACGCGCGTGTTCTTGTGGCCGCGGGGGCGAGTCGCATACATCGTACCGTATCCTTCTCCACATCGCAATAAGTGAATATCCTTTCCTATACGATATAATGTGGAATAACATTGAAACGTGAAAATCCCTATTAGAATCTATACCCTGATTAATCACGACTTAGCTACAATTATGCTATATTCAAAGCGCTCTGAAGCGACAATAATAGTCGATAGAAACGCACAGAGACCAAGCAGAGGCTGAACTTTGCCTAGGTATCCGCTTGCTAAACGGCGCCGCGCTGGGACCGATGCTGGCAGATTTCAATTTGCTCTCCACCCCCCCCCCCACCACCACCACCACCACTAAAACCAACGCAGCACAGCACCAGGCATGGAACTCGTGCGGTGCGGTGCCAACCCCATCTGCTCCGAGGCGCGCTCTGCGCCGTGGCCAAGTCTGTCGTCGCTCGCCACGGCGCTGCGCTGCTGCACATGGACGCCTTCCGGCCGGACTTCGAGGCCAGCGCCATCTCCATGGACGAGGTGCGCGAGATCGCCGACAAGGAGCCCACGCCCATGTCGCTGCAGCAGATGCGCACCTTCGCCGACGGCAGCATGAAGCTGCACGTTCTGTCGGCCAAGTTCGTGCACAAGGAGCTCCAGTCCGCTACGCGCGCGCCATCATGGAGCTGTCCGACCTGCCCGTGGGCCTGAGCGACACCACGTCGGTGCGCCACGCCATCAACTTCTACCGCTACGAGCTGCAGAGCATCAACCGCATGAAGTCGCCCACCAACGCCGCCGAGGACCTCGTGTTCACCGAGAAGATCCGCAACGCCAAGGAGCGCGGCTCCAACCTCGTGCCGCTCATCTGCTACGGCCTGCAAGAGCTCAAGACCACGGACCTGGGCCAGAGCGGGCTGCAGCTCGAGAGCGTGCAGGAGGACATTTCCTCCCGCCTGGACAAGTTCTTCCTCGGCCGCATCGGCATCCGCATGATCATCGGCCACCACGTCGAGTCGCTGGAGCACACGGGCGGCCGCGTCCACCTCGTCAACGCGGAGCAGGTCGTGCGTGACGCGTGCGAGCGCGCGCGCAGGCTCTGCATCCAGTACTGCGGCGTGGCGCCGCCCGTGCAAATCCGGGCCACGCCCAGCGCCAACATGCCCTTCTTGTACGTCGAGTCGCACCTGCACCACATGGTGTTCGAGCTCGTCAAGAACTCGATGCGCGCGACCGTGGAGCACCACCGCTCCCGTTCGCAGCTCCGACCGCAAGGCGAAGCGAACCGCTTCGAGCGCGTGATGAACCCCAAGAGTCCGTCGCTGGGCTTCTACATCCCGGCCGTGCAAGACGTCGCAGGGGTCAAGATCTACCCGGACGTGAGCAAGTACAGCGCCGGTGACGACCTCCCGCCCGTGGAGATCGTGATCTGCCAGGGCAGCGAAGACCTCACCGTCAAGGTGAGCGACGAGGGCGGAGGTGTGCCTCGCAGCCGCTGGAACAAGCTCTGGCACTACGACTACACCTCGAGTCCTTTGTGCCCGCCGATCGACTCGGACAACTACCCGACGTACCGCGAACACTTCAGTGGTGGCGGCTACGGTATGCCGATGGCACGTTTGTTCGCCCGGTACTTCGGCGGTGAAGTTGTCTTCAGCTCGCAGGAGGGGTCCGGCTCGACGGCGTTCATCCAGGCCCACCGATTGGGGACAAACATGGAGTTGGTTCCTCTTCGAAGGCAGATGCAGGCGGCAACGTCGTCCCCTCCGCACTGGCAACTGCGCCGTTGTGCGTACGCATAGAGAAGCAGTAGTTTTGGTCTCTTCATTTTATTTTTATTAACCGAATCAATGGATAAGTAGACTATCGTAACCTGGAAATTTGCATTGTATGAATCATGACTCAATTAGCCTCTTCACAATGGTGAAGAGTCCAACGCAACCTAGAGCTTTGCCAGCAAAACGGCAACGGAGTCTAACAAACCACTCACCACTACTACTAGTAGTATGAGTCATTCTTAAAAACGACTGTCTTCAATTTGGTCGTGTTGAAGTTGCTGAGGAATGGATAGTTGATCCACTGATGTTCGAGACGGATCGGCCATCTAGCGGAAGCGTCATGTTCACCAACTCAAGCGTACACGATAACCAAGAACGTTCCGCATCACAAAAACGTACTACATTCGTTTTCACCTGAGCCTCCCTTCAGGCTTCACACAACTTGGCCTTATACCGCGTGCTGCTTGATCGGGTCCCACGCAGTGACGAAGTACGCGTCCAATGCATTCAGCTTCTCGACCTGTTCGCTCGTGAGCTCCAGCTCGGCCGCCTCCAAGTTCTCCTTGATCCTCGACTCGGTCACCGACTTGGGCAGCGTCACGAAGCCCTTGGCCAGACTCCAGGCGATCAGCACCTGCGCGGACGTCGCCCCCGCCTCGCTCGCGACCCTGCTTGAGCGTGCGGTCGTGCATCTTCTGGGCGCGGGCCAGGGGCGAGTACGCCTCCATGAGGATCCCGTGATCCTCGCAGTACTTGACGGTGTCGGCGCGCGCGAGCCACGGGTGCAGCTCCACCTGGTTGACGGCGGGCTTGACGCGCCACGTCTGCGCGAGCTTCTGCAGGTGCAGCTCGCCGAAGTTGGACACGCCGATATCGCGCACAACGCCCTCGGTTTGCATGTCCTCCAGGGCCCTCCAGGCCTCGGCGCGCGTGGCGCCGTCAAAGGGGGCGTGCAGCAAGTACAGGTCGATGTACTCGAGCCCGAGCTTGCGGTTGCTGAGCCGCACGCCCTCCACCACCTCGTCGTAGCTCCATCGGCCGCGCGGCGCCACGATCTTGCTCGTCACGAAGACTTCCTGGCGGGGCACGCCCGAGTCGCGGATGGCTTTGCCCACGTCCGCCTCGTTGCGGTACACGGTGGCCGTGTCGATGTGTCGGTAGCCGAGGCGCAGCGCGACCAGCACGGCGTCGTACGTCTCGGCGCCCGGGGCGCTTTGGTACACGCCCAGCGCGACGGCGGGGATCGAGTGGCCGCTGGGCAGCAGCTTGGACTTGACGAACGAGCTCATGCGGATCGGAGCTCTTGGGGGAATGAGAGACTGGAGAGACCGTCACGCCCAGAGGATAGAGGATACGTATGCAGTCGCCGCTATTTACGTGACTTATTAAATAGTTACGGTGGCGAGCGTCAACAGGGATTCATAGAGTTGAGGCTCTGCTCCCATGCTTCTGACGAGCACAGGGCACTTTGCCGAGTGTGCGTGTGAGTGTGGCTAGATGGATAAGCTTCATGCATCGGCGAAGTAGCGTTTGCAGGTCGTCGGCGTGCATCACGGAGGTGTTGACCAATTAGGTCCGGGATGGAAGTGGCTGATGGGGGTGCTGCTACTTGGCCAACCGGCCATGCCCCCTTATCCTTCTCGAGGCGTGCTCCCGGCACATCATGTTGAAGCTGCATGCGAGTCGCAGCGTGGCACCATCATCGACTAGCGCACAAGATCGAGGCGGCCTGATAACAAGTGAGACCTTACTTCAATCGGACGAGCAGGGCGTCATACCGCCGGGAAAGCTGCTCATTGGCCGCGACTGGATCACTTGACCTCGTTGGGGAGTACATTGTGCATCACCGGAGTCTGCATGCGTGAATCGGCCGAGCCCTGCAGCTTGCCCTGTCATTCCTGGTTTTGCCTGCGTTGCCGCTCGTCTCCTTCAGCTCGTCCGGGTCAACGTAGCTGCGAAAGACGGAGCGCCATGCCCCACACCCAAGAGCTCGACTTGGAGAAGAACTCCGCCAACTCGTACGTCCAATTCGATGCCGACGCTGACGTCCCCGTCGAGTACGAGAATGGCGACACCTGGTACGCGCGCGCGCAACGCTGGGCCGAGAAGAACTACATGGAGCCGCGCAGTATCGAGCGCGTACCCGAAGACGAGCGCCACGACACGTCACTGATCAACGTGTGCACGATGTGGTTGTCGCCCAACATGGTCATGGGCCACTTTGCCGTTGGAATCCTGGGCAAGGCCATCTACGGGATGGGGTCGTCGACTCGATGCTGGTGATTCTGTTCGCCAACCTGCTCGGCGTGCTCCCAGTATGTTTCTTCTCTTGCTTTGGGCCCGTGTTCGGCCTGCGTCAAATGGTCCTCAGTCGGTTCTGGTTTGGCGCCTACGGCATCCGCCTTGTATCCGCAATCGCCTGCGTCTCGGGTCTCGGCTGGGCGACGGTGAACGTGATCGTCGGCGCCGAGCTCATCCACGCGGTCAACACCGACGTCCCGGGCTGGGCTGGGATCATCATCATCGCCTTCTGCACCTTCCTCATCACGCTCTTCGGATACAAGGTCGTGCACTACTACGAGCGGTACTCGTGGATCCCCAACTTCATCGTGTACTTGATCCTGCTGGGCACGTTCATCCACTCGGGGGCATACGTCCACATTCCAATGGGATCCGGAAGCGCAGAGGTATCTGGCGTCTTGAGCTTCTTCTCCGTTGTGTTTGGCACTGCTATCAGTTGGAGCACGATGGCTGCGGACTACACCGTGTACCACCCGCCGACGGAGAGCAAGCGCAAGATCTTCTTCGCCACGTGGCTGGGATTGATCTTCCCGTCGGTCTTCACCGAGTGGATCTCGGTGATTGTCATGTCAGCTACGGGGCTCGACCCGACAGCAACGGACAACATTTACCTGAACGGCTACAACGACTCGAGGGTTGATCGGTGCCGTGTTGATTCCTCACTTGGGTGATTTCGGACGCTTCTGCCTCGTGATCATGGCGCTGTCGACCGTCGCCAACAACTGCCCGAACGTGTACTCGTTCACGCTCAACATCAAGGTCATCGGTCGCTGGACGCGCGTGGTTCCTCGCTTCCTCTGGGCGCTCATCGGTGCGATCGTCTACGCGGTTATCGCCATTGAGGGTACGCGCACTTCGAGTCCGTGCTCAACAACTTCATGAACTTCATCGCGTACTGGGCCACGATCTACGTGTCCGTAGCGTTGACCGAGCACTTCGTGTTCCGCCGCGGCTTCCGTGGCTACAGCGTCGACGACTACAACACCAAGAGCAATCTTCCCATCGGCCTTGCCGCCATCTTCTCGTTCCTATGCGGCTGCGCTGGCGTTGCGCTGGGTATGAGCCAGACCTGGTTCGTTGGTCCGTTAGCCGATCATGGCGACATCGGCTTCGAGTTGGGCTGCATCTTCACGGTCGTGGCGATGCTGGCCTCGCGTCCGCTTGAGCTCCATTTCCTCAAGCGCTGAGCCTCCCGCGTGCAACAACTTGGGTGGGGGATGGCACGACCACCCGCTGAGCTGGACCGTCGACTTGCTTAGCAGCAAAACCGTGTTCAAATGCAATGCAATACGATTCTTGTCTTTCGTGGTTTCTACTAACTGGAACAGCATCGCATTTTGCCCCCGTGAGCACCGCGACCACCTTGCAAACCCAGCCTTCCGGTGGTTGAGAGGATCTGGTCAGGTTACCGATCAAAGTTCGAACCAAAAGGTGAGACCAGCTCGATTCGAATGAGCAATGTGTCCGTCATGGCGCGTCAGTCCGCCTCAGAGCCTGGCCCTTGGCTGTATCCGCATGTACCGCTCTAGCACGACCTTGACGGTCGCACCATACCACATCGCCGATTATTCGCTGCTCTCACGTTTCATTCTTCATTTCGACACGGCCTGCAACACCCCCTACCGTGGTGCAATGACGCACACCCAAGAGCTCGACTTGGAGAAGAACTCCGCCAACTCGTACGTCCAATTCGATGCCGACGCTGGCGTCCCCGTCGAGTACGAGAATGGCGACACCTGGTACGCGCGCGCGCAACGCTGGGCCGAGAAGAACTACATGGAGCCGCGCAGTATCGAGCGCGTACCCGAAGACGAGCGCCACGACACGTCACTGATCAACGTGTGCACGATGTGGTTGTCGCCCAACATGGTCATGGGCCACTTTGCCGTTGGAATCCTGGGCAAGGCCATCTACGGGATGGGGGTCGTCGACTCGATGCTGGTGATTCTGTTCGCCAACCTGCTCGGCGTGCTCCCAGTATGTTTCTTCTCTTGCTTTGGGCCCGTGTTCGGCCTGCGTCAAATGGTCCTCAGTCGGTTCTGGTTTGGCGCCTACGGCATCCGCCTTGTATCCGCAATCGCCTGCGTCTCGGGTCTCGGCTGGGCGACGGTGAACGTGATCGTCGGCGCCGAGCTCATCCACGCGGTCAACACCGACGTCCCGGGCTGGGCTGGGATCATCATCATCGCCTTCTGCACCTTCCTCATCACGCTCTTCGGATACAAGGTCGTGCACTACTACGAGCGGTACTCGTGGATCCCCAACTTCATCGTGTACTTGATCCTGCTGGGCACGTTCATCCACTCGGGGGCATACGTCCACATTCCAATGGGATCCGGAAGCGCAGAGGTATCTGGCGTCTTGAGCTTCTTCTCCGTTGTGTTTGGCACTGCTATCAGTTGGAGCACGATGGCTGCGGACTACACCGTGTACCACCCGCCGACGGAGAGCAAGCGCAAGATCTTCTTCGCCACGTGGCTGGGATTGATCTTCCGTCGGTCTTCACCGAGTGGATCTCGGTGATTGTCATGTCAGCTACGGGCTCGACCCGACAGCAACGGACAACATTTACCTGAACGGCTACAACGACTCGGGCGCTGGAGGGTTGATCGGTGCCGTGTTGATTCCTCACTTGGGTGATTTCGGACGCTTCTGCCTCGTGATCATGGCGCTGTCGACCGTCGCCAACAACTGCCCGAACGTGTACTCGTTCACGCTCAACATCAAGGTCATCGGTCGCTGGACGCGCGTGGTTCCTCGCTTCCTCTGGGCGCTCATCGGTGCGATCGTCTACGCGGTTATCGCCATTGAGGGGTACGCGCACTTCGAGTCCGTGCTCAACAACTTCATGAACTTCATCGCGTACTGGGCCACGATCTACGTGTCCGTAGCATTGACCGAGCACTTCGTGTTCCGCCGCGGCTTCCGTGGCTACAGCGTCGACGACTACAACACCAAGAGCAATCTTCCCATCGGCCTTGCCGCCATCTTCTCGTTCCTATGCGGCTGCGCTGGCGTTGCGCTGGGTATGAGCCAGACCTGGTTCGTTGGTCCGTTAGCCGATCATGGCGACATCGGCTTCGAGTTGGGCTGCATCTTCACGGTCGTGGCGATGCTGGCCTCGCGTCCGCTTGAGCTCCATTTCCTCAAGCGCTGAGCCTCCCGCGTGCAACAACTTGGGTGGGGGATGGCACGACCACCCGCTGAGCTGGACCGTCGACTTGCTTAGCAGCAAAACCGTGTTCAAATGCAATGCAATACGATTCTTGTCTTTCGTGGTTTCTACTAACTGGAACAGCATCGCATTTTGCCCCCGTGAGCACCGCGACCACCTTGCAAACCCAGCCTTCCGGTGGTTGAGAGGATCTGGTCAGGTTACCGATCAAAGTTCGAACCAAAAGGTGAGACCAGCTCGATTCGAATGAGCAACGTGTCCGTCATGGCGCGTCAGTCCGCCTCAGAGCCTGGCCCTTGGCTGTATCCGCATGTACCGCTCTAGCACGACCTTGACGGTCGCACCATACCACATCGCCGATTATTCGCTGCTCTCACGTTTCATTCTTCATTTCGACACGGCCTGCAACACCCCCTACCGTGGTGCAATGACGCACACCCAAGAGCTCGACTTGGAGAAGAACTCCGCCAACTCGTACGTCAATTCGATGCCGACGCTGGCGTCCCCGTCGAGTACGAGAATGGCGACACCTGGTACGCGCGCGCGCAACGCTGGGCCGAGAAGAACTACATGGAGCCGCGCAGTATCGAGCGCGTACCCGAAGACGAGCGCCACGACACGTCACTGATCAACGTGTGCACGATGTGGTTGTCGCCCAACATGGTCATGGGCCACTTTGCCGTTGGAATCCTGGGCAAGGCCATCTACGGGATGGGGGTCGTCGACTCGATGCTGGTGATTCTGTTCGCCAACCTGCTCGGCGTGCTCCCAGTATGTTTCTTCTCTTGCTTTGGGCCCGTGTTCGGCCTGCGTCAAATGGTCCTCAGTCGGTTCTGGTTTGGCGCCTACGGCATCCGCCTTGTATCCGCAATCGCCTGCGTCTCGGGTCTCGGCTGGGCGACGGTGAACGTGATCGTCGGCGCCGAGCTCATCCACGCGGTCAACACCGACGTCCCGGGCTGGGCTGGGATCATCATCATCGCCTTCTGCACCTTCCTCATCACGCTCTTCGGATACAAGGTCGTGCACTACTACGAGCGGTACTCGTGGATCCCCAACTTCATCGTGTACTTGATCCTGCTGGGCACGTTCATCCACTCGGGGGCATACGTCCACATTCCAATGGGATCCGGAAGCGCAGAGGTATCTGGCGTCTTGAGCTTCTTCTCCGTTGTGTTTGGCACTGCTATCAGTTGGAGCACGATGGCTGCGGACTACACCGTGTACCACCCGCCGACGGAGAGCAAGCGCAAGATCTTCTTCGCCACGTGGCTGGGATTGATCTTCCCGTCGGTCTTCACCGAGTGGATCTCGGTGATTGTCATGTCAGCTACGGGGCTCGACCCGACAGCAACGGACAACATTTACCTGAACGGCTACAACGACTCGGGCGCTGGAGGGTTGATCGGTGCCGTGTTGATTCCTCACTTGGGTGATTTCGGACGCTTCTGCCTCGTGATCATGGCGCTGTCGACCGTCGCCAACAACTGCCCGAACGTGTACTCGTTCACGCTCAACATCAAGGTCATCGGTCGCTGGACGCGCGTGGTTCCTCGCTTCCTCTGGGCGCTCATCGGTGCGATCGTCTACGCGGTTATCGCCATTGAGGGGTACGCGCACTTCGAGTCCGTGCTCAACAACTTCATGAACTTCATCGCGTACTGGGCCACGATCTACGTGTCCGTAGCGTTGACCGAGCACTTCGTGTTCCGCCGCGGCTTCCGTGGCTACAGCGTCGACGACTACAACACCAAGAGCAATCTTCCCATCGGCCTTGCCGCCATCTTCTCGTTCCTATGCGGCTGCGCTGGCGTTGCGCTGGGTATGAGCCAGACCTGGTTCGTTGGTCCGTTAGCCGATCATGGCGACATCGGCTTCGAGTTGGGCTGCATCTTCACGGTCGTGGCGATGCTGGCCTCGCGTCCGCTTGAGCTCCATTTCCTCAAGCGCTGAGCCTCCCGCGTGCAACAACTTGGGTGGGGGATGGCACGACCACCCGCTGAGCTGGACCGTCGACTTGCTTAGCAGCAAAACCGTGTTCAAATGCAATGCAATACGATTCTTGTCTTTCGTGGTTTCTACTAACTGGAACAGCATCGCATTTTGCCCCCGTGAGCACCGCGACCACCTTGCAAACCCAGCCTTCCGGTGGTTGAGAGGATCTGGTCAGGTTACCGATCAAAGTTCGAACCAAAAGGTGAGACCAGCTCGATTCGAATGAGCAATGTGTCCGTCATGGCGCGTCAGTCCGCCTCAGAGCCTGGCCCTTGGCTGTATCCGCATGTACCGCTCTAGCACGACCTTGACGGTCGCACCATACCACATCGCCGATTATTCGCTGCTCTCACGTTTCATTCTTCATTTCGACACGGCCTGCAACACCCCCTACCGTGGTGCAATGACGCACACCCAAGAGCTCGACTTGGAGAAGAACTCCGCCAACTCGTACGTCCAATTCGATGCCGACGCTGGCGTCCCCGTCGAGTACGAGAATGGCGACACCTGGTACGCGCGCGCGCAACGCTGGGCCGAGAAGAACTACATGGAGCCGCGCAGTATCGAGCGCGTACCCGAAGACGAGCGCCACGACACGTCACTGATCAACGTGTGCACGATGTGGTTGTCGCCCAACATGGTCATGGGCCACTTTGCCGTTGGAATCCTGGGCAAGGCCATCTACGGGATGGGGGTCGTCGACTCGATGCTGGTGATTCTGTTCGCCAACCTGCTCGGCGTGCTCCCAGTATGTTTCTTCTCTTGCTTTGGGCCCGTGTTCGGCCTGCGTCAAATGGTCCTCAGTCGGTTCTGGTTTGGCGCCTACGGCATCCGCCTTGTATCCGCAATCGCCTGCGTCTCGGGTCTCGGCTGGGCGACGGTGAACGTGATCGTCGGCGCCGAGCTCATCCACGCGGTCAACACCGACGTCCCGGGCTGGGCTGGGATCATCATCATCGCCTTCTGCACCTTCCTCATCACGCTCTTCGGATACAAGGTCGTGCACTACTACGAGCGGTACTCGTGGATCCCCAACTTCATCGTGTACTTGATCCTGCTGGGCACGTTCATCCACTCGGGGGCATACGTCCACATTCCAATGGGATCCGGAAGCGCAGAGGTATCTGGCGTCTTGAGCTTCTTCTCCGTTGTGTTTGGCACTGCTATCAGTTGGAGCACGATGGCTGCGGACTACACCGTGTACCACCCGCCGACGGAGAGCAAGCGCAAGATCTTCTTCGCCACGTGGCTGGGATTGATCTTCCCGTCGGTCTTCACCGAGTGGATCTCGGTGATTGTCATGTCAGCTACGGGGCTCGACCCGACAGCAACGGACAACATTTACCTGAACGGCTACAACGACTCGGGCGCTGGAGGGTTGATCGGTGCCGTGTTGATTCCTCACTTGGGTGATTTCGGACGCTTCTGCCTCGTGATCATGGCGCTGTCGACCGTCGCCAACAACTGCCCGAACGTGTACTCGTTCACGCTCAACATCAAGGTCATCGGTCGCTGGACGCGCGTGGTTCCTCGCTTCCTCTGGGCGCTCATCGGTGCGATCGTCTACGCGGTTATCGCCATTGAGGGTACGCGCACTTCGAGTCCGTGCTCAACAACTTCATGAACTTCATCGCGTACTGGGCCACGATCTACGTGTCCGTAGCGTTGACCGAGCACTTCGTGTTCCGCCGCGGCTTCCGTGGCTACAGCGTCGACGACTACAACACCAAGAGCAATCTTCCCATCGGCCTTGCCGCCATCTTCTCGTTCCTATGCGGCTGCGCTGGCGTTGCGCTGGGTATGAGCCAGACCTGGTTCGTTGGTCCGTTAGCCGATCATGGCGACATCGGCTTCGAGTTGGGCTGCATCTTCACGGTCGTGGCGATGCTGGCCTCGCGTCCGCTTGAGCTCCATTTCCTCAAGCGCTGAGCCTCCCGCGTGCAACAACTTGGGTGGGGGATGGCACGACCACCCGCTGAGCTGGACCGTCGACTTGCTTAGCAGCAAAACCGTGTTCAAATGCAATGCAATACGATTCTTGTCTTTCGTGGTTTCTACTAACTGGAACAGCATCGCATTTTGCCCCCGTGAGCACCGCGACCACCTTGCAAACCCAGCCTTCCGGTGGTTGAGAGGATCTGGTCAGGTTACCGATCAAAGTTCGAACCAAAAGGTGAGACCAGCTCGATTCGAATGAGCAACGTGTCCGTCATGGCGCGTCAGTCCGCCTCAGAGCCTGGCCCTTGGCTGTATCCGCATGTACCGCTCTAGCACGACCTTGACGGTCGCACCATACCACATCGCCGATTATTCGCTGCTCTCACGTTTCATTCTTCATTTCGACACGGCCTGCAACACCCCCTACCGTGGTGCAATGACGCACACCCAAGAGCTCGACTTGGAGAAGAACTCCGCCAACTCGTACGTCCAATTCGATGCCGACGCTGGCGTCCCCGTCGAGTACGAGAATGGCGACACCTGGTACGCGCGCGCGCAACGCTGGGCCGAGAAGAACTACATGGAGCCGCGCAGTATCGAGCGCGTACCCGAAGACGAGCGCCACGACACGTCACTGATCAACGTGTGCACGATGTGGTTGTCGCCCAACATGGTCATGGGCCACTTTGCCGTTGGAATCCTGGGCAAGGCCATCTACGGGATGGGGGTCGTCGACTCGATGCTGGTGATTCTGTTCGCCAACCTGCTCGGCGTGCTCCCAGTATGTTTCTTCTCTTGCTTTGGGCCCGTGCTCGGCCTGCGTCAAATGGTCCTCAGTCGGTTCTGGTTTGGCGCCTACGGCATCCGCCTTGTATCCGCAATCGCCTGCGTCTCGGGTCTCGGCTGGGCGACGGTGAACGTGATCGTCGGCGCCGAGCTCATCCACGCGGTCAACACCGACGTCCCGGGCTGGGCTGGGATCATCATCATCGCCTTCTGCACCTTCCTCATCACGCTCTTCGGATACAAGGTCGTGCACTACTACGAGCGGTACTCGTGGATCCCCAACTTCATCGTGTACTTGATCCTGCTGGGCACGTTCATCCACTCGGGGGCATACGTCCACATTCCAATGGGATCCGGAAGCGCAGAGGTATCTGGCGTCTTGAGCTTCTTCTCCGTTGTGTTTGGCACTGCTATCAGTTGGAGCACGATGGCTGCGGACTACACCGTGTACCACCCGCCGACGGAGAGCAAGCGCAAGATCTTCTTCGCCACGTGGCTGGGATTGATCTTCCCGTCGGTCTTCACCGAGTGGATCTCGGTGATTGTCATGTCAGCTACGGGGCTCGACCCGACAGCAACGGACAACATTTACCTGAACGGCTACAACGACTCGGGCGCTGGAGGGTTGATCGGTGCCGTGTTGATTCCTCACTTGGGTGATTTCGGACGCTTCTGCCTCGTGATCATGGCGCTGTCGACCGTCGCCAACAACTGCCCGAACGTGTACTCGTTCACGCTCAACATCAAGGTCATCAGTCGCTGGACGCGCGTGGTTCCTCGTTTCATCTGGGCGCTCGTCGCTGCAGTCGTGTACTCCATTATCGCCATTGAGAGGTACGCGCACTTCGAGTCCGTGCTCAACAACTTCATGAACTTCATCGCGTACTGGGCCACCATTTACTCGTCCGTGGCGCTGACCGACCACTTCGTATTTCGACGCGGATTCGACGGCTACAATGTGGAGGATTACAACAAGCCCGAGAAGCTCCCAATCGGCTTCGCAGCAATCTTTTCCTTCCTGTACGGCTGCGCTGGCGTGGCACTTGGTATGAGTCAGACGTAGTTCACTGGTCCTCCGGCGACATTGGCTTCGAGCTGGGCTGCATCTTCACTGTGGTGGCCTTGCTGCTTTCAAGACCTGTCGAGAAACGAATCTTCAAGCGGTGAGTGAGTATTGGGAGAGCCCGCGTTGTGGGGGAAACTAAACCAGAATAGCTGAATTGGCCACGTATCAATCCATCGAAATAAACAGATATCCCTACCTACCTACGCTTACCGCTCGCTTGCTAGGCATCATTCTGCAGGTTACTTGGCCATCGTCACGAAAAGCCCGTCTTGCTGGTAGAACAGCCGTGTAGCGTAGTCCCCGATCGATGCTCCAATGGTGCCATTGACTCGCATTAGCAGGCCACCCGTCAAGGAATGGATAATTGTCGCAATAGCCTCCGGGCTCAAGAAGCTCTGCACGTCGGCATTCATGCACTGGCCAACCGATGCCCGCGGACATAGCGACACACGCTCATCGCAGTGAGAGCCTTGGCAGCAAGAAAAGCAGCCGCGAGTGTTTGCAGGGATGAAGATTGGCTGGAACACCATTGGAGAGAACCTAGCGAGAGACTCGGCGAAGTACTTCTTGCACTCCAGCTTCCCATCGTTGCCTAACGAGCATACAAAAGACTAGGTAGTAAGAAACAGTATCATGAACGAGATCGGAAGTGAGCTCACGCACCTGTGACCTGGTCCTCGCAAGGATACAACTCAAGATCCACCATGGTCACAGTAATACTCTCGCTAAATGGGTTCCGCAGCTCGAGAGACGTAGGGATCCGTGTCAGATGGAAGAGCGACGGGATATACAACAGCGACGAAGTGACAAGAGTTGGTGTCGCGGGGAAAAGCTCAGCCAGAGTCGGCAACTTCGATGGGATCGAAAGAGCTTTCATCGCGGGTTGCAGTAGATCCAGCGAGGTACCCTCCTCTGACCCCTTGATAGCAATCTAATCGAACAACAGCAATACATACGACGTACATTATGTCAGTCCACAAACCTCGACCAGACACCACGAAAGATTGGCGATAAAGTACCTCCTGGGCAGCTCCATGCGTGAAGTATCCGCAGACGAAATTCGACAGAAATCTCTCGGCAGTTGCAACGTCACTCGCCTGCGGGTTATACTCGAAGCTTCCTCGTAGACTCGTTGATTGGCCGCAACAGTTGAGACTGAAATCCGAGATCTTCGCGGAGCCCATTCGCGCACCATCGAAAAGGACGTCCAAGACGAGTGATCCCAGCTTTGTCTGTACAATCGATGGGTTCTGCAGGGAAAACTCCATCGTCATGACCATGGACTTCTTTGAACCTTGCTCGATGTCGACGCTGAGAATCTTGACCGGCGGGTTACGGAAAGAATCCATCGCTGGGATCAGCGGTTCGCCTTCTACCGGAATGTTGCTCAACGCTAGCATTCCCATCCGGGTTTCCACATCTGGGAACGCGCCTTGCCCTGCTCGACTGTCGCTAGCCAGACGCATCATGATACTTCCACTTTTCGTAAGCAAGGCCTTGATAAAGCCGGACATCCCAGCAACGTCTTCCTGGTCTTTAAAACCAATCGGATAGAAGTGACTCATATTCAAGCGGAATGCCCCGCCTTCCGACTGGTTGAACTCGCAGGACTCTCGGGCTGATACCAACGAGCCGAGGTGATGACCAAACTCATTCTCCAGAGTCAGAGCGACAGACAAGTTTGAAATCTTCAGTGGGATGGCAATGGAGGCTGGCATCTTCACCTTCGCTTTCATGTCAGTGCGTACTTGCATACGCGTATTGGTCGTTGAACCTCGCTCGCCGGGAGGGGCTTCATCCAGAATCACATCCAGCTGGTTCATTTTGATGTCCGAGATCATGTGAAATCCCATCGCGACGCCGGGGAAACTTGTCCCAATAGTTAACCCCACCAGCGCCTCGTTCATCCACACGCAATCGGCATACTGCGTCCCAGTAATCTTCACCACAACTTGCGAGCTGTCACCCTCGAGATACCTAGAGAAAAATCCCGCGACACCATCGCTCACTTGACCAGCAGCGTCCTTGGTTGGTTTCAAATTCCCAGTCATCTTCAGCGAGTTGGTTCCCGGGACCAGGTTCATCGCACCATGGAGCTCTCCAAACTTTTCCCGTGGCGAATTCAGGCTTAAATCCAGCGTGAGTGTGCCGATAGACACCGTGAACAAAGACGGATTGCGGATTTCAATGTGTGTCTCCATCGGTTCTTCGTCCAGAGTAGCGCTACCGGTTCCTGGCAGACTAAAGTTCTTCACCGTCACATCCTGAAAATTATTCATTCCATCCAGTAGCGCGGTGGTTCGAAGCGGCAGCCCATGTAACTTCAGTGTTCCTGTGTAAATCAGACAAACAGAAGAACGGCGTCAGACAATGAAGTACGTAACTATACGTTGTAAGTATGAATGATCGACACGGCGACGTACCGAGGGCTCCATGGCACACCACATCCATACTACCAGCGAGCGTTAGCGGGACCTTATCCTTGACGACCGAGGCACGGACGAATCGGCCGAATGCTCTCCCCTTCTCTGCGAAGTCGAGCTGCGTCAAGCACTCGACAGAAATGTTGCTTCGATCCACCAGTCGTCCATTGATAATGTCAACAGACACAGTCGACAGTGTCCCCAACGCCACGTCCGCACCATTGAGAGTGACGTTCATGTGAACGTCCGTGATCGTCAACGCCGAATTGGGTCCCAACGGGCTCGTGGCCTCCACCAAGACAGCCGTGTCAAGTCGTACGAGATCGTTCGCCTTGTCCTCTTCAGGTGCGTGCAGTGAAATCCCACGGAAAAACATGTTCCCGACCAGCGGGTCTTTCTGCGGCGGCAGCGAGCTGTCAATCGTCAGATTCCGCATCGCTTGGTTGTACAGCTCCACCGACGTCGCCTGCGGGTCACAAGTCACGACCGTAAGCGCTGCCGATACATTGCTCAAGTACTTGGTAATGAGCCCGCTGATCGCTTTCGAGTTGTCCCCCAGCATCTCTCCCTGCAGCTCCAGTAAATTATACCCCTTGCTCATATCCTTAATCCCCTGCAACGACGCGCAGTACGGATGAGACGCTTCCCCATCCGCAACCGGTAAGCTCGTGTCCTCCGGCGTCCTCAAGTGCGCCACCAGCGTCCGCTCACCCACCGTCGGGTAGTGGGCATTGAGACACAGCGCTCCAACGGGTCTGATCGTCGTGACCGACGGGTTCCGGATGCACGTCTTGATACCGGCCAGCACCTTCTTCTGGGTCGAGTGGCCCATGTCCACCTGGGCGATCTGCATGTCCCGCAGTCCGCCCATGCCCCTGAACGTCATCACCTTCTTGAGCGGGATGTTCGAGGCGCTGAGTCTCACGAGACCGCCCAGCAGTCGCACGTGGATGTTCAACGTGCTGCTGATCTCGTACTGCACCTCGTGCAGCCTCATCATGTCCCCGGCGAACTGGTCCCACGCCTTCGAGTCCCCAATTGCCAGCGTGGAATTGGGGAAGTTTTGGTCGTTGACCCCGTGGCGGATCTCCATGCTCGGGGCCGCAAACGTCCCCACGGGCCGCTGCTTGTACGCGATGGCGAAGGTGGCGGCTTCCACTGTGGCCGGGAACGGGGACGCCGCCAGCAGACTCAGACTCAGATTGAGAGCCACCGAGCTGGCGCCTGGACGACTCAGATCCATGCGCTCCACGTGCATGACCGTGTCCTTGATGGCCTTGGTGGCCACGCGCTGCACTTGGCTCGACACGACCACGTACGCCAGCGCGCCCAGCAGCAGCACGGCGCCCGCGACGGCGGCCAGGCGGCGGCGGTACCAGGGTGTGCGGTCCAAGCGCTTGCCGTCGCTGCTGTACGCGCCCTCGTGCGGCCCTAGCAGCGGCTGCTGCGCCGCCAAGCGCTCGTCCAGCTCCAGCTCCAGCTCGTCTTGGTCTTGGTCCATCTTCAACTGACTTGGGAATATTTTGATGGGGGTCAACGGTGAATATTATTCTTTTGGGTAGGATTAGTATTTGGGATCATCATTTGTCAAAATAATGCGGGCCAAGGTGGAGGGGGACGCGGCCAAGGAGGTGAAGGAGGTGAAGGCCGAGAGCGACGGCCCGGGCTTCCCCGTGGGGACCACGCTGGTGGCGCGCTGGATGGGCAAGACGGAGCGCACATGCGTCGTCATCGATCGGAGTGCGTGGCGCCGCAGATGTCGCCTCCAGAGCGAGTAGTGACAAAAGTTGACACTAATGCGTTTTTGGCCATACAGCCGCGCTGAGCAACGACCGGTTCAAGTATTACGTGCACTGGCATGACGTACGAACACTTTGGGGCAAAAGTTGTATTAGTACCAACTATTGACATTTTCTCGGTTGCCGAGCCCAGTTCAACCGCCGCATGGATGAGTGGATCAACGAGCACGAGATCGTGCGCCGCGGCACCGACGAGGAGACGCTCAAGCTGCAGGAGAAGGACGCCAAGGAGAAGGAGAAGGAGCAGCGCGCCAAGAGCCGCAGCGGCAGCAAGGCGGCCGGGTCCGACAAGAAAGACTTGGCAGCTGCTGCTGCTGGAGCTGGAGCCGAGGCGTCGGCCCGCACCCGTGGCCAGAAGCGGAAGACGCCGGACGACCAGGAGTTCGCGCCGCCAGAGGAGCACGATGAGCACGAAGGCATGGACGCGGCCAGTATCCGTGAGCACGAGGAGGTCACCAAAGTCAAGGTAAACAGATACTTTATCGATGGGATGTTGAAGTTCTGTGTTTCTAAATTGTGTGATTTCTTGTCTGCTGGATTGGGTAGAACGTGCGGTTTGTGGAAATGGGGCGCTTTCGAATGGCGGCCTGGTACTTTTCGCCATTCCCCAAGGAGTTTTTCCCGGATGGCTCGATTGACTGCGTGAGCTGCTGCAATTGATATACTACGAAGTAATAACGAGCTAATCTTTTATTTTCAATTGTGCTGAGCAGCTCCACTTCTGTGAGTTCTGCATGGCGTTCTTCTGCCACAAGCGCGAGCTGACCGTGCACCAGGAGCGTCGCGTCTGCAATCGCGTAAGTGCAAACTACTGGTCATTTGTGACGAGGTTGGTATTTTGATCGACTTACAGATTTATCGTACTTGCCATGGCAGCACCCGCCGGGTAACGAAATCTATCGGCATGAGAATCTGAGCGTGTTCGAAGTGGACGGTGCAATTTCAAAGATTTACTGCCAGAACCTCTGCTATTTGGCCAAGTACGTCCGTCTTACCCGTCTTTAAGGATTTCATCCAAGTAGTTGTCGTCCTGACATGGCTGTTGTCGCAGACTGTTCCTGGACCACAAGACTCTGTACTACGACGTCGATCCGTTCCTGTTCTACATCGTATGCGAGGTCGATTCGCGTGGTTTCCACCCCGTGGGTTACTTCTCCAAGGAAAAATACTCCGAACTGGGATACAACCTGGCGTGTATCCTCACGTTCCCGTGCCACCAGCGCAAAGGTTACGGCCACTTTATCATCCAATTCTCGTACGAGCTCAGCAAGAAGGAGGAGAAGGTTGGCTCCCCAGAGAAGCCGCTGTCCGACCTTGGACTCGTCAGCTATCGGAGCTATTGGACACGTGAACTCCTGCGTATCTTGAAGGAGTATCCCGAGAAGGAGGTGTCTATCATGGAGCTCACCCGGGTATGTTTGCTTGCTTTTCTTACGGATGTTTAGGTCATCCTACTGATCTTTGCATTCTTCCTTTCAGATGACATCCATCAAGAACGAAGATATCATCGCGACGCTGCAGCACCTCAACATGATCAAGTATCTAGGCGGGCAGTATGTGTACGTGGTGCCAAATCAAATTGTGGACGCGCACCTGACGAAGCTGACGAAGAAGGGCCCGCAAGTCGTCCCGGAGAAGTTGCACTGGGCGCCGCTGCACTTGGACATCAAGCGCGACAAGTGGTCGCTGAAGGCCATGACTGCTGACAAGGAGGACTGAGCCGAAGACGGAAGGGAGCAGGAGGTACTGTAATTCATGCAAGGCAATGTGGTGTATGTGTGTGTATGCGTGTTTGTCCTACTGGTCTCTATCCCCCCCCCCCCCCCGCTGTACATTCCTCTAAGTCGTGTGGTGCGCTAGTCATGGAGTTGTTGCGTTCTGGCAAGCCAATTGGAACTCGTGCTTCTGCTCTTGAGTCATCTCACTCTGCGCTGACTCAAGTATGCCAGACAGGCCACTGCCCTGCAGCGACTTGGAGCACTGCAAGTGGTACCACTCCATGAGCATGAAACCCTCGACGTGGACGAACATGAGCCCGAGTTGCCACTCACCCTTGGCGATGCGTTGCGAGCACACTTGGCAGGTGGTGGTGGCGATGGGCGCCACGCGCGCCACGGCTTGATCGCATCGACTCCAGGAGCTGCTGGAGCGTGGACTGGTGCCTGGTGGCGGTACGTCTGGAAGTTGGTCCATGCTGAGTATTGAGGCGAGAAGTACGCTGGAGAAGGCAAATCCAAATCTACAAGAGGCTGGAGCTCGACCGGCGAGCAGGGCCCCAAGATGATAAAGCTAGCTGGGGGGGGGGGTATCTTTCCAGGCGAACTTGATTCATCCGGTGATGAAGTGACGACGACGGAGCAGAACAGCTTGAGCCCTCGCAGCGGCGATCAAATTCGACTTGTGGCTACACTTTCAGCGATCCTCGATGGAGTCACCCTCCCCAAGGGTTGTACATTTCTCAACGAGTTTACCGATGTACAACTTGCTGATTTGTTTTGCTCATTCGTGAAACTTTCTCCGTATCCGGATAGCAAGCTGACGGTGCAGCCCGCCAAGAGTGCAGGGTGCGAAAATCGCGCACGTCGTTGCTGTATCCTGTTGGATAACATTGCAGTTTGTGTCATTTCCATCCACGACAGGGTCGAGAAATCCACAGCCGAACGTGGACTTCGTTGAAGTGCATGGTTACAGCCGAAATCCCCGCTAACGCGTGCCACGTACGTAGTGTATCCTATTCGATCCAGGCTTCCAGGCAATGGAACGGTGGTTCTACGCCTGGAAACCTTTCATGAAGCGACCTCTGTACAAAGTATCAAACCAGTTCACGACACGTTAATTCGGTTTATCTTGCTCTACTGGTTTATGTATGTATGTATGTCTATCTACTCTTTGCATCGTTTCGCTCTCTCTTTCTCTCGCTGCCCCTCAACATCGGGGGTTGTCTCCCTATTGTGTTCTTCTACATGTACTACTTGACTGGGACGGTTGTGACTCACTCAGACGGCACTCGACATCGATACACCCATATACGAGTTGTGCGTCCGCGTGGGATCACGAGGCGGCCGCCTTCTGGCACGCGGCCTGGAACTCCTTCTTCTGCGCGGGCGTCATCTCGCTCTGCACCGTCTGGAGGACGTCCGAGAGGCCGCTGCCCTGCAGCGACTTGGAGCACTGCAGGTGGTACCATTCCATGAGCATGAAGCCCTCGACGTGGATGAACATGAGGCCGAGCTGCCACTCGCCCTTGGCGATGCACTTGGAGCACACCTGGCACGTGGTGGTGGCGATGGGCGCCACGCGCGCCACGGCCTGGTCGCAGCGGCTCCAGGAGCTGCTGGAGCGCGGGCTCGTGCCCGGGGGCGGCACCTGCGGAGCTGGTCCATCTGCGTAGCCATGTTGTAGTTGGTTAGCTGACGCTGAGGCTGGAGGCTGAAGTTACTTGCAGTCGAGACGAGACGGTGGCTGGTGCTTGGTTTGGTGCTTGCTTGAGGGCAACGCGCGTCAGGTCAGGTCAGGCAGACAAGGCTCGGCGTCGGTGGTCAGCGGAACTGAAGGAGGGAGGGAAGAGGAGGAGCTTGCTTCAGGAGGAGGAGGCGAATCCGAAACTGCAGATGGGGCTGGAGGACACGCTCGGCACTCGACTCGGCGGTGGAGGGTGGCTGCGTGGCGTTCGGAGGCCTGTAACTGTGATGCCGCGAACGAAACTGAGCTCGAATTCACTCGAGCGGGCGGGCGGACGATTGACGGACGGACGGAGCAACAGGCGGCGGCAGGAGCGCGGCGGTTCCTGTGGGTATGACAGCGAAATGCGTTCTGGAGCGGGGTCGTGCCTGCCACCTGCCGGCCCGGAGCGGCCTCGGGCGCCAGCGGAGCTCCGCTCTGCGGTGACAGCGGCTCGGCAGCCGATTTTTCGACGCCGTTAAAAGACGGGGCCCTTGTCGTCGCGTTGCACGAGCTCCGTGACGACCGCACGACTATCGCCGACTTAGCCAAATCGCAGGGATGCCGGTCGCGCCACTGTTTGGCGCTCTCGTGGGTGAGAGTGGGTGGAAGAAAGAAGCTGGAAGGCCATCAGATCGGAGACCAAGCTCCGAGGCCAAGTAAAGATACCGTAGAACCTCTCACGGGGCGGCAGCGCATGCAAGCAAGCAAGCATGCAAGCGAGCGAGCGTATCGCAGCGACACCACGCTGATTCGGTCGCCGCGTCCTGCTGCTGGCGGCGCCATGCGAAGGCGCTTTCGTGGCTCGCGCCAGCAAGTTCTGTCGAGCCGATCGGGGCGGCCAGCTGGCGCGGGGCCGTCCAGCTCTGCGCCGCTCCGGAGTCCGGCCCCGCCCGCTCTGCGCTCCGGGTTGGGCCTCTTTGGTCCGATGTGCTGGCGCGTGCGGGCGGCACTTTCTCCTCGGAAATATTCGCGCGCTGCCAGCGCCGGAGCCGGTCGATCCCGGACCGGATCACCACTTTTTCGGACGCCTCCGTCTCGCCCGCTCCCTGGAGACAGAGCTGCTTGTCATGCTCTCGCGAAGCGAGGCTGGCTTCGTCAGTTGTCCTGCCGCGCCGTCCTGCTGGAGGGTGGCAACGCAATGCAATCGATCGACTGCGCGGGCCAACACAAACGACGCTCGACTTGTGGCTTGGCCATTCTTTCGAGTCCGCCCAGGGCGGAGCTGGAGCTGGTGCTCCCTATATCATGTCGGTGCTCGGTTCTTGTCCAAGTCGCTGCTGGTGTTTCGGGCTTGTCTGCCGCGTTAACTTGTCATGAGGACGAGCAGAGACACGGCAATGGAGACGAACCTCGTCGCCACATTGCACCGGCGGGCGGACCAGACCAGGCAGTCGAGCCGCCGTACGGTAACGCGTGAACTTTCTCCACGGCACCAAAGTCAAAAGGTTCACGCAGCCCTCATGCGTGTCAAAATTTGCCCGTGATCTGTTCCGGGGCGGCGCGACGACTGCGCAAAGCTTGTATTATAGCGTAATTTACGGCCGCATCCTTGCCTTCCTTCCGTTCAGCCTGTTGGTCAAGTCTCGCGGAGGCGAGATCCGCACGGCGTCCAGGTGGCGGTGAGTCTTTCGCTGGGTCATTCCACAGCTCGATGGCCACGAACGAAGATCAGCGGCACGCCGAGCAGCTTCGAGTGACGATACATGTATGTACTGATACACGCGGTCGACTAAGTCAAGTGGCTACAGTCTCACTTGCCGATCCTTGGAACCAGTTGGCTCGGGTACATGTAGAGGAAGGTTGAAGCACCAAACCTTTCAGCGCCATGACATGGCTCCAAGCAGCTCCACCGTAGGCCCCGCACGCAGGATTTGACTCAATGGAGAGGAGCCACGGCACGGCAAGCACGAGGATGGTCCTGTAGGATATCATAAGAGTGCATGTACACGTAGCATAGAGTTTGCTTCAACTGCCAAGCTACGTGGCTTCAGTCGCAGCAGCTCATCTTGAGCCTCATCTCGGAGTTATTTCGTTCGTCCATCGAAAAGAGTAGAAAGGGAGGGAGATGCAAGTTGCAGCACGACTCTGAGTTGACTCTTGACGCTTGTCATGGAGCTCTGTCATCAGCAACTTCAACGTAGAATACCAAATGGTAATGGCAGCAATTTCTTTTTCTTTTTATCAATTCACCTCACAAAGGCACCCGATCCTCCACGCTCTGCCGGCCAGAAACCCCCTTTTGGCTTGGCCCGCGACCAGTGGGTCCGTGCAGCTCGCTACATAATGTTAACTCCCTCCCGTCGCCTCTCGAGCTCGCTCGCTCGCTCGCTTGCTTGCTTGCTTTACATGAAATCGTCCGTGCCGCTGCCGTCCTCCTGCGTGTCCAGATGCACCGCCCGGAAGCGCTCGTTGCTGTCGCGGATCTCGTCCTCGCTGTCGTCGTACTCCACCGTCTCCGCGTCCGCGTCCACGTCCACCGTCTCTACTACCATGTCGGAGGAAGGCGCGGTCGGCGCGCTCGAGCCCTCCCCGTGGTCCGGGAACCCGCCTCCTGCCATGTACCCATCGACGGAGTCGGCGGCATCCGCAGCGTCCCCTTCACCGTCTAGCGCCGCCACCGTCGAGCTGTGGAGACGCACGGTCGGCACGGGCGGCTTCGCCTTCTCGTTCTTGACCCACACCTTCCAGCCATCCACGGGCGGAGACTCGTCGTCAATGTGAGACTGTACAAAATAAAAGTCCTCGTCCGACATGGTCCCCAGCAGACTCTTGTTCGGCGAGTAGGAAATGTACCAGCGACGCGCCTTGCTAGGCATGCAGCAGCGGAACAGCGTGTACTCGATGTCGCTCTTCACGCAAGCGTAGGTCAAGCAATTGTCGTGGATGTGAGACGTGCTGACGTACACTCCGTTGACCGGAGCATAGCCCGCCCCTTCCACTACGTATCGCCGCTGCTCCTCCTGGTAGGGGATGCCCAGCGCCTCGCCCAGGCGCCATAACATTTCTAGCTTTGCTGGTTCCCGTTTCAGCAGGGCAAGACGGCCACCTAAGCTGGGCTGGAGCGACTCGAGGCGCAGCCACTCGTAGAGCCACTCCCACTCACTGCGGTGCTCTGCTAACCACGTGCTCACTGCAGGCACCCGAGCACGCAGCTCCAGCACCAGAACCAGCTGACGGTACACGAAAAGCGGGACGTGCGTGGTGCTCGCGTAGCGTGACCGCAAACTCTCGCGGCTTCGAGCTGAGCTGAGCAGCCCGTAATCGCTGTGTACCAACGCCAACTCCACTAGTTCCTTTTGGTAATCGCACTCGTAGCCCAGAACGCGCTGCACCGCCACGGCGCAAGCGTCCACAACAGGTTGTCCCTTCCATCCCGTCTCAGTACTCTGCAAGCAGTGGAGAAGAGCACGCAAGAGGCGCGTTGACGTCTCATGGTCTCCCAAACTCAAGCGTAGCAAGAGGTCACACGTGGTTTCCGCTTCCTCCTCCAGAGCAGAGTCGAAGAACACGTCGTTAAGCAATGCGCCGCGGCTTAACGGGCTCAGCTCTTCAAGAACTTGTGCCCCAGTGGCCACATCTCCATTCGTCATGGAGTGCCGCTGGAGATCCTCGCTGAAGCCGAACGCGCGTAGATCCTGAAGCACAGACTTGGTCGACGAAGCTGCCATGTCCGTGTAATACAGCATAAACCCATCAAGCTCCACACGTGCAGCTTCCGTAGCCGAGTCATCCTTCACCGACTCAACACTAGGCGTGCCATACTTGGCGAGCATAGTTCGAGCCTGCTGCTCAACAGCGGGACTGGTCGTAGCACTGCTGAGTGATACAGAGAAGAATTTCTTGAGCTCCTCGAGGCCCAGACCAGGGTTGCCATCAGGACCCCCCGGCGTTTGATGGTCCTCAAAAATCTCTGTCAGCGCGTGCTCAGCCTTGTCAGACAATACCGTGCGGTGCGGATACTGCGTGCTGCCCTCCATCAGCAATGGTTCCGTTGTGCGCCTAGGCA
Organism: Phytophthora melonis; assembly: GCA_024211575.1. Taxonomy (NCBI): domain Eukaryota; phylum Oomycota; class Peronosporomycetes; order Peronosporales; family Peronosporaceae; genus Phytophthora; species Phytophthora melonis. The sequence continues at coordinate 1,119,202 of JAMXKT010000013.1, forward strand.
GCCCCAAGATTGCGATGACAGCCTCCAACAGATATTGGTAGTCCGGCGAGGCGTACCGCGAAGCAGTAGGTTGCAATGTCGAGGACGGGAAAGCATCCTTCAGCGCGCTCGGACCGCGTTCGCACAGGAAAAAGTTAACCAACCGCGCAATCATCTCCAGTTGTTGAAGTTGAGAGCGAGCCGTGGCACTGATTTCGGCACAGTTGCGCAAGAGCATGAAGCACTCCTCCAAGTGTGACTGCTGCATGATGGATGTTTGATCCAGGAAAGACGCGATGGCCTCTAAAAACGATCGGATTACTGCCGTGTCAGCTGCCGCAGCGGCTTCAGCGCTCGCTTCATCCAGGGTTGCTCGCTCTTCCTTCCGGTGAGCTTCGTACGCTGTGAGTGCTCTTGAAACCAAGTGCACGAAGGACTGGCGAGCAATCGAGTCAGGGCACTCGAATAGCAGTCCGCGCAACCAAAGAATACGCTTCGATGTCGACAATGCCGAAAAGAAGCGCGCGCAGATAGTCTTGGACCGGGTGAACTTGGATGCCAGTACGGTGATCCACCGAGCGATTCCGTGCTTCTCGCGCGAGTGCAACAACACACTCAGCACAAACTCGACGCCGATCTCTGTCAACGTCATCTGGATTTCTTCATCAGCACGAGCCGCCGGTACTGCTATCGCCACCGGCGCAGCGGGTGGAGTTGCCGCGTCTGTCGACTCGGGCGGCGGTGATAGAGCCATTGGTACATCCTCATCCGAAGATTTGGCAGGGGTATCTTTAATGTACTGGGACTGCACCATCTCACGAAGGAACTCGTGGAACTCCACATCGAACAGGTACGAGTTTTGCAGGAATGCCTCGTTGGATTTCCACACTTCGGCTTCATACTCGCAGCGTTCTTCATCGGGTGCAGCGACAACCACATCGGTTGATGTCTCAGACTCAGCCTTATCGGCTGGCGTAGCCTCAGGCTCGTTAGGGATAACCTTCTCGTAAAAGAGCATGAGTGCGTTGCTGAAGACTTCCATCTCCATAGAATTGTTGGACCCGTGCCACGACCGCCGCTGCACTCCTCCAAAACACTCAGCCTCGATGTTAGCCGGGTCAAACGGGGTCACATCTTCATCATCATACTTGAACCACTTCTCGGACACGTGATCGTAAATGAAGGAATAGTAGTGGCCGCCTTGAGCTACACCAGAGTGCACCAGAATGCCCTTTAGGCGGTACTCGTAATCAGGGTCCGATTGGGTCGAGCTCTTCTCATCGCTTTCGCCTGTCACGCTTCGCGGCGAGGCTGCAAGTTTGATGCTCGACCTAGGGGACGCTGACGACGAAGAAGTTCGGATGGCCGGCGTATCTCCGTTCACATCGGCCATAAACTCGTCGGAGTCGCTCGAGTCATCAGAAGCCATATCTTCGTCAGCTGATGTATCTTCGCGCTCTTGTTGCGCAGTTGAGCGAGCCTCTTGCTCTTCAATGCCCGCCTTCGTATATGGCTTCATGCTCAGACGCATCGGGAAAGAACAGCGGTTGTTCAACTTAACGGTCTCAAACGTCGTGTAGTCCAGGTCGAAGCGTTTTAGGTGAAGAATCAACAGGTTCGGTAGCGACCCGAAGCACGTGCGTCGAACCGCCGCCTTCTTGGTAGCACAATTCTCGCACTCCACCTTGTTATCACCATCCATAAGCTCGCCTTCAACAAAAGCCGATAGAGACTCTTCAATGCTCTCCTTGCCACGGATCTGCAGCTCTAGGCGGATAAAAGGCTCTTCACGCTCGTAGCGGTGTCCACAGTCCTTCGGAAGCTTCTGCGAGATGAGTTTCCCACCGAGTACATCTTGAAGACACCTCGTTCCCTGAGGGGTTGTTTTCAAACCAGTCTCGAGACGGTCCAACAGTTTGTCGCAAAACTCGGTGGCATCATTCTGCTGGTACACGGAAAACTCCAAGTTGAGGCATGTGCACGAGTCAACGAATGCCTTCGGGTTGAAGTAACGCATTTCGCTGTCGCGCAGGTAGCAGAATGTTCGCTGAAGTTGGCGAAGAACTTCCAGTGTCGCGTCAGTGCCCGTCAACTCTGGCTGCAGGATGACATAGCGACCATTTTCATTTCCCGGCCGCCCTTCTGCAAGCACAAAACTCGCCTCGCCACCATTGTCGTATTTCATCGTATGCTGACCCGTCAGGTCGTCATATCCGACAACATTGGCTTCGTAAACTCGACCCCCCAGGCACTCCAACGCCACACGACAGCCAACCAAGCGCTCCGGAAACTTTTCGGCCTCACCTTTTGTAGGCTCTCGAGGGGTGGGACGCGGTGCTACCTTGGCACCTAGCAACCCTTGGCGAAGTGTCGGGTGCATGAACAACTGCTGCAAGAAGGAGTTCATGTAACACGAGCAGCCTTGGTTCTTGAGACCAACGTGTTCGCCGTTGCCGCGTGTTTCAATGTTGTTTTCTTGACCCCACTTAAACCGCAACGCGTCACTCCGGGTAAACAACCTCGTCAAGCGACCCTGCAAGTCGTGCAAAATACTGGAGTCATACGAAATCGCACTCGCTAGCAGCTTGAATGCTGGCCGACGAGTCTCCAGCGACACACAAAGCGGGCAGCGGTGTCGGTCTTCAGAAGGTAAAGTGAACAAACAGTCCTCATACACAACATCTACAATGTCGCGAGCGATCCCAGCTCGCACGTCAGCATGCACCACTAGAACTTCACGCAAAAACTCCAAGAATCCGATAAGCACCTCGCCTGACCGCTCGTTGCAGGCTAGGAACTTGCTCGAAAAGCCGCGACGCAGCTTTGACACAACAGCCAGAGCCAACTTTTGGCAATACGAAGATGTCTTGCCGCCCTCGAGGCGCGCCAACGAGCAAAGCATACGTGTGTACTGGTCACACGGGGCGACCACGTTCTCGATACGATCAATGGACTGGATGCACTCCTCAAAAACTACTTCGGCAGCTGCATCAGACGCCTTGCAGACAGATTCCAACGACGAAAGCCATTGGTCGCGCACTTGCTCCGACTCGAACTTCATGAAAATGTTGACAATGATAGCCCGTGGCTCCAGCGCCTTAATATACTTGGCCGCTGCATCATGTGCAATTGACACAATTGACTCGACGGTCTTCACGGCATCGATCAAAATCCGGTAAGCTGTTTTCTTCGCAGGTGTTTTCTCTTCAACACGGGCGTACTCGGATACCACAAGCTCAGCGATCTTAAGCACCAGCTGATCATAACGGCTCTGCTCCACAATAATTTTGGCCCTTGGGGTGTCGGCACCCTCACCTCCTGCGTGATCTGTAGCCAGAGAATCATTTCCACCAACCACCATGGCCGCTACCTCCCCATTAGCAGTAGCTGAGTACAACCCGTTCTCGTGGCCCGAGTCGAAAAGGCAAAACTTCAGGATACGAAGCGCCACTGCAGCACCTTCATTGAAGGAGCTTTCGTGGAAGTTTGCGCTAATAAAATACGATAACACCTCGTGAAATCCACCTCCAGAAATGAAGCGCTGGAGATACGTCTGCGCAAACGGGATTTTGGCGACGTCTGAAGGAAGAAGCAGCGCATCCATAATCTGCAGCGTGTAGATAGCCTGGTGAGAGGAGATTCCCTTCACCAAAGAAGACCAATCTGGCTTAGTCCCACCATTCGTAGGCTCATCCGATGGGGAATTCATAGTCACATCTCCGTCGCTTGTCTCAGAAGCACCGATACTTGAAACACGGTTCAAAAGCTCCTCACTCGTAGGGATCTGCTTCAAAAAGGCCCACAGCAACTCGTGGACAGAATGACCCTCCACAATATCCAGCACTCGGAAAAGAATCCCGAAGTATGAGGCATCGCGAGCAATAACTAAGCCAGGGTGGTGCTGAGACGAGAGGGAAGAAGGTGAAGTAGGCGATTCCTTGCCGGCCGAGGCCATCACTTGGTCTTGGTCCATTAAGTTGGAGCTAGAACGTTGAACAACAGAGTTGAACATCAGAACACGCAGCTCACTTGACTCCGTAATCTGCAAGTCTGCGAGTGTCTTCTGATCGCCGGTAATTGCCGAGCCAGACGAAAGAATTTTCGTCTGCTGCATGGGATGGCCCACCAACTTTTCGATCTGCTTGCGGAAAAGCCACAGCGTCTGGTTTGAATACGCCGACGCCTGCATGGTTCGAACCGCATTGTCTTGACTCGAGTTTGTTGTCGTAGACGCGCCAGCTGTCCCACTAGCGTTGGACGAGGGGATCCGCTGGGCAATAACTTTAATCGTAAAGTACGCACCGCGGCCGCTCAAACCATGCGGGATGAAGTTCTGTTTCTTCCGAGCACTGGACACCAGCCCCGTCAGCAAACTTGAGCACTGCTGGACTAACTTTAGCGAGTCTGGCGAGCTGTCCTGCACTGTAGACAACTGCTTAAATACACGCGCCAAGAAATCTTTGACGCCAGCGTCTGATTCGCTTTCACCTGTGCGGCTAAGGTCGTCGGATGATCGTTCATAAACACGAAGCAGCTCGCGCGTAGCCATTTCAGCAACTTCAAGTGGGGCTTCGAAAGCGATACGCCATAAAGCATCCATTCCGAGCAGGTTGAGCGTGTTTGTTTCCCCGGCTTCCTCAGTGCGTTGCATCAATTTCTGCTGTGCATTCAGCCCCACGAAGTACGTATTGAAGCACTTGTACCCCATACAGCCAAGAGTCCGGAAGTCGGTTTGCTTGCACAACAGCTCGTTGAAGACGTAGAAGCACACATCCAAGCTGAAGGCTGAGCTGATTGACCCCCCAACAGTACTCAGGCCAGGTGCTGCTCCACCTTGTTGGTGGTTTCGCATACTCGTCTGGTTGAAAAAAATCAGGCAGAATTCGCGTTCAGCAGGTGACGACGACAGGACTTGCCAGAGACGTTCAATCTGCGGGATCGACAGCTCCAACTTCGGAGACTTGACGTGGACATAGTGGATCAACTCTAAACGATGCCCGATGGCTGTGCGATAGCTCGGCGACTGCTTGTCCGTGCTCCGAGCCACGAAGGTTGCAAGCTCGTCAAATAGCAGACTTACTAAGCCATGCTCCGAATTGAGCGATTCCACAACAAGAGCCTGATCCATTCGATACGAGTCGATCAGGAACTTTAGGAGCTCCAAAGACTTGGATGCTGTTGAATCCTTGCTCGTTAACTCCGCCGACGTAACAGATGAAGCGCTTATAACCGAGCTGGTGCTTCCAGGTGCCGGTGGAACGGTTGAAGAGGACGGAGATGCAGCAGAATCGGAAGTTGAGCTTGAAAGCAAGCAAGATTTCTTAATTCCGTCAATGCATTCGTTCAAGAATGCCTTCCGTAGCGGCTCACCGTACTCGCTCCGTAGTCCTTCTTGGAAAAAGTCACGCAGGCTTCTGCTGAGCCGAATGTTTGCAATACTGCAATGCATTTGAATGGACCAAAGCAGCTGCAAGATCGCTGTCGTGACGTTCACGTTGCGCTCCATTAAGAAACTCGGTGAGTTGGTTGCTAGCCGCTGCAAAAACGAAATCAACTCCGGGAAAGGCTCGTTCTTCTCCAGGTTTCTCAATAACGACGCGTGAATGCTTTCCACCAGATGCAACAGCAGTTCGTTCGACAAAAATGGCACCGTCGTGATCAGCAGGTTGTGAATCTCATGTACCAGCGTCTGGTCTTTCTGGATACAGGACTGCCAAATCACGTCAATAGCGTGGGCATCCAACTTGTTGGATTCCGCTAAGAACTTCACCAGCAACGCGCTTCGCGACACAATCTCGCGATGAATTCTGTCGCCAAAAATCTCTTCCAGAATCTTCTTCTCCACCACCCACGCACTCAATATGTAATCCAGTCGTGTCCGATCCTCTTCGCCGTTCTCCTGAACGCTTTCTGCAATTAGTTCAGGGGCAGGGGCTTCTCCTTTGCCTGTGGGGATCCAGTTGTGCGTCGGGGGCAGGTACTCTTCGTACTGTGATTGGTGCTGGTAGTAGTCAATATCTTGGTCCGACCCAGGCTGCATCTTGTCAGCTTCCGAGATGAACCACCACTTTAGGCCACTTTTCATGGTGCAACAGAAGAGCGTAAACACTTGACCTGTTTCCTGCTGTCGGAAAACGTAAGTTGCCGAAGTGGAGTTGGCCTTCAAGGTGTACACACCATTGACGGCAGCAGTACCGGCGTTTCGGACAAAGTATCGAGGCGGGAACGCACGCGACGCGCGAGCACAGTTGACGATCTGGCTGATCTGCTCCAGTCCAAAGAGGCGCAGAGGCAACGAGGTCGATTCCACGTACCTCTCGGTAATATCAAGCCAAAGCGGGTTTATGGCTTCGGATGAGACGATCCCGGCGTCCACCAGCCTCCGAATGATAGCGATCACGGCGCCTACAGAGTCACTCGACTCCTTCTTCAGCACTGAGTCCGAGATCTTGGTGAAGTACGTCATGATCAGCACCGAGATCTTTGTGCAGATGTTTTCCGGGACGGATGTTCGGAACTCCAGCAGCGCCTGCAGCAAGATGCGGATCTCCTCGCTGTCCATCGCGGCCTCCAGTTCGTCTCCCTCCTTGTGATTCTGCATGAGCAACTCCAGCGTGCTCAAGAGCAGGTGGAATCCCTTCAACTCGCAGAACGCCTCGATACACTGCGCGCGCACCTCCGGGGACCCCGGCACCTTGTTCCAGTAGCTGCCGATCATGGCCGACGTGCGGAGGTCCTTGTAGAACGTCTTCTTCTTGCTGAAGATCAAGGTCAGCACGGGCAGCGCCTGGAAGTACTTGCCCGCCTTGAGCTGCGCGATCACCAGCGGCACCGCCAGCGACAGACATTGCGTCACGCACGACTTTTCGAAAGATCCGATCTTGCTGGCACTGGTAGCAGCAACAGCACAATATGAAATGTTAGAGACCCACGTCTAAACTAAAGCACAGAGGGAAAAGAAGTAGGCTGCACGCACTGCTGGTCCAGCATGATGCTGATGATCTTGAAGAAGGCGTCGTCCAGGAAGGCCTGGCTCTCGGGCCGGTCGACGTGCTGGTAGGCGGCGTTGAGCACCTTGACGGCGTTCTGCCAGCCCACGGTGGACTTGAGGCGCAGGTCCTCCTGCACCACGTGGAAGAGCTCGAGGTCCTCGTCCTCCATGTCGCCCTGCATCAGGTGCGTGCTCTCCTGGCTCTTCTTGCGGCGCTTCTGGCCGTCCTGGTCCTGGGCGGGGCGCGCTCCATGGACCGCCCGTGCAGCTTCTTCTTGTCGCCTTTGCCCGCGCTGCTGCTGCTCGTCGAGGGCTGCTGGGGCTCGGTAGCGCGGGTATCGTGCAGGCGGTCGCGGAGCTGCGTGCCACAGGCTCCGAGCTGCTGCCGCTGCTGCTACTGGTACTGCTGCTACTACTGCTGCTACTGCTGCTGCAACTGTCGCTTAAGCTGCTGCTGCAGGCCTTCGACTTGGAGCTGCTGCAGATCCGCTTCCTCTTGCGCTGCCGCCGCTGGCCGTCGTCGCCTGCCGTCCTTCCTCTCGGGGTTGGGTGGACTGGCTGACTGGCTGAGCGTGTGCGTCTGCGCGTCCCTCGCCTCCCGCTTGCCTCTGGACGGATGCGCTGCTGCTGCTGCTGCTGCGGGTCGGACGGGCGCTGGTGGCTTCGACACTCCGCGAGGCTTTTGGCTTTCTTTTGGGTTTTCTCCCCCGAGCGGCGCTAAGTGCGGATCGGGCATTAGGTTCGCACTGGCGGGTTGAAATCTGATTTTTCACGAAAGCGAAAATTTGTGGTTTCTCCAACTTGAAGCGAAGCAGTGAACGTCCGTACAGATTTCGTGTGTGGAACGAAGTGGCGGCGGCACTGCGAGCGTGTGGGTCGTTTGGATAAGAGAAAACGGCGAATAGGCTCCACGCTTCCTTCGATCTGCTGGTAGCACTGGTGAAGGCTGGAGATATGGCGATGTTGTCGAAAGCGGGCACAGACGAATTAACCAAGAAGGTCGAGCTGATCAACGAGGTCAAGGAAGACGCGACGAGCGTGGACAACGAACGAGGTCTTGGATAGTCTACAAAATCAAAATATGAAGCTGAGAAGGCTTGATGTTCTGTGACGAGCGCTCGAATAGTCGCTAAATAAAACAACGCGCGTTTTAGCGTCTGCAAGGGGCCCAACAAAAAGCAAGTAAAAGCTACGATGTCAAAATTGTCTGCCCCTCATTGGCCGACGCAACCTCAAGGACCTGCTTTACTCTACTCTCAAGGTTTGAGTCTAAGGCGAAGTAAATTCCTAGCTATCAACATTCCTGTGCTTGCTCCCATTAGTTCACGCAATGTTTCCTCACCTGCATGCAGCAAATATATCCGAATATCTCGAGAGCTATCACATCGTGGGGGATGAGCTGTTTTCGAGTCAACAGTTGACAGGCTTCCCACAACTCCTTGCGCGAGTCGATTTGATCTCTTCGAGATGGATGAGCTCTACTTGTGCGACCTGATACTCAACTCTAATTTCGACAGTCCACGAGTGGCGACTGCGAATCCTAACCAACGAAAACAGCGTCGATATCAAAGTGTTGCTATTGGTTTAATGCATCATGTAATAATCATCTACTTTTGCTTCACTATGCGATTCTTCTTCATCAAAGTCTACTTTCGTAGCTGCTAGCGGACTTGGTAGTGCTGGGTCTCGTCGACGGGCAATCCGCACTTCACACTGCTTGCTGCATCCGCGTACACCTCTCCTTCAGGCCATCCAAGATCTTCGTCGTACAGGACTCCGGTGTCAGCCTGCTTGTCCGCCGCGCCGTTCCGCTGCACGTGCTCGCTGTAGCTAGCGACAGCTCGCTTTAACTCGCACTCGAGACCGCTGAACCAGTCGATCTTCTTCTGGGTCAGGTCACTTCGTGGACTCGCCTTCCAACTCTGTGCTGGCTGGCGCAGGTGCGCGTGGAGGGCCCTGCGCTCCGTCAGATTGAGGCCGATGTAGTTGAGGTGCACGATGGCGCTGGGGTGCATCTGCGTAATAGCGGCGGGGCTGGTTCGCAGCAGCCCCAGCACCGTCGCACGCTTGAAGTGGCGGGCCATGGCTGGAGGCAGCGGCCTGCCCGTCGGCGACTTGGTGGACTTGAGCCCGGCCTCCGACATGACTCGAACCTGCACCGGCAAGCACCGGCGCACAGCCCGGAGAGCCTGCTCGCTCGTGGCCGCGTTGGCCTCCTCCCAGGCCAGCGCCTCGCGCTTGAGCTCTTCAGCGTAGTCGTCCGACGAAAGGCACGCGTCCAGTTGCTGCTCGAGCTGTCGGTACTCCTCGCGGAGCTTCTTCTGGGTCGCCGCGTCCGGGTGCTCCACGTCGTGGCCCCGATTTCAATCAACCGGGTCATGGTGGCCTTCACCTGTGCCATGACGCTGTCGGGGCAAGTCGCGCTCGGTGTTGGCTTCTCCGCGTCGTCGGCCGAGCTGGTATCAGCCTCATTAGCCGCTGGATCCGTTTTTGAATGGTCTGGCGCAACTGCCGCAGCAGCAGCACTCGCAGAGCCTCGGGCGCCTCGGCTTGGACGCGGCGTGCCGAAGCAGCTGCGACGGGGACCACCGACACCGACCCCGTCATCTGCATCAGCACCGCGGCGTTGGTGCACTTCACCAAGCCGCTTCGAGGTGCCTTCGCCGCGATCTTCGGCTTGGTCGAACCCGGCGCGAGGACGCGCTCGAGCGCCACCTGGACGCTGAAAGCTTTCCCTCCCGTCGCCGCTGGCGCTCCGACTGGCTTGAACAGCGCACTGACGGCTGCCGTCGACCCGCCAGACGCGCCACGACGCCCCGCGGTGCGAGGTAGCGCCCACAGCTGCATCACCAAGGCCGCGGCCATCGGCAGGAGCTGCGGCGCCGGCGTCGGCACCACCGCCGAGGCAGCAGGAGCCGCTGCCCACTGCTGCGTCGTCCATGGCTGCGACGGCCTGGTCGCGGCCGTCGCTGGCGCACGAGGCGTCGTCGTCGTCGCCCACGCAGCGGAGGTCACCGCCGCCGCAGCTCGCGTTGTTCTTCCCTCCTTCTTCTGCTCCATCGCCGCGCGGGTCTGGATGCGCGTGATCTCTTCTCCGCCGACGCGCCAGTCCACTGCTGCCGCCGCCGCCATCGTCGTCGTCTTCTTGTTCGTCGTGTTCGTCGTCGTGTAGAACATTGTTGTTCTCCTTCTCCTTCTTCTCCTTCGTTGCTGGTTGTTGCTTGCTTGGTCGCTGGTAAGTTTGCGAATGATCAAAGGAAAGGGGGCAGCGGCGACCGGAGGAGCTGCTGCGGGGTGGCCCCGCCGGAGAGCGCTCGAGCGCAGGGACATGAATTACGCACGCGCCGGAGCCTGTGGCGGTGGAAAGAAGCGGAGAACCTCGCCCCGCGTAGTGGAGCACCGTATGGGCGAGTTGGGCGACGAGGGGAGGGCGGCGGCGGCGGCATCGCCTCGGACTGCTCGATAGTAAAGTGGACTATGAAAAAGTATCTTCCGCTTGAAAAAAGCTCTCACAGTACATAGACAGGCGCAATTGAAGGGACTAACACAGATGGCTACAAGCCAATCAATCGGCAGGAGATAAACGCTGCGCACGTCGAGGATGCGAGCTACAGACAGCTTTGCTACGGGCCGTCGCTAAGGATGGACCGACACTAGAGAGGACCAGGAACCCCGATGCGATAGAGAGCTCGTGTCGTGGCATCTCACGACCTATATTGACGAATGTAGATGACGAACGAGTGCGGCAATGTTAGTGGCGGCACAAAGTCGCACATTCTGTATAAACGGATGCGGGGTTGCTCGGCGCTATCTTAACAAATGGAATCGAGTTATTGCGAACAAGCACGGGAACGCTACTGCGTAGGAGTCGTCTTCGCCTATCAGCTCCAGGCTTGAGAGTGCAGCGTACTACAAGCAGACGTCCTTGGGCTTGGGTCGCTCAAAGAAGGTCAATCGTTTTGACATCGCAGATTTTGCTTGCACGTACATAATCTCGATTTTCTTAAAGGGATTGTAGTAGAACGTGCTAGCTAACGAGTTGAAAACTGCCCCCAAGCCTTGGGTTGTCAACCCGACTTGAAGCCATCTGTGTTAGTTGAAGGGACTACATGTAGTTGAAGGGACTAACACACTTACTTGAAGCCATCTGTGTTAGTCCCTTCAACTAGTCCCTTCAACTAACACAGATGGCTTCAAGTCGGGTTGACAACCCAAGGCTTGGGGGCAGTTTTCAACTCGTTAGCTAGCACGTTCTACTACAATCCCTTTAAGAAAATCGAGATTATGTACGTGCAAGCAAAATCTGCGATGTCAAAACGATTGACCTTCTTTGAGCGACCCAAGCCCAAGGACGTCTGCTTGTAGTACGCTGCACTCTCAAGCCTGGAGCTGATAGGCGAAGACGACTCCTACGCAGTAGCGTTCCCGTGCTTGTTCGCAATAACTCGATTCCATTTGTTAAGAGCATCTCCACCGGCAAAGCGTAAAACTAAAAGCAAAATACGCAAAACTCGAGCTGTCGACATCACAACACTGTGAAAGACGGGGCAGTGCTGCACCGGTGTCCAGCCATACAATTGAGTAAAACTAAAGCTCATACCCTCCTTCCTATCTTGCCAGCCATGGAGACAGACAGCAGCACACTCAGACTCTTCCATCTCATCGACGACGTCCTCGGTGACACAAAGTCGCTAGTAGCGACTCTCTACTCGCATCTTCTTGACAGGGACGTGTCTGGCGAGGCCGCAGTGGAGGATGGAATGAGAAGGCAGGCATGGCAGCGTAGACATCAACGGTAGCTGGGGGTGTGGGCGAAAGGGGCATTTGCCACCTGGGCGAGACTGATAGGAGTCGAGGGCGGTACTCCATTGCGACGCAGCTAGAGTTGGGTTTTGTGTACCAGGAGAGTGAAAGAGGCTGGCTGCGATTTGCTCATGGATTTACGCAAAGTGCTCTCCTTGAGCAAGTTTGCTCAAATCGGCGGTCCACTTAAATTTTTGAGCAAATCTCGCGTAATTTACTCAAACCGGTGGAGTAGACAAAACTAAACTTAAATGTAAATCCTATCATAAAAAGAACAATTTTTAGTTTTACTCGCCACCGGTGGAGATGCTCTAAGATAGCGCCGAGCAACCCCGCATCCGTTTATACAGAATGTGCGACTTTGTGCCGCCACTAACATTGCCGCACTCGTTCGTCATCTACATTCGTCAATATAGGTCGTGAGATGCCACGACACGAGCTCTCTATCGCATCGGGGTTCCTGGTCCTCTCTAGTGTCGGTCCATCCTTAGCGACGGCCCGTAGCAAAGCTGTCTGTAGCTCGCATCCTCGACGTGCGCAGCGTTTATCTCCTGCCGATTGATTGGCTTGTAGCCATCTGTGTTAGTCCCTTCAATTGCGCCTGTCTATGTACTGTGAGAGCTTTTTTCAAGCGGAAGATACTTTTTCATAGTCCACTTTACTATCGAGCAGTCCGAGGCGATGCCGCCGCCGCCGCCCTCCCCCTCGTCGCCCAACTCGCCCATACGGTGCTCCACTACGCGGGGCGAGGTTCTCCGCTTCTTTCCACCGCCACAGGCTCCGGCGCGTGCGTAATTCATGTCCCTGCGCTCGAGCGCTCTCCCGGCGGGGGCCACCCCCGCAGCAGCTCCTCCGGTCGCCGCTGCCCCCCTTTCCTTTGATCATTCGCAAACTTACCAGCGACCAAGCAAGCAACAACCAGCAACGAAGGAGAAGAAGGAGAAGGAGAACAACAATGTTCTACACGACGACGAACACGACGAACAAGAAGACGACGACGATGGCGGCGGCGGCAGCAGTGGACTGGCGCGTCGGCGGAGAAGAGATCACGCGCATCCAGACCCGCGCGGCGATGGAGCAGAAGAAGGAGGGAAGAACAACGCGAGCTGCGGCGGCGGTGACCTCCGCTGCGTGGGCGACGACGACGACGCCTCGTGCGCCAGCGACGGCCGCGACTAGGCCGTCGCAGCCATGGACGACGCAGCAGTGGGCAGCGGCTCCTGCTGCCTCGGCGGTGGTGCCGACGCCGGCGCCGCAGCTCCTGCCGATGGCCGCGGCCTTGGTGATGCAGCTGTGGGCGCTACCTCGCACCGCGGGGCGTCGTGGCGCGTCTGGCGGGTCGACGGCAGCCGTCAGTGCGCTGTTCAAGCCAGTCGGAGCGCCAGCGGCGACGGGAGGAAAGCTTTCAGCGTCCAGGTGGCGCTCGAGCGCGTCCTCGCGCCGGGTTCGACCAAGCCGAAGATCGCGGCGAAGGCACCTCGAAGCGGCTTGGTGAAGTGCACCAACGCCGCGGTGCTGATGCAGATGACGGGGTCGGTGTCGGTGGTCCCCGTCGCAGCTGCTTCGGCACGCCGCGTCCAAGCCGAGGCGCCCGAGGCTCTGCGAGTGCTGCTGCTGCGGCAGTTGCGCCAGACCATTCAAAAACGGATCCAGCGGCTAATGAGGCTGATACCAGCTCGGCCGACGACGCGGAGAAGCCAACACCGAGCGCGACTTGCCCCGACAGCGTCATGGCACAGGTGAAGGCCACCATGACCCGGTTGATTGAAATCGGGGGCCACGACGTGGAGCACCCGGACGCGGCGACCCAGAAGAAGCTCCGCGAGGAGTACCGACAGCTCGAGCAGCAACTGGACGCGTGCCTTTCGTCGGACGACTACGCTGAAGAGCTCAAGCGCGAGGCGCTGGCCTGGGAGGAGGCCAACGCGGCCACGAGCGAGCAGGCTCTCCGGGCTGTGCGCCGGTGCTTGCCGGTGCAGGTTCGAGTCATGTCGGAGGCCGGGCTCAAGTCCACCAAGTCGCCGACGGGCAGGCCGCTGCCTCCAGCCATGGCCCGCCACTTCAAGCGTGCGACGGTGCTGGGGCTGCTGCGAACTAGCCCCGCCGCTATTACGCAGATGCACCCCAGCGCCATCGTGCACCTCAACTACATCGGCCTCAATCTGACGGAGCGCAGGGCCCTCCACGCGCACCTGCGCCAGCCAGCACAGAGTTGGAAGGCGAGTCCACGAAGTGACCTGACCCAGAAGAAGATCGACTGGTTCAGCGGTCTCGAGTGCGAGTTAAAGCGAGCTGTCGCTAGCTACAGCGAGCACGTGCAGCGGAACGGCGCGGCGGACAAGCAGGCTGACACCGGAGTCCTGTACGACGAAGATCTTGGATGGCCTGAAGGAGAGGTGTACGCGGATGCAGCAAGCAGTGTGAAGTGCGGATTGCCCGTCGACGAGACCCAGCACTACCAAGTCCGCTAGCAGCTACGAAAGTAGACTTTGATGAAGAAGAATCGCATAGTGAAGCAAAAGTAGATGATTATTACATGATGCATTAAACCAATAGCAACACTTTGATATCGACGCTGTTTTCGTTGGTTAGGATTCGCAGTCGCCACTCGTGGACTGTCGAAATTAGAGTTGAGTATCAGGTCGCACAAGTAGAGCTCATCCATCTCGAAGAGATCAAATCGACTCGCGCAAGGAGTTGTGGGAAGCCTGTCAACTGTTGACTCGAAAACAGCTCATCCCCCACGATGTGATAGCTCTCGAGATATTCGGATATATTTGCTGCATGCAGGTGAGGAAACATTGCGTGAACTAATGGGAGCAAGCACGGGAATGTTGATAGCTAGGAATTTACTTCGCCTTAGACTCAAACCTTGAGAGTAGAGTAAAGCAGGTCCTTGAGGTTGTGTCGCTCAAACCTTGTCACTCCTCTCCACTCTCCCTCTCAGCTCCACCGCCGGCGCTTGTCGCTCCTCTTCGCCGGCGTTCTCCGTGTCCGTCTCGTCCTCGCCACGCTCACTCTCGTTTGGCTCCTCTTCAGATTCACTCGAGTTGTAGTTCTCCTCATAATTATTCTTCTCCGCCTCGACCGCCTCGGCTCTGGCTTGACTGAGTCGCCGCTCTCCCCTCGAGTTTCCCCTCGAGTTTCCTCCTCTTGGCTACGACAGACGCATCGATCCCCCCAGTCGCCCATTGATCGAGCAACTTCAGCTTTGCCCTTTTTCACAATTATTTGATTAGCCAGCCCCCTAATGCAAATATTCGCCTTTCTCGTGATATTCCTTCCCACTTCACCCATGGATCGCCTTGAAGTGCGCGCGCTGCTGCTGGGCCCTTCCGCTCCAGCGGATCGCGCCGCGGCGCCGCCCGTGGAGCGTGGCATTTGCGTGGACGACGCGCTGGACGAGGAGGCGTTCCTCAAGGCGCTGGAGGAGGCGCTGCAGCAGCACGCGGCGGCGCTGCAGCGGCAGTTCCTCGAGCTTAGCGCTGCGCAGGTGGACCGCCTGGCCTTCCGCCTACACGACGCGCTGGTGCCCAAGCGCGACGCCGACACGCGCGTGGTGCAGGCGTGGACCATCCAGCCGCAGCTGCAGCTCAAGGTCAAGGCCAGCGCGCACATCCAGGTGCTCAAGCTCTCGACGATCCTGCGCGAGGTCCAGCGGCTGCGGCTGCACCAGTCGCAGGCCGCAGAGACGGCCGACTCGGACTCGAACTCGGAGCCGAGCCAGCTGCCCATTGAGGTGGAGATCTTCCCGTCGCTGCGGGTCATCGAGGCTCTCAACATGGAGGTCAGGAGTCTGCGCAACGTGCACTTCTTCGCGGGCCAGCTGCGGGAGCTGCACATCGAGCACACGCAGGTGCCGACGCTGAGGCAGCTGCTGGCGCCCGATGAGACCCAGCAGAAGCCATGGAAGAAGATGGTCAAGCTGCAGATGAACTGCTGCGTGCTGGAAGAGGTGGACGAGTCGGTGAACCTGCTGCGAGCGTTGCGGACTCTGGACTTGGGCTGGAACCAGGTCACCAAGTTCGCCACGGGCATGACGACGCGGTCGCTGGAAGTGCTGAACTTGTGCCACAACCAGCTGAAGGCGGTGCCGCCCATCCAGTCGCTGCGCGCGTTGAGAGAGCTGGACCTCGCGGTGAACCGCATCACGTCGTTGAAGGGGCTGGAGAAGCTCACCGCGCTTGAGCGGCTGGACGTTTCGCACAACGTGATCGACGATATCACGGAGGTGGAGCTGCTAATGAGGCTGCCGAGACTTACGTACGTGAAGATGGAGTTCAATCCGATCGCTCGACGGCCGGACTACCGACGAGAAGTGCTCTTCTACTTGGGCGAGCCGATCGAGCTGGACGGCCAGCGCTGGAGCGATGCCGAGGTCAGCAGCATGAAGAAGAGACGCATGCTATTGATGCTGGACGGAGAGAAGGAGCGCAGTGTCGTCGACAGCGGCATCTGGGGGCAGTATGCAGAGACGCCCGTGTACCCCAAAGTGCGAGTCCAGAGTGGAATCGTTGTCAAGAACCCGAAGCTTGTCCTGGGATACCCACCATTACCTCAATCTCAGAATGCTCCCGCCCACTACGTGGAAATACAGAACCCACCATCGACGTTGCCAACAAGAACCAAGCTCTCAATGAAAACGTCAGAGACAGGAGACAAATCCGTCGGAAACGGCCAAGGCAGCCGGCCGCCAGTTCGCTCTGTGGACGAGTACTTCAGAACTCAGCGCGATGTCATCGTATCCAAGGAAAAGAAGGAAAGAAAGGAGAGCGAAGATCAGATCACAACGGATGGTACGTTGCATGTAGTATCACTTTTCCAAGTGTTTATCAAATTGCCTCAAGACTAAAGAGAATCGATGATTTTTATTCGCAGACGATGATGACAGCGATGACTCCTCAACAGGCAAACGCCGAACGCGCAGTCGCAAATATACGGCAAGTGACTTCATGCGCGACTTTGAGGAGGAGGAACTGCTCATTAGAGAAGGCAACGATACTGACACTGTGGACGTACTCGTTGCCCGGTCCACTTCGCAGAGCCAGTTGTCGTCGCCTCAGGTACAGTGCTTGTTGAAGACTGTTCCTGTGATGAATCATGGTTGACAAGAAATTGGTACACCTGTTTGTTTTATTACGGTACGTCATAGAAACCGGGTCGAAGCATCAGCGTCCGCGTACTCCTAAGTGCAAAAGAAGCAGCTGAGCTTGATCTGCACTTTGGGATTGATGGCGTTCCGGCAAGCGTAGAAATCAAGGTAGGCGAGAACTATCTGACGTTCACTTTCTTTAGCGCTAACGTTTTCATACCTTACAGCCTCGCGAATTAATTGAGAGATTCACTGTCAGCGACGGTAAGGATCCGATAGCCATCACTCGATGGCTACCAGATGTCGTCGCTGTTGGCACATCAATTTATTCAAGTCGAGCTAAGATCATCACGATGAAGCTGCGATCACGTGGGTCATCAAGTGTGGCTGATGCTGCGTATCAATTTGACGTGGTCGCGTCGATGGAAACGCTGCTTTCAGCCCTCGTGGCTCGCCTGTACCAGCAGTATAAGGGTCGAGTGGTCATCTGCAACTGTGCCAATTGTGGAGCTCTCTCGCTGCTTACACCCAAATACCCCGAGCGAGCAGAGGCGGATGAAGCATTGATGGTATACTCTTGCTTGCTGTGTTCGAGCTGCAACGTGCGAGAGGCTTCGTTTAAGAAGTTGGTGGCGATCTGTGCCAACGAGGGGATTACAATCCCGGGTAGCATTCCACTGGCTCCACCACCTTGGGAGACAATTACCGAGGGCTTTTATATCGAGGAACCTGCAGCTACGGACGCGTCTTCTGGTTCGGGTATGCACGAATGCATAATGATCTCCAACAACGGCATTCGCGAAGTCGCGGCTCCAACCTTGGAGCAAACTGGGGACAATCACGACGTACACAGCGATGAGTGGAATGATGCCATTGTCCACGCCATGACGACGACAATGCGATGATCCTCAAAAGGTTGGTTATTTTTTGTGAATGTGATTCCACTGCTTGTTAAGCGCGACAATGTCTACTCTAGTTTATCTAAGTTTGTCGAGTTCTTGTCTTGGTGACGTGAAAACGGCGCAAATAGTAAAAGCAACAGCGATTCCGTGACGAGCAACACCACTCCGTCGAAGATGAACTTGGGGGCGAAGATGGCCCACACCATCAGGTGTCTTCGCTGCAGCGCGACAAACAGCGTTGACACCAATGCATTGAGAGAGAAATAGGTCGAGAATGCAAGGGTCAATCTCTCTTCACCCAATCGGGATTGCTGTCTGCTCAAGACCAGCCAAGGCAGCGCCAGCACTGCCAGTGCGAAGCAACCGAACGTGTTCAGCCCCAGTAGGGCTCCTGCCGCGTAGAAGTTGAAGACGTCGAACCCTACGAACCCTGCGGCATTTTGCAAGCTCGTGAAGGTGTTGGCATGGCCCGTGGTGAAGAACGCTTGGTATGAACACGAAGCCCAAAGCAGTATCCACGGTGTGATGCTCCCAGATCCTGCTGCAGCATCAGATCGGCGGCACGTGACGATAAACGCAAAGCTTAGACATTGCACCACCAGACACAGCACCGACAACGGTGACGTGGGTCCAAGCACCAGCATAAACGCTGGAGCGAGTTGCCACGTTAAGACAAGGTGGTCGTTCGTCAGTTGCAATGGCTCTCCACCGGAGGTTTTTCGTCTCTGTTGCCGTAATACGCGCACGAGGAGGTGAGCAAGACTCACCAGGAAACTCAAATACACGAGTCGGGGAAGCCACAGTCGCCAGAAAGTCACCTCGATTGGTGAAGCTGCCCAGAAGATAGCGCACACGCAACAGCTTCCAGCCGACGACGCCAGCATGAATGACCCCGTCAAAGACAACGGACGTCCAGTGAGTTGAGCAGCCTTCATAGAAGACCAAACAGCAAGTATTGCTGTTGCAGCGAGTGGGGCAAACGTCGCCCATAGTGTCGTGGACGCCTTGATGATGTTAGGTGGCTCCATCGCGCTGCTTACCCGCGTGGCGCAAAGGAACAGCAGTGCAGCGGCCGTAGCGGTAGCTCTGTTGATGTTCATGCATTGCGCGCAGCCAAGCAGGAAGAACCCGGTGGTTGCTGACAGAAACTGCATAACATTCCCTTCAGCAACAATGTAGCTGTTGGACAGCAGCGCCAGCGCATGAAGCACGACGACCACCGTGGCAACTACCCCCACCGCAGATACGGAAGATAGCAATGTTCTGATACTGATCCAAGAGCTTCCAGTAGTTGGCTGAATAGTAGCGTTGCGTTGAGCCGACAGCAGTAAAGTTAACTGAGCCAAACCACTGCACGAAGCTGCCACCAACGCTCGTGACAACGGGGCAGCTGGAAGCAACGGCAAGTTGATGCTTGCAGGACAAACGAAGAACAAGCCGCCCATAATAGCGACGACACTCAGATATCTCCATGACTCGCTCGCTGAGCTTGCGCGCGCAGATTTTCTGGTAAATCCAACGCCCACGATAAAGGACCACGTAAGCAGCGCCATTCCCCAGCCCATACTGCACAAATCGAACTGCGTCCAGATGGAACGGCCCAGTGACAACGCTTCACGGAGATAATTCTGCTGCTGTTTGGCCAAGTCTTCATGGAGGCGCAGTAGCAACGGGACGTCAGCTGTCGAGTACGTGAGGCTTGGTTCGCTTCCGTGTACTCTCTCCAATTGCTTCTCGACATCCTTGATGTCGACGAAAAGCTTCTCCAGATGATCATACGCTCGCTCCGGCAGCTTGGATTCCGACGAGTATCGAAAGAGATATCGTCGCACCTGATCAAGGTTCAGCCGCAATGCACGATTCAGCGACTGGAAGGCAGCCACCGCTCGATTTTCTTCACCCCCAACTGATGTCTGCCTTGTAGTTGGTGGTGGTACGAAAAACAATGACGGAATGACGCTGCCAAGGTTGCCAAACGGGATAGGCAAGCCACTCAGCAGCGCTAATGTCGGAACAAGATCCACTTGCGGCACCTCGCGCGAGCTGTCGAGTATCCTCTCCGCATACTTTCGCAGCTCGTCATCCGCCCCTCCTCCTGTAGCGACAAGTGATGCCTTGCTGTACAGGAACAACGCAGCTCCCGTCTCTTCGTCACTGGCACCTCCGTGGTTCCCATCAGCCGACATGCCGTGGTCTCCCAGCACAGCCAGGAGTACGTCTTCCCCATCCGGCATCTCCTTGAGCTCCTGCAGCAACTTTTTCAGTACGCCGTTCATCTCATCCAGTTTCTCAGCCATGAAGGCGGAGCTAGGGCCGTGTGTGTGTCCGACATGGTCCACCCCTAAGAAGTGCGCGATCAACAAGTCCCAGTCAGGCTTGTGCAGTTCTGGAAACAAGTGCGTCGTCACTCCACGATCCACCGAGTGCAGGTCCTTGACGTTGAACGAGTCGAAGGCGAACTTCCTCGTGAACTCGCGAGCATACAGCGCGTCCCACGTGTCGTCCCCCATGAACACGACTCCGCGCTGTTGCGCACGCAGTTGGCGCAGCAAATTGTCCTCGACGATCTGGCTGCTGGCCGCCATGTTGTCCTTGATGTCCAAGAACGTCGGGAGCGAGCCGGTCGTCAGTCCCTTGAGTCTTTGCATGGTCATCGTGGGCGGATCAGCCACGAACTTGAGTAGCAGCGCGTGCTCCGGCTTGGTAGCCAGAGTATGATTGAGGACCGGCAGTCGGTCGCTGTAGAACGTCGACCTCTGCGAGCTCGACCCGGCAGCCGCGAAGTCGAACCGGAGCGCGTCGATCACGACGAACACGACTCGACGGAAGCGCCGAGGCATCCAGCAGCCTTCAGTTGCAGCGTCGTCGGAGCCTCCTGCGTCTTCATGGCCGACGCCACGGAGGTGCGTCGGGTTGGCGCTGGCTTCGGACGGAGACGCGTGGCAGCTGCTGAGGTCCGACACTTCGAAGCGCGTCAGGAAGAAGCCTGTGGTGAACAAATACAGCGCTGCGGCGTGCAGCGCGAGCAGCGCAGCGAGCACGCGATGCCCCATGACGACGGCGGATCCGATAATGAGCGATCGGCTTTTTTGTCCAATCGTAACTGTGCTGACGTACATGGACACTTGACTTGCTGCAGGACCTGTGCAATGGTGGACACGCACACATGTATTAAAGGATCACAACCACCAACACGACAGGCACGAGGGCTTTCAAGGCAAAAGATATGAATATATGCAATCATGTAGCTCAGCGGACTAACCCTCGCGTTATTTAGGCGTCCGCCCACCCTTCAGCATTGTGCAGCCGCACGTCGGCGTCCATGTTAGGCGAGTTCTGGATGGCGTACAGCAGCTTGGTGCGCAGCACCTCCTTGCTCGTGTAGGCTGGGAGCCGCAGCGCGAAGAAGCACGTCTGCGCGTGGGGCAGGTACAGGTCCGGCTGGCCTGTAGCGCCCGGGTCGTGCGCGGCCTGCAGCTTGAAGTTCATGGGGAAGTCCTTGGCGCTGTTGGGCATGCGGCTGCGCGCCCACACGAAGCGCAGGAAGGACGTCCTCTCCTCGCTCGTCATCTCGCGCAGCACCTCCCAGAAGTGCTGCACGTGCGGCATCGCCTCGTCGGCTCCCTCGCTGTACTCCGTGCACTGGCGCAGCAGGTCCACGTCCACCTCGCGACGTCCACAGATCAGCACCTCGAGCTCGCGCGGGGTGAACAACGGCGCCAGCTCCATCGGCAGCACAGACGCCAGTCCGTCCTTGAGCGCGGCCAGCTGCTGGCTGCTCTCCGTAAGGCGCGTCTTCTCCACGAGCTGCACGTACAGCTCACGGTTGGCCAATGTCACCGGCATCTTCTCGCCCTGTGGCACCAACGGAACCTCGACGCCATCGCTCAGCGTCGTCGACAGGGTCAAGTAGCCCAGCACCTCTTCTGCTTCTTCAGCCGCCGACTCTGTGCCAGTGCTGAGTTCCTCCACACGGTTGAGATTGTTAGCAGCCGCAACATCAACGCTCTCGAGGTGTGCCCGGCTGACTTCAAGGCCTGCTAGTGGCCGCCACACGAGCGCAGGGAGATCCAGTCCCATCTGCAGTCCATGACGCACCGCTGTACCAATAAGCTTGCCTAGGAAGCGATGCAGGTCCAAGGCCATGGGCCCGTTCGCTAGCAAAGCTGTGCCGCATGACGGGTTCAGCAAGAACTTGTCCTGGTTGCTACCAGTCCCGCTGCGGCGATTCGGGCACGGGATCAACAGAGGCAGCAAGCCTTGCTCGCCCTTTGCCAGCTCCACGTTGTCCATCATCAGCTCGTCAACAATCTGCTCAAAGACCGCGCGATACGGCCCACCGTAGTCGTTGACGCCTTCGCCAAGGAACTTGACCTTGAAAGCACGGCGTTGGCCTCCGTGGCCCTTTCCGCAGTATGCACGGCGAAAGAAGCTGTCACTCCATGCCCGCATTTCGCGGTACAACTGGCCAAACACTGAACGGCGCA
This sequence comes from Phytophthora melonis, assembly GCA_024211575.1. Taxonomy (NCBI): domain Eukaryota; phylum Oomycota; class Peronosporomycetes; order Peronosporales; family Peronosporaceae; genus Phytophthora; species Phytophthora melonis. Next base: position 1,141,456 of record JAMXKT010000013.1, read on the forward strand.
GACGGTCGCCTGGTTGCGATAGCAAACTCAACTTTGATGCTTGCGCTTGAATGCGGTTGATGCGGATAACGCGGATCTCGCGTGGGTCTTCGTACTCGTCGGATGGCAGCGGCGTGCTTGTCGTCGTCGAACGTAGTACGTCGTCCCAGAAAGCACGTTTCGTGCTCGTGAACACTAACCGTCGCAGGGAACGCAGCTTCAAACTCATCGACAAAAACTCGCTCGAGCACCTGGTAGAAGCATTGCTGCTTCCACTCTTGCTCGAAACCTCGATCGGCTGGGCACTGCTTCCATCGTCGGGCTGGATAGCAATGATCGGAAGCACCCGCAAAATCTTGCTGTTCAACACCCGAAGCACCGCAGTGCGCGCGCGCAACTCAGGGCCCGTGATGTTCTTTAAAGCTGGTGACGTGAAATAGTCTTCCACGACTAGCGAACGAGTACGTGACCGACTAGATCCCGAGCTTGTGTTGCCATCGACCTCGTCGGGGTGACCACGTCGGTGATGCTGAGATTTGTCACGTCCAGTCCAATTGCTGCGCAATACGCGTTAAGGCGCTCAACCAATTGAATGTCCGATGTGGTCGTATGCGCCCGCGTGGCCAGCTCGACAAAAGCGTCGAAGTCGGTCCTAGCGCGCTCCTCCAGTGTTGAACGAGGTGTAAACGGACCGTGTTCAGGTGCGCTCTCGTAGTCCGACACATCCATAGCGCTGTTCTCAATCAAAGTCATATCCTTGCCGCCACGGCGAATCAAAAGAAGCTCCGGCAGCTCACTTGGAGACCAATACCACGCCCATGCACGTCCCTCATCTGCACCCTCATTTCCTTGAGTCTCCGTGCGATACCACAGGAAGCCGCGGTACACACCTAGAATGACAGCTTCTTCAGGCTGGTTCAGCTCTTGTCCATACTTCGAGCAGATACGCACGCGGTCTCCCGCCAAGAATGGGGCGCCTAGGCCAGCAGCGTTACTGACACGGATGCAAGCAGCAGGGGAAGTGTCAAAGTCCACCGAAATTCCACGTGGACGTGCATGGCATCGCTGCCAGTGATTATCACTCCAGCGCTTCCATTCCGACCAACTCTCGCGCAGCAGAGTTTCTGGCAGTTTTACCCTGGAGTCGATAGTTGTAGGAGATGCCATGCCCGCAGGCGATGAAGTTCCGCTAGCCGATGACTCGTTCGTAGCCGACGCCTTTCCTTGCTGAATCGACACGTACCATGAGTGTAATGCCTTGCTCACATCCACAGCGTCCGATAGGATCTGACGCGGGGGCACTCCGGGCATTGACACCCACTTTTGGTTAAGCGTGACACGATCGCCGCCCTTGCGCATGCCGATGCACGGGTACAGTGTACGCGAGTTGCGCTCTCCCTTCATGTTCTCGAACGCAACACCCAAGTCGGACACGATGTGCTCGCCAAATTTGATGCCATCCATGAAAAACGATAACTTGCCCTGCTCCATGTCGAGTCGAACGCCAATGGTATCACTCGCGTTAAAGTGGTCGCCGTAGATGCGCTCTGTACTGTTGTGATACGTAGCACGGAAGTTCACGAAGCCCCATCCGTGCCACCTATTCAGGCGGCTCGACAGCGCGGCTTGAGAACCGGGCGGGCCTGCCTTTTCGCACACTCCAATGAACACACTGCCAAACTCCGCTTGCTCTACATGGACCTCCCAGTAATGCACACCCGTGGTAAATCCCACCGTGCCTAACGCAAGGTTTCGGGACTCGCCACTGTGGCACGTCACAGATAGACCGTCCGACGAGATGCCCAGCGTTGAAAAGTGGTTGTAGTGGTCCATTGTGAACAAGTATTTCGTTGACACTTGCAATTCACCGCGAATTTCCACGAGCTCGCCATCCTTGACGCCAGCGTGCGTGTACTCTCCACGAAGCGTATCAACCGTTGATGCGTTAGTGGTGGTTGCCTCAGGGGAGTCTAACGACTTAAGCGGTTGCAGCATATACTTGGTGCCAGGCTGCCACTTTTCCGTGCCAAAGCGAAGCATCCAGCCCATGTCAGGGTTACCGCGAGTTAACTGCAACTCTTGAACGCAAAGAGATCCGTCAGGATATCTCATACCAACAACGCGAACAGCTGCCCCATAGTCAGGCCACTCCATCAGACCAGCCACCTTCGTAGCACCAGGCTCGACTGACGCCATGTCTTCTTCGTCGACGAAGAGATACAACAATACACCAAGGTGCAGCTCGGATCCAAATGAACCTTCATCCTCTTGCTTCGCCTTTGGAGTAGGGTGCTGGTGCGTGATGTTACCTTCTTCGTCCACTTCTACATGAATCAGGTCGAAGTTACCGTCAGCACCCCAGCGGTACGTGTACAGTGAGTCGTTTGGCCAGCGCACAGACATGCCTTCGCCATCTACGCCACTCCACGGCGAGACACCTTCAACAACACCCACACTGCCTTCCCCGCCATCTTGGTCGCGCCACTTCCAGTTAGGTCCGCGAATAACCTTGCACCCAATCTTCAGTTCTGGCTGGTTGGACTCCTCTTGCTTTTGACGAAGTCTAAATTGCGTCAGAGTGCCACTCCACAGCTGTGTGTGAGAATCAGCAAGCACTCCTACGTCGTTGCCGTGCTTCCAGCCTCTTGGCTCCTCTCCCATGATGCCGCGCTTAGCAGCCTCCAAGACGTCGATTTCTTGCGGATTCAGCATAGACGTGTCGAAGACAGGGTCTTCCTCCGGCAAACGGAACTCAAAGGTTGACTCAGTTTTCTCCTGGAGCAGCTCGGGCATCGGTAATTTCGTTCTTCGACCTGGCCCGTTGATGGCTAGCCGATCATTTGAACCTACAACAGCAGCGGCGGCGGCCATGACGTCGGTATCCTCAGTTACCATGTTGGCAATCGCTGACAGCGTGATATCAGGGGCTTCTTCCGAGTCACTGTTATCAACCTCCATGTTCGTAACCCCACTACTTTGTGCTGCACTGTTGTCTTCCTTGTCTTCCTCGATACCTCGTGCAGCAGCAGCGGCACCATCATTGCTGGTCGTTGCAGTAGAGTCGCCCAAACTCGATGATGAGTTTCTTTCAACTCCAGCCTCAGTAGCCGCAGCACGCTCTACAGCAAGTTTTTCTTGCTTCAAGGCCTCCTCTGCAGCTTGCTGTGCCTGTAATAGTTTTTTCGCAGCCATCACTTCCTCGTACTCTTTCTTGTCGATCGGATCCAGGTCAGCTTCAATTCTCTGGCAAGCTTGTAACTGCTGAGACGAGCTGCTTTCAAAGAGCTTATCCGTAGATTGCCCCACCGCACTCATCACCAGGCCGGCTGCAGAAACAAGCTCTACAAGGCTTTGGACGTACTTCGAGCATACGGGGACGTTCGGATACTCGCGCAGGATTCGTTCTTGTGAGAGGTCGACAAGCCGCTGCAACGGTAGGGCATCCAAGGCCGTTTTCAGCCTCAGTTTCGTTTGCTCGTCAATCATCTCGATGTCACTCTTATCGGCGATCCCAGATGTCTTCGGCAAGATATCTTGTAGAATCCCAGCAAGGATGGTTGCGCCACGCTCTTTGACACACATACTCGGAGATTTCAGCGACGACATCCAAGCTTGCAGCAACCGTTGCCGAATCTGATCGTGTACCGGCGCCGAGAGCCTTTCCTTGTGTTCCTCCAGGGATTCTAATAGCAACCCACTAGCCCATTCTGCAAGGAAGAGATTAGGATGACTTAGCACCTCTTTATCGGACCAGGTTTGGCCGGTTTCGGCTGTAATCTGAAGAAGGGTGGCGGTAATAGCGGCTTCCGATGAGTTCCATGGGATGCGAGCGTATTGGCGTTGGGACGCTCTTGTAACCTCCGACGAAATGCACGAGAGAATCGTATCAATCAGAGAATTTGGATCGCAGGTTGTTGCAGTAATCGTCGAAAGGGTGTTGTTCAGCGCCGACTGCACCACTCCAGACAGCAAATTCAACGCATACCGACCGGTGGCACCAGAATCGAGGAGATGGAGGGCATCGCCATCGGGAAGCGTTAAAGGCGTGCTGGGCAACGCATTTGACACATGAAGAGCGCTAAGACTCGCCATCAGCTTGATGAAGTCGAAGAATCGTGCTGAATCTTCACTCTCGGTGGCTGCACGAAGAGCGTCTCCGACCGACAAAAAGGATGATATAGAGAACGGTCCAACAACCTCTGTAGGCCACTTCGCAAGCAACGTCAACAGCGCTCGTCGCGCCTGCAAGATCGCAAGCGAACGTGTGACGACCAGCAGCTCAACATATACTCGGTTGTCCGGAAGAGCCTTGATTTCAGCCAAGGCGTCAGCCTTCGTCACGCTTGAACCAGATGCAAAGCCACTACTGCGGCTGTGGCCTGAGCTTCGGAGCATCGATGGATGCATATCCCTAGCGAAATATCGCGTGTCGCTCGAATAGTTTTCTTCGCCGATACTTTCTTCCAGGCAGTCTTCTCGGGATCCTATCACGTCAAAGCCCTTCGGCACGGCAGTGAGGTCATAATTGTCGCCGAGCACATTCAAAATTGGCTGGAATCCTGGCGGGGGAGGGTACTTGAATGGAGATCCACCAAGGTTAAACTGCAAACGCTCCCTTCGGTTAAAACTTGCACACGGGTACACCCCCCGAGCAAAGTCAATAGCTCGGAAAGCAACACCCATGTTGGCGGAACGCATCTTGCCATTTAAGCTGAAAATGATGGTGCCTGCATCCGCGTCGATGCCACAGCCAACGACGTCGCCTTGTTTCCACTTTGAGCCCCACGGAGACGACCGCCCATGCCATCGTTGCTGTCTCCAGCCGTCGTAAGCCCACGAATGCGCGCCATCGCCCACTCCATCTCCGCGATCAGCAGCACCGCAGAAGGCTACATCAGCCCAACCAATTTGAATGCAGCCGTTGGTGTGTAAAACCGCTTCGTAGTACCAGCGTCCACTGGAAACAAGGCAATCCGGTGCCCCAACACTGGCAAAACCACCACCAACCAAGCCTTCCACCATCAAGTCGTGCTCTCCTATGCAGGCTTGACCACTCACAGCACGTAGAGGGTTGGGCATTAGCACAGTGTTTTCCCCTTCAGGGATTATGGTCGGAGCAGCTCCATCCCCTGCGTCTCCACCCGAGGACCGAAGTTTCGCCTCCTCGTCTCGTCGATCTTCAGCTTCCAATGCTTCGCCGTTTGATAGAATCCACGTCAAGGCTGCATCGACGTTATTTCGGTTCGCAGCTAACGCCTTCTTGCACCAGTTGAAAGGGAATCCCATCTCGGACAGCTGTTCGAGTAGTGGGCTAATTGCTTCAAAGTCATCCTTCCGCGAAGACCTCGCACTGCTGTCTGCGCCAGATCCTCGGGTCGAGCGATACTCGGCAACAAGACGTTCCATATCGCTACTGTGTTCAAAGCAGAAATTAATCGCAGCCTCAACATTCTGAGAGCAGCGGGCCAAAGCCACATCACACCACTCCTTCGGGAATCCCATCTCCATCATTTGCTGAACCATTGGACCCGGCGACAAGTTGTCAGCTTCCGCTGATTCAGTCTCCTTACCTTTCCCTTCGTTAGAGTCTGCAGGGGGCGACGGAGCAGCGTGCGCACTCCTAATTACGTACCAACGGGACCACAGCATTAGCCAGCTCTCTTCAAGTGACGAGATATCTCCGACCCCAGCTGCCGTAGGCGTCTCAGAAATGGCAACAGATAGCAGATCCTTTAGACCGCGAGGGCCAACACCGCGGATGAACGTTGCAGCACAATAATCGTTCTTCAGCAGCGTAGCAGAAGCGCGAAGCCCATGCTGGCATAGTAGCATCCGATGAAGTCGTGACTCCTTCTCCATTTCTGCCATAGCATCAGTGGGTTCTGTCGGTGAAGAGTTGTCAGTACTATTCTTTTGGTGGCGAGGTGATCCGGTTGCTTCAGAGTCCGACTCATCAACGCCAGCGCCGCTGGGCATATCGCTATCCATCGCCGACGGGGATGAAGAGCCATCATTTGACATATCATCGTCGTCTTCGCTTTCTCCATCATTCCCACCTTCTTCGTCGGCTTCGTTAAGTGCATCCATGACGTTCACGTCCATGAGGCTCTTTTTCACTTCAGCCAAGAAGTACGGGAATCGTTCCACAAGTAAGGATTTCAGCACCGCGTCCGAAAAGGCGTTATTTGGCAGCTCCACTTCTGGGACTGCGAATAAGTCCTCAATGGGGACACGTACTGGTCGTGTCTACACAAACACCATAAAAGAATGGTTAGTGCGTGAATTAGTATACCTTTTACAGATTTCACCATGAACACCTACCGGTATGGAGCGACTCGAAAGCGAGGACTGCTGTAGATTGCTGCTCTCATCAGTGCGACCTCCGCGCAGCAGTACTTCAGCTGCGGATTTCTCTGGCTCATAGGCAACAATCACACCCCTTGCTCCTCGGAATGCAATTTCTTGTAAAGATGATCCAGACCGCGGCATAATCTTCACTGTACCGCCGACGTGAAGACCTTCAATGTGGCCATCGAGGATGCATAATGCAGACAGGGCCTTGACATAGCTAGACGTTTGTGCGTTCCAGCTCTCAAGCGAGGGAGTCTCCTTCGTCATATCTTCCATTTCGACATCAGAATCTGCCGTTTCCGTAACAACTCCTTCCTGCTCAGTGACGCACACTTGCGGGATCGAAGAGAGAGCGTCGGCAATTGCACGATTCAAATGGTCCGCCCACTTGTCGGATTCATATAGCGAACGAAGCAGCAGCACGACTTCAGCAGCAAGACCACCAGCGCTGAATCCAGAATCTTCTACCGGGCTGGTGTAAGCAGTCTTTCCAGGGTTGGTGGAGTTAGAATGCTGACGAAGCAACACCTCCGCGACACTAGGAGGGTTATTTGACCCCACAATTCCCACGAAAAAGTTGATCAGTGTAGATGCGTGGCCTGGCTCGTCCTGGCCATCGACATCGTACTCATCGTCACTGTCCATGTCAAAACTCTCAACTTCGTCGTAACGGACCCTAATCGAAGACGGGTCCAGAGAAGGCAGGAGCCGGCGAAGCAACTTCAAAATTCGTCTTTGTATCTGAGGCGAGTTCACGTCAACGAGAGCAAGCAATAGGCGGAGCCACCGAGAGGAAGACAAGTGTGACCTGCATACCGGGGAGCCGCTTACTGAGTACAGAAGGGAGCAGATCTGATAACAATACTCCTGGGCATCGTTCAGTCCATCTCCGGCATCCATCTCCGACCCAGACGTACTTGGATCTCCGGACTGCGTAGGATCAGTAGCAAACGCTGTAGACGGAGCATCCACAGGCATATTTCCTCGACTTTGCCGCATCTCTTCCAAAGAGTTCTTCAGCTCGGTGTACAACATGTGGAATACGGACTTTCCGAGTGTTTCAGGGCCGGAAGGCTTGCGCAACAGTGGAATCGATCCTAAACTCAGGCCTGGAGTAGGCGGGAGGTCGGACGCACTTAGAAGTCCATCTGCCGTATCACTGGCATGAGCAACTTGCGCGGCTAGTAGGTGCACTACTTTCAGTGCAGCCTGGACGATTTTCTTCTTATTCTCCGCAAGTAAAACCGCGTCGTCAGCAGAAGTAGTACGAGCTGGACCAGCCGAGCCTTCCGCCAAGGCCATATCACTTGATCCTCGGGCTTCGTCCAGCACAGTTTGTAGCACTCTGAAAATACCAACGCGCGACAAGAACGAATGATCGTCTGGCTGGATGATGATTCCCCAGGCTAGCAAAATGACTAGCTGTAGGTCGGCATCATGAGCCCACGTAGCTCTAGATAACGACGCACTCAGGTAGCCATACAACGACTCGAATGATTCCCTGAGATCGTTTTTCAGGTGCTTCCCGCACCCGCCAAGATCACTCAGGTAGTGAGAAGACTCCGTGATAGTGCCTGAGCTACCAGTAGAAGCTGCTGGCACAACGCTAACGCCAATATCGCCGAAGTCCTTCCCGAGAGAAGAGCCACGACTACCGTTGGTTTTAAAATCCGCCAGTGTCGGTGACAGCCACTGCAACGCACTGGACAACGCAAACGAGGATTGAATAACTTCATGACGTTCCGCAGTCAGCACTCCGCGGTTACTTCCAGAGTCTCCAATAAAGTTTCGGAAAGACAGCATTCCGATCGTCCTCAGGAATGCCGCTGTGCAATTGCTAAGCATTCTTGACTGTAGGGTCGATACACGAATATGAGCTTCCACAAAGCGTGCGACTTGGACCAACACATCGCTGTATATACGCTCGGCACACTCGTACACGGCAGACTTCGATGCTATCCGTTGAGCACTGCTGTCCACTGACGCCAGGGCATACACAGCCTCCGCAGCAGCCAACGCCTTCGCGCTGGGTTCAATCTCCAGCAAGAACTGAGCTTTCCGGATCACCAGACCAGCCACAACTGTGTACGAGGAGCCCATAGAGTTTTTGGCTCGAATTGCCCACTCAATAACTCGTTGCGCAGCTCGCCAGATGTGCATTAAATTATCATGCGGCCGAACATCACTATCTGCGAAGTTGGATGGTGAGTTCTCGACATGTTTCTTGATAGAGCCCAAAGAACCGCTGTGCCAGATCATTGCAGCACAAACGGTTCGCCGAGTAGCTTTCATAGGCTCTCCTCCCAATCGCACAAAAGGCGACTCTCCCACGTGTTTCGAAACCCATCGATCTAATGCTGCTGCTTCACCGCGATTTTCGATGAGGTCTTTCAAAAGTGGGTCACTCACGCGCGCTCCAGCAATAGGCGTGCTGTCAACGTTAGGAAGAGATGCTGAGAGCGTTTTTGGCAGTACAAACTGCATCCAAGCTTTGGTGGCGTCGTTAAGCACAGGCAAACTGCCAGCAGCTGTGGCAGAACCGAACCCAGAAATCTCCAAACTACGCTCAAGCACACTCTTTAAATGTGCCTGGACAGTATCGAGAGGTAAGCCACCCTCAAGCAAATTGCTGCTTACCCACTCATCGTATTCATCAATCGAGCACTCAGACGATGACAATTTCGATACATCGCCGTCGTCACTTTCACCATCATCACTCTTCGCGACATCATCCAAACTGAGAGCGGTCGTGCTCACGTTGTCAACGAGTAGATCATCGCTTTCCAAGCTGGTCAATGCATGGCCAAAGTAGCCTAACAGATTGGCAATCACCATTTCCAGAATGACAAGCTGATTGCTCACCCATTGCCGTCCATCTGTCTCCTTCGAGTCCTGCGAGATCTTGTTTCCCACAATGCAACCACTTGTGTGACTCTTAGTGTCCTCGTAGCTTCCAGTGAACACTGTACCATCAGCGCGGAGACGCCCCTCCACCAAGCAGGTGCCACCTTGGCGCCAAGTTTCCACGAAAGATACCTTGGTTCCCCGGGCGATACCATTCAACGTTACCGTTGTAAACGAGCCACTGCTTCGACCTTGCATGGATCCGTCCTTGCCTTGAGAAAGAGTGAGATGGTATTGTTGAGCTGGAATATTGCCAGCAGCCATGCTCTTCAACTCCCACTCCCCAGCAACACTGAGCACAAGGTTGCCAGGAGAAACATTGTCTTCATCTTCGCTCGACGGAGCCAGTGCTCGAAGAGCTTGATTCACAAGCTCAATGCATCGCATAGTGCGAATACACCAAGGCACAAAGGTCATTGCCAGCGTCGAGGACAATCCATGGTAGTTCCGGATAAGGCTTAACGAACTGATCAGCGGAGTAACCAGCGGAAACAGCAGAGGGTATGAAGATACTAAGCGCTCATAGTCACGAATGCGCTCGTGCTTCTGAGCAGCAGTGAGAGCTGTTTGTTGTTCTGACGATATATCCAAGTTATTCAGCGCAGGGTTGGATAGATAAGAACAGCACGACTCCAACAGGGCTCCTGCGTGGTGCAAAAATGGCTTGAGAACAGCAGGGATCGCAACGCCCTTAGGTTCCATCATCTCGCCACTCGAAGATAGAGCAAAGCTCGCGTCCGCAGTCGGCTGAACCGGCAAAATCGTAACTTGGTCATCCCGTTGATACAGTCCAATCGCAGGATATAGCGTGCCGTGTTGAGTTAACCCATCAAACGCAATGCCCCAATCACTATCTCCAACTCCAAACGAAAGCGCTCCACTATCGGTATTCAGTCGAACGCGTACAACACTGCCGGTGGTGAAACCATCTCCGTAATCACCACGGACTTTACTACGGGCATGCCATAGTGCCCGGGTTCCGATAAGCCCCCATCCCTGTCGGTCACCACCCACGTAGGTTGCAACAGACGCATCTCTGGTACAAACACCAAGGAAAATGTGTCCCTTCTCACATCGATCGAGACGAACACCCCACTCATGAATACCAGTGTTAGGAGGGCAACCTGTCGTAGCCATCACCATTCCCCACTGTTTCGCCGTATACTGTTTTGCCGTTCGGTTTCCATCGGAAAGAGTCATCGTTTCAGCGCATCGTGATGAATCAAACTCTAAAGCAGGCGGCTCATCACCGCGCGAACCACCTAGTCGTTGGATCATCAAGTCTTGTAGTGATCGAAGCAGGACAATTCGAGCATTTAATGCTGGGAGGCGCGGCGAATCGTCCCCTTTCTCGAGAAGCGGCAGTAACGGAGCGTGCACCAACTCGTAGCTGTCTCTAAACGAGAAGTTGTGCCACCCTGTCGACAAAATACTCTCGCGAAGTAAGTCAATCAGACTAGGAAGGCGGTTGATGCATTCCAGCGCCTCCGCCTTTTGCTTGCGCCCCATATCCCACATTTCTTCGTATGCACTTGCCAAGGTATCAGCGTTTAGTGCCTCATCACTCGGGCCACTGCCGGGAATCTCCATTATCGCATCCAGGAGACCAGGAGGTCCGTGGCCAGATATATAATCATAAAGGCATCGCGCACTCAGAGACCCAGAATCGAGAGAAGCGCGAATAACGTCGGGGCTCCACTTTGCTTTGATCTTTCCCGTTTTCGATGCAGCGTTTTGGAGAGCACCATCATCGATTGGCTTCACACTTGGGTCGCTAGCACTTTGCTTCTTCTGTCCTCGCTCAACCTTGCTGTCGTGTTCAATAACGTCAACACAGGTGGGCACAAAAAGCTGAGCCATATCTGGCAACGCCAACCGAGCGCATAAAATGTCTAGTTGGTGAAACTTCCACTCCACGTTTTGTTCACCAGTTCGAGCAAGCTTAAGGCATTCAGCGAGCCTAGATGCCAGGAGCATATGCCTGTCCTTCTGCGCGTCGTAGAAAATGCTGAAAGCTCGTACCCACGCTGCCGTTGCTTGTTCGCGAATACGAGCGTGATAATATGCAGCAGCGTTTTGTACATCGACCGGGGAACACGCTGCTGGAGTTGAAAATATGATCGAGCCGATGACATCCTGCCCAGGATCAGCTTGAGAGCTCTCAATAGAGATGTAATTCAGGACTAGACTCTTCAAACTCTCCAACAACGGGTTACCGCCTTCACTCGAACCGCCATGGGGCTTCAACTTGGGAATCTGACCAAGACCAACAGAAGCTGGCGCAATACCCATCACTTCAACGTGGAAAAAGTGCACTTCGAGGACTCGGAAGAGCGAAAGCATCGAGCACGACGAAAACAAACGCCACTTAGCTGCCCAGTTTGGATTTTCAGCCCACCGAGAATGGGGAGTCGCAGATGCGTGCAGATCCCTCAACAAAGAATTCAGGAGCATGAACGTCAGTGGATGCGGCTGAACAGGTGATTTGCTAGGGAGAAGACCCTCCTGGCATGACTTCAGGTATTCCATGCACACCTTAGTCATCTGGACTATGAGAGCCATCACAACAGTAGCTGCATCAACGTCAGCAGCAGAACCACCCGGGAGTGCAAACGGACCAAGCTCCTGCAGCTCTTCAGCAGAAAACTTTGCCGGGCGCGTTTTCACAACAGGCGATTCGTTTTCGTCCGAAATCTCTCCATCCGGTTTGTTCTCACTCTTGGGGGTAGATGGAGCATCGGCTGATGCGTGTTGGTCCCTCAAGTTCACCTCGGGAGACAGAGACAACGCAATTGCGCGCGCCATCAGCGCATCTTCATCCACGCCTTCCCCTCCAAGACTGTCTTCGCCTTCCCCACGCTCATCGTCATCATCATCGTCGTCGTCGCCATCATCTCCATCATCTCCAAACCGACTCAATCTTGCGCGAAGTTTGGCAATTGATCCACTGTCCGAGTCCAAATCCATTTCAGCAGAAGCTGCGGCTTCTAAAACAACATTCTGCAAGTCGGACTCAAAGTTGCCTTCCGCGCTTTCCAGCGTAGTATCCGCCATAGTTTGATCCGCCTTCGTCGGCGTCGAGACTTCGTTCGTTGCCGACGCTGCAGCCATAGACGTCCTCTTAGGCTTATATTCTGGCGCTTTCTCTCCCCGCAGCACCCGTAGATGAGAGACCAGCGGGAACGTGGGCGGCTCGGTATCCTTCGCCTTATTCTGATGGCCCAGGAACGACAGCACAAGCTTCGCCGCCAGCATGAGTCCCTGCAGCGATCCTTCAGCGATACTCTTGGCCACAAAGCGACTGATGTTCGTCTTCATGTCTTCATCAGACAGCGGCTCCGCTGTCAAGTCCGGCGTCAGCATCCCCGCTCCGATGCCGGTTTGCGAGGGCTGCTTCTCCTTGCGCTCCCGGTCCTTCCGCTTCTTCTTCTTTTTCTTGTCCTTCTTCGGGTCCACGCCTGTGACCAGCGGGTGGCACAGAATAGCACCGTACAGCGCGGGGTCCTGCTCTCGGATCTGGCCCAGCATCACGTTGTACACGCGGTTGTCCAGCTTGTCCTTCAGTAGCCGCGCGTGCAGCTTGGCCAGGCACTTCTCCGGGTCCAGCGCGTCGTCCTTGTCGTCGTCGTCGTCATCGGCCTCGTCGCGCTCGTCGTCGCGCTCGCTCTCCGCCTCCTTGTCCTTGTCCTTGGCCTCGTGGAAGTCGCGGCCGCCGCCCAGCGCGAACTCGATGTCCGACTTGGCCTCCATGAAGAAGCGCGTAAGCTCTTCCACGCGCTGGCGGCGCGCGGCGTCGGCGCTCAGCAGGTCGTCCTGCTTGGAGGAGGACGACGACGAGGTCTTCTGCTGCGTGTCGGCGGCGCGCTCGGGCGCGCGCTCGAGCTTGACGGGCTCGGCGCGGCCGCTGGCGGCGAAGAACTGCAGCGACTCGGCCGTGATGACACTGCTGCGGTCGCTGCAGAGCGCCGCGAGCTCCGCCATGAGGCGCGCGTAGCGACCGTCCAGCGAGTCCTTCTCCTGCGTCTCCTGCAGCTCGTGCAGCACGCTGGCCTGCCGCAGTAGACGCGTCTGCTTGGCGCGCGCGCTGCTGCTCATGCTGCTCGTGGGCTCGCCGCGGGAGGAAGAGTGATGGTCTCTCGGCTTTCTCTCTGCTTCGGTCTCCGTCGGCGGCGGCTTCTTCTCTTGCTAAAGTGTCGGTCGTCCCCCCTTACGATCTTTGAGCGAGTCCGGCTAAGTACGGCGTCGCGATTGGACGAAACGGAGCTTGAAGTGCGAAGAGACGCGAGTATCTATCTGCCAAGATGGAGGACGGCGCCGAGGCGGGCGTCTGGAGCAGCTTCGAGAAGAGCGTCGCGTACATGAAGGAGGTGGCGGCGCTCTACGAGTCGGCGTTCGGCTGCAGGACGGATGGCACCAGGAAGACCGTCACCAAGGCGCACCTGGACGAGGCGCACAACCAGGCGCAGCAGGCGCTCGAGCTGCTGGCCTCCAACCTGCTGAACGCCTCCATGACCGTCATGAACGCGATCGAGAGACAGGTGCGCGGCAGTAACTGTGTTGCAGCCACGGAAACCATCTGACTGGTGCTCTACTTGGGTTGTCTAACTCCGCCCCCGCCAGGAGAGCGAGGCCGACCGTCTCAAGCGCAAGGTGTCGGCCATTCGCAAGAGCATTCAGGACCGACAAGCTGAGCTGGACCGACAAGCCGTTGACAAGTTCTATGTAGCTCACAAGGCGAGCCGAACGAGGCCGTCGAGTCCGGTCATCTTAGCAGTGCGAACGGGGCGATTCGAAAAGGACCCACCGCAGCGTACGCGTTCACGTGTGCTACCCAGGCTGTGCTAATTAGTTCTGATGTGTGTTTTTATGTGTGCTGCGGGTGTTGTCCAACACAGACAAACTGAAGCTGTCCCTCGCTCCGGATCAATGCATGCAATAAATAATATTAACTTCCTATTATTCTCGTCTTCTAGCGTCCTTGGCTGCGCTCTGTCCAGGGATGTTAAGAGTTATTTTATTGTGTTTTTCTTTTATGTTCTTTTATGTTAAAACGAGAAGTTGCGCCACAACCTTTTTTCTTTTATTATGGGGTTACTAAAATTACTCGTTTTAAGAATTTCAAGGTGTAGCTACCTTCGCCACTGCATCACAAGACTGCCTCGTAAAGCAAACGCAGAGCCCTTACCTGTAACAGGTCTTTCGAGCACCCTTCGTCGTGTACATAGTAAAAGAAAATAAAGAAGAAATATTCTTTTAATGCCCAAGAAAAAAGAAAATTTTCGCTTTAAAAAAATCGTTCTTTTAACATCTCGAGTCGAGAATCTCCGATTCCTCTCTTATTCGCCCTGGTGGATTTTGAGAGCCATGCTTTGGGCTCACAACCTTTATCGCTTTTATCTCCATGGACTTGGAACTCCGCGGCATTGCTGGCTCGGATTGTCGCCGCTTTTCCTTTCTTGCCGGGGTCATCATTCTCTTCAGCGCGGGCATCGACTGTGCTCCATTATCCGATTTTTCTTGGCCAGGGGTACGGCTCTTGTCGGTTTCTGAGTTGTCGGCGAGAGTGCGCTCTGGTCGATGGGAAAAGGGGCGAAAGCCTGAGCCTCGTCCGTACCAGCTCGACACGGAGCCTAAAGATTTACGCTGCAGCTGTCGCCCAATGTCCTTTTCCATTGAGGTCAGCAAATTGGAGCTGGTCTGTCGCGACAACATGGTCACCTCCTTCACGTGATTCCAGTTCAGCGCATTCACGTTGAGCGAGCCTCGCTTCTCAGTCGCGCGGGACCAAAAGCGCTTTCCCAACACCTTCCGTTGGATCTCCATTTGCAGCTCAAACGCGGGGAAAAGCAGCATCGGGTGCCGCACCGCAAACTCTTGGAACAGTGCTGCAGTGAGGCGGTTGTTGGGCGTACTCGCCATGATGGCGTCCAGCTTCTCCACGATCTTTTGCGCGCTTGAGCTGGTTTCCCAGGCGCTTCCCCATACCTCCCGCACGCATCTCACAACTTCGTCGTGCTCGATCTCGCCGCTCCCATCAATGTCGTATAGATCGAACGCGAACCGAACCAAGCTCGCGTGGTTGAAAGAGCAATAGTTCCACACAGCCAGCACAAACTCGATAAAGTCCACCTCGCCGCTCCCGTTCCGGTCCATGACTGAAAACGCTTTCTCCGAGAAGCGACTGCGCTTTAGATCTGCACCAGCGGCAGCTAGTTAGTAAAGATTGCTCAAGAATAATGCAGACGAGGCTGCCCACAAACCGATGTAGTCGAAGAACTCCATTAAATTGATCTCGCCCGACTTATCTGCAAGCACAACACCGACATTATTTACATACAATGCGTTCACGGCGTCACATTGCCCCATTTCGCACCTTTGTCCATGGCGGAGAAGATCTGGTACAGCGCGAATAGGTGCTTGTGATCCAGCCCAAGACCGCGGAGTGTCTGCAGCAGCGTCTCGTTTAGGTGGAGAGACTTGTTGAAGGCCTTCTCTCTCGCGTGCGCAACAGCGCCACAGGAGGCGAATATATTTCCCATTCCATGAGAGAATGGCCGACTACGTCTTTTCGACGGCGAGCGGGAGGGGGCAGTGAACTCGTGCGCACCTTGCATTTTCGTAGCTTGGCCTAGATATTTTTACCCTGCGTTCTTACCTGGTCACAGGATAGCAAGACGTGGATCCGCAAGCTGCCGCGAAGCTGTAGAACCACAATACCCAGTCGTTTCGTTCATGAGTAAGCCCTACGATAGACGGCTTGCTGAGGTCGACGTTAGTGGCACGAGAGCTTACCCTTCACTGGAATCCTCAGTGGCTTGGACTGAGGCATCTCATCTTCAAAATTGGCAGTTCCTACATTGCGGTGAGTAAACGTTCGTCAACGGCTTGCGTCGCGTCGTTTCACTATCGAATCTGACAGGTAACGGGTTTACGGGTTTGGACCCACATGTGATTTGACAGGATCCAAACCCGTTCAAAATGAGTGGCGCCGAGCTCCAACAAACGTCGCCAGTTTGCCTGCTGTCGTCACTTTCAGTTTTGTGCAGCAGAGACGACCCAGCAAGGATTTTTTGTTATTGCGGAGCCAAGGACCTTTTGCCATTCGGAGCTTCTGAGGATGAAAAAATACACTAGCCGTCGAGCCGTCCTCGGACGTCGATGTGGCGCTAACTATACTCTAATTTTTTCCTGAAGAACGCCAAGCCAACAGGTAGTGCTTTGTGTGTGCATGTTGCATGTTGTTACCACCCGGGGTTCCAGTGAGGAAAAACGTACCACCACACTGATCTATACGATGAGAAATCTTCCATAGAAATCAAACTTTTACTGAGGAACCCCATCCACGACAGACAGTTGAGGCTTATACTGTAGTGTGTATTTTCATGTGAAGAAGTGACCGATGCGCTTAACCAGCTAAATACACTCGCTGCAATACGAATAACTAGTCAGCTTACATCTTTCCGGTCGATGTGATTTTCTACTACTGTTCTTCTTCCAGGTTAAATCGCGCTGTGTGCGTTGGCCTCGTTGAAGTGGAAACCACCGCTTCTGTGTGGACTGACGCACATGTGAATGCAGCCCGACTCTTCGAGGACGTGACGTGGTAGCGCGTCGATAGTTTTCGGCGCGTCGAACC
Organism: Phytophthora melonis; assembly: GCA_024211575.1. Classification (NCBI taxonomy): domain Eukaryota; phylum Oomycota; class Peronosporomycetes; order Peronosporales; family Peronosporaceae; genus Phytophthora; species Phytophthora melonis. The sequence continues at coordinate 1,158,326 of JAMXKT010000013.1, forward strand.
CCACCATTACGGACCGAAGTCTACGGTGACAGTGGCAGAACATGTTTGAGATCGACTTACAGCTACGCGGCATGCCAAGCGCAAGAGGAGTTTGTGCAATAAATCACTTAATGACAGCTTTCCACTTCCTGCACTTGCTTAGATCACTGTCTTCTTTCCCGTTGCAGTTAGAAGTGGACGGAGAACCCCCAGCCTACGGGTCCATACACTTTGATTCGACCTTAACAAGTGTGCCTTCAAGTCTGAAGCCGCACGACGGATACTTCATAATGGACGCGCCACCAAGGTACCCGATTGCCAGTCCATCGTTGGTGCACACAATTGCACCGTCAGGAAGACCGTGAGCAGACAAATTAATCTCGTTCCCGAATACTCCAGTGACTTCAGCTGGAATAATGGCGTACGGAGGGCCGAACTGGTAAGGAATGTTGCGGAAGAGATACGCGTGGACCTTCATCGTTGGAACCACTCCAAAAGAAGCCATCTCGCACGCAGCGAGCCGATCATCGCCCGGCATTTCCACCTTAATGACGGCGAAGTCCAGATCCGCCGAGCTTTTCCAGCACACGTCGCTCTCAAGGTCGAACTCGTGGATTACTTCCATCTCGTTGTCCTCCGGGTTGAGCTTCTCGATCACAACCCGGGGTTTATCGGCCGCAGACGGCCGTGAGTGGTCATCTCGCTTCTCATCTTTGGCGCTCAACGGGTGAAGATGAAGGAAGTGGGCGACTTCCTTCTTGAAGTCACCGCTCAAGTCACCAGCCAAGCGCTGGTCGACCCACAGACCCAGATTGGTCAGCAGGTACAAGTGCGTCGGCGAGCGATCCACGACCAGAGCAGTCGACGAGGCGATTACCTTGGTTGACAGGTTGATCGAGATGCGGACGACCGACTTCCACACGTTCACCTGAACTCGAGGGTGCACAGTCGCCAGGTCTTCTGCGGTATAAACCTTACGCCTTTTGGTTGCCGCAGCAGTAGCAGCAATCTCTGGAATCTTGGCAACAAGGTGGAGGTCTTCGCCACCAGCTTCACCGGCGTCTGGGAAGGCGAATGCAGAGTCTCCGATACTTAGGCTCGAGTGCATTTCCGTGCTATCTGTTAGGATAGCGTTGACTCGGTCAGGAACCTCGCCAAGCTGCAGCTGCTTCGCATCAGCGTCGGTGAACTTGAGCCACTCGCCGTTTCCTTGCTTGGTGAGATGCAACGTCATCCGGTCGGCTGGGAACTGGTAGCCCATCGTCTCCTTGATCGCTTGCTTCACGTCTGCAACCGTCGCGTGCTTTGCCATGTCCAAGGTGAAGGAGCGGCCATCTTCCACCACCATACCCCTAACTGTCTTCATGGCCGAGAGTGGTTCGAGCGTTGACGGGAATGGACTTGGGGCGGAGGCGTTGGATTCGGATGTGTTTGCAGTTTGAAGACCTGAGAAGCTTGCAGAACTGACATCCTGCAACGTAAAGGCCAGCGTTTGAATGTTGCGTGACATCCTGCAACATTGCCAGCAACATTACGGGCGCTGAAGCTCTAATTATGTCGTTTCCCAGGTGGGTTTAGTCATTGTTGCCATCTATCATCTCCCTGCGGTACAAATAGTGAATGCTCTTATAGGATTTCGACCCCCACACGCTCGTTTTTCAATGCGTTTTGTTTATTTGGCTCCATCTTCCTGACTATACTGCTACACTTGAGTGGGTTTCATTGCCAGAGCGCCCACTACAATGCACACGGCGGCGTTCTAGATAACCAGCATGCGACACAGCTCGACTGGATGTCTGTCCTCCGTGCGTTCTATTTGGGCGTTGTGAACTTGGCCTTGCTGTCTTCGCCCGTGAGCTGCAGCACCTTGTACGGAATGTTGGTCTCGTCCAGCTCCTTGGCGATACCGAGCTCTGCTCGCAGCGTGTACTGCGAGATGTAGTCCCATGTATCGAAGTGTTTCTGCATCTCTGGGTCGGGATCCGCGTACCAGTCATCTGAGTGGTTCGTCCCACATATTAGAGCGTTAGCACAGCAATGTCAAAATATACCAAAGGACTATACCAATACTTACGTCGAATGAAGTCCTTGTCGCGCATGTCGAAGTGTGACATCATGTGCTCGTACGAATTGTAGATTTTCTTGTCGGTCAGCAGCGGCAGCGCAGGCTTAAACTTTGGATCAATGTGTTTCATCATGAGCTTCTCCCAGTCCACGGTTTCGAAGAACGGGTGCTCCATAAACTCCGCAAAGCCCTTCTCGGGATTGCAGCCTAGTCGGTGCTCGGGTGACACCTCCAGCAGACGCTTCAAAAAGTCCTGCGCGTTCCTAGTCAGGTGCAGCGGGAAGGTGACGCCCTGTGCCATTTTCTGAAGCTCAATCTTGTGCTGTGTTCGCGGAGACAACCGGAAAATCTCCTCGTTCGCCACCTCCTGGAAGAAATTGCCGCTCGAGTGCATGCTGAACGGCTGGAAGCCGCACATCAGCTCGAAAATGGTGACTCCGAGAGACCAAAAGTCCACTGCAAACGTGTACCCGGGCCGCTGGTCGCGCTTGACGAGCTTGCCGGATATGATTTCGGGTGCCATGTACCCCCGGGTCCCTACTGTTGTCTTCCGTCGCGTGAGCTTCGGCTGCACTGGTGTATACCGATAGTCACCCGAGTCGTCCTTCTTGAGCTTCACGGGGTCGAAACCAGCAGCGAGACCCATATCGGCCAGGATAACATGCCCGTCCTCCCCAAGAAGCACGTTGCCAGGCTTCAAGTCGCGATAAATAAGCCCCAGCTCGTGCATGTGGTTGAGTGCTAGGCCGATCTCGGCCGCGTACAGCCGCACTCGGTCTTCGTGTAGGTAGCCGTCCCGAGACGATTTGAGTGCATCTCCCAGGTCGCCGCCTCGAACGAGTTCTGTCACGATGATGGCATGCGCCGGCGTCTGGAAGCTGTAGTGCATGTCCAGCACGAACGGATTGTGGCAGATCTGCAAAATGTCCTTCTCGGATGTGATCTGGCTCAGCTGATCGTGGTGCTCGTCCAGAAGACCGGTCTTAAGCTGAATCTTCATGGCTGTTGGAGCATAAGTAAAAGCTGTCAGACCGATAAACGAAAAGACAACGATGCGTCAAGTGCTTACCATAGTGCTTGCCCGTCGACTTCTTGCGAGCGTGGACGACCCGGCCAAAGCCGCCACTGCCGAGCAGCTCCAGGTACTCAAAGTCCTCGATCGTGACCTTGTTGTACGTGTCCTTCAGGTCCTTCTTGTACGCCTCATACTCCGGCGAGGACTTGAAGCGCATAAAGGTGTTTTGACACATATCGGCCACGATGTTTGTCATGAGAGGGTCGAAGAAATCGACCGTCGCGCTCGAGCCGTGGCTTGCCTCAAGCTCGGCGATTTTTTTCTGCAGTCCAAGACAGAGCACACCACGTTAGCGTTATCAGCCGAGCGAAAGCACACAAACACTATCAAGCGTGAAGAACATACGTCGTAGAGCGCGATGAGGTCGGACGTGATGCTCCCCAGCGCCATGGTCGAGCCGTTCTTGACGTACTTGCGGTAGATGAGCTTGGCCATCGACTTGCGGTACCCGATGGACGGGGCCTCCCGGAACTCCTTGATCTCGACCCAGCAGAAGAAGGTCTCGGACGTCAGGATCTTCTTGGCGAAGGCGCCGATGTGCTTCTGCCCCACGGGGTCGTGCAGCATGTGCAGCAGCTCCTGCTCATTCGTGGACGGCTCGCCGTTGGCCCCCACGAAGGGCTGCGCGATTTTCCACTGCGTCTTGGCCGCCACGAGCGGCGCGTGGTGCGGCTTGTTGGCGAGGTTAAGGAACGCGGCCACGATTCGCGACGGGGTCTGCAGACGCATCGCGCCATTGGCGTCCGTCGTCACGGAGGCTCCGGCGCCCATGGCGAGTAGTGCCCGATCAATCGATCTCTAGGTCTCTTCTCCTTCCCGCGCTCCGAGATTCCAACAAGGCCACGTCCCTCAATAGCCGGTGATGAAACCAACCGACCCGATGAACCTCACAGGCGCGAGCAAATATAGCGGATGGGAGGGGACCCCTTGGCCGAGCTCTGCTGTATTTACACCAAGACCTCGAGGCAGGGGAGTGGGTGAGGGAGGTGCATGCGCCCCGAGGTTCTGAGCGCGAGCCCCCCCCCCGGCTATTTTTTCACTTGGCCTACCAGTCGTCATGGATCACGAAGTCACGAAGTCAAGACGGTAGACCCCAGTTGAAGCGCCCAGGCTGGACTAAAACGGCCGACTTCGCTGTGGCGTGATCGGCCTCGTTGGCGTAGGCGCGCCTGAAATTTGTCGCCAAGCCCTGCAGGAAAACTATCGATAAGGTACACAGTTCATTGCACATGCAGACTCAGGCTAAATGCTAGAGGTCGGGTGCGCCCAACTCTCAGGACAGGGCGACAGCGTAAAATACTCCACCTCCATATCCACACTTTACATGGTCTAGCACAGTAAGCGGAATTGGTCTGATCTCACTTCAACTTGCGACGAGCTCCATCCACCCGAATAGTGAGCTCTCTTTCACTCGAACAAAGTATGCTCCCACTTATCACACAAAAGATTCCTCCCTCCTCTCAAGAAGAACGTCGAGGGCTCCGCTACTATGACTCGGCTACGGGCGTCGCTGTGCCTGCTGGCGCTGCTCTCATGCGCCTCCTCCTTCTGTAGCGCCGCCGCCTCGGCCAACGCCACCAGCTACACGCTGACCATGGACTCGGTGGACGAGGACTTCTGCGACTCGACCAAGCAGCTGAGCGGCTACTTCAAGATCACGGGCTCCAAGTCCAAGAACTACTTCTACTGGTTCTTCGAGTCGCGCGGTTCGCCGTCCACGGACCCCGTCATCATCTGGCTCACGGGCGGGCCCGGGTGCAGCTCCATCCTGGCGCTGCTGCAGGAGAACGGCCCGTGCTCGGTCAACGACGACCTGTCGCTCAAGCGCAACCCGTACTCGTGGACGGAGCGGGCCAACGTCATGTGGATCGACCAGCCCGTGGGCGTCGGCTTCAGCTACGGCGACGTGAGCGAGTACGACACAACGGAGAAGGAGGTGGGGACGACATGTTCCACTTCCTGCAGGAGTTCTTCCAGGCCAAGCCCGAGTACCAGAAGCAGCCCTTCTACGTCTTCGGAGAGAGCTACGCCGGACACTACGTGCCGGCCATCTCGCACCGCATTTTCACCGGCAACCAGCAGCAGGAGGGCCCCGTGCACAGCAACCTGCAGGGCTTCGGCATCGGCAACGGACTGACCGACCCAGAGGTGCAGTACAAGTACTACCCGGACATGGCCTACAACAACACGTACGGCGTCAAGGCCGTGTCGCACCCCGTGTATCTGGCCATGAAGGCGGCCGTGCCGCCCTGTATCGGCATGATCTCGGCCTGCCAGTCCACCAAGGCGGCGTGTCTCGCCGCGCAAACGTTCTGCAACGCGGCGCTGGTGGCGCCCTACTCCGTGTCGGGACTAAACGTCTACGACGTCCGCTCCAAGTGCGAGCACCCGCCCATGTGCTACGACTTCTCCCACGTGGAGAAGTTCCTGAGACTGGAGAACACGCTGAAGAAGCTGCACGTGAGCCCCAAGAGCGCCAAGTGGCAGAGCTGCAACATGGAGGTGCACGCGGGCTTCTCCTTCGACTGGATGAAGAACTTCCAGCAGCTGGTGCCGCCGATGCTTGAGGCTGGCATCAGAGGCCTGGTCTACGCTGGAGACGCCGACTTTATCGTCAACTGGATGGGATGCAAGGCCTGGACGCTGGAGCTGCCATGGAGCAAGCACGACGAGTTTCTCGAGGCGGAGGACAAGGAGTGGACGGTGGACGGCAAGAAGGCCGGTCGGATCCGCCAAGTCGGACCCTTCGCCTTCCAGCAGGTGTACGAGGCCGGCCACATGGTGCCGCTGGACCAGCCCAAGAATGCGCTGGCGCTGCTCAAGGCCTTCACGTTGCCCGAGGAGCACCAGCAGGAGGTGGCGGACGAGGCGGAGCAGCAGTGGCTCGACACGGAGGCCATGATCAAAGATGAGAGCGTCATGAGCGTCATGTAAACACTGGCTCGGGCAGACTGCACAACCCAAAATGCACGCGCGCGTGTGTATTAGTGAGCCTTGTTAACTGTTCGGAAGCCACGGCAGCTAGCCACAACTAACCTGAATGCAATATCAAAGCGGTTTACGCACGACCAGCGTGTAGCCTCCAACGTTCCCCGCGTGGAACAGACGCGCTACGCTCGTGTAGAAATGGTCGAGTCCTTGAGCTGCTGCCTCGCCATCACGAGCGATGTGACTCTCCAGTGCAGCATGGTACTGCGTAGCGCGGTCGGCCAGGTACGGCTGCCACTTGGTCGTCACGTCCTGAAAACTCGGCTCCTTGAATCCGCACGCTCTCAACACAGCAAGAAGTTCGTCTTGATGCAGCAAGTCGGCACAGCAAGAAGTTCGTCTTGATGCAGCAAGTCGGCGCAGCAGACGTCCGTCTTGAGCATCTTCTCCTCCTCAACCGTCAGCTTGTCGCTACGCAGGAAGAAATCGTCGACGTACAAGACGCCACCAGGCCTCAAACTGTCGAAGCATCGCTTGAATAGGTCTCTCCAGTGGCCGATATGTAAGAAGCACAGCAGCGCCACCACCGCGTCGTACTCGTTGGCAAGCACCGGAAGCGCCAAGAAGTCGCCGCTCAAGCGCGTCACTTGGTCGCTCAGTCCACAGCGACGTGTGAGTTCTGTGGCCGCCTCACTCAGGTCCGGCTGAAGCTCCAGAGCGTCCACCTTGCAGCCACTGCGGTGTGCCAGTAGCCGAGCCGTTCCCCGAAGCCCGTGCCAACGTCCAGCACCTTCTTCTCCTCTGGAGTCTCACTCAGCAGCTCCACGATGCGGCAGATCGGCTCGTCACCGAAGAAATGCAGCGAGTCCATCGTGGCCAACACCTCTGGGTCGACTGACACGTCCTTGCTGGTGTAGCCCAATTCAGCCAGGCGGCGCTCGATGCGGTCCAAGTGATGGTACAGCTTCATGGTCTTGATCTCCTGGTGCTTGGGCATGTTCTTGGACTCGTTATGGCTGGATTTGGCTCCGAGCTTGCCAATATCGAAGTGAACTGGCACTTTGAAGTGCGAGCCAACGTGTTCGTGTGGCATGTTCAACACGTGTTGCACCTTCCACCGATTGCGCGGAAGTTGAAGCGGATTTGTGTCGGATTATGCTGGTTGCAGCAGTAAAGATTGGTACGGCAATGGCTTCGTGTTGTGCCGGCTACTACCGGTATCGGAGGCAAGTGCAAACACAGCTGCCGTGCTAGTGATCAAGCATCATGGCTACCTTGTTGGTGACGGCCTGAAGACCTAGCGTAAATGTAATCGTGCATCGAGACTCTTGATGTCGAAGACTACGGAACGGCATCTACAATTCACCCAACAACAACGCCCGAAGTTCGTGAGCTTGCTTGGAGGTGATGCTGGTAGTGACGAAGTTGCTTCACGAAAACTGCCCGTGGTTCCTAGAACGAAAACATATCTATCTTGAAGAGTCACCAAGTTTTTGGTCAAGTCGCTCGGACCCGATCGATGGAGGACGATCCGGACCCTACGCAGTCTAATGCCTGGGACGGCTACTACGCTCAAGAGCAGCCAGAGCAGCCAAGCACAGAAGAGCAATGGGTCGAGTGCATCAGTGACAATGGCGAGACGTACTACACCAACGTGGTCACGGGCGAAGCTTCGTGGACCAAGCCCGGCTCGGAGCAAGAGCAGAACGACCAGTCTACAGCTTGGACAGAGGGCCAAACCGAAGGAGCTGGAGAGGATACTGCCACTCGATACGAGACCACCGAGACTTTGGGCTATGCGGACAATGACTTAGATGCCACAGCGCCCAAGCCCGACGAAGTCACCCAATGGCTGGAACTCTTTGATCCGGTCCAGCATGCGCTGTACTATTTCGCGCCGCAGTCCGGCGAAGTTCGATGGGAGCCCCCTCCAGAAGGCACAGCGCTCGTTCGACACTGCGATAGTGATGCAGTGTTGAACACGATCGTTTCTCTGCAAAGTGCTGCTAGGTCACAGCAAGCTCGGGCTCGAGTGACGACGCTAAGGCAGGAGAGGCTTCGAGAGAACGATCAATCTCCTGCAGGAGTAGACACTGGCACAGCTCCTCTAACTGAAAACGATCCGACGCAGTGGGTGGAAGTCTTTGACCCGGCAACGCAGCAGCAGTATTACTATAGCCCACGTACCAACGAGACGCGGTGGGACGCTCCGGAGACTTTCGTCGCTTCCTCCGAAGACCGCAAGGTGGCTGCAGCTATATCAATCCAGTCGCTGTCTCGAGGTCGTCGAGCGCGTAAGCAAGTGCACGAGCTGCGAGCTCACGCGCCACAGCGTGAGAGTCACCACCACCAACATTTGCACAATTTACTCGAGGATGATTCCGAGCGCGAAGCCATGTGCCGACGAGAGATGAATCACCAGGAGCTGCTACAGCTACAGCGGGGCGACCGATTCTGGGGGCTGGATGTTCATGAACGCGAAGTGGTGCAGCTGCGTCTTGAGCAAGAGATACTGGCAAGGACCAAGGCGATGAATGAGCAGAGCGCTACGATTCAATCGCCCTATTCCGACCCCACCGTGACTGCCATACCCCGGATTGAGTACCCGGAGTTTGAAGACTTCGACGACGTGATGGATTCAGAGCGGCGGCAGCAAGAGCTACAAGACGAACAGGATGCGCGCACAGCGATGGCGCAAGAAGAGGCCGAGCAATGCCAGAATGGGGACAGCTTTTGGGGTATCCAGGCCGAGGAGGCTAGGCAAGAAAATGCCAACGTCGCTATGGCTCAAGAAGAGGCTGCTAGCCGCCAGTTTGCTCAAAGCGTGGTCGAACAGGCTCTGAGCGCTACGTGGGAGGCCGAAGTCGTGCAAAGCAGCACGAAAGAACTAGCTGCGCGCGGTGGACAGGAGCAGCGCATGCAGGCTCGCTATCTGCGCTGGTTCTACGGCCAGTGCATTTCCGTTGATGACTTGCTGGGCTATCGATGGCCTAGTAAGCAGCAGCAAGAGAGACTCGAAGAAACATCCTCGCCAGTCAAGAAGCGGCGACTGCCCGTTGTCCAGCCGTACGAAGAAATCGTCGGGTCAGCAACGCCATATCCGCTCGACGATTTGGTGTTTCGTGAACGACTAGAGCGCGGTGACTTGCGCTACGGGCTTCGATCGACGTTGACAGTTCACCACCAAGGCATACACGGCACGAAAGGCACTCGCTTCGAGATAAGCATGGCCCCACCTGAGTGCGCGTTTGATGAGCCCACGGCTGCAGCGATTTTGAGAAGCGAAATACTGGCATTTACGTCCGATCTACAGGAGGAGGGACCGCTTGACGTTCGCTACGAGCACTCGGACGATCATGCTGCGGGTGGAGAACTGGCACCCGGATCTTCAGTCAAATATCGTCGTTCTGAGGTGCTCTAAATCGCATTGCTCTTGTCTGTTAAGATCGACACTAACTACAAGCTGGTTTGCCAACAGATACCAGATCCGCACATCCCAGCAAGATTCAATGGTGTTCCGTACAAACCGAACCAGGTGAGTAGCAACACACTTTCATCAAGTAGAAATAATGGTCGGACACATTGCCTTACGCCCCTCGTGTGCTTACAGATCAGTCCTACTCGGGATATTCTACGTGGGGACCATCGAAAAGTGAACCAGCTACCGTCCCTGTCCAGATCAAGCCCAGCAACGGAAGCCACGAAGCTGCGGCACTTGCAGAAATCAAAGACCAAAGCCCGCGCGAAGTCAAAATCACCGGGTGCATCTGCGCAGCAGACTGCCATCAACGGAAACAACTCTGGCTCAATACGCGGACTCCAAGTCGATATTCCTCAAGAGCGGCGCACCGACACAACAGAGGAAGGTCCTAGCGCACAGTTCAAGCGACAAGAGCACCAAGTCTTGTCGAAATTGTTCGCGCTCATGGATTTGGATGGAAGCGGTACTGTGAACCAAAGTGAGATGAGGTGGGCTCTGCAGCGCGATGCGGAGATCCACTCCCTTGCCACCACTTCGCCGCTGCTTCGCTTGCTGCTGAAGCAACGCACCCGTCTTGAAGCTCTTTTCTCAAGTCAAACTGTGGATGGGGATGCACAAGATGGAAACACGGACGCTGCTACTCGAGACGAGAGCAGCGATGAGCTCTCGTGGGACGAGTTTCTAGCCCGGTGCGAGCGCTCGTATATCTGTTTGATGGCTGAAGGTCTCATCCAACCTGACGCCATCACTACTGCAAGCCGTGCTGAGCATCGCAACCATGCCCCCAAGAGCTACGAGTTCGCCGATCGATCCGAGAGGGAAGCAGAGGCAAGAACGATCCGGCGAGTGTTCGCATTGCTCGATATCGACCAAAACGGCGTGGTGGATGTTGCTGAGGTCCGGAGAGCACTGTACAATTCGACCACGAACGCTCACAAAGGTGCTTCCAGACTGCCTTCCACCGCCGTTTCCAGAGAGCTTCGAGCTCTGGTTGAGGGCTCCAAAGCATTGAAGCCCATGCTGCACCAAGAGCTGTTCATGACTGCATTCACGAAATTTGAGCCGCTGGACCCGCGCGGGATCAGCGAGGAAGAGTTCGTAGCGTTCTGCCTTGAGATCGCCCAGGTTGCCGCTGCCAATAATATGGCGACCAGTGTAGGGTAGCACGATATGGACGAACCTTAATACACGGAGCTACTCGACGTAGGGTCAACCTAGGAGTTTTGTTTTGGCCCTTAGCATCGGCTCCAGCACGTCGAATAGAGCAGCAACAGCGAGGCGAGCGCGGGGTCTGTTCTCGGGATTGGCTGATACCGCTGTGATCGGGTAAAATATACAGCAAGGGCCACTGCGCCACGCGAGCATGTTAACGCCTTGCTGAGATTTCTCCTTTGTCGACAAGTTGCTGGGAATATTTTTCCACACCAGTTGGTCAAGTTTCGTCGAGCGCCCTTGAGTCTCCGCCCCAGCGGCAAAGGTGTTTATGACTGGTGCGAATAGCGATAATGCTGACAATTCCACGAAAGGCACTAATACTTCAGCGAAATTGTAGGCAGCTCCAGTCCGATGCGGCTCCATCAGAGCCACCTTGCGCTTACTCGAGCAAATCTCAATCACTCGTTGAAATTCACACGGCTCAGAGTGACTCATCACGGCGTTCTTTGCCCCCCATTTGCTCTTCTTCTTCTTGGGTTTATTCTTCTTGCCTCCGCCAGGCTTGGCAGGGGCCGAAATGATGGCACGAGTAGACGCCATGATGTTTTGAAAGCTAACACTGTGCGTGCTCCTGCGCGATATCTCGGCGAGAGAAGGGTTGACAGATCGGACGGCCTTCCGGCACTCCTCCTCGCGGTCGTCTACGCTCGCCACTTTCGAGCCGCTATTTCGTCTTTCAACCTTTTCATCACCGTGAACGTTTCCGGCTGCATCGTCCAAGCGACCCGAGTAGTAGAAAAAGAGGAACACGTCTTCCGGTACACCTGCTTGAGCGTCTTTCAGTTGAGACAGGAAGATTTCCTCAGTGAAACTGATGAGCTGGTGCTCAATCGCTTCGTCGACTGCCTGAGAGAATGCGTGACGGAAACGACGAGACTACGTGGAGATTGCACGCAGCACGGACGTCAGCGCTCAGACTGATCCACAAAAATGTTATGGTCGACTCACCACTTGGTTCAGGGTGGTCATCAACTGCATCTCGACGCTTTCCCCATTTTCGTAGTTGTAGGCAACGCGACAGACCAGCCACCTACAAGGAGGATACCAAAACCAGAAGAATGAATCAGTAAGGTCCACGCTGATATAACTACTCCAACGACTTACTTGGCCACGCTTCCGTCGAAGTCGGGCTCCGTGAACAGTACCTGTTGGTGACGGTGAGGAATTGATTAACCAACGGCACATTACTTGATGGATAAAAAAAAGTGAACGGACCACAAGGAGTTTGTTGGATGGGGTGGCTGCGAGCACCATATTCTCCAGCGGCGTGGCAAACATGACAATCTCTGCACCAATCGGCGAATCATCGTTTGGGGCGTCGTTGTCCACTGACCGTGTGCTACTTCCTAGTGAAAAATTCAACCTACACATTAGTTTACATTGGGAATACGACAAGAACAACGCAACTTCCTCGTACCAGCGAAGTTTTGGAGCGCAAAGATGAGAGCGCTTAGATTGAGTCGCTCGCTCTTTGGGTGCCGCGCGTCGAACGTCTCGGAGAACGATTTGGTGTAGTGCAAGGCCCCCGAGGACATCTCCACCAGCACCACGCCTTCCATCAGCCCTCAACGGAACTTGGTCTCACTGTTTCTGGCGGAGTAGTGAGCTCCAAAGGCTCCGTCAAAATAGCGTGAGACGAGGGAAGGAGCTGTTGCTGGTGGCTCCACAATTGATCGCCTTGGTGCTTCGTTAATTTTTAAAACCAATTCCAAAGCGCACACTTGCTCTTGCCCTCCACCGCGTACATTGCAAATAACGCTGGTATTTTGGGCGATGCCAATGGAGGGGTTTCACTTCGGGAACCGGCGCATGCCAATCCATTAGCCAGATCTCAAGCCCACAGTCACAGCAACCAGGTGTCCAGGAAGTATGCCGGAATCCCAGCAAGCCGAGGCCCAGACAGCGGAGAACCCGCAGGTGGATGCCCCGTGGCCGTCTCGGATGTAAACGTCACGGCCGTCAAGCCGCACAAGTCAACTGGCAAGAAAGAGTACCGGGTGCTCTGCTGCGGCAACTCGTGGCAAGACCTGCTCATCATCCCCGTGTGCCTCATGGGCGTCTACACGATGCTCGGCGCCATCTTCGCGCTCTGCACGCGCGCGGTGTTGCAGACGGACGACACCAACACGGCGCTCTGGACGTTCTTCGTCTTCTACGCCTTCTTCCTCTTCATGCTGGCGCTCGTGCTGGCGACGGTAGCATACAACCGCAAGATGCTGAAAGAGCACGAAGACGACGAGCCGGAAGACCTGTAAGGCCGAGAGCTACGGACCCATGGCCCTGGAGCGCAGCTCTGCCCTGCTTTCCCATGCTAGGGTCATTGGAGCTAAGTAATACTACCCCCACTCATTAATTTCAGCGAGCTGCATTCGTGATTTATTACCTTGAAGCCTGCTAGGATCTGGGCTTGTTGGGTCTAGCAGCCCCATGACCGCGCCTTTCGGGATTGTTGCTGCTGGCTACGGCGCTGACGGATACAACGTTATCACCACGGATAAAGAGTTGTTTGATGTACTCGCGTTGAGTACCCCCGGCACTGGCCAGAACACGTCGATTGCGGCGACCATCTGCTGCCGAGAAGACGGCGTCACTAGCGGCGCGATTGCCCTCGCGCACTTGTCGAAGCAACCTCTCGTGGGTGTTGTGCGGGACGAACTCTTGCGTGACATCCAGCAGCACGAGGTTCATGTGCTTATCAAATGCCTTCAGGAAGCCGGAACACGTTCCGCGCACGCTGTTGACCCGACGCACCACTACGAACACGCGCATCCGCTCCAGAAAACAGCGGCGCAGCACTCGAAAAGGTCCCTCCAAGTACGTATCTTCCAGCATGCAACACCAAACACCGGTAAATCCGCAGCTCTAAATGGGCCCGACCAGCCGGATCACTCGTTACCTGCTAGTTGTTCGAACAGTGACGGCGTAGCGGTCACAGCGCTCGTCTTCTTGGCCACTGCCGCCTTAGCCACAGCTGCCGACGGGCTCGCCTTCTTGGGTCTTGTAACCAGGGTCTGTCTGTTGGCGTCCGACTCGGGGAGCTACACCACATCAACACAAAGTATGATACTGCTGGTAAGGGCTCGGCTCTCCTGCATCCTGCATCCGGCCACTTCTTACCAAATGACGACACTTTTGGATATTATCGAGTGGATAAGTCACCACGGGCAAGCTCAACAGCTTATTAGAGGCCTGAAGCACCTTGAGAGCGTCAAACTGGGCCGAGCGAAAGTCCAGCGGACTGCTGGTGGCTGGAGCCAATGCGTATGGCTTGAAATCTCGTTGGTACTTGACCGTAAGCTGCCGCTTCAGCGCCTTTGCCTGGCCATCGACTCCTTGGTCCTCGCTGCCACCCACAGACGTGAGGTCTGGCGCTTCCCCGTACTTCTTGAAGAGCTTCGCGCACAGTTGGCGCTCCCGACCGGCGAATTTGCGCACGATTTCGGCGCTACAATTCAAAAGAGCAGGCGCATAAGGATCAGCTTGGCTGGACTACAGTGGGCAGTCGATCAATTAGACTGCGACAGAAAATATATAGTATCAAGCTCTGCGTTAGAGGAGGATGATCACACACATGTTCTGATCGTTGCCTGGGTTGTGCTTCGCGTAGAAGGCGCGCAGCCGCGCCTCCATCTTCGCGGTCTCCATGCGGAAAGGTTTCTACACCCGATAACTTTCCAGTGGAAAGTTTCGACCAATCCTATTTCGCTAACTTGAACGCTATTAAAGCGCTTTCCGCCAATCAAATGTGATAAAACTTGACTCATCGTGTCTTAAAATAAGTCAAAATCGAAAAGAAAGCTCCAAGAAGATTTAAGACGAACTCAATAATGGCACCACCGCAAGTCCCAGGTCAAACCAAAGACTTTCGTAGGGAATAATACTATTTTAGAATGGACCTTAGACGCTGGCACCTACACTCCACGACAAAAAGATATGGACACCAGCGTTGGTGTCCATATCTCAGCAACTACTGGGCGTTTGCGGACGCTATTTAGATATGTGCTACCAATCAGACTAACAAATCGATAGGACGTGGCGAGAAACCGCGAATCGCAGGGCATCTATAGGCTCATATAGAGATAAGTGGTTTTGGCACCGCGACAAAAGTTATGGACAGCAAATTGTATTGGATTTTGTATGGGGGGTGAGTGATGGTCAGGGAGAACTCACTGGCTCTCATTAGGCAATTGTATGGGCAAGCTTCACGGAGCAGGAGCGCGGGAGGATCAAGGGCCTCTCGGAGGCGGGCGTTGGAGTGCGCGAGATCGCACGGCGGGTGGAGCGCTCGCCCCAAGGTGGACAGGACATTGCCGTTAATCCCTGAGCACAAGGCTGCTCGCCTTGAGTTTGCCGAGCGCATGCTGCTGGCTGCTCAGAAGGAAAAGGTTTGGGAGCTAATTATTTTTTCTGACGAAAATGTTTTTAACCTAGACGGACCGGACGGGTACAAACATTACTGGAGGGACCTTCGTCGACCTCCGCGCCGTTACCTGAGCCGTCAGAACGGTGGCGGCTCGCTCATGGTTTGGGGCGCAATCGGATACGAGGGCAAGTCGGAGCTTGTAGTGCTGGAGGGTCGGCAGGCTTCCCACCACTACATCTGGACGGTGTCGGAGCACATGTTGCCGTTCGCCCACCAGCACTACGGCACCGACTTCGTCTTCATGCAAGACAATGCCTCCATCCACGCTTCCTACGAGACAACGGACTTCTTCAAGGAGAATGGCGTCACTTTGCTGGCATGGCCCGCACGCTCTCCGGATTTAAACCCAATCGAGAACGTGTGGGCCTTGCTAGCGGACAAGGTGTACAGCCACGGGAAGCAGTACAAGTCGGTGCCCGAGCTCACCGCCTCCGTCATGAAAGCTTGGGACTCTGTCACTATGAAGGAAATAACAACGCTTCTAGACTCGATGGGAAAGCGATGCTTCGAGGTAGCCAAGAAGCTGGGAGACAAAACGCACTACTAGGTCCACCCTGACCATCACTCACCCCCCCATACAAAATCCAATACAATTTGCTGTCCATAACTTTTGTCGCGGTGCCAAAACCACTTATCTCTATATGAGCCTATAGATGCCCTGCGATTCGCGGTTTCTCGCCACGTCCTATCGATTTGTTAGTCTGATTGGTAGCACATATCTAAATAGCTTCCGGAAACGCCCAGTAGCTGCTGAGATATGGACACCAACGCTGGTGTCCATATCTTTTTGTCGTGGAGTGTACGGGCTTACGAGTTGTATACTTTCAGTGTGATATTTTTAGCCAACAAAATCTGGATTAACTTTTTAAGTCTTCATATTTCGATAATTTTAAGATACAATTTCAGCGGAGCTAGTATCTCGTATTATAATGTAGACATTAGAGTATCAGTACTAACGGCTTGCCCAAGCGTGCGAGGCTAGTATGGAGACTGCTGTGATGGGCAACCCTTCCAAACCAATACGGTACTTCGCGTTTCATCCCTATAAACGCCATAACAAAGTGTTAGAGCTGATTTCATATCAGAGAATTACAAGCATTTAGGCCTCTACTGTACATCATTTATACTAAAAAAAACGCTCATACTAAAAGTTTACGGAATTATTTTCCTCAAAGTGTAGTCGAATTATTTTTCTAAGACAGTTGCATCATTGTTTACTAAAACTTATCTTAATTTTGTAGCAAAATATATCGAGAATGTAAACGTGACCGCGTCAAAAAAAAATGCCAAGTCACTATTTGAGAAATTCGCGTTTGAAGGTGCACCCAAATCAAATGTTGGAGTTAACGGATACAAACATTTGATTTTGAAATCATTTGAATAAATCGTAATCGTTTACCCGGCTCATTATCCTTGTCAAGGAAAAGCACCACGGAACCAAGACATTGCAATGGTTGGTCCCAATTTTTTTTTTACCATAACTATCTCCATCTCTTGGCGAAAAGCTGGCAGCTCTCAATGCTCGCCCGCTTTTGTGGATTTTGCTGTCAGGAGAAATAGTCTCAATTTGACGCGTCTGTGTGGAGAAGCACCGAATAAGAAATCCGTCTCGAACGGAAAGTGTTCTCCGAGAAAGGCGGCAAGGCCGGTCGACAGAGGTCCCGAATGGAAGATCGACAATCGATCAGCGATCGAGAGACAGGCTGGGTGGATCAGGCGTGGACTGAAGATCAGCGAGAGATCAAGTGACGCCGGCGCGTCGGGTACAACATGTGCAGAGGCGGATCGTGCAGAGACGGATCGTGCAGAGGCGGATCGCGCCCTATCGACCCCTGATGGGTGTCCAAGATCGGCATAGGCGCAAGCCCTACTGGAGGCGAACACCGGTGATCCGGAACGACCAAGGATGGAAGTAGGCGGATCGACGGTGAATGAGGATGCGCTCAAGTCCTCGATCGAGAGTCGATCGAGATCGGTGATCGGGATCGCTGATCGGGATCGCCGAACGAGATCGCCGATCGGGATCGCCAAACAGGATCGTTGATCGGGATCGCCGATCGGTCAAGATGGGAAGCACAAGAGGGGCGAAGATAGGACAGGAATCCAGTTGTTGTTTAGTTGTAGGATGGTAGACAAGATGGTAGCGGTAGAGAGAGAAGCCAACTAAACATAAATCAGAAGAGAATTTGCACCGAAGAGCACAAGTCCCCTCAAGTCACCAAGTCCCAGGAACTACATTGGCCTCGACAAGCGTCGACACTTTGGACAGTGAACTAGTGGTACGGTTAAGACTGGATTAATACATTGGCCAGCTTGACCTACTCTAGTGATCTATTTCTTGTGTGCGAAACCCCGATCGTCCGGATACTGCTTGGCTGGCGATCGTTCTCCTCTCGATCAACCTCGATCCCGCTATAGGAAGCGGCAAGCAACTCAAGGAAGGGAGGAACACACCCGAAAGGGCAACTACCGGCCTTGGATCGACTCCAGGCCGACCGATCGCAGCGAACAACCCTCGATCGGGACGAATACTCGGACGCAGAGCGAAGATTCCCGCGCTGCTCCACGGACTTATCCCCGCGTCACGCCAAGACATTCGATCTTCACCAAGTGCTGCATCCTCGGAGCCCCGAGAGAGCAGATCCAGCCCGCCGACGGGTACACAAGGTGAGAACAAGTTCAGCCGATCACGGATCATTGGGGACCCCTCCGTTAGTCGGTGTCTGGGCGCTGGTGGGAAGCTCGATCAGGCCTTAACCAGATTTTGGCTGATCCCGCTACACCACAATGGTGCGCGTGCCCGGATCTCTTGGGGACTCCGGATTTCACCGTGAGTCCGCAGAAGATGCGCAAGTGAAGAAAGAACCAGGGAAGAGGCGTCGTCGAACATCGGATCGACGAAGACGCTGCTGAACAAAACGAGATCCGCGGATCGACAGAGTGCTCGGAGGACTTCTGTCGACGGAATCGAGGGCGATCTGGAAACAGATCTAGAAGAGAAACCTCAACATCCTCCCCAGGTCCCTTCGGGGACCCGGTGGATCTCGGTGCGAGCCGAGATTCACTAACAAAACAAACCAAGGCCGGATCGGACCGATATGCATTCGCAGACTCGCCGATCAGGCTCGATCCGGAACTACCTGGACGCGATCGCGGACAAGGCCCAGATCGCGCGAAGGAAACTGCGAGCGCCAGGCATGGACGACGAAGATCCCAGATCGCTGGTGCTCGACTGGTCTGAAGCTGACCTGGAACGTCAGTATCACTTGAAAGAATTGCGGGACTTCTTACGTCAAGATCCCGTCATGATCATCGTGCGGCCAGAGCAGATCGGCGACCCGAAGGGCTCGATCTCGGCCCCCCGGATGACGGACAACAAGTTGACGGCAGTGAAGAACCTGCTCGGGCTGCTGAAGGAGGCCGGCTTGGTGGCTGGAGCCTTTGACGCGAATGACCTCTTCGATCGAGAACTCGAAGTGATCCAGACGTCGATCCAGACATTAGTCGAAAAGCTGAGACCCTCGTCGACGTGATCACGAACGATCAGGTCCCAGACGCCCCAGATCAAGCGCCGTCAGCTCCAGTGGTGTCGACGCGGGCTGAATCGACAGGGTATCGATCATCATCGCCGTACGTCTCGGCGGCCGAACATGTGTCCGACACGTCGTCGGAACCCCAGCGAATGCCGCTTGGTCCTTCCGGATCGGCTATGCTGGACGCTCGATCACGTAGTCAGCGTCAGGAACGTACGCGATCAGGACCTCGGAAGCCGAAACCTAAGTCGATCGATCGGACGACCAGCGCGACTGGGGCGGACGAGTCGAACGGCAGTCTGAAACTTACTTCCAGGCCGCGATGGCCCGTTTCTTGAAGGAACAGCAGAGCACAGTGGCCACACCTGCCCCAGTGACCACAGACAATGTCGGATCACAGGACGTGGAGATGGAGTCCGCCGGATCACCGGATCGAGACGTCTCGCAGTGGGAATATGATCCGGACGACATCGATCTACCGAGCTCAGCTCCCGCCGTGGTGGCTACCGCCGCATCGGGGTCCGTCGGGTCTCCACTGATCCAGCGCGTGCGGATTTCGGCGATGTCGGATCTTAAGGAGTTCAGCGGCAAAGATCAGGACGAAGATCGCGCCCGATCGTGGATCAGCAAGGTGAAATCGGCCTTCATGCGCGATCAAGCTACGGATGAAGAGAAGTGCCTGACTTTCGCGGATCTGCTGACAGGGCCGGCGAAGAACTGGTACCGCCAGCTGGGACGATCGACACGGAACAAGTGGAGCGATCTGCTTCGGAGTTTCCAGATCCAGTATTGCGGCCTAGGAGTATCGGTGGCTTGGCAGTACTATCACTCTCGCAAGCGATCGGACGAATCGCCGTTGGATTACCTCTATCGACTGAATGTGGCGGCTCTGCGAGCGAGACTGAAGATCAAGGACGGAGATTCCAAGGCCCGTCGAGAACACGTCGAACATTTTATCGAGACACTGGGCGACCCCGATCTGGCCGATCAGTTGACCCTACTTCGGCTCGCGGATGCCGAAGATCTGGAGGAAGTCCTGCGCGCTCGAGAACGCGCGAAGAGCAGACAGAAACGATCCGCCTTCGGATCGAAGTATCGCCAGAAAGCCCCGACCTCTGCTCCGGCCGCTGCCACCAAGCGGGCAGTGCGTGCAGTCCAGATCGCGAACCAAGAGTCTGGATCGGACACGGGATCGGACGGATCGGACTCGGAAGGTGATCTACGTCGCGTCTACCTAGCGTCGGCTGAGGACAAGTCTCGCAATGCGGGGGCGACACGACGAAGCAGGATCGCAGCACACAAGCACCGATCGGCCATGACTCACCTCGATCAGACCCAAGATCGCGATCGTCGCCCGATGGATCAGACCGATCGAACCGCTGCTCGCACTGTGGATCACGGAAGCACACGGATCTGGATTGCTGGAGACGTTTGACGTGCGAGAAGTGTGGAAAGCGAGGACATCCGGCGGATCGCTGCCTGTTTGTGTGTCGTGGATGCGGTGAGCTGCACGAGATGGGCAAGTGTCCGATGGAGGAATTCTACAATCAGATCCGTCAATGGTTCAACCCGGTGAAACACGCAGGCATGCTGCCCGCGATCGCCGAGAAGATGTTAAACTAGGACGCTCGCCGGGTTGGAATCCGGTACGAGCCGAGCGTTCTAGGTATTGCATCTATGCATACGTGAACAAGAACACGGTAGATCGAGTAAGTGGACGGACTGATCTACGCGGTAATACATGTGATCTGCATGAGAAATCTGCCGCCAAGGTCTTAAGTCTACACCGATCGGACGACTTCAGCCGTTCTGACGCCGAAGTGCCCTTGGATCTCCAGTCTGGAGAAACTCGAGGTTATTGGAAGCAACGCAGACCTGAAGAATGGTTTACGCCAGCTGACGGAGAGTTGACGGCCGAGATCCCGAAACATGATCGCGATCGAAGTCTGCCTCGCGTCAGTGAACACCGCAGATCTGGCGATGTGGTACCCGATCTCCTCCCAGGAGAGTCCAGAGGGTACTGGAAACATCATTCGCCGGGTAAATGGTTCCGCCAGGCCAAGATCGCTGGCAAGATCAACAATGAGAAGTCGATCTTACTCTTAGACACCGGCGCCGAGGTGTCCATCGTGGACACCGCCTTTGCTCGTAAGGTGGGGTGCTATGTCGACACGAGTCAGAGCCAGGAATGTGTGGGGATTGGCGAAAGCGTGTACATGACGGAAGGAAAGACCAGGATCAAGGTTACGCTGGCAGGATCGCTGGTGTATTTCTTCGATATCTGGGTTGGCGATCTATCAGGACAAGATGCGATCCTGGGTATGGACTTTATGGTCCCGGCGGGGATCCGCCTCGATCTGGCAGACGGCTCCATCTGCCTCCCTGATGAAGTCAAGATCCAACTTAGCGGACGGCGACAACTGTACAACGACAACGTCCGACATGTGTGTGTGGATCAAGGGATGCAGATCGCGATCGGCGATTCGATCGAACTGCCACTCCGAATGAAGGTGACAGATCGCGAGAAGCTATGGGTCACTCGTGGAGATCGCTGGGTGCCGACTGTAGTTCGAGGACCTGGCCGGATCAGGTATCTCCAGGTTACCAACATCAGTGACAAGGACATCGTTCTACACCGGAATGAACGGATCGCCATGTGGTTGGCCGGAGATCGGGTACCCCGGGTGCCAGGGTATGTGTCGATCGGGTCCCGTCGCTACATGGAATGGCAGAACTTGGCCTTCCAAGCCACGACGGAGGAACCGCGAGCTAATGAGGAGGCGTCAGTCGTACCACCAGCATCAGCTGTCGACCGACCAACGTATCCGACACCCCGAGCGATTCTCCGGAGATCCGAGGTCTCCCCGATCGTCGATCGCTCGATTAGTCTACCCGACCCCACAACCGAATCGGGGCGAGGAGCCCTGATCTGGAGGTAGCTGTTGCCGATATGCTTAGATCAGGGGCGGGTCGCCGCTGGAGAGTGATCGCGTGGCCGAAGAGTCCAGATCGTCTACTTCAACCACTTTAATTGAGAACGGACGGACCTACGGTCGGATCCTACAAGGTCGTCGGCCAAATCCTCCGGATCGGAGGGCGAATGCCTTCCGGAGCAGGGACAGGTGCTTGTGGGCTACCGGTCTTCGCCGACCGCCGGCCCAGAGGACGAAGCGATGGATGACGATAAGCTGCGAGATGATTGCACTGGTGATCTGGAGGAGAACGGTGAAACGATGTCCCCTCACTTGCCATCGGCCGATCAGGTCGACGGTTGTGCCGTCGAACCAGATCTCGGGGGCGGGAGTGCTGATCGGGTACCCCATGTGGCGACCTTAACGGTGGAAGAGTCGAGATCAAGAGGCGACACCATAGTTGACGACATTCCGATGTCGGTCGACGGAGGTGATCAGGGGGAAATAGAGACCAAACCCACTGTCAATCGGGGTGATCCTGCTGCTGCTGAACCAGATCGAGATGTTGACGCCGATGATCAAGTCCATTACCACGAGGGCGGGAGTCTATCAGCCGAAGACGTCGAAGGCGAACTGGCTGTGCTTCCGGAAATTGTGATCTCGACGACGGATGAGGTGAAGATCGACGACATCAAGGTGGGAGATCTGGAATTCAACACCCCGGAGGAGATCGATCGACTGCGAAGGAAGATCTGGCATCGGAGGCACCTGCTGATCGGCAAGGGCAATGCACTTCCCCCAGCAGCCAGGGGCGTCACATGTGACATCGACGTCGGCGATGCGAAACCGATCGCCCAACGAGTCCGGAAGGTCGCCCCTCAGTTTGTGGAGAAGGTGTCGGATCTGATCAAGGGACTGCTGTCAGCCAAGATGATCCGGAAGTCCCGATCACCGTGGGCCTCGCCGATCGTCGTGATCATCAAGAAGAACGGCGTGGATATCCGACTCTGCATCGATTATCGGCTCGTCAACAGTCTGACCCGGCTCATGGTGTATCCAATGCCCTGATCAACGATCTGCTGGAAGATCTGGACAAGGTGCTCTGGTATTGCTCTTTGGATATGGCTAGTGGATTCTGGGTGGTCACAATGACCGATCGAGCTCGTGCGATCTCGGCCTTTATCACCCACATGGGTCTGTTTGAATGGAATCGGATGCCGTTCGGCCTGAAGAACGCTCCTCAGATCTATCAGCGACTTCTGGATGACGCGTTGTACGGGTTCACCAGAATCCCGCGATCGTCGAACTCGGAAGTCACCACGGACCTGATCGAGTCGGGCGAACCAGAAGATCCGGGGCGTCCGTCAGTGCTAGGCCGCAGATCGTACATCGACGACATTCTGGTGACGGCAGGATCATGGGATGAGCTGTGTGATCGGGTGGATCACCTGTTGGACGCCTGTGACAAGTGGAACCTCTCGATCAGTGTGGAGAAGAGCTCTTGGGGGATGCGCAAGGTGGACTATCTAGGACATCGCGTGTCAAACGATGGACTGGAGGCCAACCCGAAGGACCTCGCGGCTCTGACAGATCTACCGTTCCCTGGATCGCTCCGATCAATGCAGTCTTTCTTGGGCAGTCTTAACTACTACAGCCGTTTCCTGGAGGATTACGCGATCTACGCGGCGATCCTGTATGAACTGCGCGAGGTAGACTTCGCCGAGTTGAAGAAGCGTCCAGATCTGCGCCGGATCATGGATGGTCAAGTGTCGAACGCAGTAGATCGGAACTCGGCAGACCCCGATCGGGCACCGTTCGTTCATGGAGGCGAGGTTGGCGACGAACGCTGGATCCGTGCTCATCGCGCCTTCTCGACACTGAAGACGAAGATCGCGACGACGCCGATCCTGCGGCATTTCGATCGCGATCGGACTCCGGTGGTGATCGTGTACGCGAGTGACTGGGCGATCTCGGCCGCACTGATGCAGGAACACGACCAGATCTATCACCCTGTTACCTTCGCCAGTCGAACGTTGAAGTCGAATGAACTGAACTACAACGTGGTGGAGAAAGAAGTGCTGGCTCTGTTACGGATCCTAGATCTGAACTATAACATGCTGGTTGGACGATCGATCCGGGTCCTGACTCGACACTCGACGTTGGCGTGGCTGTTCCGATCACCCGGCCTTCAGGGCCGATTGGGTCAGTGGGCCGCACTCTATCGCCCTGGACGTTGGAGATCACGAAGTGCACCAAGGAGAGGACGAGATATTGGGGGCGATCGCCGCCAGTATTACACCCCGATCGGATGTCGACGAGGCGCTGATCGCGATCGCGCCGAAGAAGGAACCCGGCGGAAGATCCAAGCCCCGATCCCGACTGTACGCGCGGATGAAGAACTGCTGGTGATAAGCTTCGATGGATCCGCCCGCGTCAAGCGAGGTGGGGGCGCGTACAGTGCGATCCTATGGAAGCTACCTGAGTGGAGTGTGGTGAGAGCACGATCGGGCTATGCCGAGGGACTGACCGTCAATGAAGCGGAATATCATGGTCTGTTGCTGGGTTTCGACCTCTTGGACGGCATTGATCGAGGCAGGCTGGTGGTCTGCGGTGATTCCAACTTGGTGATCCGGCAAGTGCGAGGTGAGATCGACTGCAAAGCACCCAAGTTGACGTTACTAAAGCAGAAGGTGCTGGATCGGTTACGGAACTGGCCAGATCATGAGCTGTTACATGTGAAACGGGACTGGAACGGCAGCGCAGACAGCTTGGCTAGCGCAGCGCTTCAACGTGAAGGTGGCGTGGTCGTCGAGGATGAGGCCGATCACGTGGATCTGACGACATTGAACCGGCTCGATGAGATCCTAGTTGTCAGATCTGACGAACCGATCGCCCGGCTATCACCGATGACTACTCGATCAAACGCCAGATCGCGACCGAATCCGACTGTCCTACAGGAAGAATTTGTGCGGGGACTACGGATCGACCGAATCCGTCGATCGCAAGATGAAGAGACGTGGATCGTGGGCATGAAGAAGTACCTGATGGGAGACGTGGCTGATCTAACGCAGGATGAGGCCCGATCTTATGGCAACATTGCGGCAGACTACGAGATCGATAACAATGATCTGCTGTTCTACTGTTCCCCCTCCAAGAGATCGGAGGCAGATCGAGATGGGCTGATGAGGCTGGTCGCTCCGGAGACGCTGCATCAGGATATCCTGCACCACTACCACTCTACTGTGGAAGGTGGTCACCAAGGGATCGGACGTACCTATCAGCGGATCCGTGATCACTTTCACTGGAGGGGTCTCTTCAGGAGTGTGCAGAAGTATGTCGGAGAGTGTGTCGATTGTGAGACCGGTAAAGGGCGACCCACGATCAGGGCGAGTCGCCGGGGAACATCCAGGCGACGTACCCGTTCCAGATCATAGCGATGGATCACATACCTTCGCTGCCCAAGTCGTACAAAGGCAACACCGAACTGCTGATCTGGGTCGATCTGTTCACGGATACGTGATCGCGAAGGCCAGCTCCTCTCGAACGGCGCAGACGATCGCCGAATCCTACGAAGAGTGTGTGTTCCGGCGATTCGGTGCCAGCGAGGTGATCAGGCATGATCGCGAACCGGGATTTATGGCTGACTTCTTCCGCGCCTTTAATAAGATCCTAGGTATGCGTCAGCGAGCGACGATGGCCTATCGACCCCAAGCGAACGGTACTGCGGAACGAATGGTGCAGACGGCGACGAGAGCCTTGAAGATGTTTGTGGAAGATCTGGATCAGAGGGATTGGGATGAGTACGCCGAGCGATTGACCTTCGCGATCAATACGGCTCATGATCGCGTTCGAGGAGACTCTCCTTTTATCTGGTACATGGCTGGGATCCTCGATCGACGCTGGAGGCGACGATCCCTTTGGGTAGCACTCGAATCCAGGATCGGAACCCGCGACGGTGGCGTTATCGGATCCAGAGGCACTATGATCAGGCTCGAAGTCAGGTGAATGCTCGTCTACGCGAGGCGATCGCGGATCGGGCCGATCGACACAACGAAGAGGTTCGACCGCACTCGATCGAGGCTGGATCCCAGGTGTGGCTGTACTTGGATCGTGTGAAGGAGGGGTACGCCCGGAAGCTAGCTCACCTGTGGCATGGCCCATTCCGTGTGGCCGAGAAGGTGAACGAGTACACGATGAAGCTTCAGATCGCTGGCACAGACTATCACCTGTTCCCGATCGTGCATGTCTCGAAGCTGAAGTTGGTCAGAGACTTCCCCGATCGACCGCGGATCGAGCTCACGGTGGACGAGGCAGATCGAGTTGATTTCGACGAGATCCTACTTCCGGAGGACAGCTGGGCTCCAGATCGAGACGCGAACGAGTATGAAGTGGAGAAGATCACGGATATGCGAACGGGTCGAAGGACACGGTACGGCCGGACGTATCGAGAATTCCTGGTACACTGGAAGGGTTACGGCGATCCTGACTGGATCGACGAAGCGGATCTCAACTGTGGAGCTTTATTGCACGAGTTCCTTCGAGATCGTGTGAACCGGAACCGATTCAATGTGATGCAGTCTCACGAGGAGGAGTGAGATCGGACCGCCAGGGCGAGCTGGTCGCCTTGGTGAGCGAGATTGGTGGCGGATCGATGGGGAGGCCGTCGATCGGAGGAAAGGGCGGTATATGAATGTGTATGTGTGTGAAGGTGCAGATCGTGAGATTATGGAGTCGCTGAGAGGTGGATCGATGGAAGATCCGGATTGATCATGTCAGGTAAGGAGTGGATCGACCCAGGGCTGTGACGCCCAGCGCAAGAAAGGAGATATTACAATGGGAAGGGTGGATCTGGAATGGTGGAACGGCTATTGGAGTAGATCAACTTCTGAATGACTATGAATTGGAGTGGACTTGCCGATCGACGCATCGATCGCTAGATCTGATCGCGCGAGCTAAACGGGTATCGAGAACGCTAGATCACGGCTGCTGGGCACCGATGTTGGGGTTGAACTTGTTGCGAAGACGTGGGATCCGCCTGGCAGGGTGGTCTTGAGGGTGATCGCGGTACTGGTTGCGCCAGGGATCGTGCGTGTCAGCCTCGATCAGGGCAGCTCGGAGGTCGGTCGGCTCACCCTGATGCTGGGTGGGGTCGTTGGCGTTGGCTGCGCGAGACACCGCCCCGGGGTACCAAGTCACCGAGTCTCGCGGACGCACTGGAAGGTGCAAGAAGAACGGATCCAACAGCAGATCGATGTCGGCCCACATCGCTCTCATCATCGGCAACGTCGTGTCCAACCATTGGCGCCACCGATCGCCGAGGCGGATCCGCCGGGTGCGACGTTCGGCATGGTACTGTTGGATGACCGGATCCTGACGCTGCCCACGGGTGATCGGGAGGTAATGGGTCGTTTCCCAGAAGGCCTGACGATGCTGCTCCTCGAGTTGCAGGTAGGCGGTGGCGATCCGACCCAACGGAGTTGCGGCGCCTCGGTGGAGTGCCAGATCAAATGTCAATGGATCTCGCGGGTTCTGGAGGGCCTCCCACGGGCGATCGGCCAGGAGAGCGTTGATGTTCGGCCCGGTGATCAAGTCATCCCGGTAACCGATCCCGGCCGCAGGCTGTCGAGCACCGCGAACCGCGGCTGGGAAGAGCCAATTCGCAGGCAGGAGCAGGTGGTGGGTCAATGTCGATAAGATCATGCCGGTGATCTGCAGCTGACCTACCAGTCCCACGGGCCACGGATCCGCGTCACCGGGAGCGAGTGCTCGGGGTGCGTTGAACCCCGGGATCATGGTGCCGATCGGGAACAGTGGCGGAACCAGAGGCTGACGTCCGGGCGATCCCGGCGGAGATCCTGGCGGCGATCCCGGGGCGATCCTGGAGGCGATCCTGGAGGCGACCTTGGGGCGACCGGGAACGCGCCGATCCGGCTCGAGAGTGTATTGAGATGACCGACGGTGATCGTGAACGGATCGGCGGAGTACGGGTCCGAGCTGGCGAAGCGGATTGACGACGCCGAGCCTCAGCCCGGGATCGAGCCAACGCGGCGAGGGACTCCTGATCCGTGCCCTCGGACTCGGATTCCTCCTCGTCGGAACCGGATTCGGCCGACGACGATACTTTCTGCGACTGGCCAGCGCTCGCACTACTAGCCGGGCTCGACTCTTCTTGATCCGGCTCCTCCTCTCCTCGATCCGGCTCCTCCTCCTCTTGATCCGGCTCCTCTTCCTCCTGATCCGATTCCTCCTCCTCGTGTTGATCGTCGGGCTTACGGCGATCGGACTGCGGCTGGCTCTCGGCGGGCGGTCCTTGGTCATGATCCGGCAGCGAGAAGGCCGGCGACGGAGAACGAGGGGGCGATCGGCTCGGCGATCGGCTGCGTGATGGAGGCGCCGATCGTGAACGCTTGGGGGCCGCGGAGTGCGATCGGGTGATCCGGAAGGACTACGACTGCGGCGAGCAGGTGTGAGCGGTCTACGCTGGCGCAGTGCGATCCAGCGTGTTACGCTGGATAGGGTGTCCGCGATGGTGTCGAGATCTTCGCTGGATCGATCGTTGACACGCCGGAGCAGGGCGTAGGCGTCTTGGACGTCGACGAAGTGGGCGTCCTGTGCACGGATCACTTGCTGCGCGCTTTCGACGCATGCACCTGCAGCACGACGATCGCGTCAGTGATGATCAACAAGAGAACGAGGGCTACAGAATCTACGTACGGAGATCGGCGTTTTCTCGAAGCGCGACGTCGCGATCTTGGTTGGCCTGATCAAGGGCGGCACGGGCCGTGCGTAGTTCCCCCTCCGTCCGGTTGAGGTCGGCTTGCAGCCGATCGACATCAGGGTGGGGGCAAGCCGGGGCGGAGAGGCCGATCTGGCCCGAGCGCTGGCTGCCGAAGACGGGCTTCGTTGGGCCAGGGCCGCCTCGGCCGTCTGAAGTGCCGCCTGAACACGATCGAAGCTGCCTCGCGTCGTGTCTAACTCCCATTGCAGCATGTCCAGATCATGGGCCTGTCGTGTGATCTGTTACCGGAGATCGGAGATGTCCGTGGCGGCGAGGTCTAGCTGGTGGTCGAAGCGGTCCCGGGTGGCGATCGCGTCTGCGAGTTCATCTTGGGTGCGTGTCAACCGGCGATCCATGTCCTGAATCTCAGCGGTTTGTTGAGCGATCTGGCCTCGGAGATCCTGGATCAGTTGCGGTCCTTGGCCTTGGGCGCTCTGCTGGAGGTCACTCACTTCGGTCTGGAGACGGCGGATCTCGTCCTCCTGGGACCCGCGGTAGCGCTCGAGGTCCTGCAGGTTCGACGTCAGCTCGCGGACAGTGTCGTCCAGGCGGGCCCGATCGCGGATCATGGTGGACCGAGAAGCGTAGGCAAGCGTCAGCTCCTCCTCCAGCCGGGCGATCCGGCGGGCAGCGTCCGGAGAAGCCGCAGCCCGTCGAGAAGCCGTTGAACTAGTCGATCGAGGTGTCGAGTGAGCTGATCGAGACGAGCCGGGCGGAGACCCGTCACCCTCCGACGGTGGGGTGGCTGTGCGGGAGGACCGGACGGTGGCGTGCTCATCGTGGGTGATCTGCGCGGGAGCCGGCGGATTGAGGAATGAACGGGGGCACGCTGTCCGAAGTGAGCCGCCGTGCGGCACAACTTCCGGACAGGGGGCGGATGTGGAGAAGCACCGAATAAGAAATCCGTCTCGAACGGAAAGTGTTCTCCGAGAAAGGCGGCAAGGCCGGTCGACAGAGGTCCCGAATGGAAGATCGACAATCGATCAGCGATCGAGAGACAGGCTGGGTGGATCAGGCGTGGACTGAAGATCAGCGAGAGATCAAGTGACGCCGGCGCGTCGGGTACAACATGTGCAGAGGCGGATCGTGCAGAGACGGATCGTGCAGAGGCGGATCGCGCCCTATCGACCCCTGATGGGTGTCCAAGATCGGCATAGGCGCAAGCCCTACTGGAGGCGAACACCGGTGATCCGGAACGACCAAGGATGGAAGTAGGCGGATCGACGGTGAATGAGGATGCGCTCAAGTCCTCGATCGAGAGTCGATCGAGATCGGTGATCGGGATCGCTGATCGGGATCGCCGAACGAGATCGCCGATCGGGATCGCCGAACGAGATCGCCGATCGGGATCGCCAAACAGGATCGTTGATCGGGATCGCCGATCGGTCAAGATGGGAAGCACAAGAGGGGCGAAGATAGGACAGGAATCCAGTTGTTGTTTAGTTGTAGGATGGTAGACAAGATGGTAGCGGTAGAGAGAGAAGCCAACTAAACATAAATCAGAAGAGAATTTGCACCGAAGAGCACAAGTCCCCTCAAGTCACCAAGTCCCAGGAACTACATTGGCCTCGACAAGCGTCGACACTTTGGACAGTGAACTAGTGGTACGGTTAAGACTGGATTAATACATTGGCCAGCTTGACCTACTCTAGTGATCTATTTCTTGTGTGCGAAACCCCGATCGTCCGGATACTGCTTGGCTGGCGATCGTTCTCCTCTCGATCAACCTCGATCCCGCTATAGGAAGCGGCAAGCAACTCAAGGAAGGGAGGAACACACCCGAAAGGGCAACTACCGGCCTTGGATCGACTCCAGGCCGACCGATCGCAGCGAACAACCCTCGATCGGGACGAATACTCGGACGCAGAGCGAAGATTCCCGCGCTGCTCCACGGACTTATCCCCGCGTCACGCCAAGACATTCGATCTTCACCAAGTGCTGCATCCTCGGAGCCCCGAGAGAGCAGATCCAGCCCGCCGACGGGTACACAAGGTGAGAACAAGTTCAGCCGATCACGGATCATTGGGGGACCCCCTCCGTTAGTCGGTGTCTGGGCGCTGGTGGGAAGCTCGATCAGGCCTTAACCAGATTTTGGCTGATCCCGCTACACCACATCTGTACGCTTTGAAAACGATGTCGAAGACGGCGGTAGCTACGTCACGTTGGTTGACGACGAGAGCAGCCTGGTCCCGACACGACCTACTACGGCTGCTGAGGTGCTTCATGCGCGATGTGAGGATGCTGGTAGCTACGACGATACCTACGTCGCGCTGGTTGACGACGAAAGAAGCCTGGCCCCGACACGACCAGCCACGACTGATGAGGTGCTTCATGCGCGTCCTAGCAGCTCCAAGGAGCCTGTACGGGACTCTGATGTCGACGAGTGCACCTGTCAGAACGAGCTCATCAACGCCTTCGCGACGAGTAAGATCCGCAGCTGCGTGCCACCGAACATCGCCGAACTGGACAAGGAAACGCTCGCCCGCACTATGGATCAGAAGCTCGCGCAAAGATTCACTTCAATGCCGGTGCTGCGCATCCTCCGCAGCAGCGACGAGATGTTGCAGCAAATACCGGCGAACCAATTTTCGCAGGCGGCGTTTGCTAAGCTGACGCAGATCGAGAGGCGCGCGATCCACTACGTCATAACGAAGAACGCCGCGCATTTGTCGGACCAGTCGCTGGTGGCGTATACGCCACGGATCCGGGAGTTTGTTGCCACTACGAACGCTGATGTCTACGGAATGTGGCCCTCCTCCGCGTTGTATTCTGGCGGTACTTTCTTCCGTACCACGACTTTCCGTCCGGTAGGCAAGCGTCGGATGATACCGGGTGAAACCCTGAGGTGAAGCGAGCGTGACGGAGAGGCGGATGGCGGGCAGTCTTGTCGATGGCCCAAGCGATAGGGCTCAGCAGAAAGAAGCTTCGTGGGAGTAGCAGCCGAACAAAAGTTATATTCAGTTATAAGCCGTGCAACAATGTGCTGCCAGTAAATCATGTTCTTGTCGCAAAACCAACGTCTTCAGGTGCGCTCCTAGTGAGCCAGCATGACTGTTCAACACCTCGACATACACCGTGGCATGTAGGCAAGTAGGCGCCCGAGCGTCGACGCTAGATAGACTACACGTTGCTTGATCGATTGATCCGGGCCAGTTGCTTCGCCACCGTAAGGTCAAGTCTAGGTACTGGCTACGGAAGGGGGTGGCGGGGTCTTGGCATCTACCAGATGCGTGGGAGCGACTGTCGCTGGGTGAAGACGACGTACGCCGTGTGCAAGTTAAGACTGACGGACTGTTGTCTATGACGATGCTGTTGCTGACCTAGCCATGTTAGCGTCGATAGAGTTGCCATCTATCTACTCGGTGACCAAAGCTGATGCCGTACCCGCCGTCCGAATTGTGTTCCTTGCGTGTCATGGGCGTTAACTTCGGTCTAAATATTTACTGGTGGCGGTGCTCTAGCTGACTGAGTGCGAGGGCAGCGACGAGAGCGAGGTGCATCAGATAGTGTGTGGGTTTCTGGAGCTGGCGCCGAAGATGCTGCAAGCGCTTGTCACCTACGACACGTCGTCCACTTAAACATTGTATGCTTTCAGTGTGACATTCTCTCAGCCAACAAATCTCGATGATGTGCTCTATCCATTTTGTAAGTTTTCATACTTTGATAATAAAAAAATATGCAAAAAATCTCATGTCGGGTTAAAGAGTCTAAAGTTCACTATGTCAACGTGCTTACCCAATAGGAGTTCGTCCAAATCACTGCCAAAATAAAAGTACTGTGCAACCATTATATAAAAATACAAAAAACAAATATTTTGTATAATTATTTCCTAATTGTTTTTGCTATAGTGTTATCTAAACCTGTTTTTAAAAGTGCATGCGAGACCGCATCAAACACAGATCAGTGTGCAATCAGTGTGCAAAATCCCTACATTTTGCAAAGCCATCATAATTTGATCCTCACATTCACCTGTACGAATCCATTAAGTTCAGGTGCGAACTTTCCAATTCCAAGCATTATCTATACAGATAGACTGTAAAACTGTATGCGCACCTATCTAGAGCAGCTTCCAGTGTACACTAGTCCCGATTTTGCTCATTTTGCTCTGAGGGTGAAGGTGCGGGTGAAGTGAACTTCGAAACCTATCTATTAACTCAAATTGTACGGCCACCTAATGGATACCAAATCAGCATGTTTGGCAGCACCGCCCAAGAATAGAAGCTTTCTGATAACCACAAGAGTAGTCCATTAAAGCCTAACATAGTAGTATATGTTCCTCAAACTGTTTGTTGGATGGCGTTAAGCTCCAGCGGATATCGACACCTTCGGCTGGCCTACCGGGTTTCCACTACATGACTCGTGGATACCTCGTTAAATGTGGGTTTTAAGCCACAATTAAGATAATCGCGTTTGAAGTTGCACCAAAATCAAAATTGGAACGAACCGGACATCAATTTCGAAGCTGAAAATCACTTGTATAAATCGTAGAAATACTTTCGGTTACCCGGCTTGTTATCCTTGTTAAGAAAAAATACCACAGAACCAAGACGCTGCATCTGTTAGTCCCAAATACTTACCGTATCTGCCGCCCATATCTAAGTCACTCGTATAAAGTGTAAATGACAGCACTAGCTCTTACAGTTGCCCTTTACACGAGCTTCTAAAAGCATGCAGTATGTTAACATTGAAGAAAGAAAAATCGAGGTCAGACGCACCGATGTTTTGTTAGTAAAATATAATTTTCATACGGCCGTCACTCCAAAAGCCAGCAACTTAAACGATGCACAATGTCATGATTACCACTACCACGACCTAGTCATGTTGAAGTCCTGCCTGCTCAAGCCTGCAAGAGAGGAGGACGCATCGCCATCCAGCAGCAGGATTCATGCAACACTGTCGTTTCCATAGTTTAGGATTTGAGTTGACTCTCAGCTGGCAACTTGATTCATTGCAAGTTCAATCGGCCATTCCACGGCCTTCGAGTAGCTAGCTAGCGCCGCTAAATTCTAATTCATTCTCAAACTTTCCTTCCAACACACAAGTTGAGTTTCAACCCACGCGTATACTACGTGACAGTTTTAAAACTATTGAAGCGTAACTGCGCTCTCCGGTTCGACCTTCTACGCCAAGACACATCGACTTCCTTCCGATCGGTCAAGACGCTACCCACGATGGCTCGTAACCGCAGTCCGAACCCACGTCCCCGTCAGCAGCGACGCAGGCGTGAAGACGACACCGCAGCTGACGCCGCTGCCGAAACCGGAGAACAGTGAGCAAGCTCCACGGACGGCAACAGCGACGCTGCTGCTTCGCACCCGACTCCACCGTCGGCGGCAGACACCATGGCCATAATGAGGCAGATGTTCGAGCATATGAACACTACCCAGCGCCAGAATCAAGAGCAGATGTCTCAGATGCTCCAGCAGCAAGTGCTGTTGCAGCAACAGATGCTGCAAGCTCGCTGGCAGCAACAGAAGCCGCAGAAGAAGAAGGGAAACCCACCGCAGTTCAACGGGGAAACCAACGACGACCTCGAATTATGGCTGTTTAGCACGGAGCAATACTACTCTAACTACAGCGAGGAGATGCAGAGCGAATCGTCTGAGTTCGTCGACACGATCTTCGGCAACTTGGGCCCGACTGCTCAGACATGGTACCGAGACTTCAAGGTTTCGCTAGGTGAGCAGCCGGCGACATGGGCAACGTTCAAGAGATGCATTCGTGAGCGCTGTGAGGCCGACTACCAACACAAGCTCTTGTCTCGGCTGCACAACCTTCGTTGGAGTGGCTCCCAGCACGCCTATACCACGAAGTTCCTGCATTTGCTCTCTCAATTGGAATGTGAGCTACCTGAGCCCTGTCAAACGTTGGTACTACCCAACAGAATCTTCGCCCCGGAGACCAGTGCTTTCGTGTCGCAGAATGTTTCCATTGACTCTTAAGGAGGTGGATCGAACTCGCGGAGCGTTACGGAAGACTCCCGCGCTTCTCGGTCTGGGAACGCGAAAAAGGATCATCAGAGCAACAACGCTAAACCCCAGGGTAAGCAGCAAGCTCAGAAGAAGAACCCTGCCGCGTCGAACGGGTTTCAGTCTAGCGCCAACACTACGGGCAGAACTTCCGGACCGACCAACGTGCGACGTATTAGTGACAAACCAGGGCCACCACGAAGGTATCTGCTTCAAGAAGAAGGCAGACGCCAAGGCCTCGGTTACCTGCAAAAAACTAGTAGGCTCCCGGTGGGTTGGCATCCCACCGAGCTTTGAAACCGCCAGATCGTGTCCGCCGATGCACGCTCTGGTAGCCCTCTCCAGGAGGCTGGACTTCTCACTATCAAACCAGTGAAGCTTCAACCCGCAAGAAGGAGAAAATTTACGGCTATTTGTGCCAGGGCGCCCGTGTCGACGATGCTTCTGTGTCCGTCTTCATCGACAGCGGAGCCTCATTCAACGCTATTGATCCTGAAGTCGCTGCGAGCCTGAATCTACAAGTTACCACACTACCCGAGCCTTTACGAGTCGTAAGTTAGGTGGCCGGTCAACGTGTGGAGTATCCCGCGACGCGCAACTTTCAACGATCACGGTGTCCATGGACGCGGTTCCCCGAATATGCTACCGAAGTGTTTGTCATGGAAGTCCCTGAAGGAACGTTATGCTCGGATTTCCACTTGGCTGGAAGATGTGAATCCGGATATCGACTGGGCGGCGCGGATTGTGCGACCGCGTGGCGCAGCTTCTGGCTTGGCATTGCAGGCCTTGCCCACGAGCGCGAGCTAGTCCTGTTGCTGCCGGCGGCCGCCGACGAGCTCACTGCGCGCCGGCATCGGAGCGATCAACTGGACAATTTGCTCTTTCTACGCGAAGCACGACTCGTGTCCTCTGCCGGGCGAGACGAAGGTCATTTCTCATCGCCAGTTTCGCCGCATGCAGCACGATGATGACGCGTTTTTGTTTGCAGTTCGCGTATGGTGAGGAGACGTCTGATAAGGCCGCGAAGCCAGCTCTCAGTCAAGGCTGGGACCAGTTGCGAGGTCGCCCCGAGGAAGCCGCTGGTGGTCAAGTACAAGAATACCGTCTTTCGTGCGGAGCTCCCCAGAGAACCGTCGCACCTCAACGCTTCTGTGGACGTCGAAGCCGAAGTGGAGCTATCAGACGACACCCCCGTGGCACGTAAGCAATTTCGGCTTAGTGACGCGATGA